>CM053789.1:917561141-918761141 GCA_028749045.1 Cupressus sempervirens | reverse complement strand
ATTCTTGGGTCTCCCTGGAAACCTGCAAACTCCCGTTCTTGGGTCTCCTTCTCCACAGGTTTGGCAGCCTCTGAGGAATAACAAAGAATGAGCAAAAATCAAGTTCTGGAATTTGCCCAAAATGCCTCCAAACCCCTTAAAAGAGGCCATAACCATAACTCACGTCCAAGAGAGGTTAATGAAACATATTTTAATAATAATTTCATTTATTAGTCCAACGGTTTCCAAAGATTAACCCCCTTTTTCCGAAACTTCACTTTCTTGGGCCTGCCTGCCTTAGCAAAGATTTTTTTTTTTTTTTTAATTATTTGAAAAGGGGACATGATAGTATTATCAATAAGGTTTGAAATCAATGATAACATAATAACTAATATGACTCTTTTATAAACATTAACCACATTATCAGTTGGGGCTAACAATCTCCCTCTTTGTCATTGATGGAAACATATTATTACATATCACATTACATTATGAAACAATATACCATTAGATACAAACATATCTTCAGCTCTCTGAATTCATTAGGTACCCTATTCTACATTAGGTTCTCTTGCTCAGTCTACAATGTTCTTATGCTTCCTCTTTGGAAACACTTCTCTGCTTAGCAACATCTTCACCATCATTCTCCCTTTACTTGTATCTCTCCCTTTGGGTGTACTCAATCATCCATTCAACATAAAATCCTTTACTACTTTACATATTCTCCATATTTGTTTCATAGTTATGCATCTCCTTCTTCTATTTCACTCCTCCTTTACTCGCACATCTCTCTTTTTTTTCATATACATCATCTCCTTTCCATAAAATATATCTCCCATGAAATACTTCTTATCCTTTGATAAAAATGTCAAAGGTAACTATAATATTCAATGAAGAACTTATAAAACTTTGTAGTTATACCTTATACCTTGCATGTACTGATTACATCTTCTTGATTGTAAGATTTTTCAGAACTCTAGGGCTTTTCCTAAAGAGAGAACTCTTGCATCAACTCCATAAAGATATTTTGGTCATCCATGAATTGATGCAATATGAATTCTCATTTAGGGAATCTTAGAAAAGGGAAGGACCCCTAACTTACCTCTTAGATACTCAAAAGTATCTTTAGGCAATGACTTTATGAATATATCCGCAATCATCTCCTTGGACTTCACATAGTCCAATTTGACTTGTTTTTCTTGAACTTTCTCCCTCAAGTAGTGATACTTGATAGATATGTACTTTTTTTTTTAATGAATCACATGGTTCTTTGATATGTTAATAGTAATTGTATTGTCATAATAGATAGTAACAAGTTTGGCGATTTCATCTTGCATACCTTCTAATAGTTGCTTGATCCATACAATATTTGAATAGTCAATTAAAAAAACAACATACTCAGTTTCAACAGTAGAATGAGAAATACAAATTTGTTTCTTACTTATCTAGGTTACCAACCTTTCTCCTAAAATGAATCCTCCTCCACTGGTGCTCTTTCTGTTATCTACATTTCTTGCTCATTCAAAATTAGTATAAAATCTTAGCTCAAAATCACCTTCTTTCTTATACCATAATCCATAATCTCCTTTCCCTTTGAAATATTTTAATATTCTATATATTGTAGTCATTATTTCTCCTTAAGATTGGTTGAAAATTTTGCAACTATCCCAATTGCAAGTGCATTATCAAGTCTTCTATGAACTACATATTGCAACTTTTAGATCATTGATATGCACTCTGTCTCATTCACTTCAATAGAGGTGTCCTCCTTAGACAATTTACATCCAATGACCATAGGGGTGCCAACTAGTCTCGACTCTTCCATGCCAAATATTTTTAGAATCTCCTTGATGTATTTAGATCGAGTCACATATATTCCTTCTTTTTCTTGATGAATCTTTAAACGAATGAAGAAATTTATCTCACCAAACATAGATGTATCAAACTCTTTACTCTTCTAGTTAGAAAATGACTTGCACAACAACTCAGTACATCTAAAGATTATATCATCAACATATATTTATGCAATAAGGACCTTATCTCAACTTCAATTTTCAAGTATAGGTTATTTTTATCACTTGCTCTCACAAATCCAATTTTGATCAAATAGGAATAAAATATTTCATACCATTCTTTTAGCACTTTCTTCAATCTATACAAGTATTTATTTAGTTTAGATACCAAGTATTTCTGATTAGGATCCATAAATCCTTCAGGTTGATCAATGTAGATCTTTTCATCTAGAATTTTGTTCAAAAATTTAGACTTAAAATCTATTTGATAGACTTTTAATCTCTTGTACGCTACATATTCTAGTAGTGTTCTAATTCCTTCCTATCTAGCAATAGGTGCACAAGTCTCTCCATAGTCAAGTCCTTGCTCTTGTGCATAAAATTTATATACAAGTTTGACCTTGTTCCTCACAACTTCTCCTTTCTCATTCAATTTGTTCCTAAATGTCTATTTAGTTCCAATCACATTATTGTCTTTAGGTCTTGGTACCAGTGTCCATGTATTGTAATTTTCAATCTAATCCATCTCCTCATTCATAACATTAATCCAATTATCATTTTCAAGGACATCTCTTACAATTTTAGGCTCAAATTTAGCAACCAAAGATGTATTGTCTCTTAACTTACTTCTTTTCATGAATCTTGTACTCTTATCTCCAATAATTTGACCTTTTGAATGATTCTTTCTAACATATTTTTCTAAAACAAACTTATTTCTATGCTCTCCAACATTATGATCACTCAGTTGAGGCTCAAGATTCTACTCGAGGTGCTCTATCTATGGCTCAAGCAATGTAGGAAGCTCTTTGTTTTTGCTTGGTGTACTATTGCAATGACTTGGTCAAGTGCACAAGTACAATATCAGGTGCATCATCTCATACATAGACAAATATGTTATAATGTTCAAGCTCTTTCTTGCTTTTTCATCAATCTTATTCACAAACTCAAAAATTCTTACATTTTCACTTTCAACCAATATTGTGTTAGTCACTTTATTCAAACATTTTAATGCCTTACTCCTAGTAGAGTAATGTGGGAATGTGCCTTCATCTCCTTTTGAATCAAACTTTCCATCTCTACATCTTTATGAATATAACACCTACTTCCAAATATTTTGAAATAACTTACATCTGACATATGACCATACTAGATTTCATATGGTTTCTTGTTTGTGCCTTTATTCAATTGAACTTGGTTGAGGGTGTATATTGCATTGCTGATAGCTTCTCTCCAGAATATTTGGGCAGCTCCTTTTTTCAATCAATAATGTTCTAGTGCAATCAATAACTAATTTGTTCCTTCTCTATGCAACCATTCTATTGTGGTGTTCTAGGTGTTTCCATTTAATTCAATGCTCAATACAATAGCTAGTAAATTCATCAGACATAAAGTCACCACCTCTATTAGATCTCAAACATTTCAACTATTTATTAGTTTCCTTCTCCACTCTTGCTTTGTACGACTTGAACATTTGAAATGCATTAGATTTAACTTTTAGAAACATCACTAACATCATCCTTGAATAATCATAGATAAAAAGGAATAAAGTATCTATCACCATAATAACTTTCAACTTTCATTAGACCCCAAAGATTAGTTTGAGCCAACTCCAGAATATCATTAGATGAATGCAACTTTCTTGAGAAACTAGACTTGGTCATCTTAAAAAGTTGACATTCTTTACACATAACATTATTAGGTTTATGAAATTTTGGTAAGCCTCTTTCTTTCTTCTTTCTACTCACTTGAACCATATTATCAAAGTTCACATGACAAAGTCTCTTATGCCACAACCATACATATTCAAATTTAGCAAATAGGCATGTAATTATAGTAGGATCCAAGTAAAATAGATTACCTCTTGTTTGTTCTCTAGTTCTAATCAAATTTTCATTAGCATCAAATATTTCATCTTTCTGTTCAAAAACTCCAATTGGTCACATGTTCAATTATGAAAAACTAAAAAAGTACATTTCAGACCTTGAACCCAGTAAGCATCATCAAATGTAATCTTGTCATTCAACACCAGTGAACCTCTACCTTTTACAAGACATGGAACATCATTTCCAAGCTTAAAAAATCCACCATCATATTCTTCTCACTTATCAAACTTATCAATATCACCATTCATGCAATGTGAACAACCATTATCAATAATCCATGTATCATTTTTTCTAACATGAGAAATAAGGGATTTTTCATCTTCATACCTTTTTCTCATCTTTATCTTATTTCACATCAACATATATAGCTTCCTCACCTTCATTTTCATCATCTGACCTTGACTTAGTGTGTCCTTCCTCAAAAATGTAACATGACTTCTTTCCTTTGGCTTTGTAATCATTATTCTTTTGGTATTTGTTTTACTTCCTGTCATTCTTGTCACTTCCCTTGTTAGGACATCTATCAACAATATGACCAACTTTATTACATGTGAAACATATCAAGGGTAATTTACATGTTTGAACTTTCCTTAACCTCTCGGTAGCCTCCTAGCCAACAACACTTCAAGCTCATCCATCTCTTTGTCATTTAAATATGAATAACTATCATCCTTGTTATAGTTATCTTTCTTTTAACCCCCAATAGTTAATGATGTCTTGAACACATTCTCAACTTTATGTACACTATCATCAAAGTTACTCAACTCAAATATTTTCAATCTATTGATCAAGGCATCAAGAGTAAGGACATTACTACATGCTCTAAATTCCTAAATAATATACACTCTAATATCATAAATAGCAATAAGGTTCTCAGTACTTGACTTACAACTTTTTCATCACTTATGACTCCTCTGGCAACTTTGATGGCACTAAAAACTTCCTTGATTTGATTATTTTATTGGACAATGTTTCTCCTTCTTTCATCCTCATGTCATCATACTTTCCTCTTGAAGTTTTAGCTTTGGCTCTCAACACATTATGATCTCCTCCATGTACAAGTATTATCTTGTCCCACATCTCTTTAGTAGTAGCATAGTCTTTGACTTCATCAAATTCAATATCATTTAGGGAATAAGAAATCTCTATCATTAAACTATTGTGTTTTTTCTTTTGTTTCATTTCTTCAACTGTCATAGGAGGGTTTGGAGGTGTGTACTAGCTATCCAAATAATTTAATTTGTAGTCTCCAATTCCTTACAGGTGCAATCTTATCTTGATTTTACATGAAGAAAAGTTGTCCTTATCCATCTTAGGTATCTCTCTCTTATACATCTTTGGATCTTTAATTCAAGTCCCTTCAAAATTTTTGCTTCAAGCATTGAGCTCATATACCAATTATTAGATAACTTAGAAGGAGGTGAACTAATTAACTAGTTATCCTGCAAACCTTAAAAATCTTTTCCACAAACCCAAACATGTTAAAATTTTATATTTCTAGCATAGTAAACATATCAAATGTTCAACTTAATCTTTCTAACAAACTATTAACTTAATATACCAAGTATCAGAGTAAACTTCTAGAATAAATCGAGTTGCAAGAACAAATAGTAAACATGAAATGAACATGCAACACAATAAGCATCCACATAATTTAACAAAAGTATTTAACATGGGAAACCTGTCAAGGGAAAAACTAGTTGGGGCCAACAACCTACAAATTTCACTCTACTTAAGTTGCCTTGTTCGGAGCCAACCTTGTTAAAGGTTACATACACATTGTAAATGTGACCTTTTTAGAGGATTTTCATCAAAGATCATCTAGGCCTTATCACTCCTAAAATATCTATAGAGTGGCCTTATCTAAAGGAATTACAAAAAAATCAACAAAATGTCACTATACAATGTATTAACAAATAAGACTTTTTAGGTCTACTTGGTTAAAATATTTTATGCTATAATGGTTAGAGAATGCGAGTGAAATGACCTGATTAGAATAACACTACCTTTTCTTGTTTAGATCTCTATTTTTCTCTATCTCTTTCCTTTGTTCATCCTCTTTCTACCTTCTTCTCCCTCCTAGCTGATCCACTCATTTACAAATCAACTTCACACTTCTCTTGCTTGATTTTCACAATGCAGTTCTACTTGGTTATCCTCTGGCTATCAATCTTCTTCTTCAACTTGATCAACAACAATGAATAATGCATTCATCTCTTAAATATCATTTTTTTTTGCTGCTTCACCAAATTCTTCCATGTTTCTCCACTTAATCATAATCGTCCAATCTTCATCCATCTTAGATTCATTGAATTTAGACACTCATGTATCATGCCTTCACCTTGAAATTTGTGCTTCAATTCAAATAATCAAATCTCCTTCATTAGATCTTCTTTAAATTTTTGTAGCCATTAATTTCATATCCATTTCCATCCCTATCTTTGAGTCTTCTCGAACAATCTTCTTTTTTCATCAAATTTTGGCCTCAGATTAATTCTTTTCCAAACCGTTCTTCCTTTCTTTGCTCAATTAACATTATACTTCATTTGGTCAATACTGCACTTAGTTAACATTGTTCTTTCTTGGTTAACACTACACTTCTTACACTTCCTTTTTATGTGCTTAGTGAAAACTATAGTATCCTGGTAATACTAGGGTACTTCATTCCTTGATCAAACTATCTTGATTATACGTGATCTCAATACTTAATCAAATCATGTAAAACAATCAAACCAACATTATACTATTAGAGTCTAACTCATTCAAGTTCCCATCAAATACCACACACTTATCAGCAACTACATAACTATACTTTCTTCAAATACTTGTCATCAATCAAATGATATGGCACTCTTCTAAATTAGCATAATGCCTTAGCAATTAGGCTTGACATCAATGAAAACATTGCAATTAATATGATTCTTGTACAAACATTAACAACATTATCAATTGGGGATATCAATCTCCCCCTTTGGAATTGATTGAAACACATTTTTAAATATCAAATGAGAATACATACCATCATATATCAACACATCTTCAGCTCTCATCTTCATCTCTCTGACCTCATTAGGTACTTTGTTCTGCATTGGGTTCTCTTTCTTGATTTGCAACATTCTTATGCTTCCTCTTTGGATATGCTTATATGTTCAACAATATCTTCACCATCATTCTCCCTTTACTTATCTGTCTCCCTTTAGTTATAGCCAATCATTCATTGAACATCAACTCCTTTAGTGCTTTGCATATTCTCCCCCTTTATTTCATAGTTACACATCTTCTTTTCTACTTCATTCTCACTTTACTCACACATCTCTATTTTGTTTCATATACATCATCTCCTTTCCATACATATTATCTTCCATGCAATACTTCTCCCCCTTTGACAACAATGCCAAAGGAAACTATAAGCTTCAATGAGAAACTTATAAAACCTTGTAGTTGTACTTTGTACCATGCATGTTACTATATTATATCCACTTCATTGCAAACTTTTTTCACAACTCTAGGACTGTTCCTAAAGAGGGAACTCTTGCATCAACTCCATAAATATATTTTTATCATCCATGAATTGATGAAACATGCATCCTCACTTAGTGAATCTTGGATATTCATATTATCCAAGATTTTGTACATTTTAGATATGTAGGTTTTGTATATTTTCCATTTCAAAATTGTGAGTTTTATTTATAATTTTAAATTCTAGTGGATTTGAATTTACATAAATAATTTTTTAGGTTTTACATGTTAATGGAAATCAAAGAATTGTATATCTATATTAGACACAAAGAAAATATGGTTGGGAACGTTTAAGTTTTAGAATGACTTAGAATACCTAGGGGGGGGGAGGATGAATCAATTATCCTTAGGCCTAGATGTACTTGTTGGAAATTTGATTGAAAAGATCACTATCAAAGAGGAAGATAGTTAAGGAGGAAGATGGCTGGTAAAGAATTTTTCTAATCATTGTTTTGTCATTGATTTCAAACCTGCTATTTGCTGGAATGATAATTGCTTATAAGATCCAAGTACTATCACTTAGTTGATTGATGAAGAGGATTTAATCAACAAGATGTAACAAAAGCACCTAAGGGAAAGGTTGAGTTATGGTTTTGTAATGAAGTGCAAAGATCAGTTAAGACAATAGTTAAATGATGTATTATTAAAATACTTGAAGATACAAAGGTTGGTCACACTTAGAAACATTGGAGGAATAAGTTGCAACAATGTTGATTGCAAAGCTTGACTAAGTTCATTAGTGAGTGTCAAGCAAGCTAGTTAAAGTTGAGAAAATTTTTAGTTAGTGCCAAGAAAATGCAAAATCTAGTGTATGCCAAGTGATACAGAAGGAGCAAGTGTGTTCAAGTGCCGAGCATTAGAAAAACTTAGTGGATGTCGAGTAACACAGTATATGCCTAGCACCAGAATTTCAATAGTGCCGAGCTACTGCATTATTGGAAAAGTCAAATATTTTCCAAATCTAAGCCAAAAAGTTTGTTACCTTGAATTTTGTGAACTAGTTGGAGGATAAGGATGATGAGTTGGTCACACAGAATTTTATGTAAATTGTTTTGAGCAAATTCAAGAGGATTCTTCATGATGATGTTTCTAGAAGAAACAAGACGTGGGTTAGATTCAATGAATCCTACCTAATCCATTCAAACTAAAATTAAAGGAAGGAAGAATTGAGTGGGAAAAAATATTCTAGAATTTTATTTAAGGAGTCATAGGCCAAAAAGCAAGAGTTGCTAGTGTCCCAAAATTGCGAAGTGGTTGAAAGGTGTCAAGGAGAAGACATCAAGAAGAGAAGAAAGAACATAGCATAGAGACTCAGTTTTGATTAGTGGTCATAAAGGAGATTATACTAGTATATCAAGCATGGAGACTCAAGGAGACAAAGCTTGAAAGGAGGGAAAGCTATCAAAGCTGCAAAGACTAAAAGCTAGTCAATGTGAAGAGCTAAACTGTGATATGAAATCTGCAACATAAGTTTTGAATTGTAATTAGGTCAAAACCCCTCATTGTTAATATCTAGCAATTATATTAGTTAGGGTAAAATCCTATGGACTTAGGTTGGTTTAAAAACCATTTGTAAATCCTTTAATAGGGTGGCATTCCAAGTGAATGTTCTAAAGTCCTCTAACTAGGCCCACTTCTAATAGGGTGGGTAAATCATTTAACTAGGTCACATTTAACAGTGTGTTGTAGCCTTTAACAGGGTAGACTTTTCACAGGGCATCGCTTCAAAAGAGTGAGAATTGAGTAGCATGTTACTGGTGGTTTTTCCAAAATTGGGTTTCCACGTAAATCACTATGTTATGTGTTGATCTTACATGTGTTATGCTTGCATATTGGTTTATAGTAACTTGTTAAGTAGGAAGATTTAAGCTTGGATGAATGAATAGTTTTAAAGGCTCACTTTACTTGATAAAAAAGTTTTAATTGGACATTTGGACCTTGAATAAATGATTCACCCCCTAACCCTCTTAGTTATTCTAAAGCATTTCTAACAATTGGTATCAAAGTCATCTGCTAATTTGGTTTAAAGGTACTAGAAGTAGGAAGATCAAGATGTCCAAGAGAGAAGTTCCCAAGCTCAACAAAGACAACTTCGCTGCATGGTAGAGTCTAATGAAATTGCACCTTGGATCAACAAGTGATTATGCAAAAACCTCAATTAGATTTGAACATGTAGATCTAGCTGAACCCCTCTTTGCAGATGATTTGAACAAAAGGAAAGAGCATAATTAGGAAATGCTAGAGATTGCCTCTGCATTCAGCTATGCTAAATTTGATGACATCAAAGGATGTGATTCTACATTCAAGATGTGGAATGCCCTATTAGATATCTATGGAGGAGGTTAGAATGTTCAAAGAGCAAAGAGAGAAAGCCTTTAGAGGGAAGTTTGATGACATGAAAATGGAGGAAGGTGAGAATGCTGCTCAAAATGCCTCTAGAATGAAAGAAGTGGCAAGTGCAATAAGAAGTTTGGGTGGTCATTTAGAAGATGATACTGTCAATAGAAAATACTTAAGAACTTTTCTCCCCATCTATGCTATTAGAGTTTTAGCCATCAAAGAGCTAAGGTGTGTCCCATAAAATTAGTTAACCTTTGAAGGTATAGTGGGAAGACTTATTGCTCTTGAGTTGTCAAACTATGATAACTACAGACCTGAGAATCTTGAATCTGCTTTCAAGGATAAACTATCATTAAAAGACACTAAGGAGGTGAAATCAAAGAAGAAGAGTAGAAAAGGAAAACATGCATCCAATGATAGCAACACGGATGAAGAGGATGTGGAACAATTGGAAGCACTACTAGCTAGATGATTTCACAGAGGCAAAGGTAAATTCAAAGGTAAGCTCCCTATCATTTTTTTTAACTAGGACATATTGTTGCAAGGTGTACATAGAAGAAGAACTAAAAAGAAGGAAACAACTATAAGAACAAAAGAGAGGATGATAGCAGAGATTATAAGGACAAAGGAAAAAGATGCTACATTGTTGAAGAAGATTCTGATGAGAATGATGATGAAGTAGTCTATGTAGTCATGAAGGATGAATTAGATGAAGATGAAGCAACAAAACTAGTAACCTATGTGAACAAGAATGACAAATGGATCATAGACAGTGGATGCTCACATCACATGATGGAAATATTGTTAGATTTGGGAATGATGCTCCAGTTCAAATTAAAGGAAAAGGTTCTATTAAACTTACAAAGAAAATTTCATGTGATAATGCATACTATGTTGAAAGAATGAACTACAATTTGTTGAGTGTATCATAGTTAGGCAATGTAGGTTGTAAAGTAGAATTTAGAAACAAAACTGCCAAAATCTATGACATTGATGGAAATCTGATAGGAAAAGGTGAACAAACTAAGAGTAATCTATTTTACCTAGACATGGAAGATGCAACCTATCTTATTGTTAAACTTGATGATGTATGGTTATGACATAAAAGGTTGTGTCATGTTAACTTTGACAATCTAATTAGCATCAGCAAAAAGAAGAAAGTCGGAGGTTTGCCTAAGCTAAAGAAACCTAAAAATATGATGTGCAAACAATGTCAACTAGGAAAGATGACCAAGTCAAGTTTCAAAAGGAAAACTTACACTTACAAAGAAGTACTAGAGTTAGTGCATACTGAATTATGTGGCTCAATAGAAGTACAAAGCTACCAAGGAAACATATGCATAATGCTATTTGTGGCTGATTATTTTAGGATGATGACTACCATGTTCTTAAAGCAAAAATATGATGCATTTCAAATGTTGAAGTGGTATTTGGCCAGAGTTGAGAAGGAAACAAGAAATTTTTTGAAGTGCTTGAGATCAGACAGAGGAGGAGAGTTTACATCAAAAGAATTTGAGATATTCTGCAATGATAAAGGTATCAAAAGGAAAACATCAACACCAATAACTCCCCCACAGAATGACATTATAGAAAGAAGGAATAGACTAGTAATAGACTGTGCCATAACATTGATGATGGAGAAAAATGTTGCTCTGAAGTACTTGAGAGAAGTTGTAAGTACTGTTGTTTACACCCTGAATTGAGTACAAGTCAAGAAAGGTGCAAATACAACACCTTTTGAATTATGGTATGGTCATTCACCTAATGTAAAAAATTTCAAAGTATTTGGTTGCAAATGCTATATTCTTAAAGATACTAGAAATGGAAAGTTTGATGCAAAAAGTGGTGAAGACATATTCCTTGGATACTCCACTAGAAGTAAGGCATATGTGTGTTTGAATACTAACACTAACAAGATCATGAAGAGTGCAAATGTAAATTTTGATGAGCATGTAGAAGTCCAAGTTGATGAATCCAGGAAACTAGAAGATTATAGATCTTTTGTATACTTCTATGAAGGAATGTATATTGAAGATGAAGCTGCCAATCAAGTTGGGAATCAACAATAAATTTCACTATCAGCTGAGTCACAACTAGTGAATGCAAAGCTACATTTAGAAGTTGAGTTGTAGAATGAAGAAAATGCACATTTTGATTCTGAAATTAGTACACATGGAAGAGATAATGAAATACCAGATGGTGGTGTACAAAGTGATTCTGGAGCTGAAGAACCAAACATGGAAAGAAGGACAGAACCAAGACTATCTAGATATGTGAGAAGACATCACCCTATAGAATAAATCATTGGTGACAAGGAAGTTGGACCAATGAAAAGGAACAAACTAAAGAATGAATCATGTGTGCTGAGTAAGATTGAGCCCAAAACAGTAAAAGATGCACTACAAGATGATAATTGGCATAAAGCTATGGAAGAGGAGATAGATCAGATTGAGAAGAACAATACTTGAACTCTAGTTCCTAGACCAACTAATAAAAATGTAATTGGTACAAAATGGGTCTTCAGGAACAAATTTGATGAGAATGATGAGATAAGAAGAAACAAGGCCAGACTAGTTTGCAAAGGCTATGCACAAGAAGGACTGGACTATGGGGAAACATTTTCCCTTGTTGCAAGAATGTAAGGAATAAGAACACTACTTGCACATGCTACTTACAAAGGTTTTAAAGTCTACCAAATGGATGTCAAGTCTTCTTTTCTAAATGGTATACTAGAAGAGGAAGTCTACATATAACAATCAGAGGGATTTGTTGATAACAACAACAAGAATATAGTTTGTAAATTGCATAAAGCACTCTATGGTTTGAAGCAAGCACCTAGAGCATGGTATGAGAGACTACACAAATAGCTTGTAAAGATAGGATTTTAGAGAACAAATGACAACAACCTGTATATCAAGGTAAAAAAATGTAAAGACATTTTGATATCAAAAATCTCTGTTGATGATATAATATTTGGAGGAAAAGATATCCTATGCAAAGATTTTGCTGATCAAATGAAGCATGAGTTTGAGATGTCAATGTTTGAAGAAATCAAATTCTTTGTTGGGCTTCAAGTACATCAACTTAAGTATGGCATATTTGTGACTCAATCAAAATACATCAAGGAGATAGTCAAGACATTTGGATTAGAAGATTCAAAATCAGTTAGTACACCAATGGTAACAGGATATAAGTTATCTAAGAATGATGAATCAACTGAAGTAAATCAAATAATGTATAGATCAATGATTGGAAAGTTGCAATATGTTGTACATAGTAGACTAGACATTGCATTAGTTGTTGGAATAGTGGCAATATTTTTTGCTAATCCAAGAGAAAATCATCTAATGGTAGTAAAGAGAATACTAAGGTACCTAAAAGGAGTTGATGACTTTGGTTTATACTACAAGAGAAGTGAAAAGTTTGAGTTGAGAGCCTGCATTGATGCAAATTGGGGAGGTAATAGCAATGAAAGAAAAAGCACCAGTGGAGGAGCACTTAGGTAAAAGATTGATTACTTGGACCAGCAAAAAGAAAAGTTGTACCTCACAGTCCACAGTAGAAGCTGAATATATTTTTGTTGCTATCAATTGCACTAATATTGTATGGATTAAATATCTATTGCAAGGAATGGAGGAAGAGGTAACTAAACCTATGATACTCTATTGTGATAATACAAGTTCCATCAACATATCAAAGAATCCTGTGATGCATGTCAAAACAAAGCATATTGCAATTAAGTATCATTATGTAAGAGAATTGGTGGAAGACAAGAAAATAAGGGTGGAACATGTCAATTCAAAGGAACAAATTGCTAATATCTTTAAAAAGCACTACCTAAAGATGCTTTTGAGTATCTTAGAGGTAAGTTAGGGGTGATACCCCTAGCCAAGGCTACTTGAGATAAAGCAAGACTGCCCTACATCAAATGTGTTGATTGTTGGCATATTACAAATTGATGTAGAGGATATTTAATTTGGGATCATGCCTGAAGTAATCAAAGTGCAGAAGTTCCAAATCAGTCATAAGCAAGGTGATAGAGGGAGAAATTGGAATGTCTGCAAATTTGACATTAGCATGTTAAGATGCTAAGATAGTAAGTCTTTGGAATTGATGTCAAAGAGGGAGAAGTAGCAAGAAACTGATCAACAACATTTGATCAACAACCTTCAATTGGATAAAGGAAGAAGTAGAAAGAACTGATCAAATCTACAAGATCGAATTGACATATGAAGAAGTAGTTAGATACCAGAATAGTAGAATATGATCAATGTATATAGAGGGAGAAATAATGTAAGAAGGAGTCATGAGTAGTACAAGATCAAAGTGAATAGTGGTAAGCCATAAAAAAGAGGGAGAAAAAGGATGTTCAGGAAGATTTTTTTTAAAAAAAAAGGAAAGAAAAAGGAAACAACAGCTAAGAGGGAGAAGCAGAAGAAAAGTGATAAGGATAGCAGATCAGAGAGGGAGATATGAAAAGTGATGGTAACACAATTTATTTTTGGCATTTGACTTACTATTCTAACCTAGTTAGCATTTTGATAACTTGTTTGATTAGTTTGGTTTGCCATCAATACCAAAGAGGGAGATTGTTGGAAATCTGATTGAAAAGATCACTACCAAAGAGGGAGATTGTTGAGAAGGAGGAAGATGGTTGATAAAAAATGTTTTCAATCATTGTTTTGTCATTGATGTCAAACCTACTATTTTTTGGAATGAAAATTGCTTATAAGATCCAAGTACTATCACTTAGTTGATTGATGAAGATGATTTAATCAACAAGATGTAACAAAAGCACCTAAGGGAAAGGTTGAGTTATGGTTTTGTAATGAAGTGCAAAGATTAGTTAAGACAATGGTTAAAAGATGTGTTAATAACATACTTGAAGATACAGAGGTTGGTCACACTTAGAAACATTGGAGGAATAAGTTGCAATAAGGTTGACTGCAAAGCTTAACTAAGTTCATTAGTGAGTGCCGAGCAAGCTAGTTCAAGTCGAGCAAATTTTTAGTTAGTGCCAAAAAAATGCAAAATCTATTATGTGCCGAGTACAGAAGGAGCCAAGCATGTTCAGGTGCCGAGCAAAGTAACAAGTGTTGAGCATCAAAAAAACTTAGTGGATGCTGAGTGAATCCATAGTAGGTGCCGAGCATCAGTAAAACGTAGTTGATGCCAAGTAACACAATATGTGCTGAGCACTAGAATTTCAATAGTGTCGAGCTAATGCATTATTGGAAAAGTCAAAGATTCATCAAATCTGAGCTAACAAGTTTTTTACCTTGAATTTTGTGAACTAGTTGGAGGATAAGGATGATGAGTTGGTGGCACAAAATTTTATGTAAACTATTTTTGGATGAATTCAAGAGGATTCTTCATGATGTTTCTAGAAGAAATAAGATGTAGGTTAGATTCAATGAATCCTACCTAATCCATTCAAAATTAAATTAAAGGAAGGAAGAATCGAGTAGGAAAAGCAATTCTAGATTTCTATTTAAGGAGTCATAGGCCAAGAAGCAAGAGTTGCTAGCATTCCAAAATTGAAAAGTGGTTGAAAGGTGTCAAGGAGAAGACATCAAGAGGAGAAGAAAGAATAGAGCATAGAGATTCTACTTCGATTAGTGGTCATAAAGGAGATTGCATTGGTATATCAAGCATGGAGACTCAAGGAGACAAATCTTGAAAGGAGGGCAAGTTGTCAGAGCTATAAAGACTAAAAGCCAGGCAATGTGAAGAGCTGAACTATGATTTGAAATTTGCAAGATAAGTTGTGAGTTGTAATCAGATCAAAACCCCTCATTGTTACTCTCTATCAATTGTATTAATTAGTTAGGGTAAAATCCTATGGACCTAGGTTGGTTTAACAACCATTTTTAAATTCTTTAACAAGGTTGCATTCCAAGTGAATGTTCTAAAGTCCTCCAACCAGGCCCAATTCTAATAGGGTGGATAAATCCTTTAACCATGTCACATTTAACAGTGTGTTGTAGCCTTTAATAGGGTAGGCCTTTTATAGGGCACCACTTTAGAAGAGTGAGAATTGAGTAACATGTTACTGATGATTTTTCCCAAATTGGGCTTCCATGTAAATCACTATGTTATATATTGATCTTACATGTGTTATGCTTGCATATTGGTTTATAGTAACTTGCTAAGTAGGAAGATTTAAGCTTGGATGAATGAACAGTTTTAAAGGCTCATTTTACTTGATGAAAAAGTTTTAATTGGACATTTGGACCTTGAATAACTAATTCACACCCCCCATCCCCCCTCTTAGTTATTCTAAATCATTTGTAATAGTACCAGTTCAAATTTCAATAACTTCAAACAATCTCATCAAACAACTTGGCAATATATCATCAATTTAATATTCTTTAACTCTCTGTTCTATCTATGTGAGTAAACTTACAATAAAATAAACAACTATAAAAATAACATGCGTAAAGTAACATCCACACATGTAAATAACACTATAACACAAGGATTTAATGTGGAAACACAATTTGGGAAAACCACCAAGTAACATGCTACCATTTTTTCACTCTTTTGAAGTGAGCTCAGTTAAGAGCCAACCCTATTAAGGTTATACAACACATTGTTAAATGTGACCTTGTTAAAGGATTTAATCACCGTATTAGGAGTAGCCTTTTTAGAGGAATTTAGATCATTCCATTAGAATGTCACCTTGATTAAAGGATTTATAAAATGACTGTTAGGTCAACCTTGATTAAAGATTTTAACTATTACAATGGTTAGAATGCAACAACAGGTTTGATCTGTAAAACACAAATCACTTTACGAATTCAAATCTCCATTTTCTCAACTACTGGTTCATTGATTGGCCTCCATTTTCATCTCTATCACTAATTTTCTTGGCACCCCTTCAAGCAATCATAACTCACTAATCTCTTTACACTTCTCTTCTGCTACTTTGCTCCTCATAGATTCTCCTTAAGATTGCCAATCAACAATGCACCAACCTTAGAAAGAATCTCTTTTGCCTCCTTAAATAGGTAATTTCAATCTTTTTTCACTTAAACATTATTCTAGATCTTAAGGTTAGGTTAGATTCATTGAATCCTTCCATCATTTTGTTTTTCTTCTCCTTCCTTGATACTTCTCAAAACTTATGATCAAATACTTGCGTTTGATCGTATAACAAACTCTCTTTGTGCTTTAAATATGCTAACTCATCAATCCTTATCATCCACACACTTTGACTCATCCAAAAAAAACCAATTGTGTCAATCTCAAACTTGATTCTCTTACAAACTGTAACTTTTGATGTTACTCAGCAATCACTATGTTCTTCTACTTAGTCATCATTGTGTAGCTCAACATTCACTATCTTGCTTGACATTTACTATGCTTAGTCACTACTAACCTTCATCAAATTTCTCAGCAATAACTTTCACTTGACTTGAATTATTTTGTTTGAATTCTACTTAGTTTCCTTAATCTTTTGTTCTAGCTCCTTCATTGATCGACCAATACTGAAACTTGACCATGCTTAGAGTTTGACTCAACTCTTGTCATTTCACTTATACATCAATTTTACTTGTCTTCTTCACTTCATGTAATTATTTAAACAACACATTATGTTTCTAATGACTAACTTATCAAGTGACCATTGTAATTCCATAATACTTAACTTCTCGCTTCTTAACAACATCACTAGCTCACCCTACTATCTCTTCTTCTTAAATCCTCTTCATGAATCAATAGATATGGAACTCTAGTACATTGTTAGTAAATATCTCTCTAGTAGGTTAGATAATGTCTTACTAATAGGTTTGATATTAATGACAATATAACAACTATTCAAATTATAGTTTCAAATAATATCCCTCTTTAGCATTGATGGCAACACCTCTAGTTACCATGCAATCCAAAATATTCATTATGTTAGTTGTTGAACTTGTACTTTCAACTCCTATGTTTTCTCTCTCTCTTTGTTAGTTTCATTTTTATTCTCATTCAATGAAATCTCTAGATGCTCCCTCTGATATCAACTATAGTAGTATCAACTATATGATATTGCCCCCTCTACCATATTAGGACATATGTTTTCTTTGTCTTATCTCCATCTTACTAATAATTCCTATTGAAAACAATTAGTTAATTGTATATTGTCCTTGATGTTACAAAAAATTTCATATCTTTACTACTCAGTGTATGTCAAGCTCACTCAAGTGATGAAGACAATTTCCTATGTCTACCAAGCATTCCAGTGTTTGCCAAGTTTAGAAGAGAGTGTCTACCGAGATCACTTGAGTGTCGAAGATAAGTTAGCAAAAGTTGAGTGTTAACTGAGATCACTTGGTTAACAAAGGAAAGTTGGATGGAACTAGTGTTAACTGAGCTCACTTGGTCACCAAAGGAAGTTTGCGAAGATGCAATGTTAACAAGTTTACTTGGTTAGCAAACAAAAATTATTTCTGAGTTAGTATCTTCCGAGTAGGGTCGAGTAACGAAGGATTTTCTTGTTTGGCATATTGAGATTAATAGATTTTTTTGTTGGTTCTAGCCAACTAAGGAGATGAATATTAATTATTCTAAGTTGTTTTCAACCCGACTTGACAATGTATTTGATATAAGTATAAGGTCAAGTTGAGGATTGAATGTGTGAGAGTGTGTGGAAGATAATAAGATGCTTAGAGCAAGTGAATTGGATCCTCGAGGAGCTACAAAGATTCATTAAATCAAGAAGGATCAAGTAATAAAGCCAAAATTAGGATATGAAATCAAAAAATATAAGTTTGCATCAACAATAAGGTCATATCTTTGTTACTCTCTAACCATTTTAGTAGTGTATCAAATCTCCTAACAGAGTGAGCTTAAAAATTATTTGCCAAATCCTCTAACAAGGTGAATTTCTAGATTGAAGTGTTTAAAGACCTCTAACAAGGCCACTCATAATAGGGTGATTAAATCCTCTAATAGGGTCACACCCAATAGTGTGTTTTGTAACCTTTAACAAGGTTGGCTCATAATAGGGCTTACTTTAGAATAGTGAAAAATAGTAACTAGTTGCAATTGGTGGTTTTTCCCAAATTGGGTTTCCATGTTAAATCTTGGTGTCACTTGTGTTCATGTTATTTCATTTATGTGTATGCAACTAAGTTAATTAAGGTTAATCATAGATAATATCGTAAGATCTGCATGTTTAGTATTTGCTGAGTAACAATTGATATTATAATGCTTGCTGAGTTACAACATATTGTTAGTATTAACTGAGTGCCTATGTGTTAACTGAGTAACAACAATTTCAGAAGAGTTTATGTTTTGTATTGAAATTTAAGGAATTTGGGATTTATTTTTGTGGTAACCAATTCACCCCTCCCCTCTTAGTTACTTCTCTTTCAAGTTAACAATTTGTCTTCCTTGATATATTGGTTTATACCTTGAATCTTTTCTTTCCCAAATGCTTATTGAAAACACAAAGTGAACAACAAAATGGGTCAGTATCGTAATCTATCAAAGACCCCTGAATTGAAAGGTACAACTCCCTTATGAGTGAAAGATATGAAATGGATTTTTCTTTCAAGTTTTGGGTCATGATCTTATCCAGAGAGTAGAAGAGGCAAAAACCAAGTTGCTCAACAATTTAAATAACCTAGGAAAAACCTAGGAAAAGAAGGGGGACTATCTCACAATATACAATCTACTCAAACTAACAATGCAGATAAATGGAAACATGTAGGACTAACTATGACAATAGGAAGAAAATAAAGATAGTGAAATAAGTAATTCCCAGATTATAGAGTTAGCCAATGTTTTGACAATACTCGAATTGTCTATTCCTTAGTTGCTCCCACACTACTTTCCATCTTCCTCATGAAAAGAGCTAAACAAAACACACATACTATGATGGACAAAAGAAATGCTTATGCTGAAGATAGTATATCATACAATCTATTAAATGAAGGAAATAAAGCCAAGTTCATTCACATTCATTCAATTTTGAGTATTTAACACATTCATTCCATAGACTTCACTTAAACTAAATGAACAACAAAACTTAAAATGAACTTAGTGTCTCACACAGTAGTCCCAGCTATAGGGGTTTTCCTAAAGTAAAATTTTTTGATCTTATTTACATCTTAAAAGATTATATTTATAGGCCTTCTCAAAATGGCTAGTTATATTGGATGATTTCTCAATAAAGCATCTCTAAACATAAAAATCTAAAGATAGGACAAGCTCAAATCATCATCTGTTACAAAGATTTAGCAAAATGCCAAGAATGGAGACAAAAGGAGGGGAAGAATGAAATATTTCTAGAGAAGCATCAGAATCATCATGGCTTCTTAGAAGCAACTAATTTAGTCCTATATACTTTCATAGCTTCAGTTACTTTGTCCAACTCTTTGACACCTAGAATGAGGATATTTGACTGGTCATCTAAATACCTCAGTAAGAAAGAATTGGAAATCCTTTCGCATTGACTCCATGATTAGACATAATCATGCATTTTCCTAAGAATAACACACTGACTTCATTTTATTTTGCTAACCCAAAAGTGTAAGCTTAAGAAGGTGGCTACAAAGTATATGCTCTAATTCCTCTTTATGTCATCACAACTAAAAAAAAAAAGGAATGCTGAAGGAAACTAAGCTAGGAACTAAAATGACATCTTATCTTAAAGCTTAGAGTACTACTACAAATAGTAAATCTATCTATACATCTATGCTATAGGAACAATTCAATGATTTTGTTATCAATGACTGCAAGAACAACAAAAGTCTACTTTATAAAGAAAAAAACAAGGAAATGAAATATAGTCTAACAAAGTTGTTCACTCATCAAGTGGTCCCCCTTTGATGAGTGAACAAAAAAGACAATCAAGACAGAAGATGAGAACTTGAACTTTGTATTCTATTCATTCATAATAAGAGATTACATCTGATTAAAAACAAGATTACACACTTTTGTTATGAAAAAACAATCTATTCTATCTTTCTCCTGGTAAGAACTTATTTTAAAGCTACAATGAGCATTATTTAAAGGAAAGCTACAACAACTTCCCATTTCTATGATTACTCCATCAATGAGGATCAATTATAGATTCATAAAGTTTACAACATAAATATCATTAATTATGATTTAACTCCTCCAAGAAATAGCCGGTTGAGGAAGTTGTATTCATGCACTACTGTAACAAAAATCACATAATAATCTATTTGTTACAATGATTCATCAATTTGGTCAACTTTGACTTAGCCTTGAAATGCTAACTTTGAATATGTGCAGAAGGTACCTATAAAACATTGAATGTAACAACTTCCATATACATATATATTCATTTCATTATCAATGTTAGAAAAGGTATAATGTTCAAGCCACCACTCTTTGCAAATCCTATGGCTATAGGAAGGAATCTACCCAAACATAGCAGGGATGAGGAAACATTTATCAACATGTAATATTCCTTCATTATACCACAGAAGTCCATAGATTCAAGAAAATACAACATATTTGAACTATCTATATTTCAATCTTCATGACTTAACATATAGATAATATATTCATAAAAACATAAATTCCTTTGTTTAAACCATAGAGTCATAAAATGTTTCTGCAAGATAATTGTTTAAAAACAAGAGAAAAGATTCTCAAAATAATGGCCTATTAGGGCTCATCATTCCCCCCAAGTAATCTATTGCTGGTCCCTAGCAATCATGAAGTTCCTAATCTAGGCCCGCACTCTCTAGTCACTAGGTGTCCTTTCTCCTAGCTCATTCTTTACATAATTGAAGTAACCATAATTTTTGTTGAGCCTCTTCCAGTGCTAAACTTCAACAGTCATGTCATGATCTTCTACATTGTCATTTTCTACTAGTAGTGGCTGTAGGAGAATTGGGGGTTGATACCTTAATGGTAACCAATGTTTTCACTAATCTCTCCCTAAGTCAATATACCAAGGAATCCTAATTGTAGCAAGAGTCAAGTTTTATGGAGTGGGGTTTTCTTATTTTTAGATCATGTGGCATTATAACACATCGTTGCCTTGAGGCAACAATTGCTGTCTCAACATTCTAAGATAAGTGCTATTGCCAATTTGTAAAACCCTATTCTTTGACTATACTCACCTTACCGAGTCCTACAAGATTACTCAAAATAAAAATCCAATCCAGATATGTTCATCTAGAATGTTGAACTTTCGTTCTCATGGACAAGGGTGTTGTCATTTCATTCTCCTTTTAGGGGTGCAACTTGATGTTCTCTACTTATTTCATTTTGTATCCATGAAATTACTGCTCTTAACTAAACATCCCTTACATACAAGACTAGGTTCCACTCAGTGTCATTAGGCACGACCAAGTTACGAAGACATAATTCACACAGTAAAATTTTCAAAGCCATGGGAACAAATTGAAATGCATCATAAAACTCATGTGGAGTAGAGATAGATGGATTACAAGATTCCATAATTCTAGTCAATATATAATTTCTAAATTTTTCTTTAAGAAATAAAATATATACTAGCAATGGTGACCTACATTCCATTAACTTAGGAATCAATCTTGTGATCTGCTCAATTCTTCTCTTTAGGACTTCTTTTTGATCTGAATTTTGTTTCAACTGTAACTCTACTTATTAATAGCATGCTTTAATTTTTATTTCTCCAATTTCCATTGAGCTCTCTCCCATAATAGTTGTTGAAACAAATTAATTCCTATGAACAAAGGTGTAGATAGATTGGGTGGTGGCAATGGATCTTGATTAAAGAGGTCTATCCATTTAGGTGCCAAATGGGGAGTTTTGTTGACACTTTCCAGTGTAGAGAACTATCCTTTTCTTATGAGAACTATTCTCTCCACATTTTCTTTCCTACTAGATTTAGTGGCTACTATAGCTAATGTGTCTAACACTTCTTGATCTAGTTTTTCTAGTGTTTCCCTAATAATTTTAGGTCTAAATTTTGGATAATTCTTCAAAGGGAGTTCTGCATAATTTATGCTAATATCTTACATATCTAGAATTTCTTCAAACTCCTCAAATATTTCAAGCTCACCAAACTTCTTATCATTGTCAATAAGCATATAGTCAACACTACAATCAAATTTTGGTTGTAGATTTTGAGTTCTGCTCTCATTTTCACTAGCTTGAGTTTGTTTCAATTTTTCCTTTGGAGAGGACTTCTTTTCACATTTAGAAAACTCAGGGGTAACTATGGGAACATAGGCTTCAAGAATCCTACTCTTGGAGAGTCCCACACCTCACCTCATGGGTGGTGTTGACAAGCACGGAGGATTCTTCAATTTTCTCTTGCTTATAGGTATTTCCATCGCAAGTGCTTCAAGAGGTTTTTCTAGATCTTCCTCCTCTTGAGAGTGCAAGGGCTCATTAAGGTACTCTCCTCATCTAGTTGTTGTTCTAACCTTTTTACTTTAGGTTCCAAAATTCTACCTTTGTCTTTCCTAGTGGGAGACCTATTCTTAGCAAATGATGGGGCCTTAGGAGCATTAGCAACTTCTATATTTTTTCTTCTCTTTTTGTTAATAAGGGAGGGTTTAGCTTTGTAAATCCTCTTCTTAGTTAGTTTGGGACTAGAGGGAGAGGCTTTAAGAGCATTTTTAAGTCTGGGAACAACTTTATAGAAACCAGTGGATGTTCTTTCCCTTTGTCCAACACATTGGCCTCTAGGGCCGACCAACCTAAACTCTACCTCTTTTAACTGTAATAACTCCTCCCATGACCCAATTTCTTGCTTATTCAATTCCCTTTTTATGATTAATTTTATTAAGCAATGGTGAGAGACAGACTAATCTTTTTAAGATTGCACTAGAGAAGCTTTCTTCTTAACAATGTTAAACAAGAAATTTGGAAGGTTTACTTGTCTATAATCATGCTATAGGTGAGCCAATATTTTGAAATGTAGGGCATGTAGGTATGTGTAACGTCCTTCAAATGTGAAGTATTGGATGATAAACACAACTGGTTGAATAAACTCCATTGAAAAAGATAACCTAGAAGTACCTTATTTCTTATCAATGTCTAGTGGAGGATCTTGGTGTATACTAAATTGTGCCCTAGCTATCTTTAGGTCAAACTCTTTCTCCTAATTTTTACCTTCTTGGGGCAACCCAATAACCTCGGCTACCTCCTCCTCTGAGAACTCAATTATTAGGCCTTTAACTATTGCAACACCATCCTTTAAGGTGCTCATGAATTGAAGAGTGTCTTCTTCATCAAATCCTTTTAAAATAAGACAATAATCCAACCATCCCCTTCTTCTAAACATTTCACAACTGATTGCATCACCAAAAAGAACTCAATGATCAACTAACTCATTCCTTTATAGACCTCTACCCATGGTTAATTTGCATTGAATTATGGAAAAACCATGATGTTTCAGGAGTTGGTGAATCAAATTTTACAATATTACGACACTGGCCTTGGTTATTTTAGAAAGAATGGCATGTACTTGGAGAGTTTAATGCATAATTTCTCACAATATCCTTCTTGCATCAAATTTCATAATTTTTGCTCGTGTATAGGTCCATCACCCGAATATGTTGCAAATCATCATTAAAAGTTAAGTAACTACTTTTAATGTCCTTAATTTCATAACGATGCAATCACAAAAGGACAAGTCATCAACATGTGACATTAAGCATGCAATTATTTCTAGTCATCTCAATGAACTTTTGAAGTCACATGTGATTTGAAAGAAAATATTAAATATTTCTCTCCCCCCAACTAAATAAAGGCATGGGTCTCACTAAGCCAGGATATGCAAGAGTGAATGTTTATAAACAATACCAAATCCTAACAAAGCATGAATAAAATAAAATAAAATAAAATGCATGTAAAGTTATGTGGTAGGTACCTGGCAACTGTTGTAGGAAAGATGTTCAGGAAAAGATCATCATAATTGAAAGAGTGATGCAAAGGAATGGTAAGATGGAAGAGAGAGAAGGTGAAGTGGAATGGATGTGAAGAAATTACTTTCAAGAAGAAAGTGTTTATTATGAGTGCCTTGAATGGAGTCAAGAAGTATTAGGAGTTAAGGTAGGAGACCCAGACTCTTTGGCTACAGGAACAAAAATATCCTCATTGTGCTAGAATTTCTAGAGCAAGTCTTCATGACTAACTAGTTTATTATAAAGCTTGAGACAATGCCCACTGACAAGTAACTTAAAGTGAACAAGATCAATGGTAGATAGATAAACTACATTGTTTGGAAATATAGCAATAATCTCATCCGATCCTAACCAGCATGTTTGAAACTTCCCTAAGTTATGTTGGTAATTTGAATCATAAAGGAGTGCCCAATCTCATACAACAAACATTTTCTATTTGATAAACTTGTCATGTCACTATTTTCTTTAGTGTTGAATAAGCTTAATATTATTCAATGCAGATTTCCTCCATTCATCAAAGATCATTTAAACTCAGGATCCATTCCTATTGGGCAATAGTGAGTTCTATCCTAAGCTCCAAGGTAGTTCTCAATGTTTTATATTCAAATCCTATAAGCATTACCACTGACTTACCATAAACAAGCTCGAAGGGAGTAAAACTAGTTGTGGACTTCCAGGTGGTTCTATAAGCCCAAAGAGCTTTAGGAAGGTGTGTGGCCCAATCCTTCCTAAAGAGTGCTATAGTCTTGGTGAGAATGGATTCTAGCTCCCTATTAGTAACTTCTACTTGACCATTAGCTTGGGGATGATAAGGTTCTAATTTACCATGCTTGATAGTATACTCCTTCATAGGAGTAGTTATAAAATTTGATGTAAATTGAGTCCCTTGATTAGATGTCAATTTCCTAGGAATGCCAAACTATATAAATATGGATTCATACAAAAAATTTGCCATGTTGATATCCCTTGGGTATTTCATGGGTTTATCCTCTGCCCCTTTGGTTACATAGTCAATGCACACCTAAATGTAGGATTTTCCTTGTGAAGTAGGTTCAATGGGTCTTACAAAGTCAATCCCTCATTTGTCAAAGGGTGTGATAAATACTTGGAGGCTATAGGGGCATTTCATCTGATTTAGTGGGTCTTCCCATTTGTTGACATTTGCCACATTTCTTCATATATTTGGTTTCATCCTTGTGCAAGCTTGGCCAATAATACCTAGTTGTCAAGATTTTGAAGGCTATTCTTTTGGCTGCAAAGTGACCTCTACAGAGGTAATCATGACATGCCTTCATGACATCATATATTTCATCCTCTCTTAGAAACCTATGCATGACTTTATTAGGTCTAGTATAGAACACAACTCAAACAATCCATGAATAATTAAAGCTTTTCTCTGCTAGTAACTTTTTTTATTGGCTAGAGAAGTGAACTAACATTTACTTGTGGTGAGGTAGTTAGCAATATCTACATACCATGGGTTTTGTGTAGACACCAAAGAAAGGTGCTCATTTGGAAAACTATCATCAATGATTGCAGGATCATTAGGGACATGTAATCGAGAGAGAAAGTTGGCTACCACATTGGCCTTACCAGGTTTATCAACTATGGTGATGTCAAATTCTTGTATGAGGAACAACTAATGAGCCAATCTTCCTAAAATTGTAGTTTTGTTCACAAAATATTTTATAGCAGAATGGTCACTATGAATAAATATTTCATATCCAGTAATGTAGTGCCTGAACTTATTGAGGGTATAGATGACTGCAACTAATTCCTTTTTAGTGACTATGTAATTAAATTTCTCACCTTACAAATTCTTACTAATGAAATAAATGACATGTTCAAAAACGTCTACTTTCTATCCTAGCATAGCACCAATAGCATAGTCTAAGGCATCTGCATAAATGTGAAAAGGTAGGCCCCAATTAGGTCCTCTCAAAATAGGTGCTGTGGTAAGAACTTCCTTAAGCTACAGAAAGGATGTTGCATAATCAAAGTCCCAAGCAAATTCAAAATCCCTTTTGAGCAAGTTGTAGAGAGGTGCTACAAGTTGACTATAGTTTTTAATAAATCTTCTATAATATCCAGCATGTCCCAAAAAAAATGTATATCCTTCTGCATCTCTAGTGTAGGCAATGTACTAATGACTTCATTCTTTGTTGGATCTACTTGGATGCCCTTAGATGAAATGAAATGGCCTAACACTACCCCTTCCTCCATCATCATAAAACATTTCTCATTATTTAGGAGAAGTTTATAATCCTGACATCTTTTGAGTACTGTTTCTAAATTTTCTTTTGCTTCTTCAAAAGTAGCACCCTAAATAGTAAAATCAACCATGCAGATCTCCTTATAGTTAGCAAAAATATCTAAAAAGATACTGATGATAGCTCATTTAAATGTGGCTAGGGCATTGCACAAGCCAAAAGGCAAGACTAAGTAGGCAAATGTTCCCAATGGGTAGGTGAAAGTTCTGTATTCACTTCTGGGTGTGATTGTGTATGTTTTTTTTAACATCAACGTTTCAGATCATACTCTATGATCCATCCTGATGATGGATCATAGAGTATGATCCGAAACATTGATGTTAAAAAAACATACACAATCACACCCAGAAGCGAATACAGAATTTTATGGATTGTGGAAATCTGTTACAATTAGGTGAAAGTTGTTTTTTTCTTGATCTTCTGGGGCTATTTGAATCTGATTGTAACTACTGAAACCATCTAGAAAAGAAAAATACTTTTTTCCAACTAGGTTGTCAAGGACTTGGTCTATAAATGGAAAGGGAAAATAGTCCTTCTTAGTGGCCGAATTGAGCTCCCTATAATCTACACAAACTCACCATTTTCCTCCCTTCTTGGGTACTATAACCAGGGGTGAGACCCATTGGCTATTAGAGATCAAGTATATAAAACAAACACTTAATAGTTTATGCAATTCATTCTTAACTATATCTTTTAAGATAGGGTTAGCTCTCCTTTGAGGCTATTGAACAAGTTTGAAGTCAAGGTTGATGTAAATTTTGTGAGTGCAGAGAATAGGGTCTAATCCTTTCATGTCCATGTAATCCCAACAAATGTGCTTTGATTCTTCTACAGTAACTGTAACATAGCTTTCTATTGAGAGGGTGATAAAGCATTTTTTACATTCAGTTCTTTGCCTCGACCAAGTCCCATCCTAATAACCTTACCTACCATGAATAATTGGGAAACATGAGAAGAATCCATCTCATGAGGTAATAATGAATGGAGAAATTGATGTGGTGAATTCAAGGATGGTAAAATGGTTTCTAAGATACATTCATCTTGAGGACACATTTGAGATTTTGTTCCATATTCATTCAAAATAATGGATGAGATTATTTAATCTTCTTCTCGAGTAGCTCTAAATGATTCTCTACCAATCATCATCCACTAATGGATTGAATTGACCTCTAGATCATCATCACCCAAGTTCGACCAGATTACTTGGTCATCTAGTAATAATGGTTGAGTAGGGGAGTATAAAATTAGGTTCTTGGTATAAGTACCATTGGATATTGTCATCCTCCTAGATTAGCAAGCTATATAGGCATCTGTAGTGGCCAACCATGGTCTTCATAAAATTAAAGTATATCCTCTCATATTAGCCTTTGGGGAGAGAACAACAAAATCAACTAGATACTCCTAGGAATTTAAGGTGACTATAACATCTTCTATCATCCCATCTAGTTTAATGGTATAGCTATCAACAAGTTAAAGTATGGTGGGTGTTTCTCTGAGGCCAATGATATGCAACCAAGACAATTCTTCCTTTGTCATGACATTAATAGATGCTACTAGGTCAACCAAAGTATTTTGAACTTGGATCCCATGAATAGTGATTGTAACTATAGGACTCCCACAGTTAGAGTAATTAGGTACAGTTAATTTCTCCAGCATTAAATCAGACAACTGTCCTAGGACATGAATGGTTTTTGGATCTTTCTTCTTCCTTCTTGGTTGATTAATCCATGCTTTCTTAATATCTTTAGTATAGGTAGGGAATTCCTTAATAACATCCAACAATGGTATTTTTACAGTCATCTACTTTAGCTCATTAAACAAATCAATGACTACATGGTTCTCCGTAGGTTGGTTTTATTCTATCAACCTATGGAGAAATGGAGGTTCTTTGGCTATAGGGGAGGTCTACTATTTTGTCTTATCTATATGCTTAGTTAGAGGATCTTCAACTTCAATTATTATAGGCTTTGGAGGTGCAGGAAGAGTGGTGCTTGACCTTAAGTGAATATCATTCAATGAGATGGCATAGCTTTGCTATTGAGCCTATTGTTTAGTATTGTTCAGATTAGGATTAGGTTGAACTAGTAGTTGGGTCTACTTGGGAGGAGTATTAGTGGCTAAAAGAGGAGGCATTAGAGCTTTTTGTTGAGGTGGTGGTAATAGGATTTCTTGACTAGATTGGGTATTTCAATTCTGAGGTTGCTGCCAACCTTGATGAGGTTGTTGCAACAATGCCAAAAAATGACCTGTCAAATAAATACCTCAGTATCAAAGAATTAGACATCCTTTCACATTGACTCCATGATTAGATAGAATCATGTGTTTTCCTAAGAATAACACACTGACTTCCTTTTATTTTGTCAACTCAAGAGCGTAAGATTGAGAGGGTGGCTGCAAAGTATATGCTCTGATTCCTCTTTAAGTCATTACAACTAAAATAAAAAGGAATTCTGAAGGAAACTAAGCTAGGAACTGAAACAACATCTTATCTTAAAGCTTGGAGTACTACTACAAACAATAAACCTATCTATGAATCTATGTTGTACGAATAGTTCAATGATTTTGTTATCAATGGTTGGAGGAACAACAAAAGTCTACTTTGCAAAGAAACAAACAAGGAAATAAAATCTATTCTAAAAAAGCAGTTCACTCACTAAGTGGCCCCCCTTGAATGAGTGAACAAAAAATACAATCAAGATGGAAGATGAAAACTTTAGCTTTGTATTTTGTTCATTCATATTAAGAGATTACATCTAATTAAAAATAAGATTACCTACTGCTATTATGAACAAATAATGTATTCTATCTTTCTCCCAACAAAAAATTCTTTCAAAGCTACAGTGGGCATTATTTAAAGGAAAGTTACAACAACTTCCTACTTCTATGATCACTCCATCAATGAGGATCAATTAAAAATTCATAAAGTTTACAACAAAAATATCATTAACTATGATTTAACTCCTCCAAGAATATATCAAGTTGAGGAAGCTATGTTTGTGCATTGTCGTAATAGAAATAACACAATAATCTACTTGTTGCATTAACTCATTAATTTGGCCAACTTTGACTTAGCGTTGAAATGTTGACTTTGAATATGTGTAGCAAATACCTACAAAATATTGAATGCAACAACTTCCACATACATATATATTCATTTTATCATCAATGTTAGAAAAGGTATAATGTTCAAACTATTACTCTTTGCAAATCCTATGGCTATAGGAAGGAATCTACCTAAACATAACATGGATGAGGAAACATTTATTAGCATGTAATATTCCTTGATTATACCATATAAGTCCATAGATTCAAGAAAACACAACACATCTAAACTATCTATATTTCAATCTTCATATCTTAACATATATAAAATATATTCATAAAAACATAAGTTCCTTTGCTTAAACCATAGAGTCATAATTTTTTTCTATAAGATAATTGTCTAAAAACAAGATAAAATATTCTCAAATTAATGTACTTTTAGAGGCTCATCAATATTATCGACTCTGATCATCTAATAATCATGCAGTTTATATAAGTTCATCAATTTAGTCTACCCTTGATTGAAACTTCTCCATTTCCCTCTTTATGACTGCATCAACTACTAATAGTTCTTGAATTTTGGCCACTTGGAAGTTGAGCGGGTGAATGACTTTGTCAAAAAATGCCAAGAACTTGGACTTCATTCTTTTGATATCCACCAGTTTTCCATTAGTAGACACAAAAGACTCTGTGTGCAAGATCTTCAAGTATTGGAACAACTTGTAAATGATCTTTTGCACCAAGTCATGTACATCCTCGAGTTCATTTGCAGATCTGATAGAGTTTTCTATGACAAAATCCAAGGATTTCTTCTAATGTAACAATGACTCTTGGACAGTCTTTATAATCCCATGAGCAGTGGCCACATTGGTCTTCATATCTATCACTTCCTACAAAATGACCAATTTCTCTTTTAGCTTACCTATTACCTTTTGTATGGTTGTTTGATGATTTGATATTGCCTCTCTAAGCTTGTGAGAATCCAATACTAGGCTTCCTAGATTCTTAACCTGTGGGGGACCTTGAGCCTTTATCTGATCTATCCAAGCTCAACCTACTTGCTTGAACTGTCTTTAGTGTTGAAGCTTGAGTAGCAAGTTCTTATTTTCTTTTGTATTTGGGTCAAATTGACTAGAAGAAGTATTCCTAAGTGTGGAATTTATGTACTGTACTAGAGCTTTGTTGGAGGCTTTCAATATCTCCTTATATGCTCTTAGCTCCTCCAATGTCCTCAATCTTCTCCATGGAGTCATGAACTGGAATACCAAGATCCAATGTTATGATTTGGATGTCATATTTTGGGAGCTTGTGAAATCTTCATTCCTTTTGAGGCTCTACAATTTCAACTAGCATATGGCTAGTTCCTAAATCTATAGATAGAGAAATGATTGTCTCCTACTTCTTTGTCTTCTTGATGGCTAAGAGGAGGTAACTTTTGTGATCAAGTCCTTTGATGGGGCAACATCCTTATATCTCCTCTTCTATCTATCAATGGTCTCTTCGACCCAAGACTCTATAGAGAGCACATTGATAATAGATTGTAGTACATATGGGTTAAACAGCTTTCTCAGAATCAATGGAGTTGGCTTTCTTTGGGAAGCAATAGGGGAGGCAGCTACTTTAGTTACCAAAAGGGAAAATATATCCCCTTTCTTAGATGCTTCTTGTTTCTAGTCATCCATGGGATTCATATTGCCATCCAAATTGATGACTTGAACAGGGGAGAATGGCATAGCCACTGATTTCTCTTATTCCTTCTCCTTTTCCTTGTCATCTTCCTTCTTTCCCATCTTCCCAATGTTTGGAAGAGGGCTAGCTCTATAGGTGGGAGTAAGTGGTACCTTCTTTTCTGGAGGTTGGTATCCTCCTTAGCCAATGGATTGTGATGGGCCAACAAATTTTGTTGTAGTGGCCATTATGGTCAAAGCTATAGTTGACTGGGCCACTCCAGTTGATACTCCATCTATTGAAATGGTAGCTCTAGTAATTTTCGTCCTCGCTTGGGTCCAGTCCACCCATTTTTCCATTCTCTTGATTATCCCTTGCATGAGAACCTCCATTGTATCAATGACTAGAGTAGCAGGTGTAGTAGACAAAATTGGTGTGTCTTTGATTTTCTCATAAGATGTGGGGTGCATGTAGGTTCCATCATCTACAAGATCAGAGACATCAACATAATCATTATACAATTTTGTTTCATCAATAGTTAGTCTTGACCAAAATATCCCCCAAGTTTGGTACTCATTGAGACACCCAGACCAGAAATCTTCAATATCCAGGACATGCCTATAGGCATATCCCAACTTCATATGACCCCTTAAAAAATTCATTGGATCATATTGAGGCCTAAGCACCTCATAGTCTATCAACTTGATCTTTCTTTCAAGGCTCTTCACCAAGTTGCAAGCATCTGATATGGAGGCACATGAATACAAGCCTACCACAATAGAGAATGAAATCCCAATAATTTTCTTAACATTTGAATACAAGCCATTCACCTCTAGAATTTGTCAACACAACTCGACTAGAACTACCTTTTCCTCCAGATATCTAGGCAATATTTTAGGAAATCCATCATAGGCTCCTATTTGTAAATTGGAGATGCTCAAAAATTTGATGAACGAGCATCCAAACTAGCTTATAGTCAAAATTTCCTCGGGTGACATTATCCTCTTAGGGAAACCTTGTAATTCTTGGTACAACCTCATTATAAAGGCATCATTGATAGTTACATACTCCTCATAACTTCTATAAAGTTGTAGATTTTGGTAAATGTCATAGAATTTGGTGCTCTCATCATAATTTGGAATGCTAGGGAGACTAGGCCGCACATGGTGTGTTGCCATAGCATAAACCAACTAAGAGGACATGTAAAACTATTTGAATCCTCTTGTAGAATTCAACCATGAAGCAAGCTCATCACAGATGATCTATACCCAATCGATCTTCATGTCCTCAACAAATATTTCTTGTACTAGGAAGAAGTGGTGCTTGATGAATTCCAAAATATCTTCTTTTCCCTTTAGTTTGAGGAGGATTTTAAGGATATCCATGATCTCTCACTTTAGATTGGTGTCGAACAGAGTTTTTGATATTTTGCTCTTCTTCGAGTGGGCAATCTAGAACTAGGTCCTCTACATCTGTTCCCATCTGAGGGTCTTCTTTTCATTAAACATGGATGTTGACGACCAAAAATCAAGATCACTCTACTATTCTTTGACATGGATACCAGATACTGACTACATCAACATCTTGTTAATCGACAAGAGAATGGATTGATTTGGAAAATTTATGTGCCTCATTTCTAGACTATATCTCTCAATGCACTCCTTTACTAAGGTGCATGAATTTCTATTGGGAAGCTGACTGCCTCCACCAATCCACTCTCTTTGAGTTTCAAAGTGATTGGGTGGATAGATTGGAAATTTAGCCTTCTATGTAGATCACCCAAGTCGTAGAACTTGAAGGACGTACCTGTATAATCATTTAACTCACTTTCCAAGCCTATCAATATTTTATAACTAAAAACTTTGATTGCCATTCACTATGATTTCTTAGGATGCAATTCTCTATAAATAGCCATTAAATAAATTGTTAGAAACTAATTCCTTGCAAATCTGGTGAATTAGCTTTAAGGAATTAGAACATTGGCACCACATGAACAAAATTAAGTTTGACCAATGATTATAACAACCAGATTTGCATTTAATTCCATGAGTAATGACTACTTAAACTTTCTATTTATTTTCACTTAAAATATTAAGTTCCTGAAAGAAGTCTTACTTTACTTAAAGTATAGTGATATTGTTAGTGTAAATATTTATTAGTTATGCTTTACTTAAGTCTATTTAGGGTAAATATATTATTTTATTATTTCTTAGGTTAGACGCCTAGGAGTTTGCGTACTCATATGAGTTGTATTGTTGACAACATAGGAGTAAGCAACTCCAATTTAGCACATGGTGTCTACATCATTGGAGTTTGCATAATTAACTAAGTTGTCATGTTGACAACACAGTTGTTTGCACTCTTAAGCACATGGTGTCTACAACATCATTTTACTATTGGAATATTCAAATAGGAATAATGCTTCTGAGAGGGGGGGGGGGGGGTGGTGAATCAAAAGTACTGTACCTTTTTAACCATTAAAACTTTTAACTAAAACTAGATTGCATGTATATAAACATATCAAACAATTATGAAAAACACATAAGCATCACCACATAACACTTGAAATTTTGATAACCTAGAAACCCTCCAAGAATAAGAAGGTAAAATTGGGGTGGGTATGATACCAACAAAATCACTGCAGTAATAAAGTTTAACCACTTCTGATGGTCTGCCCTGTTAAAGGCCTATCCTATTAAAAGCTTTATACTATATCAATAGTGACCTGGTTAAAGGATTTCAAACACTTTACAAGAAGTGTCACCCTGCTAAAGGATTTCATCACCTATTTATAGGATTTACAAAATAGCTGCTAAGCTAACACCATAGGGTTTTCTTTCTAATACAATTGCTGGAGAGTATTAGGTATAATAAAGCTAATAGCTTACAATCCTTTGATTGCTAAATACAAGCACTTGATCTACTTTTTTTGATCTTGATCCTTTGTGATTTGATACTCTTCACTTTGAGAATTATTTTTCCTTACACACCCTCATCCATCCACAATAAGGTTCAATGTGATTTCATCTTCCTTATAAAGACTTTTGAAGACTTAGGGTTAGGTATGGATCTACGATCCACATTGAATCTTTGTTTTCTTCTCATTCCTTGCACATTTACAATTGGTTGCATGCCTTCTCCAATTTTCTTATTGGCTACATGCTGATTGCATGGGAAATACAAAAGATTCAATCTTATCTTTTAATCCTTCGAGATTCATCATATGTCGACCATAAAAATGGTTTACATCTGAATTTATAATGTTACAAACTCATATGTGCATTCTGTGTTGCTTGGCACTTACTGATCTCTGATGCTTAGTACTTATATTAAACTGGCTTACTCAGCACTTGTTGCATTTCTATATTGCTCGGCATCGTCTATGACTCGGCACTCAAATGTCAGTTGGCACTTGTATCATGCTCAACACCTAAAGTCATTCGGCACTTGAACTTCACTCGACACCTAAAGTCTTTTCTAACTTGGCTCATATTGTGGCTTGGCATACATGGTGTACTTGGCTCCAATACAGAAAGTGATTAAGTGTGTTGGCACTCAAGTGTCAAAAACCATTTTGAGACTAACAATCTCCCCCTTTGACATGAGTGACAAAAACACTTAATTGACCTTATGAGTACATATACTAATCTACTTTGTATATACAGAGGTTTTAAAAACCTTAATCAAAATTTGTAATGTACAATATATATACCTCAAAAGTATTGTAACTCCCCCTGAGTTGATTGTGCTATTATTAGTGCTATCTTGGTAACCAAAATTTGATGCTGTATATCATGCTCCGCCCTTTTTTTTTGTCTCCCCCATTATCTTGTCTCCCCCTTTTTAATCTTATCTCCCCCTTTTTTATCTTATCTCCCCCTTTTTGACACTTATGTCAGAGGGTTTTAAGGGTCAAGACCATATTTTGCCAAAAATGTGCTGTTTACATCCATAATCATCCTAAGAGCTGCATCCCAATTATGCAAAGCAATTTCCAATGATTTATGTTGGAGGGCAGTCTCTACAACAAGGTGAATAAGTCCTTCTAAAGTAGAAAGATTAGGGTCTTTCTTGAGAATAGTTTCAGCATAGACTTGTTCTTTATGGAGGATTTCCAAATGTGGGGTAATAGAAGATTGGAGCTGTAATAGTTTGGCCTTGATGGTGGCCTCTTTTGCTATTAATATAGCTATCTCTTTATGAGTGTGAAGCGTCTGAGCAAAATGCTTCTGACTTTAAGCTGGATCCTTTGGTAGCTGCATGCTAGAAATATTCAAATTTCTCTCCAGGCTCATTATCTTTTGGTTGGTCTCTTGTGTGAAATATGAAAAGTCACACAATTTTTTGTACAATTAGAATATATTCTCAAATACCTTTTTCACTTTGTCAATGACCTTTGCTAATTCAATCTGTGAAAGTGCTATTTCTCTAGATATTTTCTCATTAACTTTTCCTTGAAATTTTCTTTCAGACCATTCCATGAGTTTTGCATTTGTTTCTAGGTCTACATTTGTCACCTATTCAACAATATCTGATAATTATTACATGATATGCTTTGACTCATCTAGTGACTGAATACTGAAAGCATCCATAAATATATCTTTAATTTCATGCATTGTTTTCTTTTGTTGATACTCCTTTCAGAGTATCTCTTGCCACTTTCTTCTATTTAGTGCTTCCTGCACCTTATTTATTTGATCAATGTTTATTGTTTTTGAGTCATAACTTAGTATGACTATCTCCTCATCTAGTTTAGGGTCTCCATAGTGAAGTACCCTTGCAATATTTGTAGAGCTTGATCCTGGTGCTAATATTTGTAAAGGCTTTTGTGAAGGAGTCCCTGAGGTAGGTAAATTTATCAATGTTTGTATTGCCTCCTACTCTTTAGGGGTTTCTTCTATTTTATCCTCCTATTGTCTACCTTGATTAGTTATTGTAATTGTAGGAAGTGCACCTTGAGTTTGTGCTATAGGATCAGATGTGATAGTTTGTCCTATTTGTTCTATTTCTTTGTCTACTATTGTACTCAGCTTTTGAACTGTGGTGTCAACTATGCTTGTTGAAACAATTGTTGGCATTTGAAGTTGACCACTAGTAGCTATAGAGATGATGGAAGGTGGTTTTTGTGGTTTCACCTTATCTCTAATTGTGTTTTCTACTAGTTTTTGTAATTCATCCATACTGACCAATACTGGATCTACACATAATCTTGCTTGTTGCATGGATTGGTCAAGGATTCTTTTGAGATCCTCTGCAGTTAATGGATTAATGTTCTGAGAAGAAGTGTCAAGAAAATCTTGTATAGTTATAGTTTCTACAGGTGTGATGGGTACATAAGGAGGGCTAGAAAGTGACAATTGTGTGCCTTGCACACTTTGATCTTGTTGCTGCTTTTCCTCATCTATTGTCATTTCAGTTTGCTTTTGTGTCTCCTCCTCTATTTCTTTCTTTTCTTCTTCCTTCTTCTCTTCTTCTTGTTTTTCTTCTTATTCCTTCTTTTCTTTTCTTTGTTTGTCTTCTTCTTCCTTCTTTTCTTCTCTACCTTGCTCTACTCTTGTCTTATCTTCTCTCCTTTTTCTTCTCTATTCTGGTGGAATAGAAGCTTCTTCCTTGTATTCTTCTTCAAGAAAATCTTCAATCTTTTTGTACAAGTTCTTCCATGATTTGGTTATTCTTTGTACAATATCTTCCATTTTGTTTTGGAGAATGAAGAATGCCCTGTATTTAGGTGTAAACCTGGCATTGTGCCTTTTGACTACTTTTTCTATTTGCTCCTTAGTCAAATTAGGCAGTATGCTTGCTAGGGTTGTTTCTCTCATCTCCTTTTCCATTCTTAAATAGAAATGTCATCTGTCTTCTACAATTTTTGACAGTTCATCTGGCAATTGTCCATCTAGTTCAAGAGGGGTGTACTTGAACTGTGCCATCATTCCATAAATTGATTCCTCTATTCTATTCTATTCTTCTTTAGTGAACTCATTGAAATCAACTTTATTTATATTGCTTAAATCTCAATTTCCATTCTTTTTACATAATATATCAATTGAAGAATGGCTTACCTTTTTAGATTGATCTTCTTCATCAGTATCAGGTTGAGCTACATACTTTCTTCTTTTCTTAGGCTCTTCCTATGTCTTCTTGATTGGTTTCTTCTTTGGAGCTTCCTTTTTAGCTTTTTGAGTAGAGGCCCTTGTTTTAGCTCTGGTAGTTGGCTTTTGGGGTGATGGTGTGGTAGTTTTCTTTGGTTTGAGCTGAGCTAGAGGCTGATCTTTTGCCTTTCTTTTCTTTGGCTCAACCTAGGTTGGTGCTTCCTTGGTTTCTTCTTCCTCAGCACCTTCCTCCTTGTCTTCACCTAGGCCTTGAGTTAATTCCATTGGTCCTTGCTCTTGTTCATCCTCTTCATCATCATCATCTTTAGCTTCAGCCTCTACCCCTTCACCAAATTGCTTCTTAATTTTCTTCATCAATTTATCTTTCTTTTTCAATGTGGAGACATTTTTTTATTCCATATTTATTTTTGATCTTACCACATCATAAGTGCCAAAATGTGGGGCACTCTTATCTATTTCTTCTGCCAACAATGTAGTTATTGCTACAGATGCTTCATCAACGTTGATTTCATAACCAAATGGCCTTAGCCATCTCACCCTTGGAATTGTAGCTTGAATGTAGGTGAAGTCAATATCAACTAAGAAACATATATCATTAATATGTTTTTCCACTAAGGAAAATGGTATTCTCACCCTTTTCTTCATGGATTTCTTGAAATCCTCAAAATAGCTTGTCATCAGAGTATCAAAATTTTCTCCCATTTGTTCTATATACTCATTTATTTGGGATATGATAGTCCTATCACTTCTCCATGTAACTTTTCCAAAAGAAGGAAATTCATTCTGAACATACAAGAATATACAAACCAAAATTGCTCCAAATTTACATTGAGCACCCTTTGTCCTTCTTATGGCTGTTAGGTTTTCAGTTATCTACTGTAGTTGCAGTTTAGCAAGATCATAAGTATGATCCTTTTTCACCAGTTTGTAACCTACATGTACTGCTATACATGGCACATTATTGAGTCTACTAGATTGGTAGAATTTGTGCACAATAACTCTAACAACAAACTCAACTAGAGGATCTTGAATGGTATGAATAGTCATTCCTCTCTTGTTCCACTAAGCACCTATATTATTTTCAATAACCTCCTTGGATTCACTTCTCAAGGTCTTGTGCCAATCTAGGGTAGGATATCCAGTTACCCTATGAATTATTCTTTTTGTGATCTTGATAGGGACTTCTTCCAACCACAAACTACCATCATGAATTTTGCTTAATAAAAGTCTAATCCACTTTGTCTTGAACATTACTCAAAACTTGTGTCAAACCCTTCCTTTCAACAATTTTGTATTCTTCTTTCAATACTCCATCGACACACAACTTTGTAAAGGCTTCTCTAATTTCCATGTCTCCTAAGGCTCCTATCTTGCAATTGTAGCATTTTCTTACATCTTGGACCATAAAAATGTTTGGGGGTATGCAAGAAAGGGCTTTGACTGGGTCATTTTTGTATGCAACTTCAGGAATAGGGCTAAAATTAGGCTGCCTAACTTCATTAGACACTAGTTGGACTTCAAATGATTCTTTTTCTAGGGTTTTCTTGGAACTCGAAGCCATTTATGCAGACTAGTGTTTCCTTTACACAAAAATATGAAACTACATAGCTCGACACAAATGAAAATACCTCAAGATTGATGAAGATGCATTGTAGGAGGTTGCAATCTACTTGGAATGCTAGATTCTCTATTGTGAAGTCGCTCTGTGCTCTTTATCTGCTTTGCTTCTTGATCGTGATGAGGAAAAATGATTGAAATCACGGTAATATACCCTATTTCCATCACATTAAATGCTCAACTACAAACTCAACTTATGAAGGATTTTAACATTACTTAGCTACTCGACTTCCATAGGAATTTCTTAACTCGGCATCAATCATCAACTCTATCACTATTAGGAACTCGACTTCCACTAGAATTTTACTCGGCATCCAAAGACAACTCGACATCATCATTTAAAATTTTGGCATCTTGTTTCGTGCAGATTTGTACTTTGCATTGTTTCTTCATGATTTAGGGCTAATGTATGATACTTATTTGTCTGTATCAACCCCATAGACTCATCTTGAGATTAATTGGATGAGAAATGATCACTTGACCTTGTGGGTGAAGTGACCCTTTCATTGGATGTACTTGATTCATTCTTTTTTTGCCATGTCTTCTTCATGTTTGTTCTGATGTGTTCCACATCAATCTTTTCTTTACCTTTGTTTTCTTCAATCTTTGGTGCCTTTGACCTTGTAGGACAGTTTCTACTGATATGACCGATTTTTAGGCAACTAAAAACATGTGGTTTGGCTTAGCCACCTGCTATAATTCCCTCTAAAATGTGTTCTTATGCAATTTTGGGGTATATGTCCATTTTCTTGACAAAAATGATAGCTATACCTGGTGTTGTAATCCCAATGGTATTGAATTTCATTTCCTTTTGTTTTTTTTGGTTGATTTGATGTCCACATAGGTTTTGATTTGCATTCAAATGCTCTATGTCCATACTTCTTACAATTATGACAATGTCCATCAAATCTTTGTGTCCTTGTAACTCTGGATCTGCAATCTTGTGTAATATGTCCTTGCATGTTGCACTTGTGACAGTAACTTTTATTTTTGGGTGTGTTTGTCTAATTGATTCTTCTACTCCTGCAAAAATTAGCACTATGCCCCCTTTTATTACAGTAATGCTAAGTAGGTTTAGAATCCTTACCTTTGTCACTTATTTGTTCAATGCTCTTTGATGATTCTCCAATTTCAGTGCTGTTCTATCCAAGTCCTAATGTATCATGGGCTGATCTTGGAAATTTCATCAATTGTTCAAAGTACTTGATGGCTTCACTTGATTTGTTGAGATTCTCTGCTACCTCTTTTTCTCTGTTCAATTCATTTTGCAGTTGTTCATTCTGCATGTTCAAATTAGAGATCTCAATATCTTTTATACTAAGTTCATGATGAAGATTCATGATTTGGGCAAGTGTATCCATCTGCATGTTTGAGATCCTTGTCAATTCAATACATTTTTCTTCAATTTTGTTTGCAAGATTTCTTTTGTCATTTTCCATCATGACTCTATCCTCAACTACTCTTTTCTTTTTTTCAGTGATTTCACATAACATTATGGCCTGAGATTCATGTTCCATCTTGAGAGATCTTATCTCATCTACTTGAATTTTTTTTTTCTCCATTAGTTCTGCTATTGCTACATCAAACTCTTTAGTGTCTCCATTGGTACATAGTTTTGTGGTATCAATCTCCTTGTAGTTTATATCATTTTCAGCTATGGCTATATCCTTCCTTCTCTTCAAGGATTTTCTCAATTCCTCCCTTGCTTCCTCTACTTTGTGTAGAGCCAGTTGCACATCAATCACTTGATTGTCAATAATCTTTCCAAGTTTGAAGACTTCCGTCTTTAGATCTTTTTCTCCAAGTTGTTAGACTTCTTCTTGTGAGAACCTTGCAGCTCTGATATCAATTGTTGGAATATTCAAATAGGAATAATGCTTCTAAGAAGTGGGGGGGGGGGAATTAGAAGTACTGTACCTTTTTAACCATTAATTTTTTTAACTAAAAGTAGATTGCATGTATATAAACATATCAAAAAATTATGAAAAACACATAAGCATCACCACATAACACTTGAAATTTTGATAACCTAGAAACCCTCCAGGAATAAGAAGGTAAAACTGGGGTGGGGATGATACCCACAAAATCACTGCATTAATAAAGTTTAACCACTTCTGATGGTCTACCCTGTTAAAGGCCTGCCCTGTTAAAAGCTTTACACTGTATCAATGGTGACCTGGTTAAAGGATTTCAAACACTTTACAAGAAGTGTTACCCTGCTAAAGGATTTCATCACCTATTTATAGGATTTACAAAATAGTTGCTAAGCTAACCTATTACCATAGGGTTTATTTTCTAATACAATTGCTAGAGAGTATTAGGTATAATAAAGCTGATAGCTTACAATCCTTTGATTGCTGAATACAAGCACTTGATCTGCTTTTTCTGATCTTGATCCTCTATGATCTGATACTCTTCACGCTAAGAATTAGTTTTCCTTACACACCCTCGTCAATCCACAATAAGGTTCAATGTGATTTCATCTTCCTTATAAAGACTTTTGAAGACTTAGGGTTAGGTATGGATCTATGATCGACATTGAATCTCTGTTTTCTGCTCATTCCTTGCAAATTTACAATTGGTTGCATGCCTTCTCCATTTTTCTTATTGGCTGCATGCTGATTGCATGGGAAATACAAAAGATTTGATCTTATCTTTTAATCCTTCGAGATTCATCATATGTCAGCCATAAAAATGGTTTACATCTAAATTTTTAATGTTACAAACTCATATGTGCATTTTGTGTTGCTCGGCACTTACTGATCTCTGATGCTCAGTACTTATATTAAACTAGCTTACTCAACACTTGTTGCATTTCTATATTGCTCGGCATCGTCTATGACTCGGCACTCAAATGTCACTCAGCACTCAAATGTCACTCAGCACTTGTATCATGCTCAACACCTAAAGTCATTCGGCACTTGAACTTCACTCGGCACCTAAAGTCTTTCCTGACTTGGCTCATGTTGTGGCTCAACATACATGGTGTACTCAGCTCCAATACAGAAAGTGATTAAGTGTGTTGGCACTCAAGTGTCAAAAACCATTTTGAGACTAACATTTACATGAAACACCTTTGTAGGCTTATCCTCTCATCATCGGACTTACTTCTGTGCTTACTAGAGGATAACCCATTCTTTGTGGGATGTGCTTAGTTGTGAGGCTTATCATATTGCTAACTCCTAGACATTCTAGATGCATCTTAGATGCCTTTATATACAAGAACCTCTAGTGTATAAATCATATCAATTACATTGAATTGAATAATATATTTTTATTCTGATCATACTCTAGTCTCTTCTGTGCTTGTGCTTGAGTTCCTTGATCTTGGGTAAATTTTCCCTAAGGAAAATTCTTACATGGTATCAGAGCTATACAAAATTCTAACATGGTATTAGAGCTGAGGGAGATTCTCTTCACATAGCCATTAGAGACCTTGTTACTTCATCACTTAAAGGATCAAATTCAAATCTAGAGCATATGTAGTTATTGGGAGCATCTAGAGCTAAAGTAGACCTTGCCATTGCATCTGGAGCGTCGATTCGGTGAAAATCGACCATAAATTCACCTATATTGGGCCATAGTCAAAATAGAGGCAATTTTTTTTGCAAAGTAGCACTAGAAGGTATGATCATTTTAGATCTCTAAATTTAAATTCCAGATTTGCATACTTTCTTATTTTAGTCTTTGCAATTTGTCTACATTAGTTTTAAGATTTGGATTATTTTGTCCGAAATTTTTTTGGCCATTAGGCCTGTAGAGGAGAGATTTTTTGTAGGACACGATTGGAGCTTGTTGGTGCAAATCAAATATTTGCATTATATTATGTGTAGCTCCTGAATCAAGAACCCATTCCTCAACATTTTTTGTACTTGCTACCAAAGCTTGTCCCTTACCTCTATGTGGGAAATGACAATTAAATGGAAGTTGAAGGTAAAGGGAATGTTGAGTTAGAAAATGGCATCTACAAGGATTTTCTTAATATTCCTAGCCTTAGCACCAAACTTCTTTCCATCTATCAAATAACTCACTCTGGATGTGGAAACAAAGTGGAGTTCCTTCTTAATATAGTTGTGGTGAAAAATCTCAAGGATGATTCTATGGTGGCAGTTTGAAAGGCTAATCATGAGACAAGACTTTATTTTTTTTCTCATTTTGTGCCTAAGTCCACTTCCCTTCCCTTGTTGACTCATTCAAATTAACAAATTAAACTATGGCATGAGAGATTTGGATATCTCAATTATCTCTACTTCAACAACTTAGTAGCAAGAATATGGTCATTGGTCTACCTCAAGTCTAGTATTCAGAGGGTGTATGTCTAGGTTGTGAAGCATGCAAGCATCCCAAAGAGAAATATGACAAGGGGAAGTCCTGGAAGGCTATTGCTATTCTTGAATTGGTTCATAGTGATGTAGATAGCCCATTTCTAGTACCATCATTTGGTAAGGCTTGCTATGTTCTCACCTTTATTGATGAATTTTCATGCTACACTTGGGTCTTCTTTCTTGCTCATAAGAGTGAAGTATTTGATAAGTTTATCACCTTCAAAGCTCAAGTTGAGAAAAAATCAAGGAAATCCATCAAGACTCTATGAATAGATAATGGTAGGGAATATGTCAACTCCAGGCTTATAGACTTTTGCACTCATGAGGGTATTGATCTTCAACATTGAGTTGCCTACACACCACAATAGGATGGTATTACTAAAAGCAAGAATAGAACCCTTAAGGAGATGACCACTTGTATGCTTCAACATAAGTCTCTAGATCAAGTGTTTTGGGAAAAAGCCATGTGTTGTGCTAATTACATCTAAAACAAAAGTCCCCATAATGCCTTAGATGGAATTACACCTTTTGAGGCTTGGTGTGGTAGAAAACAAAGTGTGAAGCACTTTAAAGTTTTTAGTTGTCTAGCATGGGCAAGGATGCCTCAACAAAAGTGAAAGACATTAGAACCTCAAAGAAAACCTTGTATATTTGTTGGATATCCTAATCATCTTAAGGCATACAAACTCATGGATCTAGAAACACAAAATCATTTTTGAGAGGAGTGTACACTTTGAAGAAACTTGTCCAAGTTTGGCTTCTTCACCTCCTCCTTCTTCCTCCTTCATGGAAAGTGATCATAGTGATGATAGTGACTTAGAAGGTGAGATTCCTTCAACTTTGACTCACAGGAAACCACCTTCACAGGGTCCACAATTAGTTGAGGAAATTCCTTCTTTTTCCACTAAACCTTGTTGGGCATAACAAACTCTTAATTCAACAGGTTCATTGGTGGGGAATCCTTTAGATACTCAGAGGACAAGGTCACAACATAAATCATTTCTGCATGATCATATTGCCATTGCTTTAGATCCATAGTAATTTAAGGAAGCATCAGGGATTCTTGAATGGGACAAGGCTATGGAGGAAAAATATAACTCTTTGATGAAAAATAACACCTGGGACTTAGTTTCCCTTCCTAAGGGAAGAAAGTTGGTTCAGTGTAAGTGGATCTATTGAACCAAATTTGCAGTGAACGGAAGTGTATATAAAAATTATGCTAGATTAATTGCCAAAGGTTTCTCACAAGTTCCTAGTATTGACTATATCAAGAAATTTGCACCAGTTGCCAAAATGAATTCCATTCGCTTGACACTAGCTATTGCTGCAACTCATGGTTTGGTAGTACATTAGATGGATGTAAAGAGTGCCTTTTTGAATGGTGATTTTTATGAGGATATTTATAAGGAGCAACCATCGAGGTTCATACAAGATTCTACTATAGTTTGTAGATTGAAGAAGTCTATTTATGGTCTTAAGCAGGCTCCTTGGGCTTGGTATGCCAAGATGGATTCCTTCTTACTCTCAGCAAGATCTACCAAGTGTCATTTAGATTTGAATTCTACATTCTTTGGAGGTATGACTCACACCTAATACTCATGCTTTATGTAGATGACTTGATCATTATAGGAAGGAATTCATAGGAAGGACTTCATCCATTACTGCCAGTGTAAAGACCTCTTTGCAGGATAGATTTTCTATGATAGACTTGGGTTTACTAAATTATTTCCTTGGTATTGAGATCACATAGTCTTCAACAAGGATCACACTTTCTCAACCCAAGTATGCTCTTGAATTGATTTTTCAATTTCACACGACTGACTGCAAGCCTACTCTTACTCCCTTTCTTTTAGGTGTCAAGTTAGAGGCCAAGTGTACCACTCCACTTATTGATGCTATATTGTACAAAAAATTAGTTGGGAGTCTCATCTACTTGACACATACACACCTTGATATAGCTTTTTTAGTTGGCATGGTTTCTAACTTCATGCAAGAGCCACATGAGCTTCATTGAAAGGCCGCCAAGTGAATCTTGCACTACATATAGGGTACACATACACATGGGATACACTACAAAGTAGGTACAAGAGTTTAGCTGGTTGGATATACAGACTCAGACTATGTAGGGGATCTAGATTCTCACAAGTCCACTTCAAGTTATATGTTTCACCTTGGTTTCGGCCCTATTTGTTGGTAGAGTAAGAAACAAAATAATGTTGCTCTTTCTTCAACCAAGGTTAAGTATCGAGGAGATGTCAAAGTAGCTACAAAGGCTATTTGGTTATAGGACATCTTCGAGGAGTTTGAATTTGATCTAGCTAAACCTATAGTCATACATTGTGACAATTAGACTGCTATTGAGATCTCTAAACATGCAGTTCAACATCAGTGGACCAAACACATTGAGCTTCATATGTACTACATCAGAGAGCTGATCCATGAGTAGATCGTTGCATCAAAATATTGTTCTATAGTAGAGTAGGTCATAGATATCTTCACCAAAACCTTTACTGAGGTCAAGTATATTCATTTGCAAGATCTCTTGGGGGTGCAGGATGTTGTAGAAAGGGGAGTCCCTTGACGTCTCTCTTCTTTTTTCTGGGAGGGATCTTTTCCTCATCTAAGGTCTTCTTCTCTCTCATCTTCTTTATTGTACTTATCTCTCTTTTTGGAGGAGGGTTTTTCCTATGAGGTTTTCCCTCTTTCTCTACTTTATGAGAGATTGCATTGCATCACATTGTATGCAGAGCACTGCTTTTGTACATGGGTACCTAACATGACCTCATAGCTAGGACCCATCATGAATTTGTGAGTGTAAGAATTTTCCTTAGGGAAAAATTCATCCAAGACCAAGGAACTCAAAACACAAGAACAAATTAGACTAGAGTATGATTAGAATTATTGTATAGTATTCATTTCAATGTACAAGTACACTAGGAGTGCTTGAATATAAAGGCCTTTGAGATGCATCTAGACTGCCTAAGAATCAACATCATGATAAGTCATACAACTAGGCACATGTCCACCAAATATGGATTATCCTCCATTAAGCACAAAAGTAAGTGTGATGATGAGAGGATAAGCCTACAATGGTGTAACACACAAATCAATGTTGCAGATAATATGTGCTAAATTAGGAGTGCGAATAACTGTGTTGTCTACATGACAACTTAGTGAATGATGCAAACTCCAGTGTTGTAGACACCATGTGCTTAATTAGAGTTGCATACTTCTATTTTGTCAACATAAAAAATCAAAAAGGTGCACAAAATCCTAAGTGTCTCATAAAAATAAATAATAAAATAATGAAAAATAATAAGATAATGCACTAACCTAAGTAAACTTAAGTAAAGTGTAAATAGTAAATATCTATTTACACCAACAACCCCCCTTAAGTGCAACTTAGGGGAATGCAATTAAGCTCACAAATGCATGATGGGTCTCAGCTACAAGGCCATGTTAGGTACCCATGTACAAAAGCAATGCTATAGAACGATGTAATGCAATCTCTCATAAATCAGAGAAAGAGGGAAAACCACATGGCAAAAATGCTTCTCCAAAAAGAGAGAAGTACAATAAAAAAGATGAGAGAGAAGAAGACCTTAGATGAGGCAAAGATCCCTCCCAAAAGAAGAAGAAGAGAGAAGTCAAGGGACTCCCCTTTCTACAACATCTCATACCAATAAGAGATCTCACAAGTGAATACACTTGACCTCAGTGAAGGGTTTGGTGAAGATATCAGTGACCTGCTCTGCTATAGGACAATATTGTAGTACAATGATCTACTCATGTATAAGCTCTCTAATGTAGTGCATATGAACCTCAATGTGCTTAGTCCATTGATGCTAATATAAATTATTAGATATCTCTATGGCACTCTGATTGTCACAATGAATAACTATAGGCTTAGGTAGATCAAATCCAAACTCCTCTAGGATGTGTTGTAACCAAAGAGCCTCTGTAGTTGCATTGCAACTCCTTGATATTAAGCCTTTGCAAAAGAAAGAGAAAAAATTATTTTTTTTCTTACTTTTCCAACAAATAGGGCCAAAACCAAGGTGAAATATTTACCCTAGAGTGGATTTGTGAGAATCTAAGTCCCCTGCATGGTCTAAGTTTGTGTATCCAACCAACTGAAGTCTTGTACCTACTGCATAATGTATCCCATGTGTATGTGTACCTTTTATGTAGTGCAAAATGCACTTGGAAACCTTCCAATGAAGCTCATGAGGTTCTTGCATAAAGCATGAAACCATGCCAACTGCAAAAGCAATATCAGGGTGGGTATGTGTCAAGTAGATAAGGCTCCCAACTAACTATTTGTATAATGTAGAATCAACAAGTGGAGTGGTACACTTAGCCTCTAGCTTGACACATGATAGAAAGGGAGTAGAAGTAGGCTTGCAGTCACTCATGTGAAACTGAGAAAGCAAGTCAAGAGCATACTTGGGCTATGAAAGTGATATCCTTGCTAAAGAATGTGTGATCTCAATTCCAAGGAAGTAATGTAGCAAACCCAAGTTTTTCATAGAAAATCTATCCTATATAGAGGTCTTGACACTGGAAATGATGGATGACGTGCTCCCTGTAATGATCAAGTCATCTACATAAAGCACTAGTATCAAGTGTGAGACATCCTTTTGAAGAATGTAAACACTTGAATCAGAATGACACTTGGTGAATCCCGCTGAGAGAAGGAAGGAGTCCATTTTGGCATACCAAGCCCAAGGAGCCTTCTTAAGACCATAAATAGACTTCTTCAATCTACAAACCATAGTAGAATCCTCTACGAACCCCTATAGCTGTTCCATATAAATTTTCTCATGAAGATCACCATTCAAAAAAGTGCTCTTAACATCCATCTAGTGTACAACCCAATCATGAGCTGTAGCAATAACTAGTGTTAGGTGAATGGAGTTCATCTTGGCAACTGGTGCAAAAGTCTCTATATAGTCAATACTTGGAACCTACAAGAAACCTTTGGCAACTAGTCTAGCCTTATGTTTATCCACACTTCCATCTGCTACAAGTTTTGTTTGATAGATCCACTTACATCGAACCACCTTTCTTCCCTTAAGAAGTGGAACTAAGTCCCAAGTGTTGTTGTTCATCAAAGAATTATATTCTTACTCCATAGCCTTGTCCCATTCTATAATCCTTAATGCTTCCTTAAATGATAGTGGATTTGAAGCAATGGCTATATATGCATGTAGAAATGACTTCTGTTGTGACCTAGTCCTCCGAGTGTCTAAAGGATTCCCACCAATGAACTTGATGCATTAAGGGTTTGCTATGCCGAATGAGGTTTAGTGGAAGAACAAGGAATGTCCTCAACTATTTGTTGACCCTGTGAAGGTGGTGTCCTGTGAGTCAAAAATGGAGGAATCTCATCTTTTGAGTCACTTTCATCACTATGATCACTATCCATAAAGGAGGAAGAAGGAGGAGTTGAATAAGCCAAACTAGGACATGTTTCTTCAAAGTGAACACTCCTCTCATAAAATATTTCATGCATCTCTAGATCCATTAGTTTGTATGCCTCGAGATGGTTAGGATATCCAACAAATATACATGGTTTGCTTTGTGGTTCTATTGCCTTTCACTTTTTTGGAGGTATCCTTGCCCATGCTGGACAACCAAAAACTTTGAAGTGCTTGACACTTGGTTTTCTACCACACCATGCCTCAAAAGGTGTTATTCCATCTAAGGCCTTATGCAGACTTCTGTTTTGGATGTAGTTGGCACAACATATGGCTTCTACCCAAAACCCTTGATTTAGAGACTTGTGTTGAAGCATGCAAGTGGTCATTTCCTTAAGGGTTCTATTCTTTCTTTCAGATACACCATCCTACTATGGCATGTATGCAACTAAATGTTGAAGATCTATACCCTCATGAGTGCAAAAGTCTATGAGTCTAGAGTTGACATATTCTCTGCCATTATCTATTCTTAGGATCTTGATGGCTTTCCCTAATTTTTTCTCAACTTAAGCTTTAAAGGTAATGAAGTTATCAAATACTTCACTCTTATGAGTAAGAAAAAAGACCCAAGTGTACCTCAAAAAGTCATCAATAAATGTGAGAACGTTGTAGGCCTTACCAAATGATGGTACTAGAAATGGGCCAACTACATCACTATGAACTAATTCTAGAACAATAGTTACCTTCCAAGACTTCCCCTTGTCATATTTCTCTTTGGGATGCTTGCTTGTTTCACAACCTAGACATACACCCTCTGAATATTTGACTTGAGGTAGACCAATGACCATTTCCTTGCTGCTGAGTTGATGAAGGTAGTGATATAATTAAGATGTCCAAATCTCTTGTGCCATAGTTTACTTTGTGTGTTTGAATAAGTCAACAAGGCAAGAGAAGTAGACTTAGGCACAAAATGTGAGAAAGAATAAAGTCTTGTCTCATGGTTTTCCTTTCCAACTGCCACCATAGAATCATCTTTGAGATTTTTCACCACAACTATATCAAGGAGGATCTCTACTTTGTTGCCACATCCATAGTGAGTTATTTGATAGATGGAGAGAAGGTTGGTACTAAGATTAGGAACATGTAGTACATCCTTGAAGACACCATTTTCCAACTCAACATTTCCTTTCCCTTCTACTTCCACTTGAGTATCATTTCCCACATAGATGCAAGGTACATTTGATGGTTTGAAAGAGGAAAATTGCTCCCTTGAAGCACCCATATGATGTGTTGCTCTAGAATCAAGAACCCATTCCTCAACATTATTTGTACTAGCTACCAAATCTTGTCCCTTACCCTTTGAAGTGGATGATGATCCCTTATCCTTATATGCATTTGGTACATCAATTTTGTGTTTCCTCATTATGTTGACCAATTCATCAATTTGCTTATCCTTACACTCATGTTCATCATGACCATTCCTCTTACAATAGGAACAAGTTTTCTTCTCCTTTTTGTTGGAATTTTTCCCCTTTTGATTATTTTTGGAAGAAGATTTTCCTTGTTGTGGAGAAGATTTTTGAGTGGAAGAAGATTGATTTGAAGATTACTGTTTTGAGGAGGACTATTGTGTGTCATCTTGTGGCTTAGCCTTCCACTGCTTCTACTTCTTGTTGGAGTTTTTATCACTTGAATTACCTTCATTTTCTACCAAGGTTTTGGTCTTGGAAGACTTGAGAATTCCCATACCCACTAGGTTATCATGTTCTAAGATCAACATTTTTGAAGATTTCTTGAATGAAGGCTTAACATAGGCACTATCCATTGTTAATTTGTGTGTATTAAAGCTAGAAACAAAAGGAGCATATTCAGGTGGAAGATGAGTCATGATGTGTTTGATCATCTTTCCATCCTTCATGGGTTCACCACAATCCTTAAGTTGTGCCCTATACATGTCTACTTGGGTAAGATAGTGTTTGATGGTGTCAAAATTTCTAGGATCCAACTTGAGAAGTTTATCATCTATGGTATACACCATGTCTTCATCTACTATCCCATACAAAGCTTCAAGTTTAGCCCAAACCTCTATTGGAACGGTAAGCTTCCTAATGTGAAATTTGATAGGATCAAAGATATTTTTCAACAAGGTTCCTAGGGCCATCTCTTGTTTGGATTCCCATTCTTCTTTCTGAGCTTCATCAACATCAACAAGAGGTTTCTTTACTGCACCAATTACATAATGCAATAAACCTTTTTCTACCAATGGTTCCTTAATGTTTTCTTTCCAAGTAGCATGATTATGTGGAGTTAACTTTGAAAAAGAACCCATAATGCAAGAACACAAGATCAAGGAGACACAATACATAGTACACCCCCCCCTTTTCACTCAATCAAAAAATCCCCCCTAAATGAATGATTTTGGCAATTTATATATAGTGCGTTTACAATGGGCCACTTGTCAAAATGGACAAAGTGGGGTTTCTAATTTTGTTGATTACAACCTTTGAATAGAGTAAAAATTTGGACCTTTACAATGTGGCTCAAAAATACAACAATTGTGAAGCAATACAATGCAAGATAGGACCTATCTCTGAAAGTGGTATTTTTGTCACACAACACTACATTCTGACTATAGATATGAAAAGTAGACAAAAAAAAATGCACTTTCAAAAAAAAGGGAACCTAAAGGGGAGTTCAGATGAGCTTGTATGATGCATTTGAAGTTGCAAAATGCAGGATTAAATAGGTATAGTTGCCAAAAAATGCTTATTCTGACAAATCTGTACACCAAAACTAGAAAATAGCTACACCACTAAAAAGTTTAGGAAATTTTACCCAAAAAAAAAAAAACACCTAATTTAGAGTCCAAATGTCTAAGTTATGGCCTCTCAAAGTTGGGCTACCAAATCAAAACTACATCTGAAGAGGGGTCTGGAGAGGAAAACACAATGTTAAATTTGATGGTCAAATGACCGTCAATATAGTTCAAAAATGTCTTGGAAAGATAGTCAGATGACTATCAAATTCAAGATAGAAAATTGCTGACATCAGCAAAAATGTATGATAGGTAGCAAGCTGTGTAGGGTATGGTTGGCTATCTGACATGTGTCTACTGTGTAATCATTGACTGGATGTACGCTGGGTGCTTATGTGGTGGTCTGAACTAGCACTGACTGTACCTATGACTGAGCGACCAGTTTATGTAATAATTTTTCCATGTGTCATTCATTATGTGGTAGATTTTCCATGGTGGCTAATACGCCATGTGTCTAACCTGCACTAGGTTCTTGGACACGTGGCACTTTATGAATGGTGTTGCAGGGCTCGTTCATGGACCACCACGTGTCCAAGTGTAGGTGCCAAAATTGTCATCGCAGGTGAGTTAAGTCACCAAAATAAAAAATACATGCCAAATTTTTGAATGTATTATCCCACATTTGTGGGGTTGATAACTTCAAAGTTATTTAAATAAGCCACTCCACAAACATTGAAAACAACAAAGGCTGGCAGTGGGTGGAAGTGCTTGCTGATGAAGGAGCTGACCGATGTTGCCAGAATTTCTAGGAATAATATGCATCTGCTTGGAATTGTTGATTGCACCACTTAAGGAATATTCCTTGGAATATTCACTACATAGGGCCAAGGTGTGACTACCTGGTGCTTGTGCAAATTTTTTTTCTCTACATGCCCGACTAGGATAAAAATAATTTTGAAAATATATTCCAAAAATATAGAGAAAATAGAAGAATTAATAGATCCAAGAAATGAATTTAACAGGTTAAATACAGACCATACCCAGCTTGCAAATCAGGCCTTTAGGTTCCAAGTTGTAAATTTTTTTTACCTCATGGTTGACTATGGCCTAAAATAGGCAAATTTATAGTTGATCTTCACTTAATCATCATTTCAGATGCAATGGTGAGGTCCACTTTGGCTCTTGATGCTCCTAATTGCTGTAGATGCTCCAGATCTAAATCAGGTCTCTTTGAGAGATGAAGCAATGAGGTCTCCAATGGCTATGTGATGAGTATTTCCATAAGCTTTGATACCATGTAAGAATTTTCCTTAGGGCATAATTCACCAAAGACCAAGGAACTCAAAACACAAGCACAAATTAGACCAAAGTATGATTAGAATAATTGTATAGTATTCAATTTAATGTACGAGTACATTAGCAGTGCCTAAATATAAAGGCCTCTAAGATGCATCTAGAATGCCTAAGAATCAACATCATGATAAGTCACACAACTAGGCACATGTCTATAAGATATGGGTTATCTTCCATTAAGCATGAAAGTAAGTGCGATGATGAGAGGATAAGCCTACAATGGTGTAACACACAAATCAGTGTTGTAGACAACATGTGCTAAATTAGGAGTGTGAATAACTATGTTATCTACATGACAACTCAGTGAATGATGCAAACTTTAGTGTTATAGACACCATGTGCTTAATTAGAGTTGCGTACTTCTATGTTGTCAACATGACAACTCAAAAAGGTGCACAAACTCCTAAGTGTCTCATAAAAATAAATAATAAAATAATGCACTAACCTAAGTAAACTTAAGTAAAGTGTAAATAGTAAATATCTATTTACACCAACAGTGAGCTTAAGTGCATTCCCCTAAGTTACACTTAAGGGGGGTGTTAGTGTAGATATTATTATTTATGCTTTACTTTACTTAGGATAAATACATTATTTTATTATTTGTTAGGTTAGATACCTAGGAGTTTGTGTACTAATATGAGTTGTCTTGTTGACAACATAGGAGTAAGCAGCTCCAATTTAGCACATGGTATCTACATCACTAGAGTTTGCATAATTAAATGAGTTGTCATGTTGACAACACCGTTTTTCACACTCTTAATTTAGTACATGGTGTCTACAACATCATTTTATGTGACATACCTTGGTAGGCTTACCCTCTCATCATCACACTTACTCCTAAATGGAGGATAACCCATTCTTGGTGGCATGTGCTTAGTTGTGAGGCTTAGCATATTGCTAATACTTAGACATTCTAGATGAATCCTTGAGGACTTTATATATAGGCACCTCTAGTGTACAAATCATATCAATTACATTGAATAGAATACTATATTGTTATTTTGATCATACTTTGGTCTATTCTATGCTTGTGCTTGAGTTCCTTGATCTTGGGTGATCTTTCCCTAAGGAAAATTCTTACAGATATGACTAAAGTCATTAAACAACACAAAAACTTAGCTTTATAGGAAGTGCTTCACTTTGTTCATAATCTAGAATGAAGATGTATTTAATAATATTAGCATATGTGGGCGAGAAAGAAATACTTAGCTTTTGTGCAACATTGTTTTCCTTTTATTCAGAATTGTAATATGGGGAGTAATCTTTTTGCTAGCTTTTGCATCCTGTTCTTTCAATTTATGCCTAAGTCATTTAACATTGCCTTTCCTTCATAATAGGTTCACATCTCCAACACTAACTTCTCCAAAAGTATCATTTGGGCATCTTTGAATAATGTTCAAATTTTAGGGTAATTGAACTTTCTATCTTCAAAGCTCCCAGAAAACTCGTTTATTAGCAAAATTTTCTAGACTAGGGCACACCAAATAGTATTCAACTTTTAACTATGATATGATGGTCTTGAAGAAGACCTCAAGCATGCCTTTTTGAGCCTTTAAACCATTATGCTCACACTATTTGATTATTTGGACTGAGATTTGGCTTAGGTTCATAAGACTTTAGAAACAAAACAAAACAACTCCATTTCCATGAATATGTAGCAGCAAAACCTCAAACTCATATTCCATAGCAATATTTGATCTTATCTCTACAGATCTAAATGAGAAATACCCTGGCCTCTATCCATAACATTGTAACACCTTGGGAATTTGGTAAAAGCATATTCATATCCCTTTTACTCACTTTCCATAGCTTTAACCTTTGGATTCATTGTTGGTGTAGTTCGATTGATGGGAGAATTAGCTCAAGAGCTCATAATCTATGAGATATTCAATGTTAGGGAAAGATTATAGATAATAATGTATAGAAAACTTAATTCTCATTAGGAGGATGCAAGATCACATTCCAACCATGCTTAAATCACCTCATCCTCATGCACACCATAAAAATAGGAAACCCACATAGAAAGGTTAGGTAAATGTATTGCAAAGGGAGACCCAAAAAATGAAGATAGCACAATATTTTAGGAAAGATGAGAAGTAGGTGACCCTAAAGAGACTTAGACACCTCTTACTCACTTTAACCAATTACCTCAAGTTTTAAAAGGGGAAGACTAAAACTTGGCAACAACTAGCCTTAACTAGGGGCTTAGGCATTTGCAAAAATGTCTGAGTAGGGACCCAAAATCTTTGGTTTCACATAGCTGGAACAAAAAAAATATGGCGGGCAACTAAACTAAGCACACAACAGGAAGGAAAGCTAAACTAGGAAAGTAGGAAAACAAAGATAAAAAAGAAAAGCAACCTACCAATACTAACACTAACTGTAGGGGTTACCTACTTTCAATTGTGAACTTGATATAACTTCAAATCTTGGCCATTATATGAAAATGGAAAAACCTCTCCAGAAGGATATGCTAGAATGAATGAATTATTTTGGTTTTCTTGCATTATCCTAAAAGGGCCCCTCCAGAGTGAGTCAAACTTGTGATGCATCCCCTTGGGCTTGTGCCTTCTATCCCATAGTAGTACTAGGTTACCTTCCATGAATATTCTTGGTTTGGAATTTTTATCAAAGAATGACTTCATGCACTTATGATATTTTGAAATATGATTAACCATCTTGTTACATTCTTCTTCCAGCTTAGTCAGATACATAATGAGCTTCTCTAATCCATCTTATAATTCTAGATCTTTGATCACCTAATGAAGTTTTCAAATGGATAGGTCTAGTGGAAGAGGAAGATTGGCTTCAACTCCATAAACCAGATCAAATGGGGAATTCTCAATTGCCTTCTTAGTTGTAACTCTATTTTCCTAGAGTCCATTATATAATTTCTTGTGCCAGTTCTTCTAGTTCCCAGAGACCAATTTCTTCATGATATTGATCAAGTTTTTGTTACTTGATTCTACTTGACTATTTCCCTAAGGATATTACTTAGATGAATGACTTAAATGTATACTATTATCATAGTAGAATTCTATAATTTCTACAGAAGAAAAATAGGAAGCATTATCCATGACAAGGTTTATTGGCACTCCAAACCTTATCAAGATATTCTCTTTAATGAATTCACAGACTACCTTAGAAGTAGTCTTCTTAGTTGACTTGGCCTCCACGAATTTAGTGAAGTAGTTTATAAATAGTGATGACATATAGATGACCAACAGATGAGGGTGGACTAATTTCTCCAATAAAATTGATTCCCCACTGCTGAAAGGGACCTTCAACTACAACTAGCCTTAAAGGAAGAGCAAGTAATTGAGGCTTACTTGAGAACATTATGCACTTGTCACACTTTGTCACCCATTGATACACATCCTTGAACATTCCATCCCAGTAGTAACATTGCCTCAATATCTTATATGTTGTGAATATTGATGAAAGGTGACCACCACAGGCCTCATTGAAGGAGCTATGAAGCTACCTCTCTTATTGAGGTCTATATACACATCTTAGAAAGGTCCCATCTATTGCCCTCTTGTACAATTGATCATAATATATGACATACTTATCTAATTTGATTCTCAGGTCTCATTTCTTCTTGTATGTCAATCCATCAAGGAAATCTCCATAGGTTAGAAAGTACACACTTTTTGAGAACCAGGGATCCTGAAGACTATCCATTAGTACCCTTGCAAATTCATCTTCCTAGCTTAAGTCCTAATTTTCTACTATCATTTTGAACAAGTCATTCCTTCTCACCAACTTGGTTGGATTCAAATAAATGTCATATTCTTGAACCTTAGCTATCCATGCAACTCTAGTGTTACACTCTATCTCTTTTTGAGTCAATATACTTTTAATAGCTGAGTTAGGTATGAACACAATAAAATGAGAGTGTAGTACATAAAATCTAAAGTTTTTGGGAGCTCTTACCATTGCATAGGCATGCTTTTCCATTTGATAATATGTCATCTCATGCTCCTTAAGGTGGGTACTCATGAAAGCAATTGGCACTTAGATGCCTTCCTTGTTCTTTTACATGAGTATTGTAGACATTGTATGGGTTGAGACGTAGCAATATAGTATGAACTCCTTGGTGTAATCTGGATGTACTAGCACATGTAATTTGGCTATGACATCCTTAATTTGATAAAAAGGCACTCTTCTAGAGTCATTCCACTTGAAACTCTAACTTCCTTTCATCATATCAACAATGCACTTGGTGATTTTAGAGAAATCAGGGATGAATCATCTCAAAAAGTTCACCTGTCCAAAGTAGGATTTGACTCCAAATTTGCTTCTTGATAGATTCAACTGTTGGATGGCCCTAACGTGTTCTAAGTCAATCTAGATGTCTTCTTGGGAAACTATGTGACCTAGTTGCTTCTATAACATAGAAGACTGATTTCTTGGGATTGAGAGAAATCCCATGCTCTCTGCATCTTTTCAACACCTTCTCTAGGTCTTAGATGGTTTTCTCTTTTCTTGGAGAAGAATGTCAGATTATCCAAGTAGATGATGATAATCTTATCCTTTAGATCATAAAATGAGGAATTCATAGCCCATTGAAAGGTGACACCAACATTAATAAGCCCAAAGGCATTCTGTTATATGAAAATGTTCACCAAGGATTGGTGAACATAGTTTTGTATTGATCTTCCAAGTTTACCTCAATTTTGTTGAAACCCAAGAATCCATTTAGCATGGGCATCATTTTAGAGCCAACAACTATTTTTAGCAGGTGATCCATGTTGGGCAAGGCATAGTTGTCATTTAGAGATGCTTGATTCAAATTTCTAAAATCCATTCAAACTGTGATCTCCCCACTCATTTTTTGGACTAGAACAATGTTAGCCATCCATGTCAAATTACATATGTGATAGATAATTTTGGCTTCCAAAATCTTGTACACCTCCCTAAAGATGGCATCAGAGACCATAGGATTGTAATTACATTGCTTTTGCCTGAAGGGAGAAATGTCAAGCTTTAGGGGGATTTTGTGCTTGAACTCACCATTTCTAAATGTTTTTAGGTCCTCATATCTCCAGGGAAACATGTCTTAGTACTCTGCCAACAAACCTTTTTCCTTTATTCTTTCTTCCTTTGAGAAACTACTACCAATATTAACCATCTTTGGCTTATATTTGGTGCCAATATTCATCCTCTCATATTCTTTGAAAGTTCCACATTTACTTCATCTTTCCCCCTGAATAAATGTATCATGCCTATCAAAAAGTTTCTTAAGGGAAATAAGGTGTCAAGGGATCTTGTTACCTTTGAGTTGTTCAACTCTAAGCTCCAACTCCTTCTTGGTGTTAGGGGAGAAATCCTTGCAGATGTTTTCACTCCCTTCAAAATATTGGTCACTGAAGGGTTCAGATCCTTCTAGGAAGGATTGGATTTTCTTATCATCATTGAATACTTGCTAGGTTTCTATGATATTAGGAACATTTGGTTTGAACAAGACTTCAACCTTGTACTCATATCTATGAACTCTAGATGAGGGAGTAACAACGAGGAAGATGCTGCTAACAGGTTTGCTCTTGCATTCTTCTCCCTTGGAACAAATTGAATTGAAAAAATGTCCAAGTGCTCAATCTCATCCCACACTCTATTTCTATAGTTCCTAAGTCTAGCATTCTTCATAGTGTACTAAGCTCAAACTTGTTTTACTACAAGCTCAGTGTCTCCTTGAGCTCTTAGAAATTTAATTCCTCTCTTCTTTGTAGTAGTGATACCTAGTAGTAAGGCTTTATACTTTGTTGTGTTGTCAATGTTCTTGAATTGCAACTTGTAGGTAAGTTGAGTTACATCTCCACTTGGGGACACAAGCACCACACCAGCTTTGGATCTAGCAATTGTGCAACTACCATCAAACTCTAGGGTCAAAATTCCTAGATCACTAGAAGGATTTGGTTGTTCTTATAAATAATCAAAGTTAGATAACATCATATAATTCCTAAAATCCATTTATTGATATAGAATATAGACCTTAGGATCATCAGATTTTAAAACTATGAACCTTCTCCTTGGGTTCCAACTTGATTTCCTTATTTCCCATGAGAATAATGGGATGAGAGCAATCCATCTTAATCTAACTTCCGATGTCTCTCTAGAAATTTCTACTTAAAAGCATCCTGTAGCTGGTAGAAATATCTGCTACAAGGATAGTTAGCTTCATTCTCTTTGTAGGGTGAGAAACCAATGCCACTCGAGCATCTTTTACTTGACCTATTAGAAGGACTTGCTTTGCATCCATGGAATAAAAATGTCCAAAAGTTTTGCTAACAGTCAAGCTAAGGGCAAGGGAAACTGAAGAGGGCATGACATTATCAGAAGCTCCAGAATCAATGATGCGGTTACTAAGCTTATGACCATTTACATAAAAGGAACATAGAATGGGTCCAAATTTTGATCAGGGGAGGTGGCTAAGATTAATGCTTCTTCTTCTTTGAAAAGTGTAGGAAAAATAGGCTCTTCATCAGCTAGTGGGCCATTATCTAATTGAGGATGGTCATTGCTAATTGTAGAGTTGACATTAGGCTGAGTTCTAGCATTAACATCACTTTTACTATAATCTACTAGTTTTTGCAGTTCGGCTAGATGAGTCTTGAGATACTCAAGGGGAGACACCTAGATACAAGCTTCCTTACAATATTGAATAATATCAAATGAGGAATGAGGCTTACCACTTGGTTCAAAATTTGATTGCTCTTTCCTCTAGGATGAGGAAGTAGATGCTCTAGCTACAACTAGTGAAGGGCCAATGGCTATGTTTTGGGAAGGAACAAAGTTCACCTCACCAGATTCTTCTCTCTTTGACTTCTTGTAGCCACAATAATCTGAATTCTATATAAGGTGGTGAAGTAGTCACCTCTAATGTTTGAATCCAATTCATACTCCAAAAAGAATGTTCTAGAGTCGCCATGCAGAGCACAATCATATTCACTTTCAGAATACTTGATGGTTAGCTAATTAGAATTAGCAAGCTACTTATATCTATTCATTTTTGGATAGGAATCACCATCATGATTAGCTCGTAGATAAAAAATACACATCTTTTGCTTCTTGGGGGGGGGGGGGGTGCCTCAATAGCATACTTTTGCTGGGTAGTCGACAATTAATATGGTTTGCCTTCATATTGCCTACGAGGAATATCATGATATGGTTGCTAGAGAAAAGGGCCAAGTTTTCCCATTTGTCTCTTCATAGAAATCAAATTCATTAGAGAGCTTCTAAATAACTATTTCAATATTGTTGGTAACATTAGGAACAAAGCTTGTAGATGCTCCACTCTAAATCTCTCTTTTCCATTTTTTGGCCACTATCAGGCCATCCTCCAACTCAATTGCCAAATTTTGAGCAACCAACAAATTAGCCACATGTGAAGGTTTGATATGTCTAGGTCATGGAGCTAATGAAGAACATCTTCTAGTTATCGGTAGTAGGCCTGCTTGCAACAAGGATCCTATTGACCAACTTGTTAAATTTCAAGTCAAGTTTAGTGAAGAATTTTGCCCATCTAAGCTAGTCCAAGAGATCATTTATCCATGGAATTGGGTATCTATTTTTATAGAGATCTTATTCAATGATCTATAATCAATATAGATCCTCCATGTACCATCCTTTTTCTTCACAAGAACAATTGGGCTACTGTAGGGAGATGCACATTGGTAGATATTTCCTTTCTAAATTAATTCTTATATCTGCCTTTTTATCTTATTATTTTCTAGAATTGATCTCCTATATACTGGCTCATTAGCCAATGGGGTTCCTGGTATCAAATCAATAGAGTATCTAACTTCACAATGTAAGCATAATTTTGTTGTTAATGCAAACACATTATGATATTTTGTTAAAATATGATCCATTGATCTTTGTGTTTTTGTTGTGATGAACACCATGGAATGGGAATTACACACATTTTACTTTTGTTCCTCAAGATGGATAATCACTAACACAAATGTACCAATTTGGGCTATTAACCTTCTACACTATTTTTCACTAATCAAAGATGTGGAATGTGCAAGACTTACCTTTGGAATCTGGTACTTTTGTCCACCTAATTTTATTGTCACACTTCATGGCCTTGACTCATACACTCCATGATGTTGATACATGTATGAATTCCCCAAAATAATATCACACACTTCAAGAGGAGCTACACCATAGATCACATCATCTTTGAATGATTTTATGGAATATGAAAGACGACATTGCTTGTTTACTTGAATATCTCACCCATGGCTCACCTACCCCATAGAATAGAGTTGTGGGCATGATGTTGTCTTCATATTCAATCTCTTTATAGTCTCATAAGATATCAAATTCTTTTGACTGCCACTATCACCAATAAAATGTAAAGCTTTTCCTCCTACCGACATTTATGAATGGAATAATCTCTCTTTATCATTACGAGAAAATACCTTTACAGTGGCCACGATGGCATATGGGTTAGCCTCAATGATTTTTTCATCCACCTTTTGTTTTCCAAAATCTATCATCTCAAGTTTAATAGCTTCTTCATAGATTTCCATCATTAAATTCTTTATAGTTCTACAATCTTTATTGTTATGAGAGGGACTTTTATGGACTTCACACCACATACCTAATTCTTGCCCTATTTTCTTTACCCCCATGTCTTCTTTGCTGGTGAATTTGGAGATGGTTTCTTGGCTATTTATTTTCCCATTGGCTTATTACCTTCACCTTTCCATTTGTTGTTCATTGTATTTTCCCTCCTCCCTTTTTGTTTGAACTTCTCCTTAGTTTTTGACGTATATTTGAAAGCACTGGACAATGTTCCTATATTCAAGAAATCCATTTTAGTCTGAATGTATCTACAAAGACCACTCTTATACTTTAGAAATTGATGGTTTTTTGAGTATTTAATGTCAAGCTTTGCAAAGAGAGCATGATATATGTTGGTGTACTCCTAAATTGATTGGTCTTTCTTCTATCAGAGTAATTGCCATTGCATATTTTTTTGTTCATATGTATCCCCAGGGTAATATTCTTGTTTTATATGCTCTACAAATTCTTTCCATGTGGGTTTTACATCAAATAACATAGAAAATTCATGTCCATCCTAAGATTCTTGGGTTTCTTTAGTTGTTAAGTGTACTTCCCATCCCAATTTCACATGATTTTTAGCTTTGAGGAGGGTGAAGGTTATCTTTTCAATATCTAAGAAATTATTAACCCAAAATTACATCTCCAATTTGGACAACTAGTCATCGACAACATCTGCATCAAATTTCCCTTGAAAAGTTGGAATATCAAAATTTACTTAAACCTTCAATGGGGTTTTCTCACCAAATTTTGAATTGCTTGGACTGGCAGGTAACTCTCATTTTTCAAGCATCTGTGAAAGTTGCTGCATCATTCCTTCACATTGTTTATTTAATGCCTCTTCTACCAGTGTTTTGAAGGATTCATCCATCCCCTCTGATGATTTTTTTGCCATCTGCGACTGTGTGTGTCTCAAAGGAAGATAATCTAAGAGATCTCTCATGGCCAATTCCAATTTTCAATAAGATGACCTCATATGATGGAACATACAGAAGCTAAGAAGCTTTGATACCATTGATCTAAATTAAGAATTCAAACTACAATACTTAGTGTAGAAATTGTGATATTGTGACTAAATTGAAAGCAATTAAAATGCAACAATAGATGTTTCTACAAGCCAAAATGTGATCCATTCATTTCAAAAAATAGAGTTTATACAAGTTTGATGGATCCCAAGAGTCACCATTATCCCTTGGAAATGAAAATAAAAATTCCACAAGCTAATTAATTACAAAAAAAACTCTAACAACTATAAAAACTACAAAATCCTATATTATAATTTACGTCTACTTGTAGAAGTCAACTTTCTACTCGTAGCTCAGAATAAAAAATCATCAAAATTTGTGGAAAGATCTTCTAGAGTTCTACATCTATTGTTTGAAATCTCAAGTGTATCTATCACTTCTTGACCCTGTTGAAGCCCAAAAATACCCTGGAGGCCTCCAAAAATGAAAAATACTAGAACATAGAAAATACCAAAAAATTATATTTTGAATTTTTTTCATTTTTTTATTATGAAAACATCCTCAACATCTTTTTGGACTACGTTTTGATCAGAATTTCATCTCCCAAGACACCTCAACATAATGGAGTTTCTTAAAGGAGAATGAAGTCAATCATTGATTATACAAGAACAATTATGCTTATAAAGTTGTAAATCAAAATTCTTAGAGAGAAGTAATGAGCACTAAAATATGGAAGATCACCCTGTGTGAGTTAATTTAAAATATTTGGATGTAGATGTTACATCAGAAGAGATTATTTCTCAAGAAAGTTTGATTCAAGAGGCACTAAATGAAAAAATCTAGGCTATTCCACTAAGAGAAAATCTTACAAGTGCTTTAACAAAAGGACAAAGAAGATTATAGAAACTAATGTGAGACTTGATGAGTAATTTGGAAAAAAATAATGAATCTAGCAATAAAGAACCAAAAGACTATAAAGGATTTTCTTATATGCAACCTATTGAACATAATACTACAATACAACTAGTGGTAGAACAAGAGAATGTAAAAGAACCAATCTAAGAAATTGAAGAAGCTCCAATAGAAGAATTAGTGTTACCAAGGTATTTCAAGATTAATCATTCCCCAAATCAAATAATTGGTGATAAGAATGTTGGTCTATTAACTATAAGAAAGGAAAGAGAAATTACATGTCTAATATCTCAATTTGAACAAAAAATTGTAAAAGTTTCTTTAAAGGAAGAAGATTGGGTGAGGCCATGAAGGAAAAATTGGAACAATTTGAAAAGAACCAAATATGGACTCTAGTACCCAAATCAGTAGACAAGAATACAATTGAAACAAAATGGGTTTTTAGAAAATGATGGATGAAATAGGTGAAGTGGAAAAGAACAAAGTAAGGCTAGCTTTAAAAGGTAATTATTTACAAGAGGAAGGTTGAAAGATTTGAAGGAGTCATAATATTGCTTGGATTTTGTTTGAACAAAAACTCAAATTTTATCAAATGGATGTCAAGTTAGCACATCTAAATGGTATATTGGAAGAAGAGGTATGCATAGAAAAAATTGAAGGGTTTTCTAATTCAAAAGGAAATAACATGGTGTGAAAATTATAGAAGGCCTTGTATGATTGAAACAAGCTCCTAGAGAATAGTATGAGAGCTTACATTCATACTTGATCAAGATTGGATTCACGAGGACAAATAATAATGAAAATGGGTACCTAAAGGTATAAAGTGAAGAAATGTTATTGATTGCAAAGATATTTATTGATGACATTATCTTTGGAGGAAATTATGTTATGGGAATCACAATCTTGGAAGAAGTGAAGAAGGAATTTGAAATTTCTATCATCAATGAGATTAAATTCTTCATAAGTTTTTAGATTTACCAACTGAAGGATGAAATAATACATCAATCATACCAAGTACATAAAAGAAACATTGAAGACATTTGGATTGGAATATTCAAAACTAGTTGGTACTCCTAGCATAACAGGTTGCAAGCTATCCAAGGAAGATGATACAAAGGTAGTAGATGAGACACTATACAATTCATGATTGGTAATATACAATATGTGGTACATAATAGACTAGATATATCATAGGAAATTGGATTAGTATCAAGGTTTTCCTGTAATCCAAAATAATCACACTTTATTGTAGTAAAGAGAATATTTAGATATCTCAAAGGAATTGAAGAGTATGGATTGTGGTATGGACATAAAGGATATTTCATAGTAAGTGCATATACTAATGTTTATTGGGAGTAAAATTTAGATTATAGGAAGAGAACAAGTGGTAGTGCATTCTTTTTTAGGTGAAAGACTTGTTTAATGGACAAGTGAGAAACAAAACTGTATATCTTAGTCTATTGTTGAAGTAGAGTATGTTGTCACTGCAATAAATTTTACACATCATATGGGTCAAGAAAATTCTAGAAAGGGATATAGGAGAAGGTCGATGAGCTAGTAGTTATCTACTATAATAAAACTAGTTCTATAAACATTTCAAAGAATCTATTAATGCAATCCAAAACCAAGAACATAGCCATCTAGTACCATTATCTTAGAGATCAGGTTCAAGCAAAGGAAGTAAAGTTGGAGTATGTTCTAACTAGGGAACATTTAGAAGACATATTAACAAAGACACTACCTAAGGATATGTTTGAATACCTAAGGGGAAGATTAGGGTCAATTGCCTCACTCGAGTTAAACTAAAAGAAGAATAAGGTTACAAAATTTAAGTGAAAACATTGGATATGTTGAGATTTGAATTGATTTATGGATGTAACTCCTTAAGGGGAGTAGTTTAATATTGAGGAGGTATGCACTAAATAAATAGAGGTTAAAGAAAAACATATAATAGGTATACACTTCACCTTTTGAATTGCTGTCAAAGGGGGAGAGATTGATAAGATGACTTCATGGAGAGATTCAGAACATGACATCATAAGAGAAAGAGAAAGATTAATCAGAGGGAGAGATGGAGGAAAAAGAAAGGAACTAAGAAGGTACTTTTAGTGGAAGCAAGGAAAAGGGAGAATGAATGATTTGTGCATACAAATGAGTGAACAAAAATGGACTTGTATAATGAAGTACAATGAAAGGGAGAAAATCAATAGAGAATTGAATAGGTTAAGGTGAATACATAAGTGGAGACATTTTTTTTCTAGTAATTGTTGAATAGATACACGTATAATATGTGTTGTCTATGTTTCCATAAATGTCAAAGACAAAGATTATTAGCATAAATAATGAGGATTGATAGTGTAAGTGATGATCCAAAGAAGAAGTGGTGATTTGATCATGTAATAATTAATTATTGTGTTGTCATTGATGTCAACTATTGACCTAGTGTTATTAGTATGTTGTGAAGCATAATTGACTGTTATAGAGAGATTAAGGTGTATGAAACAACTAGTGAATAGAAGAATGAGATAATTGGTGAAGAAAAAGTGTAACTACTATAAGAAATTAGTTATAATTCATAGGGGATTTTATTGGTTTATCCAATCCATGATGTATGGAGTGGAATGACCACAAGAGGATATTCATTAGATAGTGAAGACGATGTAGTAACAATATAAACTCATTACCAAGATAGGGAAACCATTTCTAGGATGGAAATTTGACAAGTAAGATATTTTTAGGTTAGATAGGTGACAAGTAAAGTTATGATGGAAACATTGAAGAAGAGATAGACATGTTAACAAATAATGGTTCTTGAGTAATGATTGATTAACTAGAATTAGTTAAAGGTGTCAAAGTCACAATTACTTGGGATGAGTTATTTGTAATATAGTAATATGGATATACATGTGGAGGTGAAGTCAAATGTCACAATGATCAAGATCAAGTATATGAGGAAGATTTTGGAGGAAGCTCATGACAAATCAAAATGTGTTTGACCTCTAGCATAAAATACTACAAATTAGTGGTATGAACATAAAAACTGACTTTCTAACATAAGATAGTATATTATGCTAGTTAGATATGAGCAAGATATTTGAATTTCTTAATTGTAATAATTTTAGGGTTTAGTATATTATGCTAGTTAGATATGAGCAAGATATTTGAATTTCTTAATTGTAATAATTTTAGGGTTGTATTAAGTTGGTAGAAGCATAAATAATCCAATCTAATAGGTGAAAGAAGGAAATTTTTGATGTTGTTGATAGAGGTTCAGTTGGTGTGTAAAAAAGTGGAAAGTGCAATCCATCTACAGAGAAGAGAAGTGAGTTGGGAAGAGTAAGAGAGCCTAAGCATATTTGAATAGGAAAAGATAGTTCTATTTCATAGATTAATCTTTCTATTGTTCCCTAACAGGTCCTAATTATAAATCCTTTAATATGGTGAAACTATAGCTAGTGTTTAAAGTTCTCTAATGAGGCTACTCTTGATCTGGTAAAGATCCTAATAGGGATAGAGGTAAATCCCTTAACATGATGGAACTTAATTATGCCTTTTTGAACTCCTAATAGAGTTAAGCTCTTGACAGGGCATACTTCAGAATAGTGTAAATTATCTATGGGTACTAATCCCCACCATGATTTTGCTCCAAGATGGGTTTCCATGTAACCAAAATATTTTTGTCAAATGTGTGAATTATTTCATGTGTTGATGTTTCATTTGATGCTTTGAGTTTGATTAATGATTAGTGTTTTAAAAGGTGAAAATGTTGTTTGATTTTTTGATTACTAATTCACTCCCCTTCTCAATAATATAATCACTTAAGACCAACACCTTTTTAAAAATTAAAGTCCACCAATATACCTGAGAGGGGTGGGGGGTGAATATAGTTATGCACTGTAAATTATCTTTATTATAACTTAAACATATAATAAATAGATACAACAACCATAAGATGATAACCATTCACAATGAAAGAAAACCTTGATCAAAGGGAAAACTTTTGTGGGAATGATGTCCACAAGATGATGTAATAATGTAAAAAGTTCCTTTTCATAGCACAAGACCTTCACTAGTACAAAAACAACAATATATTACTAAATAAACTACTAAAAATTGTAGATATGTGACTAATTTTGATCATGTGACCATTGGTAGTTTATTGTTGGACATTTATCTCCCAACCAAATTTATGACTAAATTATTTTAATCATTGATTAGGTCATCGATTTAGTCATTTATTGTTGTTACTTGGTAGTTTATATGGTAGTTTATTTGGTAATTTGGTAGTATATTTGGTATTTTTTTGGGTAGTATATATGGTAGTTTTTTGGATAGTATATTTGGTTTTATATTTGGTAGCTTATTTGGTAGTATATTTGGTAGTATATATGGTAGTATATGTGGTAATATATTTGGTAGTTGATTTAATCATTAATTTAGTCATATTAGGGCATGATGGAATTGAACCACCATCCTCCTACTTATAAAGTAGGTGCTCTTCCATTGAGCTAGTACCCTTTAAAGAATAATGCAAAAAATTGACAAAGTTGTCTTTCCAACATTAGATCTACCATGGTCATGGTCACTGTAACATGATATACTCTTCGCAAAGAACACAAATTTTAGTTATTATGAAAAATAATAATCTAAATCTTTATCAATAACAATTCAACAATTTTAAATTCTTGTGTTCAAGCATTTTAAAATTATATTTCATGTCAATTACACTTCTCTAAATCATTGTAGTGATAGACTCTTATACAATATAATTTGGAGCACTTTGACCACACAAAAGTATTGTTTCTTGTGCTAACTTCTCAAAAAAAGATACAAATGATTATGCAATTTATGTCAAGAAAATATACCTTTTCATTAAATAAAAACATCAAAACCCATTAAAAAATTGCATCAAACCAACTCTTTTTTTTTTCATAGTCTCCACAATAATTGAGACTAGCTTGTGTACATTGTAAAAATAGAGTCACTTGTTGTAATGATGAAATGTAATCACCATAATAATACCAGTGTCAAGAGCATGCAAAAGCTTTTTACAATGGATGTATAGAGGACACGTTGAACTATGCCAATTCCTGCCATGACCTAAGATACTATTTTTTGGGAGAAATTTTTGTGAACGAAAAACAAAAGACTACCAAAAAAATTGATCCAACATGCTTCAACTCCAAGAATAAAAAAAACTTTGAAGATATCCCACAATCATGGCATTCCATGTAACCACATTTCTTTTAGACATATGTCATGTTTTATGCAAACATCCACATTTTTCATACATTGCTAGAAGAGAATTTTCTATAAGGTCATCTGACACAAGTTTGACTCCTATTACATAGTCATAGATGTCTTTTCCCTCTTGTAGAGCTTCTAGATGAGTGCTAGCCTTGAGAATCAAAGTAATTATAAATTTGTGTGACTTCAATCCCTACCTTTGCATATGGTGAAATACTTCAATGGCCTTCTATCAATGCTCACCCTTGATGTGCCCATTGATCATGGAATCTCATGCCTCCATGCTTGGGTTAGACATTTGGTGAAACACTTTATGTGCATCATTGTATTTGTCATAGATGAAGTACATTTTCAAGACATTGGTTTCAATGGAGATATGATTATGGCATTTCTTATGTTGTGTGAATAAGTTAATTTGACTACAAAGATTCAAGATGACACTAATATCACTAGAAATGGTAAATTAATATGGACAAGGAATGTAGAGAGAAGTGTGTGAGGAACACTGACTATGCTTAATAACATTTTACATTTGCCAAATTGGCACAATTTCTACACGTCCAATTTTCCCACTCTTAAACATCAAATATTTAACTCAATTTCATGCCATTATATGTAATGGAAAAGAGTATTATTTATTTTTATCTATTTATTTATTAAAGTTCAAAAAGTCTTACCATAGTTGTTGGCTCATAGTCATATATCATAGAAAAGATAAAATTCAAAATAAAGCAAAAAATATTAGATTCACTTCTAGGTGGCACTTGATGGCATCAAAGAAAACCAAGCAGCAAGCTCACAACTTTAGTAGTCGAAGAAGTTAACTAGTACTTATCTAAATGGAGACAAAAATTTGCCAAATCTAAAGATCACCTCAATATTTTTGAATGTCCTTAATAATCCTCATTGATTCATCTCTAAATCCATCTTGATATCCAAAATATAAGAAATGTCACAGTCAATTAAGTTTACCCATTCAAAAACTACAAACATGTCTCAAAATGTAATGAAAAAGAATTTTGACAAGGAATAGTTAAAAATGTACATAAAATTGGGTGATCATTATAACTTCAACTTTGGACAACATACATAAATGTGGCATTGGATCTTTTATGCAAATTAAAATAAAAGCATTGCCAAGAATGCATGAGAATCATCTTGAAGATCCAAGCTATATTCACAACATACTAAATCAATATCCACTATATGTTAGTGTACTTGTATTATTTTATTATGTTGTCATCTTAGTAAATTACAATGACAAAGATTTTAAATTTCACAACCATAGACATCAGAACATATCTATTGCAAAATAGTATGAAAAATCATAATTTCTATCAGATCAACATTCTTTGCTTATGCCATCATGTCATTTTATTGAAAAAAAAAGAATATTTTATCTCTTAACGAGTTATGGAGCTTGTTTTCTCTAGGGTTACCTATGGCTTTTCCATTATTCTGGGCACTTGAGATATTTTGAGGTGTGGGGATAGATGGAAAATTGCCTCCCCATCACTTGTCTATTGTAGAGTTTGGGGACATCCTAGGGGTCCATAGTCCCCTGCACTTGGAGAAGAATTTCTCCTAGGGGGGGGCCTCTAGAGCATCCCCTATTTCTCCAAGGTGTCCCAATATTCCCCACAGATGGATAGTGATTCAGAACTGGTCATAAGTTTCATTACTTTTTGACCTCAATAGTGTGTTGATAGTGATCCATTAACTATTGGTTTCAACAATATAAATCTTTTAATTATGACAGTAAAACATGTTAAGGAATAAGGATAAGATCATTGATAGAGATTTATTTTTATTTGCTTTAGTATGATGATATAATGTCTTCTTGAATCTCCTTACTGATTGATGTGAATTCTCATTACAGAAATATGCAAGAGATCTAAGCTATCAAACTATATATATCTATGTATGTATGTATGCTTTCTTTGAATATAGAGTGCAAATGTAATAGTTGGAGACTGCTGCAACTTCAAGTGTTGGGCACAACTAAATATATATATGCCAAAAAGGAATGTTTCATGTAGATACATGCCTTATGACCACCATACAAATCGATTGATGACAATTTTATTATTAGTAAGTGATGTTTTAAGGTAGTGATTATCGTTAGCTTCTAATCTCAATAGTGTGCTGATAGTGTTCCATTAATTATTGGTTTCAATAATATAAATCTATTAATTATGATAGTTAAAATTGCTAAGGAATAAGGATCAGATCATTGATAGAGTTCTATTTTTATTTTCTTTAATATGATAACTAGAATATCTTCTTGAATTTCCTTGCTAATTTGAATTGTAAAATATTGTACAATATACCCAATATGTAGCTAATTATAAATCATTTTCAGAATCTATCTTCAATAATAATTTTGCATGGATATTTAAATTGGGACTAAAAGCCTATACAAAGCCTTAAATCTTGGGACTAGTAAAAGAAGACTTAATACTCTACTAACCTATTCTTTTTTACTAGATATATATTGATATATATTGCATAAGTTCAAGTTGTAGAATTAAATCAATCTCCTATTGTTCTTTCTCCCCATGCCTAGATGGTTATTGTAACTAATAGATTATATCTTGAAATATTTGTAGCAGCAATGCACAAAGATGGAGGACGTATGATTAGCTAACACAATGTTTTAGAATTTACAAGAAGATATCTTCCAGCAGCAAAGAATAGGATCTCCTCAATCCTCAGGCTCATCGTGTAGAAATTAAAACCTTGGAGTTCATACCACTTTCCTTAAATATGCTCAACAAGATTCTGCTTTGAATTTTCCACTTATTGGAGTACTCTAATATACAGAACCTAATGCCACTAGTAAAGTCTTTGAAGATTTTTTAATTTGAAGATTTTTTTAGACTGATAGACAATCGTTGAACATAGAGAAGGAGATAGAAGTCACAGGTTTTAGGATTTTGAACATGCCTATTAAAAAAGTGATAGGCCCTATTTATGAAATGGGGATGATCTCCTGAGCCAACGCTATAGAGAGAAACTATATATATATATATATGTATTTCTGTACAGTGATATTTTGGTGGTGTAACCCCTACATCAGGAAGTCTGATATTTTTTATTTTTACACTGACCCTATCGATGGTAATTCCTACAGTGACAACTTGGATAATGCTTATCTTTTACACTGACCCTATCTCCAGATCCTTTTCACATTATTGGTGCCTATATTTCTAAATGGGTTCTCTCACTATGAGATATCAGCCTGACGATCGAGCACTCCCTATGTACTGAAAGCCTTATTTCAATTTCTCTATAGATTGAATATTGCAGGCTCCAAATTGTATCTTCACTTTAATTTCTCATCATTCTTTATGACTGCAGCATAATGAAAGTGCTTCTTGCTCATCAGAACTGTATTTGGTAATCTTCATATGTGCATCATACACAACTTGTTGTGTTTCAGTTTTACATTTTTTTTTGGATTGGGAAAAGCATCTCGTAGGTAGTAGAAATATGTGCTGCTATATAACTGTCAACTATGGACATTAAGTGATCATTTATACTATTGGTACTTCATTTTTTTGAATTAGGGGTCTCTAGTTGTGGATAATTGAACTATTCTGGACCAACACAAAAATTTCCCATTTTGTAGATCAGAAAGTTTGTTTACCAAACTGATAAAATGTGCTTGAACATCTTTCCACATTTGCAACAATACGGGAGATATTATTGGATCAGGGATATCTAAGTCCTGAATTCATATGTTCTTAATCAGTAGCAACATCAATTCCATAGTTTTGTTGCCCAGGCATTTAAACTCATTGAAGCTTCCTTCTATTTAAAATATACCAGTTTGTAGAGAATTGGTATGTCTCTGAATCTTTGTGCTAAATAGAATGTTTTACCATTTGATTACCCCAAGCATAATTGTCTATTGTTAACTCAACATCAGGGTTGCACACTTCTTGTAAAGAATCTTCACATGTTAATGCACTAGGTTTCTTTGAATCATTGTGGTGAACATGGTAATCTTGCTTTGTGATACTATCTCTGGAATCCTTAGTAGAAGACAAAGATGAACAAGTACTAGTCCTTTCCTTCATTTGCTCAAGAGACTATGTATCATCAGTAGAGGAACTATTAACAAAATTCAATCCCACTAATCTCTCACCCTAAACCTCTTCCTTGTTAGTTAAATCATCATATAAAGTAGAAAAGAGATTCATTTCCATTAATTTTCCATCCTTCCAGAAATGGAGGCCCTAAATTTTGCAAAATTTTAGGCTCCATCATAATGTATCACAACTACTTTAACTAACGTGAGATCTCCAGCAAGAAAATAACTTGAGTAACCCAAATCTAATGTTAGATTTTAAGTTTTTTCATGTTCTAAAGACATCTTTTAAATAAATTACTTGCTTAGAGAATTTGAGCAAAAGTAAAATGTGAGATGGCCTAATTTCTTGCAATATCAAATAAGCTTTATTAAATAATTACAAAAGGAAGAAAGACACGAGAATTCCATGATTGAAGATGAATTTTAGGAATCATTGAAATTTTTTTTGTTAGTGGATCTAGAATCTAGAAATTTTTTTATTAAACATAGAGATTTTTGAGAGGTCAAAAGATCTTGTCTTGGGACCAATGTGCCAACAATTACCCTAGATCCACAACTTGGGAAGATAGATAACCTTATATTGGATGTGATCAACTAAGCAGTCTTTGGGATTAGAATATTGTCTCTTTATCTGATTGAAGGTATAAGAAAATAACATACAAGAAAGACTCATGCTGGTTATGCATGTTTACAAATTTAGAGTAATTATTTGTAGCTCATAATACAATAATCAAGAGACAAGAATACAAATGCAATAGTCAGTTGTTGATCCCTTCAACACAGTTCCATAGGCATCTACAATTTGTTTGAGAAGTTGAATTCCCTATGTGAATACCATATCAATGATTCTAATGGGAAGAAATTCTGAGTAGGTTGGGCCTCAATACTTGCACCAAAGGCAGAAAAAAGAGGAACCAAAACTGCAAACAGGTTAGTTTTAGCAAACTTTAAAAGAAAGTGAGATGAATACTATATCTCATTATGAATATGGAGAGCTTGGGGCACATGGAATACATAGTACAAGTCATGGAAAAGGACATTGAATGATTAAGAATAACCTCAATAGGGTTGTCTATTTTAGTCATTGCTACATTCAGTACTATGTTGAGGGCATCCACATTCTATCATCAAGGGATTGTTGTCATTGATCCATAAAGGGAATTTAGTCCTCCATGTGCCTTTGACAATGATTTTTTTGCTATTCTTTTGTTTTCCTATAGTCAGTCCCCTCTCATTTCTATCTTTAAAGATGAGAAATATGAATTGGTTAGCCAATCTTTGAAATAAATTCTATCATCAGGGGAAAGTTGCTGATGAAGACTTAAAGGGAGCTTAGTCATTGATGTGTCTCTATCTGTGTTTCATCTACTATTTTTCTATTGTCCTACTATTATTCCTTTGTGAGTTGGTTCTTTTTGGTTGGATTGGTATGCAATTTTGTAGGTTATTATATTTCTAAGAAATATTTTATAGTCAACTTTTTGTAAATGGTTCAGGAGCCCTTCAAAACTTATTTTTCCCTAAATAATAATAAAAAATTTAGCAAATGCCTTAGCACGTTAGTCCTAATTTATTTTTCATATTATGCTAATTTACAACAAAAGGTGAAGGTTTTGCAAATGGGGTTACAAATAGAGTGGGTTTAATCATGGAGGAAACTCCATAGTTTCTTTAATCTAATGGTCATTTGTTTAATCTGGCAGCATTTGATTAACACTTTTGAGGCCCTGAGTTTAAATCTCAGCTACAGATCAATTCTCCAATAGGATTAAACTTAACCATCACAGATGGGGGGATTGTGGGTGGTGTGAAGGTTACATCTATTTACAAGAGGAATTAATCCAGTGTTATAAAGGGTGAAATCCCAAAATTCTATCCTCGACATTGCCATTATTGATTGGAATTGAGACACAGATAAGTTCTATTTTAGTCAGATGTGAGAACACAAGAAATATGATATGTAATATTTATTCCAAATACTTTCTTTCAATATTTTAACAAGATGACACTTTAATCCTATTCTTCCCAAATAAGCAACAAAGCCAACTCATAATGAAGATTCACCCAAATTTTTACACATCTAAGATTAGAAATGATCTGTAGAATTCTATTTTAAACAAAACATATGTGTAGATAAACACTAATTTTAAAAATCTAGCTTAACTTAATCCAAAGAGATGTGGTGTATTGGTGATGGATTGCATTCATGATGTTAATGACCTAGGTTCAAATGCCAGTAGCCATAATAAGGCAGCCCATAGGTCTCCTTAGAATGTGGCAAGGCTATGATGTACTGTGGGATACATTCTAGCATGACCAAAGTTCACAAACCTTAAGAATGTTGTTGGTCCAAGGTAAGATGGCTAATAACCCTAACCAAGGTTATCAAGTTAAAAATACAACCCAATACTCTCAATAGCCAATATATACTAACTTGAGTAAGTTTGTTAGGACTTGGTATAAGTTTATAATAGTAAATGGGGTGCATATTGCAAATTCAAGCTTATTGATATCTATATTAATTGACTTGTATCATGAAATACTATACTATTATTACAATTATAGGCTATACAAAAATGGAAACCTGTCCAAGATGGCCTTACTATAGAAAAAACAATATTTTTTGTTTTGAGGAAATGGAATTGACCAATTGATGCATAAGCACCCAATGTTCTATGGGCAATCTTGCATCACCCAAAAATTATATATTTTCCTTTTGTTTTTGCATCTTTCTTTAGTTTATTTGGAGTCCATGTTGACACTTATGATGGGTGGGACAATTAGAAGCTAATGAAAAAAATATTCACTTGCTATTTTTAATAAGTCGACGTATTTGGGTTCATACCGACATGGAAGCTGACCCCAAAGAGAGAAATTGATAAGAAAAGTGGCTAGTTAAAGAATCATCTCAATATCTTACATCATTGGGAAGATATGAAAGTTTATGTCTTGAGAAATTTCTCCAATAAAGTTTCAAATTCAAAATTAAGGACCTTGGGAGCCTTGGATAAGTTTGAAAACATGACAAATGCATCTTTTAGATGTATTTGAGTTGTATTATGCATACCTCTTCTCAAGCTTTCCAATGATAGGTTATAATTGAAAATTCTATTCACAAGTCAAAAGTGATGGGTTTAAGTTTGTGCCACCAAAACTCAAGTTTCAATGGAAAATTTACATGGGTAGGAAAATGAATCATTGGATTGTTGGCTACTAATAGAAAAAGAATTACACTTTCAAGAACATTCTAAGGTGGTTATTGATGCTAGATAAAGAGAAGTTGTGGTCCAAGAAAAACCAAAGGAGCAAAAAAGAATAAAAAATAGTTGAAGAACAAATAGCTCAGAAGCAAGAACATAGTGTTGAGATAGTACAGAAAGTGCTTGACATGAGAGGTCCTCAAGTGTGGGTGTTGACCAATCTTGAAAACTGGAATGCTTAAAAGAAAGCTATCAAGGACCAAACATGTATGACAGAGTTACAACACAATGTGAAGTTGATTTTAGGTATGGTAGAGGCAGATATACAATTTTTTTATCAGAACTTAAGGCATGAGAGAGAGTCTATGGTGATATACTAGAAGGAGAAGGAGTAGCTTTAGAAAGAGACTGCATGATAGAAACAACAACTAGACAACATAGAGGATATAAGGTGCTTGGATTTTATTTATGCTTCGAAAGGTATTATGTTTAGATTAAGTCTGAAGAAAGAGGAATGTAGTATTATGTCATCGGTTTAAAAAACTGATTCATATCATGGGTTGATCTTAGTTTTGTTGGTGTTCCTCTTACTCTTTAAAGGGAAATGCAACTTTAAACTTTTATGAGTTTTTCTACAGATTGGTTGGACAACCCAGTGAAATAATTTGTTTGTTTTTTTTTGCCTCTTCTATCAGTTTCTTGATAGTAACATGGAGATTGTTATGCAAATTTAAGTATTGTATCTTTGTACGAATACAATGAATAAAAACTCATATTTGAGGAGTACAGACAACTCTAAGTATAGAAACTTATTAAAAAGAATTTTTTTTGCTTCAAGGATAGGATTTGTCCTCAACTATTTGACAAAATGCCTTCGAGAAATAGAGCTAGCAGGGCAGGATTTCATAAAATAAATTTGAAGAATGACTTTCATGTTAGTAAATTTTGAAATCACAAATCAAAATGCCTCAACTATTTTTACAAAAAACCTCAGATAATTAGGCTAAAGGGCATGATTTCATCAAAAATATATATGGAAGGGACATGATTACATCAAAAAAATTGGAAGGGGCATGACTTTAAAAAAACACTGGTGCTAATGACTGGTTGTCACTATAAGCTTTTCCTTTTAGAGTAAATTCGATCATGTGCCTCCCAAAATATTGAGGTTCCAATGACTGGTTGTCACTATAAGCTTTTCCTTTTAGAGTAAAGTCGATCATATGCTATTGGAAGGGGATTTCATTCCATAGCAAAAATATAATAAAGGGCAGCGGTGACGATGATGGCCTTCACCTGTGCATTGACCATATTATTCGCCCATAACACTCTCTCTCCTCCATTGAAAAAGAATAACTTCTATACCCACTCTCTCTTCTTTTGATGAAGCCATCTCTATGATTTTAACTCCACGCAAGCGACCCCCCAATTGGAATCCATGCGACCAAAAGTAAATGCAAGAAGATTTAGTTTAGATTTATGTTTTCGTTGCATGGAAATCCTCCTAAGTATTTGCAATGGCAATGGAAAGATGCGGAAGGGGTAAGTGGTGTCCAACAACTATCCATGCTGACAAAAAGTCATCCCCCCTCCTCGTGTGCGTCTTCTGTGCCCTAGTGTTCTCTTTTGTTTTGAGCATCAAAATGAAAAGAAAGGAGAGGGAAAATCCTTGGGAAAATGTATGAGTTCTAGAATAGGGTGCTTACTTTTCTTCATAAACTTGTGTTGTCAAAGGAGATCATTTGGTAAAGATTTTTTTTTCACTTGAATAATGCATTCAAAATCTACTATTGAAATATTATTGGGAAAAATCTCTTGAATGAAGAAAATATTCAAAGCTCACTATCAATAATTATCAATCTACTTTATGATCAATTAATTTTTAATATAATAGATAAATTAAATATAATATCTATATAAAATAATATTATAGTATAATATAAATATTAAAATAATATTATAAAATATTATATTTATAATAAATATTTGGTTATATTTTAAATTATAGTGTTTTATTATTATTTATTTTTATTTATATAATTAGTCTATAGAAGATATGTTTAATTATATAACTTTGGATTATATATATTTTAAGATTATACATGTGCTTGTAGCATTCATGATGTATCATGCAAGTTATCACAAAAGTTAAGGTTGGGGTTAGATGTTGATCTGGGGTTAAGGTTAATGATAGAATTAAGGTCAATTAGGTAAAGTGGTATGATTATAGATAATAGTACGATTAGTTTTGGAGAAAAGATTAGGGGTAGGTTACACATATGATTAAGACTAAAGTTAGGAATAATATTGATATGAGTTGAATCTCAATATTTATTTATAAATACTAACCTTAATTCTTAAACATAATATAGATTGAACATTTAATTCTAATTTTAACTATAATATGAATTAGAACACTAGTCTTAATTACAATTTAACCCTAATACTAATCCTATTCTTGACCATTTCTACTATGGTAACCTTAATTGAAATATAAACATAATATTGAATATAGACTAATACTAATCTTAAGTTTATACAAATATTAACCCTAATCCTAATAGTTATTCTATCCTATAGCATAATTTGAAATGTTAATCCTAATTTGATCATAACTTTAACTCTCTTAACCTTACCTAATCTTAACTATAAGTACAACCTCAAACCTAATTTTTATTGTAGACACCGAACTTTCACTATAGGTAAATTGAAATTCTGACCCCAATTCTATTTGAACTTTATCCATAACTCTAAATACACTTACCCAAATTAAAGTTGAACCCTAAACTTAACTTTATAGTAACTATAATCCTAATCATAACCCTAATTTATAATTCCAACGTAATAATGATCATCATTCTAATGACAATACTAACTCTAATTATAATTATAATTAAATGCTAACTATAACCTTAATAGAACCGCGACCCTTACCATGAACTTAATATGAACTGTGAACCTTAATATGAACTTTATTTGTAAATTAATTTATGTTTAAATTATGTTTATTTAAAAAATATTTTCTTATTAATAATTATGATTTAAATCATAAATATTTAATATTATTATTATTAAATTATTTTATTTCAAGGTTTAATATTTCTTAAATAGTGTTTCCCATGACCAATCAAAAAGTAGTATTTCCCACTATTTTCCAAATACTAAAATATATTAAATGTAATGATAATAAAATGAAATTATATTTTAATATTGTTATTACATGACATTAAAGTGATTAATAGAAACTATATGTTGAAATTATAAAATACTTAATATATAATTAATATTTTGATATGCAAAGATAGACTTAGAGTTTTATTTTGAGTGCATAGAGGGTTTTTATTTTCTTTAAGAGTTCACAAATAAATTTTAAGAAGTTTGAGTGTAGCTTGGGGTGATTTTGGGTTCTTTCTTACAAATGAGAGGTCATCCAAGGAAGCTAACCGATAATGATGTATTGATAGGATAAAAACTCCATTGTTGAATAATAACAGTTATAAAAAATTAAACAATGTATTAATATGATAAATATTCCATCAATCATTCACTTATTCATTTTCTTGGGTGATTAATTATTAGTGACCAATTATTTAGTCATTTATTTGATCATTTACTTAGTCACTTATCTTTTTTTGACGATGTGATTTTACTTGATGACCAGATTAATCATTTATTTAGTCACTTATAAATTATAAAATATTACTAGGATTTGATCACTTTTAGTCATGTGACTAAATGTTTTAGTCTTATGACTAATCTTTTTAGTCATGTAGTCATTTATTTTCTAAAATTCTACTAGTGCTTGTTAGGAGTCAATAAAAAACACTCAATACATCTGAGTCTCTATTAGGAGATGGTGTAGGAGCACCCTAGGGTTCAATCCAACCCTAGTCTACAATTTTGTTTTTGGTCTTTAGAATATATCAGAGTTGAATAAACAAATTGGTAATTACTAGTCCAAGTTTATTTTTGTTGGTCATTGATCTGATGGATTGATTCTATGTTGATAATTTGATTCTGGGTGACTTTTTGGTCAAGCATAAGACTTTTCGTAGAATGTCTCAGAATGTTGACACATGGCAAAGGCAATTGAATTTTGGGAGGCTTTTTGGCAAGTACAAAACCTACTTGTAGGATGTTTTGAAAAGATGACAAGCGGCTAACTATAGATCATGTCATCACCACTAAAGTTAAAGGTTTGTGTTAACTGTAGCGGTAAAGGGTTTTTTTTCATGACTTCGTGACCCTATTAAAATAGTTAGCGATAGAAGGATAGATTGTAAGGTCATGAGAAATGCTTACATCATCAGGAAAAAATTCTAATAGTACACTAGAGTTGGTAAATGAAGAAATAATAGTTACAGAACTAAAAAATAGTTGCAAAATTTAGTTTCACCTAATTTCGGGGAAATATGGAGGAAGTGGATGAGCTCGAAAAATTGTATAAAAGCCCAATGACATTGCTAATGTAGGGTTGGAACATATTATTAGGAGATTTTAGTGGGAGATGGTAGTTGTCTAATGTAAAATGTGTTGAATGTAAAATTCTGACTTTCAAGTTTAATACATTGGATAGGAGTTAATTAGTTCTAGTTTGTTGTACATAAGTAGGTTATTTTTCCATTACTCTTTCTTGATTTTAATGTTTAATCCAATGGACTATTGGAATTGGGAAGAGTCATTTGTACATAGTCTATTTGTGTTTCATGCTTTGTGTGAGGAGATATTGGCCAAGTCTAGAAACAAGTTCTAGGCGAGCAAGTCATGCCTTGGTTAAGAACTTGTAATAGAAAAGTAAAATGATAAGAGTATGATTGATCTTTATCAATCAAAGAGAGAAAGAGAGAAACATAAGTGTTTAAAATTAATGGGTAGAGTCTTGGAGAAGGGGAAAAGTTAATTCCTCTTAAATAATAGGGCTTTCATTAGAAGATCTCTCCTCATTAGATTGGTATTAGAGCCTAAAGATTTGGCTTGTGGTTAGATGTTTCAAACTGTAGAAGAATCAGTAGGAGAAATAATAATGGTGGGTAATGTAGAGTTTTCCAAAGAAATGGGCAAGAAAAAGGAGAGGAATAGAATCCTTGAAGAAGTCCTGGAAGGAATGAAAACCAAATTGGAAGAAGTTGCTAATGCAACTAAGAAGAAAGACCAAGAAGGTTAAAATAGTAGTAAGGGTAAAGAGAAGATTGATGAAGAAGATCTTATCCACAAACCAACCCTCCACTGAATGAAGAACCATTCTTTAAGGCCACCAAGGCACTATGAGGAAAAACCCTAGAAGGAATCCCATTATTTAGTGGGAAGATAGACACTAATACAATAATGGAATGGATTAAGGGTATGGAAAATCACTTTGAGTGTGAAGGTGTCACAAAGGAACAAAAAATAAAGGTTGCAAAGTCAAGACTAAGAGATTCAACATTAACATTGTGTAAGTACATGCAAGATGAAAAGGTTAGTATGGGTAAGAAGCCTATAGCTAACTAGAATGCCATGGTGACTAAAGTGAAAGAGAATTATCTGCCAAAAGATTATGAAGTACAATTGTATAGAAAGAGGAAAGGTATAAAGTAGAAAGACTTAGATGTGGTCTCCTATATAGAGTAATTTCAAAAACTATGCCTAAGGTCCAAGATTCAAGACGAGGAACTTGTTAAAGTGGCAAGGTATTTGGGTGGACTAAAGTGGAACATACAAGAAGAATTAAGCCTATGGACCCCTACCATTGTCTAGAAGTTCCATCTCTTGGATCTTAAGGTGTAAGAAAAGATTAGGAAGAAGAGGGATTCTAATTTCAGAGGTAGAGGTAGAGGAAGAGACCAAAGAGGGCATAGAGGTGGATACCAAGATAGGGGCAATTATCAAAGAAGCCAAGGGGAGTCTAAACTTGATGAGAAGGGTAGTAAAAATACTTCAAGAGGGGGTTATACAAGAGGAAGAGGAGCTCAAGGAAGTTCAAATATAGGAAGAGGTATAGGTAGGAGTAACTCATAGTATTCAAGTATAAAATGTTATACTTGTGGTCAGTTGGGTCACCCTGCATATAGATGCCCAAAGAAGCCTACTTCTCCAAGTAATGATAATAGAGTTGTATATGCTCATGAGGACACAATGAGTTCCAAGGTGTATCAAGTGGATCATATTTAGTATGAGAGAGGAGAAAACTTAATGTTCAAGAGGGTGTTGATTAGACAACTAGCCAAGGATGAACCCAAGCATAGAAGGGCCTTGTTTAGGATTAGGTGCAATATTAAGTTGTTATGAATTTAGGCTCTACAAATGACATAATATCAAAGCAATTAGTGGATAAGCTCAATTTGGTGAAGGTTCCTCATGTTAACCCCTACAAGGTGACATGGTTGAACAAAGGTAGAGTGTGTTGGTGAATGAGAAAACTTGGGTTGAGTTTTTAATTATAGGCTTTAAAGACAAATTGCTTTGTGATATATTTCCTATGGATGCATGTCACCTAATTCTGGGAAGATCTTGGCAATATGATAGGGGTGCTATTTATGATTGGAAGGATAATTCCATTTCTTTCAAGAAAGATGGGAGAACTTTCAAGATTAAGTCCTTATTAGAGGAGGATGAATCATAGTCCAAAACTCCTGGTGTGTTGTTGAGTAATAGAAAAGAGTTCATCAATACCCTTAAGCATGAAGGTAGTGAGTGGTATGCCATTATTCTTAAGCCTAAGGAAGAAGAGAAGTCTAATTAGGGGCCTCTACCTACTAAGATCCAAGAGATTCTTGTGAAGTATAAGGATATTGTCAATGATGGGACTCTTGTAACTTTACCTCCTAGAAGAGTGATAAGTCATCAGATTGACTTCATACCTAGAGCATCGATGCCAAACAAAGAGGTAGCTAGGTAGGTGCAAGAACTTATAGATCAAGGTTTGATAAAGAAGAGAATCATTCCTTATGCAATGCCAGTAGTCTTGGCATCCCAAAAGGGGGGAAAATGGAGGCTTTGTATAGATTCAAGGGCCATTGATAGAATCACCATTAGGTATAGATTTTCCATACCTAGGATTGAAGACTTGATGAATTGTCTTGTAGGGGCTCAATATTTCACAAATTTGGATCTTGAAAGTGGTTATCATTAGATAAGGATAAAGGAGGGTGATGAGTGGATGAGAACTTTTAAAACCATAGATGGATTGTATGAGTGGCTTGTAATGCCATTTGGGCTCTCAAATGCTCCTAGCACATTCATGAGACTCGTGAATGAAGTGTTGAAAGATTACACTTGAAGGTTTGTGGTGGTATATATTGATGATATACTCATCCTTAGCAAGACAAGAAATCAAAATCTTGAGCATGTGGAGATGGTTCTAAGGAAGTTGCATGAAGAAAAGTTGGCAATCAATTTGGATAAATGCAAGCGAAGAAAGAACTTGTCTACTTAGGATCTATAGTATCTAAGGTGAAGAAAAAACTTGTTTACTTAGGATCTATAGTATCTAAGGGATATTTAAAGATTGACCAAGAAAAAGTGGCAGATATCCTAAATTGGCCACCACCTATCATAGCAATAAAGGTAAGAAGTTTTCATGGGTTAACTCAATTTTATAGTAAATTCATTAGGAAATTTTATGCTATTTGTGCACCATTTCTAGACACCATTAAGGGTGGGATGAAGACCATGTTTAGGTGGAGTTTTGAAGTATGAAATGCATTTGAAAAGTTGAAAGAACAAGCAACGACACAACCTATCCTTAACTACCTAGTTTTAACAAACTATTTACCATTGAGTATGATGCAAGTGGGATGGTGGTAGGGGGTGTGTTAAGCCAAGAAATTAGGCCAGCAGTCTTCTTCAATGAGAAGCTAAATGAATCCAAGAAGAAATAGGTATGCTTTAGTTTAGTCTCTTAAGAAATGGAGGCATTGCCTTCTACCCAAGCAGTTTGTAGTGTTTACTGACAACCAAACCCTTAGCTACATCAATACACAAGACAAGTTGAGAAATAAACATTTGAAGTGGATCAAGTTTCTTCAAGCTTTCACATTTACCATCAAACACAATAAGGGGCAGTTAAACAAGGTTGCAAATGCACTAAGCAGGAGAATGTTGACCATTCAAGAAGTTCAACTACATATCATTGGTATAGAGAATTTTAAGGACCTCTACAAGGATGATGAAGACTTTGCTGAAGCCTATAAAGTATGTTCTAAATTTTAGCATCATTTCCATATTATTTTGTTGATTATAACTTGCAAAGTGGACTTTTGTTCAAAGGAAACTAGTTATGTGTTCCTAGAGGTTATATGAGGGAAAACCTTATTCAAGAAAAGCATAATGGAAGTTTGAGTGGACACTTTGGGTCAAATAAACCTTTAGAGTTGGTGAATAGGTACTATTACTGGCCAATAATGAAAAAATATGTAAGGAGATATGTTAAGAAATACATCATTTGTTAGAAATCTAAAGGAACCTCATCAAATGCTGGGTTGTATCAAACCTTACCAATACCTGATAGACCTTGGGAGTGTATAAGTATGGATTTCATTGTTGGATTTCCTAGAACTAAGATTGGTTTTGATGGTGTGTTTGTAGTAAGATAACTCATTTTTGATGGTGTGTTTGATGGTGTGTTTGTAGTAAGATAGGTTTAGTAAGATGAGCCATTTTAAACCATGTAAGATAACTCATGATTCCAGCTACATAGTGTATATGAGAAATGTTAGTATACTAATAGAAACCAAATTTAAATAAAGCTTCTACAAACTAAAAAAAATTCATAAACTTCAAGATAGACTAAGATGAGCTCTCAATTAAGAATATGAGCCATTAATGGGCTCTCTCAATAAGAAGCTCTCTTGTTGAGTGGCTTTGTCTAAATAGATAGGATGTATGCTCAAGCTTATGCTTCAAAAAGGGCTTCAAATGGAGTTGGAATTTGGGTGTGAGTGTATGGTTTTGATGTAAAATGGCTTCTTAAAATGGCATTATGACTTTACTTCATGGATTGTGTTATTTTGCAAAGGGGAAGGATCCAATTTATAGGCAAGAGGCTTGAGGGATTGAGGGCTAAGATGCAAGGATGGGAAAAAGCTCATGGAGGGCTCAGATTGTATGAGAAGAGAGCACATGGATTGTGCTTCCTTATAGCCAATCAGGGAGTGACACATGTCACAGGGTGAGAGGATGGAGGAAAGGGGAAGGATGAGTCAATAAAGGAGTCTCAATGGGATAAAATCTTCATAAAGACCCTCATAATGGCTTGTAAGAGCAATAAAAGGGCTTGGAAGAGTCATTTATGGCCTAGTGGGCTTCATAAAGTTTTATGGTTGAGATATTTTGAGGGAGATGAGAGCAATTTCGACTTGGGCTTGATTAGGAGGGTTTTAAGCTTTCTTAGGATTATGCAAATGATTAGAGGATGGATTAGGATGGTTTAGGATTAGCTTAGGGATAGGCAAGTGGATGGCATTTAATGAGGGTGGGTGAAGGAGGAGATATTTGTTAACTTTGGCTTGGGTTAGTAAGTCTTAACCCATGTTTAGAGAATGTGACAAGGTTAGGAGGGGATTAGGATTAGGTTTAAAGACATCTTCTAGAAGAGTCTAGACTTTGAATGAGGATAAAGACTTTCTAGAATAGTCTAGAATTTCCTAGGATGAGGATGAAGACTTTCTAGAAGAGTCTAGAACTTCTTAGGATGAGGATAAATTAGACTTTTAGGAAATAAATAAAGTTTTATTTATTTCAAGGGTTTGGGTTGAGGAGATATTTATTAAAACTTTTTTAATAAACACGAGGATTAATATTTAATCTTAATTAAATATTTTGAGTTGGGATTCGGGGTAGGAAATGATGGGATTAGCCTTTAATCAAAATTAAAGAAGGATTAGAAGATTTTGGAAGAGGTTAGTGGTCTTAAGGAAATTGGCCAAGTTTTTGGGCAAAAAATAATTTTTTTATTTATTTTGGGTTTTTTGGTCAATTTATTAATTAAATAATTAATAAATAAGGAAATAATGTTTAAATAAGATTTAAACATTTTTGGGAGGGATTCCTTAATTAAATATTTTTAATTAAGATAAAGGGATTTAATGGCATAAAAATAAATAAATAAATAAAATAATTAATTAATTAATAAATGATGATGTCATCAAGAATTTTTTAGAAAATAAAAATACTTTATTTTCTAAAGGTTTTTAGGTGTCTACACATAGCACACCTTTTTTCAGAGAAGTAGTAAGAATTCATGGTCTTCCTATCAATATTATATCAAATAGGGATGTTAAGTTCATGGGTTACTTCTAGAGAACATTATGGAAGAGATTGGGTACCAATTTGTCTCATAGTTCTGCATACCATCCTCAAACTGATGGTCAAACTAAGGTCATCAACATAGTACTGGGAAATCTTCTTAGATGCTTAACCAAAGAATATGGATACTTATGGGATCAAGTGACACTACAGGCTGAATTTTCTTATAATGAAAAGATTAATAGGACTATTGGCAAGAGTCATTTTCAAATTGTCTATGGCCTACATCCAAGAGGATTTTATGAGCTTAGAGAGTTGAAAGAACATGGAGAAATTAGTGGACATGCTAAAGATTTTGTTCAATCCATGAAAGAGGTTCATGACCAAGTTAAGAAGACTCTGATAGAGGAAAATCAAAAATTGAAAAGCAAGGTGGATGAAAGGAGGAAGGATCTACAGTTTGAAGTTGGTGATTTGGTGTTAGTGCATTTGAACAAAGCTAGATTGTCGAAAGGAGTTCCAAGAAAGCTTCAAATGAGAAGGATTGAAACATGTAAAATCATACAAGGTGGAACTACTAGAAACATTATCTATTTCTCCAATTTTCAATGTGAAAGATCTAGTTAGATACAAAGTTCCTAAATTGGTAGAGAAAGATACAGAGGTCGGTACAGATACCTAGGAATTCAAAATTCCTAGCCAGTCTAGAGCTCAAGAAGAGAAAGTCTTGGATTCTAGGATGAAGAAGAAAACTAGGTGAAATAAATACATGGAAAATCTAATAAAATGAAAAGATCAATTAGAATCTTAGGCTACCTATGTTGAGGAGAGTGATTTAAAGAAGATAGGAATTGATCAGGAATATTAAAATTCTAATCCACCATAATTTTCTCATATAGGGGGAGAATGGTGCAGGAGCACCCTACAGTTTACTCCAAACCTAGTCTACAATTTTGTTTTTGGTCTTTAGAGTATAGATTAGAGTTGAATAAATAGATTGGTAATTATGAACCCAAGTTAAATTTTTTTGGCTCTTGATCTGATGCATTGAATCTACGATGATGATTTGATTTTGGGTGACTTTTTGGTTGAGCATAAGACTTTGCGCAGAATGTCCTAGAATGTTGAGATGTGGCTAAGGTGATTCAATTTTGGGAGGCTTTTTGGTAGGTACAAAACCTAACCACAAGATGTTCAGAAAGCCAACAAGTGACTATGGATCATGTCTTCATCACTAAAGTTATAGGTTTGTGTTAACTGTAGTGGTAAATGGTTTTATTTCATGACTTTATGACCCTATTAAAATAGTCAACAACGAAAGGATAGATCATAAGGTCATGATAAATTCTTACATCATCAAGAAAAAACTTCTAACATTACGCTTGAGCTGGCAAACGAAGAAAGAATAGTTGAAGAACTAAAAAGTAGTTGTAAAATATAGTTTTGCCTAATTTTGAGAAAATGTGGAGGAAGTGGATGAGCTAGGAAAATTGTATAAAAACCCAATGACATTTCTAATGTAGGTTTGGAAGATAGTGTTAGGAGATTGTAGTGGTAGATGGTAGTTTCCTAATGTTTGTTAAATATAAAATTTTGATTTTGAAGTTTAATACAAATAGTTTTAGAGTGTGCTAATTTTGTCTTCATTTTGTAATTTACTATTTTGGCTAGGAGTTAGTTCCAATTTTTTGTACATAAGTAGGTTTTTTTTCCATGGCTCTTTCTTGATTTCAATGTTTAATCCAATGGACTATTGGAATAAGGAAGAGTCATCTGTACATAGTCAATTTGTGTTTCATGCTTTATGTGAGGAGATATTGGCCAACTCTAGAAACAAGTTCTAGGTGAGCAAATCATGCCTCGGTTAAGAACCTATAACAAAAAAGTATAATGAGGAGAGTATGATTGATATTTATCAATCAAAGATAGAAAGAGAGTACCATAAGTGTTTAAAATTTATGGGCAGAGTCTTGGAGAAGGGGAAAAGTTAAATCCTCTTAGATAGGGTTCTATAGCAACTCAGGTTAGGCTTAGAAAGAAGTCTAAGGAGTCCTAGAAGAGGATATGGATTTTTTTAGAAGAACTCTCCCCATTAGGAGACTTTGAATACCTACTAGAAGATTCCAACCTTTTTAGGAGTTGTTTCAACCATGTTAGCAGTTTTTTCAACCCTATTAGGAGTTGATAAGAATCCATCTGAAAGCACTATCCAAATTTCTATAGAATTTTTCTCAATAAATAATTTATGATAACACATCCAAGAGTGAACTAACTAAAAAAACTTATCTTTCCAATTCATTTTCTTTAAATTTATCAACATATCCTCAATATCATCTTTTTCTTTGATCTCATCAAATTTGCATCCAAAGTTTGCATATAATAATGGTCATATATTATAGTACATATGATGCCTTACAACCAAGGAAAACATACTTCCTTTATACCAAGTCCTAAAAAATTATTTGAGTTGGCCTTGAGGCATCTCCACTATACATTGAGTAATATATGACAATCATAAAATATTACAATTAACTTTTACATGCCATAAATACTACATTAATTACATAATAATCAACCTAACAATGAACATATGACATGTTACACTTCAACCATTAAACAAGCTTTAATCTCATTGAAAAGATAAACTCAATCTTCAACATAATGTTCCCTGCACACTAGCCTACAACCAATCTTCTAAAAAACTTGTGTAACAAGCTTGAATCTTCATAATTATTTTTCCACACTTAGACATATCATAAACAAATATCCAAAAATACTATGCTAACCCCACTAAAGATAACTTTGCATCCATAAACTCTACTAAAAAAAAGTTCTCTGCTATCTTCACTATTCAATCCATAAAGCTAACATGTTAACATCAATAACAAACCATGTCATCAATGAAACACATAAGAACTCAATCATCTCTCAAAAAATGCTAAAAATCTCCTTGTTGGTGACCAAATTTTGTTTCCCAAGAATATCTTATTGACAAGACTTGATTACCTTATATCCAAAGTTAATGTAAGTTCATGATAGTTGGGTAGGTTCAATGGTTCTTCTTCCTCTAAATTTTGTGAGGTACAACTCCCTATATTGATCTCTAATGAATCAACCAAATTAACACATGAAACTTCTTTTAACCAAAAAGAATTAAGATTGTACACCTTATACTTAGATAAGGGACATGGATAAATGAATTTTTATAAATATAATTGAAATAAGAAAATATCAAAGCTTCTCATATTTCCATAAATAATGATTGTTAAAGATCACAAAATAGAAAATGAATCCATCACAACAGAACACTTAAAAACAACAAGAAAGTGCAGGGGGAGAAAGTAAAAATTCAAGAAACTTCCTTTCCATAATCCAAATAACATATATTATGACTTTTTCCAAAGAAATACTAAATTTAATTATCTCGATTCAAAGTTCAAAACAAAAACCATCTCCATAGCATTCATTCATAATCAATTAGTTCTAGTTGCTATCCAAAAAATAAAAATTACTAAGGATTATCTTCTACTCTATTTTCTAACCCCTATTCTATCTAAGCATTCTATATTTAAAGAATTAGACTATTGAGAGGGTCTCCCTAAAAACCTGACCCTTCTTAATTAAAAGTTATAAAAACTAAGCATTTAAAAATGAGACATGTGTTCTAAATGTCTAAACTATTATGTAGGAAAATAAAATAAACTACAACTAAAAAGACAAACTACATCCAGAATCCTCCACTTGATCATCCTCATTGACTAGCCCATGTGCCAATTTCTAGTTTCAAAAGGTGCCCACAAATTATTGTAAAGCATTAGAAGTAGGATTTTGAAACTCAAGATCCTAGTTCATCACACATTTTTGTCCCATTTCATCTTCATGACTTGTTCAACATATCTTGGAAGATTTTCGCACAAAATGCTAACATGGATTCTCTTTGAGTGGTGAAAATTGAGGTTGTGGGTGCACCTTTTCTTTTATCACTTTCATATCTTCTTTAAATCTCTTGATTAGTGTTTGTAGATCTATACTCCTTCATATTGTTTGGCACTGATAGGATTCATGGTCTTCATGTCCCTAGAAAAATCATAGTATATACTTTAGATTCCTATTTCAACATCCTGTGCTTTCATGATAGTAGACTTGATTATAGAGCACATCTATGCCATGTTTTTCTTAAGGACATATATAATGCTAGGATCTATATACTTTAGGGGGATCTTAGCTAGGAACTTCTCAATACCATATTGTTCTACTTCACTAATCTAGGTAACCATGACAGATCATTTAACTTCATTAGTTTCCCATGATAGCAACTAAGTTTACACTTAACCAAGTAGGGCTTGAACATCATTGAAGACTCCAATGGATTCTTGAATAATTTTTTTTTACTTCCAAATACATTGTCAATCTAGTCATCCAATTCCAAGGCTATCAACTTACCCCTCTATAACTGGTTCAATAATTTCTCACTCTCAAGAGAATTTGGATCAAATATTTGTGGTGCTTGAACCAATGGAAGTGTCCCTAACTCATTGAGGGAATCAATGTATTTTGCAATGGCATTAATTATTTTCTTCAATTCTCTTTTCTCCTTAGCATCTTTTTGAGATTGAAACAACATTTCTTGAGTTGAATACAATAGCATGTAATCTTTGGTTCCACAGTTCAAGATTTGAAGAGACACTTTGGTCATTTTGAAATTAGAAACATTCAAATTGGTTGAACCTTCCTTTTTCTTGTAGAGAGTGACTTCTATAGAAACTCTTCCAATTTTAGAGTTTGTAACCATGTGTACTGCATTTTTCATTTTCTTTGGCTTAGGGGTCTTAGAACTATACTTGCTAATCATATCATGAATAGGCACTACCATAGGAACTAGACTCTATTTCTTACTGGCCAAAATAGTAAGTGATTTAGGGGCTACTGGTGGTGGTTTAACTTTACTTGAATCTTTCACTAGAGTTGTCATTTTTCTCACTACTTGAGTGGCACTATCCATAGAAATTTGAACCTATTGATCATTAACTGTAGGGTTTGGACTTTGTTCTTTGTCCAATATTACCTCAACAGTTTCCTGAGTGGCCACCTTTCCCTACTTCTTGGATTTAGTGTGTGACCTAGTTCTTTGCACAATGAATTTCTTTTTCACTAGTTTAGAGATTGGTTGATTCAAACCCCTTTTATTACATGCATGGTCAATGGATACAAAAGTATTAGCAACTAGGGTAGATTGTACACTTTGGTTTTGTTTTCCTAACTTAACTTGGACCATCCCCTATTTTCTTTTTGATTTCAACCATGCTTTATTGCACTCAAAAAATGCATTAGTCCTTTGAAATATGTCATCCTAGGGTAGGCAAGATGATTTTTTCTTGAGCCAAAAAATAGGGTTCAATCAATTTTGAACCATCCTCTTGGACTCTATTTATGTTCAAATTTAATTAGAAAGAGGAAAATTGTGATACCAAAAACCTATAGTGATCTCATTTAAGAACTTCTTTTTCGGTTGCACAATTCTCCTAGAAATCCCTGATATGGGGTATTAGTAAGATTTTCTCCTCTAGCTCTAGTGTCATTCTTATGAATCCTTTTCTATCAAAATATTTTCTCTCCTTATTTATTTTGAAATCAAAATTTCAAACAACACAACTAGTGTTAACAATATTTTCCATATTTTCACAAGAGAGCTTCCTAATTTTGGTAGGAAAGACATAATCCCACTTATCTTTAGGAAGGGATTTCTTAATCAAAATACTCAAATGCCTATAAACTTCATACAATATGAAAAAATCTAGAGGGAACCTATGTAGTTTCATAGATTCTTCATCAAACCCCCTATACTAATATTGGTAAATTTAGAAAACTAGTTAAACTCGCTACCATAGGTCTATACTAACTACTAGGATTTAGTTGATATTTTCTATTCAGACATGCGACCATTTCAAAATATAACTTTCCCATGAAAATATCATGAAATTTTCTTTATTCTACCATAGAATGGTTCTTTTGCAACAAATGAAAATAACCATAGATGATGATATGTTCATCACAAGTTTCATGAGGTAGGGGTGAGATATTTTGTGTCTAGGTCAAGAAATACATGAGGTATGAGGATGTAAAGAAGTCCTTCTTAATAGTTTGGATCCATTTTAACTGTAGTCTCATTGAAATGGAAATCATTTCTACCCAATCTAGGTGTTTCTTACCTTTGAGTGTGATTTTTATATAATTGAACATCTATTCTTCCCAAAGGTAAATGTTTAGAACACCTCTAACCTGATGTAACAAAACCACTAGGTCATGTATATGGGGCTTCAAATGGTATTTGTTTAAGGTGATAGGTCCTCAAACCACCCTTGTAATTATTTTTAGTCCAATACCTAGCAAATTTTCTATGACTTTTATTAGGTTCCTTTTTGAACTTAGCAAGGAAATATGTTGGGAAAAAATCTATGAAGGACTCATCAGGTATCTTAAGAACATACATCGCATTATCCAGGGTGATTGCAAATAGAACATCCCCATCATTTTTTCTAATGCAATTGGCCTTGAAATCATTATGATTTACATATTCCTATACAAGTTTTAAGGGCTTATTATGGAAGAAAGGAAAGCAACTACTTCTAATGAACCATTATTAAGAATTTCAAACTTGTCAGGTTCATCTAATTTAGTGGATAACTTATTGACAATGGATACAACATCTACTCCTCTTAAATCGATATCTATAAGCATGGGTCCCTTACAAATAATGCTCATGTAATTACCAAAAAGATAGAGAGATGACTTCATACTTTACCAGCACAAGTGTGACTCTAAACACCCAGACTCTATATAATGGAAAGCTTATAAAGAACAAGAAACTAAGTGAAATGACATAAATTACCTTGAATTAACAGCTAAAACACCAACAAATACTCCTTAAACTTTTTGATATCCACTTCTATTATGAATACTTGAATGAGTTTTACACTTACATTTTTCAAGAAAATACATTTAAATGATGGGCTGGCTATAAAATCTCAAGGCATAGATTTAGAAAGATTTGTAGGTAATAAGTATCACTTGATTTGAAAGATTTAGTTAAGCTTAATTAATGACATTCTTTCCAATTTTGGCCAACCTTCTTGTGTCATAATGAATTTCACATGTGGGAACCTTTCCTTTGAAACTTATACCACTTATTGTATGCATTTTCATTTAACTTCACTATTTAATGATAATTGTGCATGACATGTCTAAGGAAAGTTTCCATTTAATCTAGTGTCACCTCAACCATACCATACTCCATATCAAAATTTTTACCCTTAGTAGTCATCATGGATTTCAATTAGCTAGTGATGAGATACACTACCATATATCTGATGTTGGGGCCCACCACTACTCTTTATAAGTTGTATGTATTGTCAAACTAGTTTGAACCAATGTTCAAAGTGGTTCAAACAATACAAAGAGGTTCAAAAGTTCAAATAGGTTCAAAAAGATCACGAGAGTTTAAAAGTTTAGTTGCTTCATACATAACAAGCCTTAACTATCTTAAACCCAACCTAAGGCTTGAATTAGATAGAACAAAAAAACCTAATCATGATGACTCAAATGACATTTAATCAACCAAAGATTTTAAAACTTTGGAATTTGGACCCAGAATAGAGGTTCAAAACTAAAATTTCAAAGTTGAATGTCTAAACCCTAACACTTGGTAACTTTGAAATATATGAGGATTAATACTGGCTCTTTCTATGGGCTAGGTCTCTTTGAAAAAATAAAATCCTAGAACTTCTAGTTATGCAGACCAAGGATTAGGGGACACAAAAAAGAAGGCTAGAAAGAAAACAAAAACAAAAAAAGGAAAGGAAAGGAAAGGAGGAAATGAAACAAACAAAAAGAAAGTGGAATCAAAACTATGTACAAACTAATGACACAAGATATTTAAAATTTGTATGAATTGAGGTCCTATCTATTATATGTAAATGATATGATAGTGCCATTAGGAGAAGCCTATCTACAAGCATTTGCACTCACATCTTCCTAGATTATAAATGGGCCTTTCTATAGTGTCTCAAATTCTCTGTGAGCCCCTTTTGATTCTCTACATTTATCAAATAAAAAAACTTCATCCCTATTCATGAACTTCCTAGGTCTTGCGCTCATGTAAAAAAAATATCTTTGCTTTCATCTGATGTTCAGTGATACGATCAAGCAACCTTTCTCTCTCTTCTTCTAACTTGTTCAAAAATAACACTCTCTTCTCTAGGGCATTTTGAAAGTGTTCATCTTCAATTAATGACTACAATTTAGCATTGAAAAATTTGAGAGGTAATGAAACCTAAGCTCCCATGCCATATACTAGTTCAAAGGGGGGCATACCTATTATTCTTTAGGGGTCATTCAGTCAACTCACAATGCTTCAAAAAATTGCTTGTGCCAATCTCGAGCATTTTCACTAACCAATATCTTCATGATTTTCACTAGGTTTTTGTTACTTGATTTTTCTTGACCATTCTCTTGTAGGAAATAATTGGAAGAATGTGCTAAATGAATATTATGGTCATAAAATAAATCAGTTAGTTCTGTTAGATAACTGAGAGGGGGTGGGTGAATCAATTATGTCCAATTATCTCACAGTCCCTTCAAAATTTTCAACATCATCAAAGAAACATAAACATCAACAAAAATAACTTCAATACATCAAATCACTTGGTAGACATATCCAGTTTAATACTTAACTCATACATCCACTTCTTTCCAAACTATTATCAAATTGTTCCTTACAATATTGATTGCCAATAAATTTCCAATTATTACCTAGTGATTCCTTAGTTATTACCAAGTTGTAGTAAATTATAACAAATGAAAAAAAACTTGCAACACAAATAACATTCACACAATTAACACCAAGATTTTTAATGTGGAAACCTTGTTAAGGGAAAAACCACTTGGGACCGACAACCTAAAAATTTCACTATTCTAAAGTGATCTCTTTTAGGAGACTACCTTGTTAAAGGTTACATACACTTTGTTAAAGTGACATTGTTAGAGAATTTCACGAAAAGATCATCTAGACTATTTATCTCAGATTGGTTTTGACAAGTGAGTGTCAACACACTTAAACCATTTACATAGTTCATGCGAAACTAGTAATACATGCTGAGCACAACATACAATTATTAGACCAAGCTGAGTTGTAATGAGTGCTGAGTCACTCGTGTGCTGAGCATATAGACCATGTCGAGTGAATTCAAGTTTTGAGTAAATAGTGGATGCCAAGTAGTTTAGGTGCCAAGTTAGAAGCAGAATTACAATGTATGCCGAGCATCAGAGGCTTCATATGCCAAGTGAGAGGGTTTGGATATATTTGTTTCTAATGGAAAAAATAACCATGTAAACCATTTTTCAGTCAACTTAAGGATAGATTTCAATCTTTTGGAGATAAAGAGAAATCTATATGCAGATTCCCTATGCAATTGCATGCATCCAATCAGAAAATGGGAAGGTTTAAGTGGAAAAATGGATGAATCTTAGCTATAGATTCATACCTAACCCTAAGTCACCAAAGTATTCTTAAGGAGGATGAAGCCCTAAATTTTTGACAATGATGAGAACAAGATACAAGGGGTGAATGATCAAATTGGAAAGCGAACAAGACAGTTTGCGAAGCATTCAAGGTGACTTAGTAGTAAGAGTGAATTACAAGATTAGTTAAGTGAAGAACAGAGGATAGATGATACAACATTGATACATCAGACCATGAAGGATCAATTAGAGATTGGATAGAGGTGATTTGTTATTAGGAAAGCAAGTGCCAACCTCAAGGTCTATGTTGAGACATTTTGACAGGTGATTTCAGTTAAATCTCTTAACAAAGTAGTCCTAACATGCTATATAAAATACTTTAATAGGGTGCTTACTTAATTATAAGTTGAAGTCCTTTAACCAGGCATACTTCTAATAGGGTGTTGAAATCCTTTAACAAGGTGGGACTTAACAATCCTTGTAAGCCTTTAACATGGAAAGCCTTTCATAGGGCAGACCATGATTCATGGTCAAACCATTGTAACCTTAATTGGATACACTTTATTGCTATAGTAGTGAAGATTTGTGGGTGTCATCCCACCCCAATTTTACCTTCTCACTTGGAGGGTTTTTGGGTAATCATATCTCACATTATGTGTGTGTTTGATTACATGTTTACATGATTGATGCATATGTTTTACATGTTATTTTAGTTTATTGATACATGTGATGGATGAATGGTGAAATTTTAATAGATCCATGTTTAAACTCTTAATTCAGACCCCCTCTTAGAATTTTACTCTCTTCCCACTTGTAAATCGAACATAGACCTTATCACTCCCTATCCTTGACTGAAAACAATAGCCTGATGAAAGGACTTAAAAAAACCACTAATCAATGTTACCATATAGGATTTCATAGACTTGTTAGGTTCACTTGGTACTTCAATTTTTTTTTGCTACAATGGTTAGACAATAATAGTGCAAAGTGATCTATTAGGAATACAAACTACCTTTTCTTGTTTAGATCTCTATTCTTTCTCCTTCTTTGTCTTTTACTCACTTAACTGATTCTATCTTCCACAAACTCATCTTTTTCTCTTCTCTCTGCTCTACTCCATTCACTTGGATCAACATTTTTTCTCATTCAACAAATTTTCTCATTACAACATCCTTCAATCAAATCTCTTTTAGCTTCCTAAACTCTTGAACATCACAATGAAATTATCAACCACTTTAAACCAACATCAACTCTTTATGAGCTTAGCATAATGAAAAAAAACCTAAATTTTCCTATTCTTCTCCTTCAATAGTTTTCACAATGCTTCCAAATTCTTCTATCTTTTGTTGCTTAATCAGAATCATCGATCTTAGGTTTAAAGAATAATTCCTTTATACAATTAACTAGAAAATATAACCTTACATAGAACTTTGTGTCCATCCTTATCCTTCTCCAAATTTCCTTCACCAGATCCTTTTTTAATTTTCTCCATCATAGATCTTGCAAAAAACTTTGACTCTCACATAAGACCACCCGAAATCCAAAATTTCATCAAAAGTCAATCTCTAATTCCAATTTTTCAAACTTGTTCATCTAGTTGTCATTCGGTAAACATTACATTTACTCAAGCAACATATAACTTGGTTAATACTGACTTTCTTGGGCAACACTATGTTCTTCTTCTTCTTTGCAAATGCTCAGGCAATATTGTAGTCACTTAGTGAATATAGTCTCCCTTCAATGCATTGCAATAATACATGATTATAAAAAATCAAAATAATATTATATAATCATTGTCCAACTCATTCAAGTACCCATTGAATACCTTACATGTCAATCCTAACTTCGTCATGCTTTCTTCAAATCCTCTTCATCAATCTAAAGATATGGTACTTTCTTGAGTTAGCATAATGTCTAGCCAACTACGACTTTGACATCAATGACAATATAACAACTGATATGACTCTTTTATATACATTAATAACATCATCACCTAAGAATATCCCACTATCAATTATAATATAAGTTGGGGCTAACAATCTCCCCTTTTGGTATTGATGGCAACACATAATATAAGATTTTAAATTACAAAACAATACAGAAGATAATCAAATCTATGTATTGACAATAATACAACTATACAAATTCAATTCTTCAAACTAGTACTCAATCTATATCTTTAGTAGCAATAAAAACTCTTCAACTTCTTCAATGTTACTCTCCCTTTGATTATGGTCTCTAGTTTTAGATCCAATCTCATGTCATCTTCATCTCTGTAGCACTCCCTCTTTGGGTTATCTGTCTTCATTTAGTATTTTTTATTATATTTTCTCTCTTCATTGAATTATCTATTCAATTCTCATTTTTCTCTCCCCTCAGAAATAATTCTTCTTCATTTGTATACTTCTTTTCATTTGGTTATTCTCCCCCTTTGGAAACAATGCCAGAGGTCATTATAAACTTCATTATGAAACTTCTAAAACCTTGTAGTTAGCCTTGTACCTTGTATGTACAGATTATATTAGATTCATCATAGTCAACTTCACAACTTCATAAATACTCCTAAAGTGTGAACACTTCTACAACAACTCCAAAATATCTTTCAAATCATCCATGAATTAATGCAACATGCAACTTCACCTAGTGAAGTTTGGATAGAGGCGGGACCCCTTATTTACCTCTAAGATATTCAAAATAATCCTTAGGCAATGGCTTGGTAAATATATAAAAAAAGTGCTCCTTAGACTCTACATACTCAAGCTTTACTTTCTTCTCTTTTATTTTCTCCCTCAAGTAATGATACTTGATTGATATGTGTTTTGTCTTTGCATGCATCACTGGGTTTTTTGAAATATTGGCAGCAATTGTGTTATCACCCTAAATAGTGACAGGTTGAGTTACTTTTTCTTGTACTCCTTCCAATAGTGTTTGATCCATATAATATTTGAACAATTGATTGTAGCATAAACATTCATCTTTAGTAGTAGATTGTGAAATACAACTTTGTTTCTTGCTTATCCATGGAATCAACTTGTGATTTTTTTGTCATCAACATTTCCAACCCAATTAACATTAGTGTAGACTTTAAGATTAAATTCATCCTTGCTTTTATACCATTGGCCATAATATTTACTTCTCTTAAGGTATCTAAATATCCTTTTACAATAGTCATATGTGTTCCCCTCATATTATATTGAAACCTTGCAATAATTCTAACTAGGGAAATGTTTGGTCTACTATGTACAACATATTGTATCTTCTCCATCATACATATGTAAAGTGTTTGATTAACTTCTTTAGTAGTGTCTTCTTTTGACAATTTCACTCAAGCCACCATAGGTGTACCAAGTGGTTTGGATTCATCCATCCCAAATGTTTTCAAGATATCCTTCACATTCTTGATTGGGTAACATAAATACCTCTTGGTGTTTGATAGAATTGTAATCCAATGGATTTTTTTTATCTCTCAAAACATTGAAATTTCAAATTCAATACTCATTTGATCAGAAAAATAACTTACTCATCATATCCTTTCCTCTAAATATTATATCATCAACAAATATTTCAGCAATCAACACCATATCTTGTGATTGATTCTTCAAATACAAATTACTATTTTCACTTTTTCTATAATTTTTTTATCTTTATAAGATACGAATGTAACCTTTCATACCATGCTCTTGGGGCTTGTTTTAATCCATACATTGCTTTGTTAAACTTGCAGACTATGTCCTTCTTTCTAGGTCCAACAAATCCTTCATGTCGTTCAGTGTAGACATCCACTTCAAGTATTCCATTCAGAAATACAAATTCTACATCCATTTGATATACCTAGAATTTATTGTATGTAGCATAAGACAACAATGTTCTTACACATTCCAATCTAGAAACAAGTGCAAAAGTCTCACCATAGTTAATTCCTTCTTCTTGTGCATAACCTTTGCATACCATATCTAGCCTTGTTTCTTACCACTTCTTCATTCTCATTTAATTAGTTTATGAAAATCCACTTTGTTCCAATCACATTCTTATAAATAGATCTTGGTACAAGTGTGAAAGTATTGCTCTTCTCAATTTGATCAATATCCTCATTCATAGAATTAATCCAAAATTCATCATCTATTGTAGCTTTAACTAATCTAGGCTCAAAGTCAACTATTAAACATTTACTTTCTCTTCATTTTCTTCATGTTTTTACTCCTATACTTTTATCTCCAATTATGTTTTAGGTGAATGGTTCTTCCTCACATATTTGGCCAATATAGGTTTAGCTCTTTGATTCTCAATATTTTCTTCACTTAATATGGATTCAACTTCATGCTTGATTTGTACTATCTAATGCTTCGGCATAACTATCTGAGACTCAGTAACCATTTTTTGATGCTCATGTATAACTATTTGAGACTTAGTAACCACTGTCTGATGCTTGATAGGCTTGTGTTATAACTGAGGTAGAGCATCTGGTGCATCGTCATAGATATAAACAAAATTATTGTGATCTTCATGTTTTTTCTTACTTTCTAAATCTTTTCTCTTTGCAAAGTCATCAAATCTTACATTTATGATTTCAATCATCTCGTTAGTAACCTTGTTCAAACATTTTTAAGCCTTGTTTTTAGATGAATATCCTAGGAATATACCTTCATCTCCTTTAACATCAAGTCTACCATTCCTATCATCTCTATGAATATAATATCTTCTTCCAAATATTTTGAGATAACTTACATCCAATGTATGACCATACCATAGCTCATAAGGTGTCTTGTTTGTTCCTTTCTTCAATTAAACTTGGTTGAAAGTGTATACAATAGTACTGATTGCTTCTCTCTAGAATATCTAAGAGACCTCCTTCTCAATCATCAATGTTCTTTCACAATCCATGATAGATCTATTTCTCCTTTTGGTAATACCATTATGTTATGGTGTCCTTGGTGCATATTGTTGGAGATCTAATTGAAAAGATCATTATTGAAGAAGTGAGATTGTTGGAGATCGATTGATTGAAAAGATCATTATTGAAGAAGGGAGATTGTTGATAAAGAATTTTTTCAATCATTGTTTTGTCACTAATGTCAAACCTACTATTTTATGGAATGACAAGTGCTTATAAGATCCAAGTCACTTAGTTGATTGATGAAGAGGATTTAATCAATAAGATGTAACAAAATCACCTAAGGGAAAGGTTGAGTTATGGTTTTGTAATGAAGTACAAGGATCAGTTAAGACAATGGTAAAATGATGTATTGATAATACACTTGAAGATATAGAGGTTGGCTACACTTAAAAACTCTAGATGAATAAGTTATAACAAAGATGTCTACAAAGTTTGACTAAATTCATTTGTGAGTGCCAAGAAAGTTAGTTCATGCTGAGTAGATTATCAATAAGTGCCAAGTAAATGCAAAATCTAGTATGTGTCAAATGAAATAGAAGGTGCCAAGCTAGATAAAATGTAATAGGTGTTGAGCATCAGTAAAACTTAGTTGATGTTGAGTGAATCTACAGTAGGTGCCAAGTAACATAGTATGTGCTGAGCATTACAAAGTCAACAATGCCGAGTTGCTGCATTATATGAAAAGTCAAAGATTTTCTAGATCTGAGCTGATAAGTTTATTACCTTGAATTTTGTCAACTAGATGGAAGATAAGGATGTTGAGCTAGTGGCACAAAAATCTAGGTAAACCATTTTTAGGTGAATACATGTGGATTCTACATGATGTTTCTAGAAGAAACAAGATTAAGGGGAGATACATTGTATCTTACCTAATCCATTTGAACCCAAAATAAGAGCGGGAAAATTAGAGCGAAAAAGTATTCCAAACTTTTATTTAAGGAGTTATAGGTCAAGAAGAAAAGGGGATTGGAGAGAGAGTATGGTGTCAAGGAGAAGGCATCGAGAAGGAAGAATAAAGTACATAGACTCTGCTTCAATAGGTGACCACAGAGGTGATTGCATTGGCACAACAATTATGGAAACTCAAGGAGACAAAGATTGAAAGGAGGACAAGCTATCAGAGCTGCAAAAATTGAAAGCCAAGAAAATTTGTGAACTAAATTGAGATTTGAAATCTGTAAGTTATGTTGCGAGTTATATTAGATCAAAAGCCCTTATTGTTACTCTCTAGTAATTTTATTAGTTAGGAAAAAAACCTATGGACTTAGGCTGGTTTAACATCTATTTTGTAAATCCTTTAACATGGTGACATTCCAAGTGAATTTTATAAAGTCTTTTAACTAGGCCCACTTCTAATAGGGTGGTTGAAATCCCTTAACCGAGTCACATTTAACAGTGTGCTTTGTAGCCTTTAATAGGGTAGGCCTTTCATAGGGCATCACTTCCAAAGAGTGAGAAAGGAGTAGCATGTTATTGGTGGTTTTTCCCAAATTGGGTTTCCACGTAAATCACTATGTTATGTGTTGATTTTTCATGTCTTATTCTTGTATGTTGATTTATCAATAATTTGTTAAGAATAATGTTTAGCTTGGATGCATGGTTAGTTAAATGGGCTCATTATACATAGTGAATTTTTTTTATTAGGACATTTGGACCTTGAATAATTGATTCACCTCACCCATGTTATTCTAAAGCATTTCTAACAATTGGTATCAGAGCCATCTACTGATTTGATTTAAAGGTTCTAGAAGCAGAAAGATCAAGATGTCTAAGAGAGAATTTCCCAAGCTCAACATAGATAACTTCACTACATGAAAAAGTTTAATAAATCTACACCTTGGATCAATATGTGATCATGAAAAAACCTCAATCAAAGTGGAACGTGTTGATCTAATAGGTGTCCCTACTATAGAAGATATGAAGAAAAAGAAGGAGCACAATCAGGCAATGCTGGAGATTGCCTTTGCTCTCAACAATGCTGAATTTGATGACATCAAGGGATGTACCTCTCCATTAAAGATGTGGAAAGCTTTGTTAGATATTTATGGAGGAGATCATAACATCCAAAGAGAAAAAGAGAAATCCTTAGAGGAAAGTTTGATGACATTAGAATGGAGGAAGGTGAGAACATTGCCCAATATGTCTCTAGAAAAAAGGAAGTAGTAAGTGTAATAAGAAGTGTGACTAGCCATTTAGATGATGAAACCATTATTAGCAAAGTCTTAAGAACCTTGCTCCCCATCTATGCTATTAGAGTATCATCCATCCAAGAGTTGAGATGCATACTAGGAAACAAACTAAGTTTTGAAGGTATAATGGGAAGACTTACTGCATTTGAATTATCCAACTTTGATAACTATAGACTTGAGAATATTGAATATGCTTTCAAGGCCAAGCTATTGTTGAAAGACACTGAAGAGGTGAAACCAAAGAAGAAGAAAAGAAAGATAAAATATGTATCCAGTGACAACAACACAGATGAAGAAGATGTGGAACAATTGGAAGCATTACTAGCTAGAGGATTTCAAAGAGGCAAAGGTAAATTCAAAAGTAAGCTGCCTATCATTTGTTTTAATTGCAATAAAGTAGGACATGTTGCTACAAGATGCACACAAAAAAAGAAATACATAGAAGGCAACAAGCTCAAGAATAGAAGAGAAGATGATAGCAAAGATTAAAAAGACAAAGGAAAAAAGTGCTACATTGTTGAAGAAGAGAATTCTGATAAAAATAATGATGAGGTGGTCCATGTAGCTATGAAGGAGTTAGATGAAGATGAGGCAACAACATTGGTAATTTGTGTAAACAAGAATGATAGGTGGATCATAGATAATGGATGCTCACATCACATGATAGGAGACAAAAGTAAGTTTGTTACCTTAATTTAGTATGATAGAAATAGTGTTAGATTTGGAAATGATGCTCCATGTCTAATCAAAGGAAAAGGTTTGATTAATCTTATAGAGAAAATTTCATGTGATAATGCATATTATGTTGAAGGATTGAGCTACAATCTACTATGTGGGTCATAGTTAGGCAATGTAGGATGCAAAGTAGAATTTGGAAGCAAAACTTCCAAAATCTATGACACTAATGGAAATCTGATAGGAAAAGGAGATCAAACTAGGAGTAATATGTTTTACCTAGATATGAAAGATGTTGCTTATATTATTGTAATATTTTATGATGTGTGGTTATGGCATAAAAGGCTATGTCATGTCAATTTTGATAATCTAATTAGCATCAGCAAAATGAAGAAAGTTAGAGGATTGCCTAAACTAAAGAAGCCTGACAATACAATGTGCAAACAATGTTAGCTAGGAAAGATGACCAAGTCTAGTTTAAAAAGAAAAATCCATACTCCCAAAGAAGCACTAGAGTTAGTCCATATTGATTTATGTGACCCAATAGAAGTGCAAAGCTACAAAGGAGATAAATAAATAATGCTATTTGTTGATGACTACTCTAGGATGATGGCTATCATGTTCTTAAAGAAATTTTTTGATGCATTTCAAATGTTTAAGTGGTATTTGGCCAAGGTTGAGAAAGAAACAGGGAAGAGTCTGAAGTGCCTAAGATAAGATAGAGGAGGAGAGTTTACATCAAAAGAATTTGAGATATTTTGCAATGATAGAGGAATTAAGAGACAAACATCAACACCTAGAACTTCCCCACAAAATCGAATTGCAAAAAGGAGGAATAGATCAATGATGCATTGTGCTAGAACATTAATGATGGAGAAAAATGTTGCTCTAAACTACTGGAGAGAAGTTGTAAGTACAACTATCTACACCCTGAATAGAGTACAAATCAAGAAATGTACAAATGCAACACCTTTTGAATTATGGTATGGTCATTCAACCAATGTAAAAAATTTCAAAGTGTTTGGTTGTAAGTGCTATATTCTTAAAGACTCTAGAAATGGAAAGTTTGATGCAAAGAGTGATGAAGGTATATTCCTTGGATACTCAACTAGAAGTAAAATATATAAGTGTTCAAATACTAACACTAACAAAATTATGGAGAGTGCAAATGTAAAATTTGATGAGCATGTAGAAGTTTAAGTTGATGAATCCATCAAGAAACCAAAATAATACAGATCCTTTGTATACTTCTATGAAGAAATGCTTACTGAAGAAGAAGCTACCAATCAAGTTGGGAATCAACAACAAGTTTCAGTATTAGTCAAGTCACAACCAATGAATGCCAAGTTGCATTAAGAAGCCAAACTGCAGAATGAAGAAAATGCACATTCTGATTCTAAAATCATTACACATGAAAGAGATGATAAGCTACCTGAAGGAGATGTGCATAGTGACTCTAAAGCTAAAAGACCAGACATGGAAATAAGGAAAGAACCAAGACTATCCAATTATGTGAGAACACATCACCCTGCTGAAAAAATCATTGGTAATATAGAAGCCAGACCAATGAAAAGGAATAGACTAAGAAATAAGTCATGTATGCTAAGCAAGATTGAACCCAAAATAGTGAAAGATGCACTACAAGATGATAATTGGTGTAAAGCTATGGAAGAGGAGATTAAGTAGATAGAGAAGAAAAAGACTTGGAACTTAGTTCCAAGACCAGCTGATAAGAATGTGATTGGTACCAAGTGGGTATTTAGGAACAAGCCAGATGAGAATGATAAGATCACAAGAAATAAGGTTAGACTAGTTTGTAAAGGTTATGCTTAAGAAGAAGGATTTGACTATGGGAAAACATTTGCCCCTGTTGCAAGGAATGAAGGAGTAAGAATTCTACTTGCATATGCTACTTACAAAGGTTTTAAAGTCTACCAAATGGATGTAAAGTCTACTTTTCTGAATGATATACTGGAAGAGGAAGTCTATATAGAAAAACCAGAGGGATTTGTTGATGACAACAACAAGGATATGGTTTGAAAACTACATAAAGCACTCTATGGTTTAAAACAAGTGCCTAGAGCATGGTATGGGAGACTTCACAAATATCTTTTAAAGATAGGATTTGAGAGAATAGATGACAACAAAAATCTATATATCAAGATAGAATAAGATAAAGACAATGTAATATCTGAAATATTTGTTAATGATATAATGTTTGGAGGAAAAGATGCACTATGCAAAGGTTTTTTTGATTAGATAAAACATGAGTTTGAGGTGTCAAAGTTTGGGGAAATCAAATTCTTTGTTGGAATGCAAGTACATCAATTGAAACATGACATACTTGTGACTCAATCAAAATACATCAAGGAGATACTTAAAACATTTAGGTTGGAGGATTTAAAACTAGTCAGTACACCAATGGTAATAGGAAATAAGTTATCCAAGAATGATGAATTAGCTAAAGTAAATTAGACAATGTATAGATCAATGATTGGAAACTTACAATATGTTGTACACAATAGACTAGACATTGCATTATCTATTCGACTAGTGGCACGATTTTATGCAAACCCAAGAGAAAATCATGTTATGGTAGTAAAAAGAATAATGAGGTACCTAAAAGGAATAAATGAGTTTGGCTTATACTACAAGAGGACTAAAAAGTTTGAGTTGAATGCCTACACTGATGTAGATTGGTGAGGTAATATAGATGACTGAAAAAGCACCAGTGGAGGAGAACTCTTCTTAGGTAAAAGATTAGTCACTTGGACTAGAAAAAAGCAAAGTTGTACCTCATGGTCCACATCTGAAGCCACATATGTTGCTGTTGCACCAATATTGTAGGATTAAGCACCTATTGAAAGGTATGAAGGAAGAGACAACTTAACCTATGATACTCTATTGTGATAAGACAAGTGCCATCAACATATTAAAGAATCTTGTGATGCATGCCAAAACAAAGCACATTGCAATTAAGTATCACTATGTAAGAGAATTGGTGGAAGACAAACAACTGAAAATGGAATATGTCAACTCAAAGGAACAAATTGCTAATATTTTCACAAAACCATTACCTAAAGATGCATTTGAGTATCTTAGAGGTAAGTTAGGGGTAATGCCCCTATCCAAGGCTATTTAAGTAAAAACAAGACTACCCTGCATCAAATGAGTTGATTACTGAAATGATATAAATAAATGTAGAGGATACTTACTTTAGGTTTTACTTGAAGTAATTAAAATATTGAAATTCCAAATCACTCACAAGCAAGGTGACAAAGGGAGAAATTAGAGTTCGCACAAATGCTTTACTTGCATGATAAGATAATGAAATAATATGTCTTTGGCATTATTGTCAAAGAGGGAGAAATAGTAGAAACTGATCAAATCTATTGATCAAATCTACAAGATCAAGTGTGTAAAGGAGGAAATAGTAGCTAAGAGAATGAAAATAACACAAACAGAAATCAATCAGGATGACAAGATTAGAGAGGGAGAAATTTAAAAAGGATAAGATAGTGTATCAACAAAAGAGATACCCCTTTTGTTTGGTGATATGATGTACTGGCCTTTTGTTTGGCCGTTGTCCTTTGGCTGGGCTTTAATTGCTTATTTTCAGCCTTTAGTCTTGTTTCAACTTGGGTTTCAGGATCCCTGTAAAACTTGTTTATCTAATAAAAAATAAAAGAGATACCCCTAATAATTTGAAAGAGGGAGTTACTTATAGAATTTAGAGGGAGTCATAATAAATTCAAAGTTTTTGATAGAATGAATAATTTTGGATACAAATTTTTCTTTTTGGCATTTGACTTACTATTTTAACCTAGTTAGCATTCTGATAACTTGGTTGATCAGTTTGGTTTGCCATCAATGCAAAAGAGAGAGATTGTTGGAGATTTGATTAAAAAGATCATTATTAAAGAAGGGAGATTGTTGGAGATCTAATTGAAAAGATCATTATTGAAGAAGGGAGATTGTTGATAAAGAATGTTTTCAATCATTATTTTGTCACTGATGTCAAACCTACTATTTGCTAGAATGACAATTGCTTATAAGATCTAAGTACTATCACTTAGTTGATTGATGAAGATGATTTAATTAATAATATGTAACAAAAGAACCTATGGGAAAGGTTGAGTTATGGTTTTGTAATGAAGTACAAGCATCAACTAAGACAATGGTAAAATGATGTATTGATAATACACTTGAAGATATAGATGTTGGCTACACTTAGAAACTCTAGTAGAATAAGTTGTAACAAAGCAGTTTGCAAAGCTTAACTAAATTCATTAGTGAGTGCCAAGAAAGTTAGTTCATGCCTAGAAAATTATCAGTAAGTTCTTAGCAAATGCAAAACCTAGCATGTGCCAAGTGAAACAGAAGGTGTCAAGCAAAGTTTAGGTGCCAAGCTAGACAAAATGTAATAGGTGCCTAGCATCAGTAAAACTTAGTTGATATCGAGTGAATCCATAGTAGGTGCCAAGTAACATAGTATGTGTTGAGCATTAGAAAGTCAATAGTGTCAAGTTACTACATTATTTGAAAAGTCAGAGATTCACCAGATCTGAGTCGATAAGTTTGTTACCTTGAATTTTGTCAACTAGATGGAAGATAATGATGTTGAGCTGATGGGACAAAATTCTAGGTAAACCATTTTAAGGTGAATATAGGTGGATTCTACATGATGTTTCTAGAAGAAACAAGGTTAAGGGAAGATACATCGTATCTTACCTAATTCATTTGAACCCAAAATAAGATCGAGAAAATTAGAGCAGAAAATTATTCCAAACTTCTATTTAAGGAGTTATAGGTCAAGAAGCAAAGGGGATTGGAGAGAGTGTATGGTGTCAAGGAGAAGGTATCAAGAAGGAAGAATAGAGTACATAGAATTTTCTTTGATAGGTGACCACAAAGGTGATTGCATTGGCACAATGAGAATGGAGACTCAAGGAGACAAAGCTTGAAAGGAGGACAAGCTGTTAAAGCTACAGAGATTTAAAGCTAGGCAAATTTGTGAACTAAATTAAGATCTAAAATTTGAAAGTTATGTTGTGAGTTATATCAAATCAAAATCCCTTATTATTACTCTCTAGTAATTGTATTAGTTAGGGAAAAATCCTATGGACTTAGGTTGGTTTAACATCCATTTTGTAAATCATTTAATAGGGTGACATTCCAAGTGAATGTTCTAAAGTCTTTTAACCAGGCCTTGAAATCCCTTAACTGGGTCACATTTAATAGTGTGTTTTGTAGCCTTTAATAGGGCAAGCCTTTCATAGGACATCACTTTAGAAGAGTGAGAAAGGAATAGCATGTTACTGGTGGTTTTTCCCAAACTAGGTTTCCACATAAATCACTGTGTTATGTGTTGATTTTTCATGTCTTATTCTTGCATGTTGATTTATCAGTAATTTGCTAATAAGAATTTTTAGCTTGGATGCATGGTTAGTTTAATGGGTTCACTATACATAGTGAAAATGTTTTATTAGGATATTTGGACCTTGAATAGCTGGTTCACCCCCCCTCTTAGTTATTCTAAAGCATTTCTAACACAGATAACTTTCTTTTGATACCATTCTCAACAAGAAAGTTAATGAATTCAGTAGACATAAATTTACCATGTCTATCATATCTTAAAAATTTCAAAGGTTTACTAGTTTCCTTTTAAACTCTTTCTTTGTAATACTTAAATATATCAAAAATATGTGATTTCACTTTCATGAACATTATAGCCATCATCCTTGAATAATCATCCATAAAGTATATATCACCATAGTAAATTTCATCTCTAATTGGAGCACATAAATCAATATGTACTAATTGAAGAATATCATTGGAAGTTAGTGTCTTGCTAGAAAAACTAGAATTTCTCATCTTACTAAGCTAACATTCTTTGCACATATCAATTTTAAGTTTATGCAAAATTTAGTAAGCCTCTTAATCTCTTCTTTCTACTAATTTTCACCATATTTTCAAAGTTTACATGACACAACCTTTTATGCCATAACCACACATCCTCAATTCTAGAAAATAAACATGTCTCAATTGTAGGATCAAGGTGTGTACACTAATATGTTAGCAAGAAACACTAATCTATTTAAAGAAAACAAAGCATTAACTAACAAAACTATATAAAAAAGTATTAACTAACAAAACTAATATAACATATAAGATAGACAAAAGAGGAACCCCTAATTAGGAATGTGAGTCAAATGAATGGACTCTCCTAATAGGAATTAGCTCTTTGCTTGGTAGATGAGTCTAAGTAAAGGATTGGTATGTATGCTCAAAGGGCTTCAAGTTTGCTTCAATGGTGGGGATGGGTAATGGAAAATTGGTAGCTTTGTGAGCTCTCAATTTGGCATTAAAAGGGTATGGTTAAGGGCTTTGTTTCTCAAACTAGCATTATAACTTTAGCTCAAGGATTGTGATAAAATGGCTTGGGAGATGATTTCTTAAATAGGCAAAGGGATTGAGGGATCAAGGGCTAGGATGCAAGGATGGGAGAAAGCTTATGGAAGGTTGAGATTGAATGAGAGGAGAGAACATGGATTGTGCTTCTTTATAGCCAATTAGAGAGTGACACATGTCACAAGGTCATTGGTTAGAGCAAGAGGGGTTAAGGGATCAACAAAAGAGGCTCAAAGCTCATAAAGACACTCATAATGGCTTGTAAGAGTAATGAATGGGCTTGTAAAAGTCATTTATGGCTTTGTGGGCTTCATAAAATTTTATGGTTGGGATATTTGTGAGAGAGTTGAGACATTTGACTTGGGTTGGATTAAGAAAGTCTTAAGCTTGACTTAGGAACATGCAAATGATTAAGGCTTGGATTAAGCTTGGGTTAATATTAGATTAGGCTTGGGTTAAGATTAGATTAGGCTTGTTAGAGATGGGTAAGTGAATGGCATTTAATAAGGGTGGGTGAAAGAGAAGATATTTGTTGGCTTTGGCTTGGGTTAGTAAGTCTTAACCCATGTTTAGGAATGTGACAAGGTTGGGGGGGGGGGGGGGGGATTAAGATTAGAGTCAAAGATAAGGATTGGCATTTTCTAGAAGAGTCTAGGCTTTGGATGAGGATGAAGACTTTCTAGAAGGGTTTAGAACTTCCTAGGATGAGGATAAATAAGGTTTTTAGAAAATAAATAAAGTTTTATTTATTTCAAGGGTTTGGGTTGAGGAGATATTTATTAAAATATTTTTAATAAACATGAGGATTAATATTTAATCTTAATTAAATATTTTGAGTTGGGATTAGGGGTAGGAAATGATGGAATTAGCCTTTAATCAAAATTAAAGAAGGATTAGAAGATTTTGAAAGAGGTTAGTGGTCTTAAGGAAATTGGCCAAGTTTTGGGCAAAAAATAAAGTAATTATTTATTTTGAGATTTTTGGTCAATTTATTAATTAAATAATTAATAAATAAGGAAATAATGTTTAAATAAGATTTAAACATTTTTGGGAGGGATTCCTTAATTAAATATTTTTAATTAAGATAAAGGGATTTAATGGCATAAAAATAAATAAATAAATTAAATAATTAATTAATTAATAAATGATGATGTCATTAGGGACTTTTTCAAAAAATAAAAATACTTTATTTTCTAAAGGATTTAGGTGTCTACATTTTGCCTCTCTTTGACATAGTGTCGAGATAACACTATTTCAAAGAAGTTTGAATATAAATGACATGACGAAGATGTTTTAGCAACAAAGTTGCCCCAGTCTTGGATAAGAAGGAGAGACCAGAGTATGAGATGCCCCCTCAAGAAGACGGCAGGGAGAGAAAATGAGGCTCGATAGCTTTTTGAAAAATATAAGAATCTGGGATAAGCAAGGAGACTCAAATTGGCAAAGAGAAGGGGCTGAATTAGCTCAAATTCTCACTATGAGAGAATGATAAAGGAGAATCAGATGCACAAGAGGAAACAAGCTTAAGACTTTAGGGAAGGTGGAGGATGAAGGAGCGGAGCACTATAAGAAAGAATCCAGGATAGGGATAAGGACGAGGGGATTATAAAGCTGATGCAATAGGATTTCAAAGAGTCAAATTGATAGAAGATGGGTTTTAGAGATCCCTAGGACTAGGATTGTGGATCTCGAAAGATGAGGCTTGGTGGATTGATTGGATTGGTGGATCCCTAAGACTAGGATTGTGGATCCCTAAAGCTAAAAGTGAAGACTGATTCAAAGAGATACTGATGCATAAGCTGGGGTAGGAGAGACATATGTTGGATATGGATGGGGGATAATGGAGATGAAGGGAATCCATTGAAGCTTTTTGAGTAGGGGGATACTTCAAAGAGAAGTACCACCATGTAGTTGAGCACTAGATTTGCTATAGGACTATTGGTTAATTGCCAAGGTTACCAAGAACATCAAGGCCATGTCACCAACCATCTAGAGGATTGACAGACTGACTCAAAACAAACACACAAGGATTTCCCCAGCATCACACATGAAACCTGAAGGAAACATCATGGAACCAACACTGGGTAGCCCACAAGAAAAAAAGAAACAAACAAAAGACTTGATCAAAACCATACGCTTAGAGTGCCCCATTCACAACATACCATGATATGGAAGATCGTGGCAACCTTGAGGAGGGAACAAAAAGATTGCTTGGAAAAGATACTTCAAGACTCAAAAGGGAAGATTCCAAATCAAAAGAAAGAAAAAATCTAAAAGAGAACCATTTGCTAATGAGATGGGTAGGATGAGGTACTAACAGACCAAGATTAGACATGAGGAAAGCTATATCTTGCAAGGATCTATCGAAGAGCACCCAAGCTAGTGGATTTGGATGAGTGATGCATCTGGCAAGTTGAACTAAGAAGGATAATAGTTTGGTGACAGGAGATCTAGCTAAAGGATGCATTGGAATAGCTAACCAAGATGTGCGACGTGTATAAGATGTTGATCAAGGATGAACTGACATGAATGCTAGATAGATACAATGGTACCAAGCTAAAGAGGATGTACAGGCTGACAGACCAAGATATTGTATAAATGTACAAGTTGTTTCGGACAAGATTGGATATACAAGCTATGATACAAGGTATGATACAAGCATTGGATACAAGATTATTTACAAGATGTACATGAGCTCTGGATGATAAGATAGAGGGATGGATCAAGTTGGTGCAAGATGTTGAAGCTAAGGATGAGGTGATAGTAGAAGATATGGATTTGGCAGGATGCATCCAATGATGATGATAGATGTGTGACCAAGGATGCAGACAATGCTAAGGTTGGTGGTAGCTGAGCTGATAGATGGTGCTAGAGTGAATGGCTAATGAGAGGATGACATTGGATTTGCATGAGGATAGCCTACAATGAGATACCAATGACAAGGAAGGATGGACAAGACAAGATCTCCAAGGAATATAGTGCCCCCAGTTAGAAGATGACATGTGAAAGGAGGTCTTATGATGGATGTGATAGGATTGAAGCTAGGATGGAAAAGCTAAAGGTGCTAGGGAGATGGATGATAGCTGGGATGCTGGGGTGAGGTTGTAGAAGATAAGTGGATAGTGATAGATAAAAGCTGGAGGATGAAAGATAGGTGGATAAATTGGAAGATGGAGCTGGGTGGCAAGATGTGACCAAAAGCAGGATGGTTGGATTATGCATGACGCTTGTTTGCCAAGTTTTCATCATGGTACTTGTCGAAGGCACTTGAATTGCCAAGTTTTCACCAGTGGATGCTTTATTTTTTTTATTTTTTTGACTTTTTGACTTTGGACTTAGCTGCAATGATTTTGGATTTTTTCAGCTATTTTTGGCTTTTTTGGGATTTTTCATTGGCTGTTGGAATGTTCAATTTTGTTGCTAGCTGTTGGTACACTGGATGTGTGATTTATGCAATAGATTGGATTAGATGGGATTGATGGTAGGAGATGGAGGGATGAAAAGGTTGGAAAGGAGCATGAGATGGGGATGCTTTTAGGATCAACATTGGCACATGTTGGGACGGGTGTGAAAAGAGCATATGGGGGATAGATGGTAGATGCGAGCTTGATGGAGGATTTGTGGAAATGTGCTTGGGGATATAGGCACCCAAGATGAAGTTAGGAGATGGGGGACATGAGTCATTGGATGGGGGATTAGCAATGGTGGATGCCATTATGAATTGGGTTTCAACTTTTTTCTTTGGGATCCACATGATTTTGGATTTTCTTTTCATAGGCTTTTGCATTGGTTTGCATTCTTTGATTGGATTTTTCCTTTTTGGAGAATGTCTTTTAGAATAGACATATGATTTCCTAGGATGTGAATTTTTAGCTTTATGCATTTTGAGGTTGGCATTCACATTGCTGTGGTAAGCTTTGGGAAGATGGTTAGGAGAAGCTTTGTGAGATGGATAGGATATGGAAGAGCATGTAGGGGGATGATGATGGATGATGTGCCCTGATATGTGCCTTTTTTGATCTTGCATAGGAATAGAGCGAATAGGATTTTTATGATGGCTGAGAGGAGGATGGACGATGGTAGATTTTGGGACATGGGGACCCAAAATTGATTTAGCAGATGAAGGGGGGATATGGTAGGTTTTTTTGGGTTGCAAAGCTGGTGGAGGGGGAATGACATAAGATTTCTTGAAGGAGTGATGGGAGGATGGCATGGTGGGCCTGGAGATAGGCTTGGTTTGGGGATGGTGTGTACCAACACTTTTAGATGGTGAGCCTTTGGATACATATCCAAGACCATGAAATCTTGGATTCTTTTGTGCAATAATAGGTTTTTTGATTCCTTTCTCTTGTGGTCCTAAACCATGACCTTGATAATACCATCGATTGAGCATTTGAACGAGTTGAGGAAAATTTTTGCTTGTAGAAAATTGTAGAAGTGCTTTATTAGATGTACTGCAACAAGGAGATACTATTCTTAATTCTTTTGCTGAGAGGAGGCCACCATGGATGAATGTAAGTGAACCAATAGGGTAGATTATAGATGGTGGAATAGCTTGGATAGGTGGTAAGATGGAAGCATGGAGCGGAGGAGATGGTAGGATAGGATCTTGATTTAGCTGATGGGATGAAAAGATATCCTGCAGTAGAGGAGGTATGGCTTGAGGTTTTGGAGATGGAGGGGATGGTGACTACACTATGGATGGAAGACATGGTATGATGTTATCTTCATTTATGCTTTGGGGGATGTCAACATGCTTTTGGGAAGGATCTTGATAGGATTGGATTGGAGTGGATGGTGTGATAGGAGGTGAAGGGATGGATTCTTCAAAGGCAGTGGATGGATAGATGGGAGATTCAGTAGTGGAGATGGGTGAGTAGAAGATGGATGCATAGGTTCATTATAGGAGATTTGGGAAATGCTTGGAGGTGATGTGGATAGAATTTGGAGGGATTTGACAGGTGGTGGGATTTTGATGCTTGCGGGAAGTGGAAAGATTTTAAGCAATTTGATGGATGGTATGGGGATGATAGCTATGGAAGATGGAGGTGATATTATAGATGGGGAAGCTTCATCACTAACTACTTCACATGGGTTGATTAGATGACATGGCTTATCGACTGTTGGAGGCAACTTTTCTTGTATTTCCTCTAGGAGATTCCTAGGAGACTCGTGTGTCAGAGGTGGAGGTGGTGGATTGACAGGAATAGCTGGTGTGATGGGGGTGGAAGATTGGAAGCTTGGTCGATTGGGTGATGGAGGAGAAGCTAAGATATGAGATGGCATGACTAGATAGTTTGGAGGAATGCTTGGATTTTGGGGGATGGTTGGCGGAAGGCATCTAAGGCTCTCAAGATACCCATCATAGTAAACAAGATTTTCATCATCATTGGAATAGGATGTAGCAGGAGAAAGGACAATGCAACCAAACTCATCATGATAGGGTTGGGATTTCATGTTTTGATGATGAGTTGGATGGGGATGGGGTCTTGCATATGGATGAACACGGAAGCTCATGGTTGGATTTGGATTAAGCATAGATTTTGGATTGGCTGATGAAACATTTCCTAAGGAGAGTCAAAGCTGCATGACAGACCTAAGGAGGATTGGCTAAAGATTTTTGGCTTTCCTATGGATGGAAGACTTCAAGGGTATGCTATCAAAAAGTGAGAGTTTTTCTTTCCTATGTGCAGGATTGGTGGTTTTTGGTGTCAACTTGAGGATAGACAAATGAACCTATGGGCATGACATGAGATTGACCACTTGTGGATCCCAACCTTTAGCTCAAGGTGATGAGGGATAACAAGTGACAAAGTTAGATTACCCTAGACAAAGCTCTATTAGAGGGATAACCTCGGTGAGGCTGGCGGATTTACAAGATGGTAGGAATGGAAAACCTTTGGCAAGGTGACAACAATTTTGAAGGCTTGGATGTGAAAATTAGAATTTTTGGAATGCTAGCTAGGTTTGAGGGGATTGGTTTGATTCTAAGGCAAAGACCTAGATGAGATGGCAAACTAAAATGCTTAAGGGGATGACTAAGGATGGTTGGCTTACCTACAAAGATGACTCTAATGCAAATGTGAAGCTTATGCAAGAAGATGTGGAGAAACAAGGGGGTCTAATCATAGAAATCATGCCTAGTTGGTAAGGCATAAGAAGGGTTAACTCTTGGATGTTTGCTAAATTTGATAGTGCAATCTAACCAAGCATCTTGAAGGGCTTTGTCGACAGCTTTGTCTTCTGCTTTGTGGAGTTTGGCAATTCGAGGGCTTGGTGTTACTTCCTTTTTCTTGGCTGAAATTTCTTGGTATACTTGAGATGGCTTGAGTTTGGCTTTGTGAAACTTCTGTTTGGGTTTGGGTTGTTCTGACATAAATTTCTAAATTTGCTTGGCTTTGAGAGATCTTGGTTGTTTTGCTTTGACTTGTTTAACTTTTGAAACAGGCAGTGACTATGCTAAGTATGCCCTAAGCTAGGATTGACCAAGTTTGGCAAACATTCATTCAACAAATAAAAAATCAAGCAATAGATAGGAACAACAAGATAGAAGTTTTTGATTCTCAGAATGTGATACTTGTGCCAAGGAGTGTGTATGTTTTACAAATATTTCGATCAGTCACTTCAAACACATTAACACCCTAGATGGTTGTCTGCAAGGCTGACAGTTGGTTTAGCTAGGGAGTCCTCGATATACCCAAGGTACATGAGGCCCAAATCCATAGATGAAACCAAAAAGATGTCACACAACTGAGAGGAGTTGTAACCCATTTCTCCTCTTTCACTTCTCAAGGGTATAAAGTTCCTTGAGGCTTAGCCTGAGTGACAAAATTTTGATTCCAAGAGAGGTGTCTTTACATTCACCTCCCGATCTTTATACTCCGCTAGAATGCTGGAGTTGAGGTCATCCCAAGGGGTGATGAAGTCCCCAAGCAGGCCTCCTAAAACTTAAACAAGATTTTGGATCCTAATCTTATGCACCCAAGATGGCCTTGAAAGATGACAAGGGGAGAGAAGACTTGGATGATCTTGGGCTAAAAGACAGAGTTCTTTTCCAACTGATGCTTAAGTTTTTTGATCTAGACCTTGCAAACACACATGTTTAGGGTGCAAATGTTCAATTCCAACTTGAAGTGTTAACAAAAGTAAAATCGATCGAAGAATGAATACACCAAGAAGATTAGGGTCAACAAAAGTAAACTCGCACGCTCGAAAGCCCTCCACGTCAAGTATTGATTGATTTTTCTTTAAGGCATTCAAGATTGGGTGTGAGTTTGTTTTAAGCCCAAAACAAAGATGTGTGAAATTTGATTTCAAGTGCGTGCCTGAAGGCCCTCCATGTCAAGATTTGTTCAATTTTTTTATGCCCAAATGAAGTGTTAGCGAGACTAATGTGCATTCAAGAAATTTTCTAACTTAGAAAAACTAATAAAAACACAAGTAAGTGGAGTTTGATTTTTTTGGAGCACTTAACACCCTCTTAGGTGGACCCATCCCCATATATGGCACTGAGATTGCAACCAATGGTTAGAATGATGGGTGATTAAAGGAGGTGAGTCCAACAACAAACTCACTCAAAGCGTCTTTATTTGATTTTTATAACTTAGAAAGTTTCTAAAATGTGGATTCTTTTTATGCCCCAAAAGATGAAGTATGAGATATTGTAATGATTAATTGACCTTTGCATTCAAGATTGTGTTTGTTGTTTTAAGCATGCATCCCAAGAAAAACTTGATGTTAATCCATGGCATTCAAGATTGATTTAAGAGACATACATTCAAAGACACATGTTTAAACATTCAAGTTCATTTTAGCAACATACATTCAAAGGCAAGTGTTTAAACATTCAAGTTCATTTTTCAAGAGCATTAAACCATGTAAGGAGAACCTGCAAGAAACATGGTTAGTGGTTTCATAGATGCTCCAACCTGCAAAGCTACAAAAGCCAATTTGATTAGTCACCCAAAAATCTCAAAAATTGAAGCTTAACTATGGGGAAAATAAAATCAACTTTTTTTGTTCTTTTTCATAGGCGTAAAAATGCTTAGAAAAACCTCTACTCTATGGAACCACCAAAAGTTAAAATTTGATTTATACTATTTTTTATTTATTTAATAAATAAAAAGTGCAGGAACAGAGATGCTAAAATAGAAATGATGATGGTGCAGATAGGTAACAATAACAGGTAGAGAGGACAATTCACTAGGCGGAGACGCCAAACTATGGAGATGTTGAACTGTAGAGACACCAATCTACAAAGATAATAGAGAAAGAGGCAGAGATGACAGTTTAGTTTGGCAGCACAGACAATCAAAAAGTAGGCAGTGATGCTGAACTGCAAAGATGACAGTTGAGTTGGTGACACAAACAATCGAAAAGTAGGCGGAGACGCTGAACTGTAGAGATGATAGTTGAGGTTGTGAAGATGATAGTTTGGTGGTGGCGCAGCCAATAGGAGATGCCAAACTTTGGAGATGACAGTCCACTAGGCACAAACGCCAATCTGCGAAGATGACACTACGCATGAACAAAACTTATGGATGCAGTTTTTTCCAGATTTTTTTATTTTTTTAATTATTTTTGGATTTTAGAGGGTATGTTGTCTTCCCAAATGCATCCTTCAACATGCAAAAAATAAGAGAATCACCCTACAACCCACTCAAACAACAAAAAATGTTAGATTGTTAGTTTACAACAACAAAACATGGATTGAAATGGATGAATGAATGACCCATAGTGGAGTCCCACCAGGCATGTCAAAATGTGTACACTAATATGTTAGCAATAAACACTAATCTATTTAAAGAAAATAAAGCATTAACTAACAAAACTAATATAACATATAAGATAGACAAAAGAGGAACTCCTAATTAGGAATGTGAGCTAAATGAATGGAGTCTCCCAATAAGAATTAGCTCTTTGCTTGGTAGATGAGTCTAAGTAAGGGATTGGTATGTATGCTCAAAGGGCTTCAAGTTTGCTTCAATGGTGGGGATTGGTAATGAAAAATTGGTAGCTTTGTGAGCTCTCAATTTGGCATTAAAAGGGTATGGTTAAGGGCTTTGTTTCTCAAACTAGCATTATAACTTTAGCTCAAGGATTGTGATAAAATGGCTTGGGAGAGGATTCCTTAAATAGGCAAAGGGCTTGAGGGATCAAGGGCTAGGATGCAAGAATGGCAGAAAGCTTATGGAAGGTTTAGATTGAATGAGAGGAGAGCACATAGATTGTGCTTCCTTATAGCCAATCAGAGAATGACACATGTCACAAGGTCATTGATTAGAACAAGAGAGATTGAGAGGTCAACAAAGGAGGCTCAAAGCTCATAAAGACCCTCATAATGGCTTGTAAAAGTAATGAATGGACTTGTAAGAGTCATTTATGGCTTTGTGGGCTTCATAAAGTTTTATGGTTGGAATATTTGTGAGAGAGTTGAGATATTTGACTTGAGTTAGATTAAGAAAGTCTTAAGCTTGACTTAGGAATGTGCAAATGATTAAGGCTTGGATTAGGCTTGGGTTAAGATTAGATTAGGCTTGTTAGAAATGGGCAAGTGGATGACATTTAATGAGGGTGGGTGAAGGAGGAGATATTTGTTGGCTTTTGCTTAGGTTAGCAAGTCTTAACCCATGTTTAGGGAATGTGACAAGGTTGGGGGGAGGGGGATTAGGATTAGAATTAGAGTCAAAGATAAGGATTGACATCTTCTAGAAGAGTCTAGGCTTTGGAGAGGATGAAGACTTTTTGGAAGCGTCTAGAACTTCCTAGGATGAGGATAAATAAGGTTTTTAGGAAATAAATACAGTTTTATTTATTTCAAGGGTTTGGGTTGAGGAGATATTTATTAAAATATTTTTAATAAACATGAGGATTAATATTTAATCTTAATTAAATATTTTGAGTTGGGATTAGGGGTAGGAAATGGTGGGATTAGCCTTTAATTGAAATTAAAGAAGGATTAGAAGATTTTGGAAGAGGTTAGTGGTCTTAAGGAAATTGGCCAAGTTTTGCGCAAAAAATAAAGTAATTATTTATTTTAAGATTTTTGGTCAATTTATTAATTAAATAATTAATAAATAAGGAAATAATGTTTAAATAAGATTTAAACATTTTTGAGAGGGATTCCTTAATTAAATATTTTTAATTGAGATAAAGGGATTTAATGGCATAAAAATAAATAAATAAATTAAATAATTAATTAATTAATAAATGATGATGTCATCAGGGACTTTTTCAGAAAATAAAAATACTTTATTTTCTAAAAGATTTAGGTGTCTACACAAGGTAGAATAAGTTATCTTTAGTTTACACTCTTGTTCCAATCAAATTACCTTTATCATCAAAGATCTTGACCTTCCTTTTCTTAAATTCTAGTTTGAGAGTCGAGTTATTTAATTGAGAAACACTCAAAAGATTATATTTGAGTCCTTCAACCCAATATGCATCATTGCATCTAATCTTATCATTCAACATTAGTGATCCTTTACCTTTCATGTAGTATGGAACATCACTACCAAACATAGCAATTCCACCACCATCAATTTCCTTAAATTTTTCAAACTTACTTAGATGTCCAATCATATGATGTGAATGACCACTATCAATAATTCATGAGTCATTCTTTGTAACATGTGAAATTAAGGTAGTCTCATTCTTATGCCTTTCACCATTTGGGTCTTATTTGATTGTAACATAGACCATCTCAAGTGCTTGCTTGTCATCATCAAAACTTGTGTAGGTATGCTCCTCTTTAGCAATATATTTAGCATGACTTCTTGCCTTTGTCTTTGCAATCCATGTTCTTCTTGTAGTTGTAATATTTATTTTCATTGCTATAATTTCTATCATACTTGTCTCGATTAAGACATTTAGCTGAAAAGTGACCAAGATCATTACATTTGAAATAGATCAAGGGAAATTTACCATTGTATTTATCTTTACCTATTGATAACGTCCTTACAAAAAATGTTTCAATCTCATCTAGATGATCTTCAATTTCAAATTCACTTTCTTCTCTAGTTTTCTTTTCTTTATTTGGATTGTTGATGGTTAGTGAAACCGTAAAATAATTTCCAATTGTAACCATACTTCTATCATAATTGCTCAACTCAATTGTAGTCAACTAGCCAACTAGACTATCAAGTGTTAGATAATTTCTAGGCATAACTCTTACTTCTTGAATAGCAAATGTTTTTATAACATAAACAAGAAAATGAGTTCTCAAGACTTTACTTAAAATTTTAGAATCCAATATGGTACATCAAGTAGATTTGATTAAACTCATGAAATCCTTGATTTGATTTACATATTGTGTAGCATTTTCACCTTATTTCATTCTCATGTCTTCATACTTACCTCTCAAGATTTTCTCTTTGGCTCTGCTTACATTGTCATCTCCAACATAGACAACATTCAATTTATCCCACATTTTCTTAGCATTAGCACAGATCTTGACATCATCAAATTCAATGTCATTGAGACAAGATGCAATATCAATCATCATACTCTTGTGGTCCTCTTTTCATTCATTTGCTTCACAACTAGGGGACTAGCAGGTGTGACATCTTTATTCTCCAACTAGTGTGTGACATTATCTTCAATATCTGAAATTTGTAGCTTCATTCAATCTTTCCATGAGGAAAATTTATCTTTGTTCATATTTGGTGTCTCTCTCTTCTACATCTTGATCTTTATCTTAAGTACCTTTAAACTTCTTTCTTTACACACTCTTTCTCTGATACCAAAATTTTAGATAACGTGGGGGGGGGGGGGGGGGGGGGGTTATCAGTTATGTCCAGCTATCTCACAGTCCTTTTAAAATTTTTAACATCATTAAAGAAACATAAACATCAACACCAATAAATTCAATACATCCAATCACTCAGTAGACATATCCAACTTAATACTTAACTCATACATCCACTTATTTCCAAACTTTTTGATGTGACAACCAATCTTGCTCACAAACCCTAATCTCTATAGGATCTTCTTAGGTCTTCCACCTAATCAAATAGGGCTTCTTTCACACCCTATGCCTCTAATAATTCTATCAAAGATATCCCACTTCTTCAACTGGTGCACATCAATAGGTTAGTACAAGATTGCTCAAACTTCCACAAATACACAAATAACCCCAATGCTTTGTGGACCTTTCCATTTGGTCAAATGAATACCTATGCAAGCCTTAGGTTACTCATGAACATACTAACCCAAAAGAAAGTGCAAAGCCCTATTTTAATTGCAATCCATAGGTTAATTTGTACTTAGTTTCTTAGAAAAAGGCTATAAGAATTAGCCCTCAATGCACTAAAATTGAGATATTTTGAAAAATCCCTTAACAATGGCCAAAACAAATCACTTTTCTAGATACCTTTTTTAGAGTACTTGAAGATTTTGTAACTCTTAATCCCCCAACTTGTCCATACAACCCAAGCACAATTTTAGGCTTAATTTGAGGGTTTCAAGGATTTTGGTGCTTTTTGGGTTTTAAAACTCCTAAAACTCCTTACTAAGACTTCTCCTCTAGATTGGAGTTGGCCTTCACTATATACTTACCACAATATTGGATTGAAGAGTCAGACCTTTTAATCCACTCCAAATGCCCTTTTTTAGAGTTGTGATCTTGTTGTGGTTTCACAACACATGCACATTTCTCCTAGAAATGGGGACCCCCTAGTATATTTTTTTATCTTTCTAGATCCCTAGTCTAGGGTTTGAGTCTTTTTTAGGGTTCTTCTTGGTATCTATGCCTAGTTTGGCTCTCGTCTTAAAAACTCATTTTTGTCAAGAATTACAATTTTAAGGTAAAGAAATGAATTTTGTAAGTGAAAGGGCACATTAGCAAACTTAGCACACCTAGCACACCCCTCAAGGTGCGCTAGTGTGCTAAGTTCACTAGTGTGGGAGCACTTGCCTTTGGAAGAGTGCACTTACACACATGCATAGATGTACACCTCCAAAGGTGCACCCCATCCCATACCTATAAAACTTGGGAACCCACCCCCTTCCTCACTTCATTTTCTTCTCCTATACTCTGGTAGGTACACCTCCACACTTTGTGAGGTGTGCCAATTTTCAAGAACCTGCACACAACACACAAAACATTATGTTAGAAGGTGCACACCTTGTGTGCCTAGTCAAGGTGGGAAAGGTGCACACCTTTTCTCAAACAACTTAACAAAACTTTAAAAAAAAGAACAAACATCACCTAAGTGAAAGGTGTTCATGTGTGCATCTATCCAAGGTGCGCACATTCACACCTTTCAAAGACTAAGTTTCTCTTAAGTGTAATAAGGGTGCACACATATCAAAATCCATAAGGTGCACTATGTGTACACCCCTTTTTTAATACTTAGAAACCTTCCTTGCATAATTAGGGTGTGCACATGGCAAACCCCACAAGGTACCCCTTATTTTTTTGAGGGTTTTTCTTAGAAATGGTACACCTAGCGCACCCTCAAGGTGTGAAAGGTGCACCAAGTTTGTCTATTAGAGTAAAATAATAGGTTTTTAGTTGTTTTGTCATAGTTTTGCATTCTGGTTTTATTTTTTCATAACTAGGGTTTGTTTAGGGTTTTCTTTTTAACCTTCTGGACTAATGGATTCCTGTTCTAGGTAGATAAACTGGCTTCTTGTTAGTCCTCTATCACTGCAAAGATGACTCCAAATTTTTTGGTCTTCAAATTTCAAGCTGTTCCATCAAAATCATGCTTCCAAGATGCCCATTCAAAGATTTGAGACACCAAGTTAGGCCATATTGACTAGAATGCATTCTTGGTTCTATGTAACAAACCAAATGAGAGGTCCCCAATGGTGTCTGCACTCATCAGAGCAGGGTTAGTAGACATTGCTTCACACCTAGTTTTAGTACAATCTTCTAAGTTGGTTATGGCATTAGCAAAAAAATTTATTTCTAAAGAAAGAGTGGTGAAAAACATAACTGGAGAGATCATCCTACATCTGAGGCCCAAGAACATCGAGAAAGATTTCCATCTTCCAAGGGTAGATAAGTACATTAGGTTAAAATACCATCAAGTAGAAAAGTTGTATAGAGAGCATGAAGATGAAGCCACATAAATTATTCAATCCTTATATCTCATTGATAAGAATCCTCTTGGGTAAAAATTAGGGAAAGTAGATATGACAAGAGGTTATATGAAGGATGATATCAGACATTCCATAGTGAGTAGAATCATGGGATTACTAGCATCAGGATACTTAAATGATGGTACACTTCATTGAAACCATCAAAATGACAAAGATGTTAATTGATTGGGCCATAATTCTCAGTGAGAATTTAGATGAATAGTTGGTGGTAGTCAAGAATGACCTAAGGCTCTATATGACATCTTATTTAGTGTATCTGTTAGCAACAAGAACGAAATATTTCCCACCCAAGGTTTTTTAAAAGGGAAAACTTGTAAGATGCTAATGCATGGCTTTATGTGGTATACCCCCAGCTAGTGAAAAAGAAGCTCTCAGATCACAACAAGGAATATAGAATAGTCAATAATGCCTTCATTTTTGCAATCATCCAATTCATTGAGGGAGACTATGAAAAAAGGATGTCAGAAGAGGTAGGAACAAAGATTACAAAAATAGGTGTCTACTACATCCAATTCAAGACATTCACTTACTTAAGTGTAGTGGGTACAACTAAAAATCCTAGGAAGCTCTTGAGATATCCTTGTGATAGACTTATTTTTCTAGATATTGCACAATAACTCTCATCTACATATGATAGAGTAAGGAAATAGCATAAGAAGACCTAGGTATGGTCCATCACTATAGGTCTGTTTGGTGTCAAGTAGAAGAAGAATATCATGACTTTTGAGTTAGAATGGGATCAATATCCCTTGGAGGATTATAGCTCCCCTTGTCCATGTTCTAATAACATTGGCAGAGTTTAGTACTTGGTAAGAAAATAGTTCAAATATGAAGATGCCATAGAGGATCATTGGATGGATGCAATAGATGATTACGAGATCTAAATTGTTTATCTCAGATTGGTTTTGACAAGTGAGTGTCAATACACTTAAGTCATTTACTTAGTTTATGTTGAACAAGTGATATATGTTGAGCAAACCATAGACAATGCTGAGTCATAGTGAGTGCTGAGCCACTCATGTGTTGAGTCACTCAAGTGCCAAGAAGATATTATATTCCGAGTAACATAGGAGCTAAGTAAACATTGGATGCCAAGCAATGTAGTTGCCAAGTAACAATAAAAAAATTAATGCATGTCAAGCATTAGAGACTTCAGATGCTGAGTGACACAGTCTTGACATATTTGTTTGTAATGACACAAACAACTATGTAAACCATTTTTGAGTCAACTTAAGATAGAATTTTTATATTTTTGAGATAAGGATGAATCTTTTGTTGGATTCCCTATGCAATCACATGCAGCCAATCAAAAAATGGGAAGGATTAAGTGGCAAAATGGATGAATTTCTATCGTAGATTCATACCTAACCCTAAGTCACTAAGGATTCATAAGGAGGATGGAACCCAAAACTCTCTATGAGTATGTAAGGAATAGAAGGAACTAAGAAAGAAGTTTACATGCAAAAAATAGAGCATTCATAGTGGCTTAGAAGTTATGAAGTGAGATTGAATTACAAAATTAGTTAGAGAAAAATAGAGGATAGAGAGGAGTATACAACATAGAGACATATGATTGAGAAGGATCAAGAAGAGAATTTTTTAGAGGTGATCTCTTATCAGACAAGTAGGTGCTAATCATAGGATCAAGGCTAAGACATTCTAATAGGTGATTTCAATCAAAATCTCTTAACAGAGTGGTCCTAACAGGTTGTATGAAATTTTTTAATAGGGTGCTTACTTAGCTGCAGGTTAAAGTCCTTTAACAAGGCACACTTCTAATCGGGTGTTGAAATCCTTTAACAAGGTGAGACCTAATAGTCTTTGTAAGCCTTTAACATGATAGACCTTTAACAGGGTAGATCATGACTCATAATCAAAACATTGTAACCTTCATTAGATATACTTTATTACTATAGTAGTGAAGTTTTGTGGGTGTCATCCCCACCCCAATTTTACCTTCTCACTTGGAGGGTTTCTGGGTAATCATATCTGGTGTTATGTGTGTGAATTCTTACATGTTTACATGATTTAGATGTATATGCTTTGCATGTTATTTCAATTTACTCATTGAATGTATGAGATGGATGTGTGGTGAAAGTTTTATGGGTTCAAGGTTAAACTACTGATTCACCCCCCTCAAAAATTTTCCTTTCCTATTGTAATTCCAACAATTGGTATCAAAGCCTTGTTCTCTAAAAGAGAAGCTTTAAATCTTTGAGGAAATATCTTAAAATGGAAGTCTACAAGTTGGAAAAGACTATTTAGAACTAAGAGATTGAAATACATCTCATATTACATCAACTGAATCAAGTGACATAAGACTTGAAGAATTCTTTAAAGAGAAGGAAATAAATTGCCATTATGGAGAATGACACACAATACAAAGATATAGACACTACTAAGCTATTTGTAGATGGAGAGTCAAATGAATTTGATGTAGTAGTTGTAGATCTAATGGAAAAGAATAGAGCCTAAGTTGAGGAAATCAGATATCTCAAAATAGAGAAAGAATCACAAGCTATACTGCTATGTGAAGTGGTTGAACAAAAGAAGAAAGTCATGGAGGAAAAAGCCATGATTGAAGATGAAAAAAAGGTTTTGGCCAATAGATTGGAAGAGAAATCATCAAAAATAACCAAGATTTCCAACATGTAATTGGATACTCTAAGTCAAATGATGAATGCCAACTATGAATTAAATGTCAAGGACATTGAGATAACTACATAGAAGTTGCAGAATGAATAATGGTAGAGTGACCTAAAGAGGAAAAAGGAATTTGCTGAAAGTTTCAATAAACCAAATGAAGCCATCAATTACTTTGAGAAATTATTGAGATCTCCTAGATCCAATAATGATACATCTGGACTAGGATACACAAGTACTAAAGGAGAAGAGTCATCCAAAAGTGCAAAAGAAAGGAACAACAAAGGTAAGAACTCCAAACCTACTTGTCATAATTGTGATAAGAAAGGACATATTACTAATGTGTGTAGGAGCAAGACTACAAATTAGAATGTCAATCATAAGAGTATGATTCATTGCCATAAGTGCAACAAGAAAGGTCATCAGGCACATGAATGTAGAACTAGGACCATACATACACAAATATTTGAAGGATATTGCTACAACTACTAGAAGTATGGACATAGAGATTTTGAATGTAGATCAAAACCCATATTGTCATCAAATAAGCAAACAAAGGTAAGGAATAATGAAAACTCTTATAACTGGGATTAAAATACAAGATATAGCTTCCATTATTGTTAAGAATATGGATATATTCTTGAGAATTGTATTAGGACACACTTCAGTGGTAACTATCAAAGGTGGTTAAGTCAAACCACATGTTTGAGCTGTTTGAAGATTAGTCACATTAGTAGATATTGTCCAAATAGGTCAAAAGCACCAAGTTGTGAATTTGATAAAGGAAAAGGCAAGACAGATGTTGAACACATTAGAAATGAGATGAATAAGACATGGAAAAAGAAAGATGACTACAACACATCAAATGGAGAAGGGATCACTTCACCTAATGGGTCAGATGATCACACCTCATCAAACTAGGAAATCAAAAGGTATGAGGGATTGATATTTAAAAGCTATATCATACATCAATTTCAAAGGAAGCTAGTACTAAAAGGAATACATTAGCACAAATAAAGATACAAGATATTGTTAGAAATTCAAAATAAATCTTTGAGTTTTTCATGTTGTTGTTGAGCATGAAATATTTCCTATGTGTGCCAAGTGAAATTAGAAGATGTCAAGTTAGCAATCTAGCTAGTTGATGCTAAGCTCATAGTGGTTGCCAAGTGATGGAAATGTCAATGGATGCTGAGTGAGCCTAAAATTGGTTGATGGCAAGCTTATAGCTGTGTAAGCACTCAACATTAATTACGAGGTTTTCAAAGTGTATTTGATCAATTTTAGCTCATTTTTCATCATTTTAAATTCAAGAAAGAGTAAGCAGAGAAAAGAGAAATTTGGAAATACATCCCAGTAGTTGTAGAAAGATCTAAGTAGTGATTTTATGCCAGTTTATCACATTTCACAAGGTATTTATCAAGAGCTGAGCTACACAGATTAAAATTTTGTAAACCCTAGTTTCTCATTATGGCATCTAGTTCAAAGAATGTAGAAGGGAATGAAGTTTTGAATGTTCAATTAGTAAGTAATGAGGCCAAGCAACCCATTTTCAAAGCCATTCTTAACATTGCATATAAGCAAGACCCTTCTGGTGCATAATCAATGATTCTGTTGAATGTAATAATGGTGCAAGATGTAAGAAAATGCTACAACTACAAGATTAGTAGCATTGGTGACATGGAGATTAGGGAGGCATATAAAAAACTTTGTGATAATGGAATTTTAAGGGAAGAGTTCAAAATTGTTAAGAGAAAGGGATTAACATGAGCCCTAGATTTTCCAAATGTATTCAAAATAGAGTGGATTAGGATAGTACTTAGTCAAATCCATGACAGTTCATTATGGTTGGACAATGGATTATTAAAATAACTAAGAGAGTAATCCATAGGGTTACTCATTACCCAACCCTAGATTAGCCTAAGACACCAAGAAGTAATTCTAAGGAGGTGATTGAGAAGAACACTGGAGCTGTCCAAAACAAGAGAGGCATGACAATAGATACAATCACTGATCCATTGATTGATTTTGCTATAAGAGTAATATAACACAAGTTCTATCAATATAATAGATTAAAAAGTGTTCCTTGTATAGCTATGGATGTGGGATATAAGATTATAAAGAAAGATCATACATATGATCTAGTAGAGCTACAATTGCAATAATTGATGGAGAACCTTGGAGCAATCAAGAAAACTAAGAGTGTACAGTGCAAATTTGGCTCAATTTGATTTGTATATTCTTTTATGTGCAAAATACATTTCCCTCATTTGGAACTATGGGATGGAAAACCAATAGATCAGTAGCAGTGCAAATTGGTGAGTATATTGAGCAACTAGGAGAGAATTTTGAATCTCTAATGACAAGCTATTTTGAAGACTTCAAGAAGTCAATGAAGGAAAGATTAAGAATATTGATATCCTTAGTTGAAAAATACTATGATGACATTTATTTTCTTGTGGATGCTAACTATACATTTGCGCAAGGTGCTGCACCAAGAGTAAGATGGTTGATGCCACTTGGTTATGAAATAAATGTGGATGAAGCCTCTGCAACCATCAAAATTTTACTATCAGAAGAGGTAGATAAAAGTGCAAAGGTATTTGGTGTTAGAATCTGAAAAGATTAATAAGCCAGAAAACTAGTGCAAAGAGTAAATATCTAAACTATGAATGCAAATGATACAAAATCAAAATAGCATCATAGAGTTAGTCTCCAAGAGAGTAATGCAAATGCTGGAAGCAGAATAGCATTAAGAGGATGCAAAAACAAGAGATACAAATACAAGCCAGGTAGCATGCTTATATAGGCTAGGAAGAGGGAGGAGGTGGCAACACCAACCAATAAGGAGCAACCATCTATCAGACTAAGGATAGCAAAGTATCTTCCCAAGATAGCTAATTGATGCTCACATGTAGGAAGGTGACACCTCACAACCATTCACCTAATAAGACATGCTTTATTAACCTTTAGCGAGATTATTAAAAGTGTAGAAAAAACCTAGCAAAATAGGAAAAATAAAAAACTACACTAACACCCCCCCATAAGCGAAGCATAGGTGGATGTAGAAATGGGTCCCGGCAAGTCAAGCCTGATGAGGTACCCATGTACATTAAATTCCCCCAAAAGAGAGAGAAAAGAGACTCCCCAAAGAAAATTAGGACTCCAAGTGATAGGAAGAGGCCCCCCCAAAAGATGAAGCATCCCACACCCCCAGCAAAGCTTGCAAATTTTGTCTGGTAGATCCACTTACATCGAACAAGTTTTCTTCCCTTAGGAAAATGTACAACATACCAAGTGTGGTTCCTCATCAAGGAACTATACTCTTCCTACATAGCTATATCCCACTTAGAAATATCAAAAGCCTCATGAAAGGATTGTGGATTTGAGGCAGTAGCAATGAAGATATGTAGAGCATCCTTGAATTGTGAACGAGTCTGCTTGGTGTCTGATGGATCCCCAACCCAATCACCTGCAAACTGCAAGGTCTGTCTAGCCCAAAGTGGACTAGAAGATGGAGAATCTAGAGGAGAATAATCAACCTATAAATGATGACTAGGAGAGGAAGGAGGTGAGTCCTCTGAATCACTCTTTGCATCAAAAGTGGAGGTAGAAGACTGCTCAAGTGAATCTGACCCATCAGAAGATCTATCATGTATTCCAAGTGACTCCAATGTCAAAGTAGAAGGAAACCCTATGACCATGCTCTGCTGGTTAAGCTGATGTAAGTAGTGGAAGTTAAGATGGTCAAACCGCTCATGCCATAATCTGCTCACATCATTAAAGTGAGTGAGTGAAACAATCAAAGGAGGATCAGGAACAAAGTGAGAAAACATATAGAGTCGTGACTGATGATCTGCTCTCCCAACTACAACTGTAGAATCATTGTGCAACTCACATATCTCCACTGAACTAGGAGTGAACTCAACCCACTTGCCTAAACCTGTGTGAGTGATCTGGTGTACCGATTGGAGATTAGTTGACAATGAGGGTACATAAGGAACATCATGGAATGTACCATCCCCCATATCAATAGACCCTCTCCCACACACCTCAACAAGAGTGTTATCACCCATCAAAATAGAAGACATAGTACATGGCTCCAAGGATGCAAGTTCTTCCTTCGATGAAGCCATGTGGTGTGAAGCACCCGAATCAAGAACCCATGTGGATGGTGAGGAAGAACCTACAAAAAGAGCCTTGCCCTTTCCTTTCCCCTTTCTATTTTCTTTTTCTTTGTTAGACCCTTCAATAGAACTTTGTTTGATAGACTCAGGAACAGTGATATTATTCTTCTCAAGAATGTATGTCAAGTGATCAAGTTGTTTCTGCAAACATTTATGTTCATCATGACCAGGACTTTTACAATAAGCACATTTGACCTTTTCTTTCTAAGGCTTATTGCCCTTGGAAGATGGTGTATCAATAGTTGCTTTTGAAGAAATCGGCATCTGATCCTTCTTCTCCTCACTATTCTTTTGTTTCTTGTCCTTACTATTGTTGTTACTACTTTGTCCTTGTTGTTCTTTTGTGCCTTGGTTGGCAACCAAGGCATGTGACTTAGAGGACTTAAGAATGCCCATCTGGATTAGCTTGTCTTGTTCTCGAGTGAGATTGACAGAAAAATCATCTAAAGATGACATGGTGAATTGATTACCAAGTGGACCCTTAGTAGCATAGAAGGTAGAGACAAACACAAAAGATTCTGAACTTAGCTTAGAGAGAATACTAAGAATCAATTGTTCATCTTTCTTTTCAATTCTACATTTTTTTAATTGTAGCCTTAGTGATTTCAATTTGGTGAAGAAATCTTGGATTGTGTTGAAATTGCCCGGACTCAAACTAATTAATTCATTTTCCAACATATGACCGCTCATTGAATCTTTTGTGCCAAATAGTGTCTCTAGCTTTGTCCATACTTCATTTGGTGTATCCAAAGACTCAATGTGAAATAACAAGTCAGGAGAAACAAACAAACACAATGTTCCATATGCCTCATCACATTTGTTAAACCACTTAGGCTTGTCTTCATCTTTAGTAGGTTCAGTTTCAAGTCCCATAGTTATCCTATTTAATCCAACTTTTTTAAAGTGAATTTTCATGTGTGATTTCCACTCAAAGTAGTTGTATGGAGTTAGGATGGGCATATTTGTTTGATCCATGATGAAGAAATGCTAAAAAGAAGAGAACCTAGCCACGACAATGCCCCCCCCCTTTTTACTCAATCAAAGAACCCACCCCCAAAGAAATATGATTTGACACTTTATTTTAGTGCGTTTACAACTATCACTAGAAAGAAATACTTAGTGGTCTTGATTTCAATGCATTACAAACCCTCATGAAGAGCATATGCTAGAAGTGAAACCTTGGCACAATAAAAAAAAAAACAAATAGCACCACTACGATCTACTCAAAAAATTATGCACTTTCAAAAAAAGAATCACCTCGATACGAGGTCGTATGAGAAAGTTACGATCCTTCGAAGTTTCCAAAACAAGAACTGTGCACAATCACGGCTGAGAATCTGCAATTTTTGAAGAATTCATGCATGAAAATAAAAAAACAACTCCACTAGTGGATAGAGCACAAAAAAATAGCTAAGTTCATAACAAGAATCATCAAAATTGGAGTCCATATGAGCAAGAACGAGACATTTGAAAACTGCATTCAAATCTGTGACTACTAATAGAGAGGGGTATGGTTGTAGCTTTGCATGCTCAATTCTAAAATATATACAGCTTACATGCAAAATCTAAAAGATACCCAGATGGTTTTTCGAGGCTGCAAACAAAACCCAGAAAGTGTTTTTCTTGCTAATGAATAGAAGATGTTGCTGTAGTGTAAATCAGACGCCTTTAACAGTAAAAAATGGCTCCAAAAATCAGAAAACGACCCTAGAAACCAAAATTTGACATGCAAATGCTGGATTAGCTTCTTAAGTCCATCAATGGCATGCTGGAACTTGCAAAACTGATTGAAAACTCCAAAAATGCAAGTTGGTTGTCAGATTTGAGATTGAAACCCCAGAGAAAAACTGTTTTTGTCAAAACTTTTCTGATTCTCAGGATCATCCAAAGATGCAGGAGAAGAGCATACTTCATTTTTCAAAAAACTACAATAAAGTTTATTTGCCCCCCCCCCCCGAATCTCTCAAATAAGGAAACTAAAATCTACTCTTGCACATAGAAAAGCTCAGATACCATGTTAGAATCTAAAAAGATTAATAACCCAGAAAACTAGTGCAAAGAGTAAATATCTAAACTATGAATGCAAATGATACAAAGTCAAAATAACATTATAGAGTTAGTCTCCAAGAGAGTAATGCAAATGCTGGAAGTAGAATAGCATTAAGAGGATGCAAAAACAAGAGATACAAATACAAGCCAGGTAGCATGCTTATATAGGCTAGAAAGAGGGAGGAGGTGGCAACACCAACCAATAAGGAGAAACCATCTATCAGACTAAAGATAGCAAAGTATCTTCCCAAGATAGCTAATTGATGCTCACATGTAGGAAGGTGACACCTCACAACCATTCACCTAATAAGACATGCTTTATTAACTTAAGTGAGATTATTAGAAGTGTAGAAAAAAACCTAGCAAAATAGGAAAAATAAAAAACTACACTAACATTTGAAAACTATGAGATGGTAAATTTCAAAATTACCATGGAATTGAAGACTACTTCAGCTTTTAAGAAATAGGAGAAGATAGTAAAAAGTTGAAAGCTAAGTTCAGAGAGGGTGCCAAGGAGGAAGAAGAAGAAGAAGAAGAGGATGAAGAGGAAGAAAAAACCCATGTACAAACACCTCTAGCTTTGACACAAGGCATGGGAAAAAATCATCAAGAAGAGGAGGAGACTGAGGGTACTGAGGGAGAAGAAACCAAGGAAGTACCTACTCCTTGTTGGAAATTTGATTGAAAAGCTCATTGTTGTTGAAGATCAAAGATAGAGATTGTTGTAAAAGAATGTTTTCAATCATTTTTTTGTCATTGATGTCAAACCTACTATTTGTAGGGATGATATTTGCTTATATGATCCAAATACTATCACTTAGTTGATTGATGAAGAGGATTTGATCAACAAGATGTAACAAGAGCACCTAAGGTAAAGGTTGAGTTATGATGTTGTAATGAAGTGCAAGGATCAATTAAGACAATGGTTAAGTAATTTATTAATGAAATACTCAAATATATAGAGGTTGGTCACACTTAGAAACATTGGAGGAAGAAGTTGTAACAAGGTTGATTGCAAAGCCTAAACTAAGATATTTAGTGGATGTCAATAAAGTTAGTTGAAGCCGAGCAAATTCTCAATAGAAGCCAAATAATAGAAATTTCTAGTATGTGCTGATTGATCTTCATGTGCTGAGTGAAAATTAGGTTCCAAGCTTCAAAAAAATTTTAGTTGGTGCTGAGTGATCTTTAGGTGTTGAGCATTAGGAAAAAAATAGTTGATGCCGAGTAACATAGTATGTGCCGAGCACCAGTATTTCAATAGTACTGAGTTGTTGCATTATTTTAGATGATGAAGATTCACCAAATCTAAGCTGACATAGTGGTTACATTGAATTTTGTGAATGAGTTGGAAGATAAGGATGATGAGTTGGTGGTACAAAATCCTATGTAAACCATTTTTTAAAGAATTCTAAAGGATTATTCAAGAAGTTTTTAGAGAAAACAAAATATGGGTTAGATGCAATGAATCCTAGCTAATCCATGAAAATTGAAATTGAAAAATAGAAGAATCAAGTGGGAAAAGGTACTCCAAGACTTCTATTTAAGAAGTCATAGACTAAGAAGCAACGATCTATTGATACTATTGCTGCTGAAGAGCTAAATCTATGAAGTAGTTAGAAGGGTGTCAAGGAGGAGGCATTGAGGAGAAGGAAGAGCACAAAGGCTTTGCTTCTGTGAGTGGTAATGAAGAGATGATTACATTGGTACATTGAGTGTGGAGACTCAAGGAGAAAAAGCTTGAAAGGAGGACAAGCTATCAAGAGTTGTAGAGATTAAAAGCCAGGCAAGGGTATGAGATGAGAAGTGATCTGAGATCTACAAGATAAGTTGTATGTTTTAATTAGGTCAAGACTTTCTAATACTCTCTAAAATTTCTATTAGATCTTAAAATCCTATGGACTTAGGTTGGCCTAACATCCATTTGTAAATCCTTTAACAGGGTGACATTCCAAGTGAATGTTCTAAAGTCCTCTAACCAGGCCCACTTCTAATAGTGTGGTTAAATCCTCTAACAAGGTCACATTTAAAAGTGTGTTGTAAGCCTTTAACAGGGAAAACCTTTCATAGGGCATCACTTCAAAAGAGTGAGAATTGAGTAGTATGTTACTGGTGGTTTTTCTCAAATTGGGTTTCCACATAAATCACTTTGTCATGTGTTGATTTATAGTAACTTGTTGATTATATAAGTTAAAGCTTGGATGAATGAATGGTTGAATGAGTTCAGTATAGTTAGTGAAAATTTTGAATAGGGCATCTAGACCTTGAATAAATGATTCACACCACCACCCCCCCCCCCCGTCCAAATTATTCTAAAGAATTTCTAATAATTGGTATTAGAGCTATCTGTTGATTTAGTTTCAAGGTACTAGTGTACACTCAAAAGTGTCCCACTCTAAGCCCTTCTATCCAAATGATTCCATGAGTTTGGAATGCTTAGATGCTGGCTTAGAGCTCTCTATCCACGGAGTGCAAGAGAGCATATTTCAAGTTCAAGGGCTCTCAGCTGAGCCTTCAAAATACTCTTCTTGCTAGTAAACCATGCAATGAGAGGTTCCAAAGAAAAGATGCGAGAATGCAAATGTCCCAAGGAGTTCCTCAAGAATGTAATGCAAATGCAGATTAAGCTAGAATGAGATGCAAAGTGTAGCTATGATAAGCATGTATGAGAGTGTTACAATCCAACTATTAGACTATATGATTTAAGCTACATGTAAAAATGAAAGCTAAGCTAAGCTAGAATGCCATGGATGAGAGAATGTAGACAAGAAAGAGAATTTCTCCACAAAGCTCTAAAGAAAATTGTTAGAAAACCTGCAGCATAACAATACTCAAAAGATGGATGCTTTGAGGGGGAAAGCTCTCTCCCTTTTAAAGTCATACGGATGGTAAAGATGAAGATGAAGATGGTGGATGATCAAATGTGGAATTTGAAAAGAGGAGTGATCCATTGCACACACAAGTCAACCAATAGAATATAAGTTGACTTGTCATATAAGACAAAAGTCACAAAGCCTTTCCTTTTAAGTGCAAAATAGAAAAAGCACTTTTTGTGTGCACTTTAAGTGGGTTAGAAGAATGGGGTCTTTTATTTAATTAAAAGTGGAGATGTTCTTTTAATCAAATAATGAACTTAGGATAGCATAGTCAAACTATAGTTTATAATCAAATTGATTGATTATTAGCAATTTGGTCTAGGTAAATGATTTAATTAATTTAGTCAAAATGCTAAGAAGGGAGCTAATAGTCTAGATGACCATTTTTAAGTGATTACATTTTCCCTTGTTTGACTAATGCATGATCAATCTGGGAACACATTATGTCAAAGAAAATAGAAGCCAAGTAGGCAAAAATAGATATAGATATCTAATTACAAAGAATGAAATGCAGAAAGCGATAGTGAGTCCTGAATGTAAAGCTTGATAGCAGTAGTGCTGAACACTAGGAAAAGATGATGTCAAAATTCAAGAAGAATGCTAGCACTTAGCAAAGTTGATAGATTAAGAACAAGTGAGAAGATCAAACAAATGCTCCTAAAAAATAGATAACTATAGCAATCAGTGATAGAGTATTTCTGCCCCCTCAAGATCAAAATCAAAGTGAGGTAAGGGGATGCAAAAACTGGCTAGACATGAAAAAATTAGAATATAGCAATGTCCAAGATGATAGATAGATGATTAGAACCCAAGAATGACTATAATAAACTGATAAAATGCCCCAATTTGACTAGAGTTGATCTTTCATAAAATTAGGTCAAAATGAGTAGAAAGGTGATTTTAGAGATGAAACGATGAATTGAAGTAGATATGAAGTATGGAAATGATGAAGACATGAAGAAATGAAGATGCCCCAGTGATGACTCAGAGATTAGACCTCAAAAGGTCAGCTAACTACTCAGAAGAAAGTAGAATTTTAAAAGACAAATTTGACCATCAAGATTAACTTGAATTTTGATTTCAATCTCAAAAATGAATCCAAGACATTGAAATTATTTAAGAGGTCAAAAATTTATATAATGTGATGATAAGATAGAAAAGAGATGAAGTGAAAGATTAAGAAGGTGAAAAGACATAAACAAGAAGAAAGTAAAGAAATATATGAAAGGAGTTAAGTGATATGTCTGTGAAAAGATGAAGAGAGGGCTCTCCCCATATGCAAGAATGAAAGACTAAGCTAGAAAATGAACCTAAAATGCAAGCTAATATGAAAAGTGGTTTACCAAAAAGAAGTGCATGATATTTAGACTCTTAATTTCATCATTGAGAGTTTATTAGGGACTTCATGAGATCATATAATTACCAGTAGCATAACTATGAGAATATGAATATGATCAATATCAGATAGGTATGTGGAAATCCAATCTAAGCATCAGAGACATTTAAGTCAAGATAACTATGCGATTATATTCCTTAAGTTTGATTTAGCAAGATTATAGTTGTATCGAGGCATAAGCACCAGGATAACCCCTGAGTGCGATCTTGTGAAATAGTCAAGGATGATACATTTAAAAGTAAAAGTGTCAAATAGGATAAGCATGAATGCTTAAAACACTATAGACAAATGAAGTATACCCACAAGCAAAAATCAAGAAAGCATGTCTCATGCCCCTAGTCTTCTAGTCAATGACATCCTTGAAAGACTATTAGGGAGGGAACACATAGTAAAGAAATCATCATAGACAACACACAAAGTAGATAAAGATTAGCATAACTTAGTCATTTAAGTGTTAAAGTGCATGTGTGTAAGTCACTTGGCCATTTCTTCAAGAGTTGATTCTGATAGTGAGAAATATTGCGACATTGGAGACTGTAGGTAAACTATCTGAAAATGTTGAAAAACACTTAATGTCAAGGTGGGGGAAGTGTTGAGAAACACTATTTTGTGAGTTGTCAAAGAAACCCTAATGTACAAGAATACCTCAATAGGCTAAGTAGCTATGCCCCTGAGATGAGGACAAGAAACAATTCCAAGCCAGGAAATGTGTAGTGAAATGAATGATTGAGACTAATAGACATAGCTACAAGGGCCTCAAGAGTGCCTATTTCCAAATTTTCATCACTTGGTAGATTTTTTTTTTTTTTGGTGATACATCAAAGTGCCTATTGCTAGGTTTTCACTAAGACGATCATTTTTTTAGGACATTTTGTGATTTTTAGTATTTTTTTAGGATCATAGATATGTACAAGATAGCTGAGCAGTGAGCCTCTTAAACATAGAATTTCTTCAAATGTAGGACATTGATAGGCTCTACAAGTTCTTCACCCTCAGGAGTAGACAGTTGATAAGCACTAGACCCAAATACCGCTATGATAATGTATGGGCTTAACCAGTTAGGTTCAAAATTTCCCTTTTTCTCTTGATGTTGTTGATTTTTGGGATTCTCTCTAGGCACAAGTTCACCAACTAGAAACTCACATGGGTGAAATTTATTATTATATTGAGTAGACATATGCTTCTAATAAGCCCTCATGAGATCAAAAGTAGCCTTACGACATTCATCAAGAGTCTCTAGTTCTTGTACTCACATAGCTCTATGGTCTTCATTGATTATCAACCCATGTAAGGAGACTCACACGGAGGGGATCTCAACTTCTAATGGGAGGATGGCCTCAGAGCCATAGACTAAAGAAAATGACGTAGCCCCTATAGGAGTATGAATGGTAGTTATATAGGCCTAAAGTGCTGGATTTATCTAGATGTGCCAATCTCTCCCAGACTTGTGAACAATACTGTGTAATATTTTCAGCAATGTTTTGTTGGAGGCCTTAGCTTGGCCATTCCCTTGAGGATAATAAATAGAGGACCAATGTTGTTTGATGCAAAATTTCTTGCATAACTATTTGAGGTCCTTGTTCTTAAACTATCCTCCATTATTAGTAACAATGGAGGAAGGAATACCATAATGAAAAATGATGTGGTTCAATATAAACATGGCAACATGTTTTCCTATAGTAGCAGATAGTGGCACAACCTCAACCTATTTGGTGAAATACTTAGTTGCTGTAATGATGAACTTGTGACCACTAGATGAACTTGGGTGAATTTTTCCTACCAAGTCAAAGGCCCATTGTTGAAATGGCCAATATGTCATTGAAGGAAACAACTCACGTCCAGGAGCATGAATTAAGTTGTCATGAAGCTAACATTTCTGACAAGACTTGGCATAACGAACAACATCAGCTTGCATGGTAGGCCAGTAATAACCCATCCTAACTAGTTTTCAAGAAAGTGCAAGGCCATTAGAATGTGCCCCACAAATGCCATCATGGACTTTAGTGAGTGCCTTTTTGGACTCTTCTAGTTCTAAACACCTAAGCAATGTTCCATCTAGACTCTTCCTATACAAGTCACCAGAGACCAAAGTGTAATGTGAAGCATTATGAAGAAGTTGGAATTTTTGGTTGTGCGTGAGGGTTTTAGGTATAACCTAATCATGCAGGTAGGAGAAGATAGCCACATAGTGGGAGGAATCATGACCCACAATAGTATATATCACTTGGTTATCCAAGGAATCATAGGTAGGGTGATGTAGTTCTTCCACCAGGAACTCGAATCGTGATTAATGTTCTTATAGTTGGAGGATAGATGCTAAGGTGGTCATAGCATCAACAACCTTGTTTTCTACTGTAGGAATTTGTTGGAAGGTTACAGAGGTAAAATAATTCCTTTGAGCATCTATCAACTTCTTATAAGGGATCAACTTGTCATCCTTCATTTGGTATTCATTGTTTACTTGGTTCACAACAAGTTGAGAATCACCATAGATGTTTAGTTCACTTATCTACCATTCAAGAGCCATTTTGATACCATTTGTTAATGCTTCATATTCTACAATTTTGTTTGTACATGGGAATAGGAGTTTGTAGGACTTTGGGATTGTATAACCGTGAGGGGAAACAAACAAAACACCCGCTTCAACTCCATTTTGAGTATGAGACCCATCAAAAAACATCTTCCATGTCCTTTCAATAATATACATGATTAAGGCATCTGGAAATTCAATTAGCTTAGGTGCTGTATCTTTGAGTGGAAAGTCAGCCAATTGGTCAGCTATGGCCTGTCCTTTGATTTCCTTACATTCGACATACTGAATGTCAAATTCAAAAAGAATCATCATCCATTTAGCAAGATGACTAGTAAGTGCGGCTTTACTTAACAAATATTTCAAAGGATCTATCTTAGCAATCAAGTGAACTATATGCACCAATATATAATGTCAGAGCTTTTGAGAGGCAAATACTCCAGCAAGGCATTCCTTCTCTATACTTGTATAGTTTATTTCTTAAGCTACCAAAGTTTGACTGATATAGTATATGGCTATTTCTTTATCCGTCTCATCACTTTGGGCTAAGAGTGCTCCTAGAGAAGAATTCATAACTGAAATATATAGAATCAAAGGTTTTCTCGGAATGGGTGGCATCAAAACTGGAGGTTTTTCCAAGTGGTCTTTGATTTGATCTAAACTCTATTGACAGTCACTGTTCCAAATATGGGTGGATCCTTTATGTAGATTTTTATTGAAAGCTTGAGCCTTATCAGCCAATTGAGATATAAATCTTCTTATGGATTATAGATGTCCTTGCAGACTTCTAAGCTGACTGATATTCTTTGGTGGAGGCATATCCATGATAGCTTGGACTTTTTTAGGATCAACCTCAATGCCTTTTGCTAAAATGATATACCCTAGCAATTTCCCAGAAGGGACACCAAAGGCACATTTTTTTGGATTTAGCCTAAGTTGAAATTGTTCCATACGGTCCAATATTAGACTAAGGTCTCTGAGATGTGTGTCTCATTTTTTAGATTTAACCAATGTGTCATCAACATAGTCTTCCATGTTTTTATGCATCATATCATGAAAGATGGTTATCATTTCTCTTTGATATGTAGCGCCAACATTTTTAAGCCCAAAAGGCATGACATTCTAGCAAAAGGTACCCCATGCACATGTAAAAGCTATCTTTTCTTGGTCTACTAGAGCTATCTTGATTTGGTTATACCCAAAAAATCTATCCATGAGTGAGTACATCTCATAACCCGTAGTCATGTCCACTATCATATCGATGTTTGGGAGTGGAAAGTCATCCTTTGGGCATGATTTGTTGAGATCTCTAAAATTAGTACAAACTCATATGGGTTTGTCATGCTTAGAGATAGGTACAATGTTGGAAATCCACTCCACATAATCAATAGCCCTAATGAAGTTTGCACTTAAGAGTTTTTCCAACTCTGCCTTGACTAGTAGGCCACATGTGGATGCATTTTTCTCAACTTCTATTTGATAGGCTTGACATCTGGTGAGATTGCTAAGTGATGCATGATGAGATCTATATCAAGCCCTAGCATATTAGAGTATGTCCATGTGAAGTTGACCTTCTTGTCTTGAAAGAATTGAGCAAACTGTGTCTTTTCTTCATTTGACAAGGGCTGAGCTACATGAATAATCTTAGGACATTCTTCTATACCCAAGTTGATAGGCTACATAGGTTCAATGAGAATTGAAGATCTATCCTAGAAATAGCTTGGAAGACTACCAAGTACCTCATCTATAGGTGCCTCAGGGAGGTTTTCACCATTAGATATGCCTTTATTTTTACTTTTTTGAGGATTAGACACCACCATAATGCGGTTTTCGCCATTTGACCGCTTATTTTTTCTTTTAATTTTTTGACTGAGGTACTTGATATCTGATTCCATCATGTTAATCATGGGTTTTTTGGTGGAAGAAGTGATGGGTTCAATGGCATTCAGGTAAAAAGTAATCTCATAGTCATTTTGGAAAGACCGTATTTCAAGTCTTTGATTTTGGAGAGACCAATCTATGAGATCCAAGTGAATTAGCAAGAGTAAGGAAAAAGTTTCAAGGTGATTGATATGGAAGGAGTCATCTTTGGTGACCTATGAAGTCAAGCCTATAGAGAATGTTGCAAAGGAGCCCAGCTCAGGAATAGACCTAGAGGGACTAGCGTGATCCATTGAGACATGTTGTAAGTCAAACCCATCCGACCTATACTAGACCATTCAACTAAATTTGGTTGGGTTGTATAGGCATGAATTACATCCACCCCTAGCTCACAAGATGTTTCCAAGAGAATTTCCCACTCATACTCATGAGAATCTATACTCTAATCCCTAGCTTTGAGACAAGCAATATTCTATCTAATTCATCCTCTATTCATGTCCTCAGGAGTAGATTCTTCTTGTTCATGTTGTTGGAAGGTAGAAGCTTCCTCATTATTATTAGTAGTCAATATTTCTTCTCCCCAAAGGAGGGAAGTGAGAGGGACACAGTCTTCATCTTGTGAAGTGGTAGTAATTATGGGAGGGTCATCACCCTTTGATTTTCTAGAAATGAGAAATCTTCGATCACATGTTGGTATATCATTGTCTAGCCCAAAGCCTAGACCAACAGTCTCTCGAGAATCACAACCTTGAGTATGACTTATAGGTTCAACTATAGCTTTTTTGTTACCAGTTAGAGACTCATGGCCTTGATAGCTCATGGTTGCTAGAAATTTATAGCCTTTTCCATAACATTTAGGAGAGATGGGAGTGGTGACTATGACTTCCTCCTCATCTTCCTCTCCCCTATAGATCTAATATCTAATAGCCTATTCTTCTTTCTTCGCTTCTAGGGGAATTGAGGACTATACAAAAGTACCAAAAAGAGTCATGGCGAAAGCGAAGGGCTTCCATTTGGTAGATGGTTTCCCATAAGACTAAGGGGAAATAGGTAGGGCAGCAATAGAGTCTAGAGTGTATTCACCCATGCCAAGTCTCATCATCCTCATTTTATGTTCACACTCCTTGAAAGATGGTGTCAGCTCGTGAGAAGAGCAATTATGTGGAACTAGTGTTTCAGCAAGAGATAATGTGTTGATAGACATGGAGTTGTCACTGGGGACAACTACTTTAGTACCATTAAAAGGGAACTTGATGCACTAATGGTATGTAGAGGGCACTTCTTGCATGTCATGGATCCATGGTCATCCCAACAACAAGTTGTATGCAAGTGTTACGTCTAAGACTTGGAAAATGTACATTCTTCTCAACTGGATCAACTCTGATTGGAAGCACAATTAGACCTTTAGAAGGCCTTTTGACCTCATCATAAGCCTTTATAGTGATCTTGCACTTAGGATCAATGGAAAATTTAGACATGCCAAATTTTTGGATTACATTGAATGAAATGATATTCAGCCTTGCACCATTGTCTATCAAGACTTGATGAATGCGAGTATGGAAGATTTGAACTTTGACATGGAGAGCAAGGTTGTGGGGATGACTAAGAGCTTGATCATCCTCTTTAGAAAAGGTGAGATAATGAGGTGAAGACATATGGTTCACCATGGATTGGAATTGTCTTGCATCAATGTCAGTGGGAACATTGGCAGAATGTAAATCTTTTTGTGGATATGCTTGTGCAAGGGGACAATTCTAACAACTCAAAAATAGAAATTTGAGCTAGGGTGCATTGTAGTTGATTGACAAGGTCATAGTTAGAGATATTGGAGGTAGTTGGTTGTTTATAAGATGAAGCATTCTTAGGATCACGAGAAACTTTAAGGACAACCTTAGATTGCCCCGTAGTGATGGCGTTAAGTGGTTCACTCTGTGAAGAGGAAGATTCAGCCACTCAGAGCACCACCCTAGGTCTAGTGTTAGCGTGACATTGAGGAATAGATCATGTCTTGAAAACCACTTTTGGTTGTTCATTCTCAACATCATAATTGGGCTGTTTGTCACTTTTGGGACTTGCCATGCATAAATATTCAATGGGCTCAAGAATGCCTATAATATTATCTGTGTCAGCGTAAGCATAGCTGACTTTGGAATCATGATTATTTTTGGTAGCTTTGGAGGTTTCACCTTTCTCATATTTTGGAAAGGTTTGTTTAAAATATTTGTGGTCAACATTTTTAACAAGGCCATCTGTGACAACTTTTCCTTCCTCAATGAGATCTTGAATTACGTCTTTAAGCTTAAAACAATTTTCAGTATTATGACCCTTGCTTTGGTGATAATTGTAAGTGTGATCCTCTCTCCACCATGGAGGTCTGATAGGTGGATCATAAGGACAAGAGTTGTCTGGTAAAGTAACCAGCTTGTTTGCAATCAAAGTTTTTAGAACCACTTCATAAGGCTTAACCATAGGTGTGTAAACATGTCATTTCTTGGTAAACTTAGAGCTCTTATCAAACGTTTGTGGTTTCAAACTTTCTTGTTGTTTTGCAACATAGATGGCATTAGAAAGGTTAAAAATAGGTTCCTTGGTCTTAGGAGTGTCCACTACTCCATCATTGACAACATACTTGTTCTTATTCCAAGGTTTGCCTTTGTCTTTATCATTTCCATTGTTATTCTTGTCTTTTTTTATAACAATATCACCTTTTCTGATAGCAACATCCTCAATGTGATATTCACTCTTGACCATGGCATTGAAGGATGTGAATAATTATTTTCTTAGATCAAAGTATAGCTTAGGTAGAAGTGTATTGACAAAAATGTCAAATTTTTCAGCCTCAGGAACTTGCCGAGGATATTGAGAATATAAAGAACTCCATCGTTGAAGGTATGTTGCAAAAGGTTCTCCTAGTTTTTGTTTGATGTTGCACAAGTCTAGCAAAGTCATAGGATGTTGAGTGTTGTATGAATATTGTTGGATGATGTATTGTGCAAATTCATTGAATGTTTTAAGAGGAGGACTCAATTTTGTGAACCATTCCATAGCATGTCCTCTTAGACTTATAGGAAAAAAATGCATAAGAAAGGTGTCTTCATGCATAAAGTCCATGCTAATAGCATAGAAATGTCTCACATGGTCATGAGGGTCACAATTTCCATCATATTTTTCATACTTAGGAACCTCTATATCCTTAGGAAATGACAACATGTATAGACTCCTATCAAATGGAAGAGCACAAATTAATTTAACAAATGATGTTTTAGGTAGCTCTTTTGAAGTTTGTAGTTGTGCAAATTTTTTCCTCAGTTCTTATATTTCTTCCCTTAAGATTTCAGCCTTGATGGGCTCTCATTTTGGAATTATACAATCAACATCAAAATCTTGAGGGAGTTTCCATCCCCTAGCTGCCATGTATCAGAAGTATTGGTCTCCATTTTTCTCTAAACCTCTAAGCATTAGTTTTTGGGTGAAGCCATCTTGTTGAAATTTGATCACGTATTCGCTAGTTACTTCTTCATCACTATCATGATGGGATGGTTTAGGTGGTGAAGGACATGTGCCAGTGGCAACTCTAGGAGTCCTTGGTGGCATGTGATTGCCATCATTATTCTCAAAAGGATTTTGAGGACAAGTTCCTTTATGTCCTTCATAGCGTGCCTATTTGTCAATGTCAACTTGTTGGTTTTCTATTTTTGTAGTGTATATAGTGTCCAAAGTCTTTTGGGTTTCACATGATTGTTCTTCTAAGTGACGCTTAATTTTATCAGGGTGCACCATAGTGACTATACCGCTTGTATCCTTGGGCATCTCAGAGGGTGTACCAAATGGATTTTCAAAACTATAAAGTGGGTTGTGCCAAACATTGGCCATTTGTGTTTGAGAAAATTCGAGATTCTTATCACAAGGTTGGTTGCGAGGACGTTTGGGTGGTGTTTCCAATTTCTTGAAAATGAAAGATTTATGGTCACCATTAGCAACTTGATGTCTAGTTGTCACCGACATGTAAAGATTTGTCTTTGTTTAATAGGACAAGAGAAGTATGTCAGATTTGAAGCTTTTACAACCATGACTAGTCACTTGTCAAAGTGTAATAGATGGCTTATCAAATAGTTCTCAAGAGCTTACATTACTGGTGACTCAAGCTGAGTGAGTGAGCAAGAAGCTCAATAACAAATAGCTAGAATAGAATAATAACCAGATTTTGACAAGTGATTCATCAAGGGTATTTCAAGACTTACATTCGATAGACTAAACCCATCTTTTTGACTTAGGACAAATTCCTAACACACTGATACACAACTAGAATCAAGGGAGACTAATGTGACATACCTTGAACTAGAAAAATCTGACTACAAACACTATTTTGGAAAAAAAAAACCTCAAGCGATACTTTCTCAAGAAGCAAGTGACAGAGTGCTAGTTTTGTGCAAAAAAGATCAATTTTTGACTTAAAGTGTTTGTTTCAATTCATCAATCAGATGGTTTTTCAAGTTAGACAGTATTTTTTTCCAGTTTGTATTGGTTATTAGTAATGTTTGCAAATAGTAGGTGTTTCAACATGTCTTAAAACAATTGAGCAAGGGTAAAAACAACCTTGTCAACACGCATTTGTGATATCAGAACAACCTTCCTAGCAATTTTACCAAAATGTTTATGTTGTAAGAATGTTAACACAGGTCAACACATCAAAAATAGTAGCCAAGAAATCTACCTTAAAGTCACAGTTCATTACTCAACAACTTGGCCCATGCTTGATGCTCCTTCACCTCACACCAAGTGGTTGCCCACAAAAGATATTGCCTTTGTCATGTAAGTGCCATAAGCACAACCAAGGGAGCACATATGGTGAGTGTAAAATCTTGGGGTGATCTGAGTAGTCCTCTAGGATCGATCCTTGCACTAAGAAGTTGAGTAGCTAAAAAGGGTAGTTACTAACTTAGGGTGTTTAGTTAGGGCTTTCAGTCATAGTGTTCCTCTTTCTCCCAATTATGAGACACCTCACCTTGTGATGAGTAACTGATCTCGAGACCACAAGAGTACCTTAAGCATTCTTGCCTAGTGATCTCCCTATGGTTGAAATCCCATAAGAAATCACACTAGGTGAAGAAAAACACTATGTATACCAAGGTTTTGTGTCCTTGATAGCCTTGAGTTTATAGTGGGTTGGAAGAGTTGGGTAATCTGCTTGTTCCCACTTGGGTCATTCCTCTCAGGTTGTCTGAGAGTAGACCTGCTAAAGGATCCTAACTAAACATGGAGTGGATCAACTCTTGGAGGTCAAGATTTCTAATTCACCTCAAGGGTGAAGAGCATACTCTCCTATTCCAATCGTGTCACCCAAACACACCAAGAAGAGTAAATTACCCACTTTCTTTCAAAATTCAAAGGTGGGTCAAGATTTTTGATTCACCACAAGGGTGAAGAGCATACTCTCCTATCAGCAATGAACTCCAGTTACAAGTTTTAATATGCCTATAAAAAAAATGAACTAGTACATGCCACACATGAAATAACAAGAACAAGCAAGTTTTTGTTTTTATGCTTTGGGCAGCCCTACAAACAAGTGTTAGTAGCCCTTGTGCATTTGAAGCTTTGACATGCATTCTTTTTAGCAATGAAATGAGAAACTCCCCATAAAGCAAGGTTAGGGCATAAAAACCAAGTAAAACCTACAAAAAAAAGAGGTTAGTTGTCTCAAAGATCCAAGTTATCTTTTAATCAAGTGTGTGCAAAGAAATTGCAAACTAATCACAAATGCTCTCATTTTTACTCTTTGCTTTTGACCTAGTCAACAAGATTAGACTTTTTTGCAATGATTTTTGATTAAAAAATAGAAATGAAAAGAAGAGACCCTTGCTAAAAACTAGAGAGATTTCCAAAAATGTAAGAAATTCAAAAAATATCTCTTCATTTGTGCCCTAGAGACCCATTTTTTCAAAATAGACTAGATTTATTAAATCGGGTTTTTGATCCTTAATATGACCTCAAAATTCAAAAGAAAAAGAAAGTATCCCCCTTATAATTCAAAAACCTTTCCGAAAATGTAAGTTTTTTTGAAAAAGACACTGATTTGTGACCATAAATGATTTTTTATGAAAAAAAAAGAAAATATCATAACTCACGTAAATCATGTTAAAATGCTTTAAAAATTGGATTGAGACATGTTGGACACATGCTAAACCTACAAAAATTTAGAACCAAACTCAACAATTTAAAATATATGATCAAATCTTTAAAACAACTAGGTTTTGGCCTTCAAACCAATCTACGTATGGGTTAGCCTTAAAACCAAAGTGATAATTCTACAAAACCACTTGATTAGATCATATATACTGTTGTAAAAAGCCAAAGATAAGAAATGAAAGCAAATGGAGCTAGAAACTTGATTCAAGCCCCATGGTGGGCACCAAAAATGTACACTCAAAAGTGTCCCACTCTAAGCCCTTCTATTCAGATGATTTCATGAGTTTGGAATGCTTGGATGCCGACTTAGAGCTCCCTATCTATAGAGTGCAAGAGAGTGTATTTCAAGTTTAAGGGCTCTTAGCTGAGCCTTCAAAATACTCTTCTTGCTAGTAAACCATGCAATGGGAGGTTCCAAAGCTAAGATGCAAGAGTGCAAATGTGCTAAGGAGTTCCTCAAGGATGCAATGCAAATGAAGATTAAGCTAGAATGAGATGCAAAGTGTAGCTATGATAAGTATGTATGAGAGTGTTATAATCCAACTATTAGACTATATGATTTAAGCTACATGTAAAAATGAAAGTTAAGCTAAGCTAGAATGCTATGGATGAGATAATGTAGACAAGAAAGAGAAGTTCTCCACAAAGCTCTAAAGAAACCTGTTAGAAAACTTGCAACATAACAATACTCAAAAGATGGATGCTCTGAGGGGGAAAGCTCTCTCCCTTTTAAAGTCATAGGGATCGTAGAGATCAAGATGAAGATGGTGGATGATCAACAATGGAATTTGAAAAGAGGAGTGATCCATGTGCACACACAAGTCAACCAATAGAATATAAGTTGACTTGTCATATAAGAAAAAAGTCACAAAACTTTTTCTTTTAGTTGAAAAATAGAAAAAGGACTTTATGTGTGCACTTTAAGTGGGTTAGGAGAATAGGGTCTTTTATTTAATTAGAAGGGGATATGTTCTTTTAATTAAATAATGAACTTAGGATAGCATAGTCAAACTATAGATTATAATCAAATTTATTGATTATTAGCAATTTGGTCTAGGTAAATGATTTAATTAATTTATCCAAAATGCTAAGAAGGGAGATAATAGTCTAGATGACCATTTTTAGGTGATTACAACTAGAAGCAGAAAGATCAAGATGTCCAAGAGAGAAGTTCCCAAGATAAACAAAGACAACTTTATTGCATGGTAGAGTCTGATGAAATTGCATCTTAGATCAATAGGTGACTATGCACAAACCTCAATTGGAAGAGAACATGTAACTCTAGTAGGACCTCTTATTGTAGATGATTTGAATAAAAAGGAGCATAACTATATAAACAATGTTGGAGATTGCCTTTGCACTTAACTATGTAGAATATGATGACATCAAAGACTGTGACACTGCATTTGAGATGTGGCAAACTTTGTCAAAAATCTATGGAGGAGATTAGAATGTCCAAAGAGAAAAGAGAGAAAGCTTAAGAGGAAAGTTTGATGACATGAAGATGGAAGAAGGTAAAAATCCTGCTCAGTATGCTGCAAGAATGAAAGAAGTGGTGAGTGCAATAAGAAGTCTAGGTGGGCAATTAGAAGAAGAAACAACCATCAAAAAATACTTAAGAACTTTGCTTACTTTCTATTCTATTAGAGTTTTAGCAATCCAAGAGCTAAGGTGTGTACAAGGAAACATACTAACCTTTGAAGGAATAGTTGGAAGACTTACTGCATTTGAGCTATCCAATGTTGACAACTATAGACTTGAGAACATTGAATATTCTTTCAAAGCCAAGATGACAATAAAAGATAATGAGGAGGACACATCAAGCAAGAAAAGAAGAGAAGGAAAACATGCATCCAGTGATGGCAGCACAGATGAGGAAGATGTTGAATAGTTAGAAGCACTATTGGCTAGGAGATTCCATAGAGGTAAAGGAAAATTCAAAGGTAAGCTCCCTATCATATGTTTCAATTGCAATGAAGTAGGTCATAAAGCTGCAAGATGTCCATAGAAAAAGAACTTTAAAGAAGGAAACAAGTATAGGAATAAAAGAGAAGATGACAAGAAAGAGAAAAGGCAAGAGATGCTACATTGTTGAAGAAGACTCTAATGAGAATGATGATGAAGTAGTCTATGTAGCCATGAAGGATGAATTTGACAAAGATGAAGATGAAGCAATAGCATTGGTTACCTATGTGAACAAGAATGACAAGTCGATGCTCACATCACATGATAGGAGATAAAAGTAAGTTCATTACCTTTACTCAATATGATGGAAATAGTGTTAGATTTGGTAATGATGCTCCATGTCAAACCAAAGGAAAAGGCTCTATCAAACTTACAAAGAAAATTTCATGTGATAATGCATACTATGTTGAAGAATTAAACTACAACTTGTTGAGTGTATCATAGTTAGGCGATGTAGGTTGCAAAGTTGAATTTGGAAACCAAACTGCCAAGATCTATGACACTAATGGAAATTTGATAGGAAAAGGTGAACAAAATAGGAGTAATCTATTTTATCTAGATATGGAAGATGCAACATGTATTTTTTTTGGACTTGATGATGTGTGGTTGTGGCATAAAAGGCCATGTCATATTAAATTTGATAATTTGATTAGCATCAGCAAGAAAAAGGAAGCCATAGGGTTGGCCAAGTTGAAGAAACCTAAAAACACAATGTGCAAACAATGCCAACTAGGAAAGATGATTAAGCATAGTTTTAAAAGCAAAACATACACTTGCAATGAAGTACTAGAGTTAGTCCATACAGACTTATGTGGCCCAATAGAAGTGCATAGCTACCTAGGAGACAGATACATAATGCTATTTGTAGATGACTACTCCAGGATGATGACTGCTATGTTCTTAAAGAAAAAATCTGATGCATTTCAAATGTTCAAGTGGTATTTAGCTAGAGTTGAGAAGGAAATAGGAAAGAATCTAAAATTCCTAAGGTCAGACAGAGGAGGTGACTTCACATCAAGAGAGTTTGAAACATTCTACAATGAAAAAGGTATTAAAAGGCAAACATCAACACCAAGAACTCCACCATAGAATGGTATTGCTAAAAGGAGGAATAGGTCAGTAATTGACTATGCTATAACCTTGATGATGGAGAAAAATTTTGCACTAAAGTACTAGAGAGAAGCTGTAAGTATTGCAGTCTACACACTAAATAGAGTTCAAGTCAAGAAAGGTACAAATGCAATATCTTTTGAATTATGGTATGGTCATTCACCCAATGTTAAACATTTCAAAATATTTGGTTGTAAATGCTATTGTAGATGCTCAAAAATGGTTCGCATCTACAACTTCATTACTTCTTCATACTAATTTGTCCCATTTTCTCATTCTACTAACTTTGATCTTTTGGCCAGATTGACCATATTTCGTCATTTGTATCCCCTTTCACATCAATTTCATATCAACTCAAAATCATATCAAATCAACTCGAAATCACCCCAAATCAACTCAGAATCACCCCAAATCAACTTGGAATCACTCAAAATCAGTCCCAATCAACCTAAAACATGTCAAACATCCCAAATTGATCATCATTTATCTTATCCTAGCTATTGTTGTGGCTTTCAGTGCCTTGGAAATCTATCAACCTATCAATCTTATCAATCTGACTTTAGTACTATCGTGGCTCTCAGTGCTAGCTCAAACTATCATTCATGTCATTCAATATTTGAAATTGTTGAGGCTTTCAATGTCAAATCATGGCATCATCAACCATTTTAATAACATTGACAATATTCGTTGGTGTTATTATGATCAAACCTTATCAATCAATTTCAATCCTGTAGCATTTACAATGTCAATTAAATGTTACATATCAACCAATTCATGTCATGTGTCCTTTGCATGTTATCAAATTCAATCAATCAATCTGATCATGGCTTTGATCTACTAGTTATCATCTTATTCCATATCCATCATTGTAGCACTTTCATCAAAGGATACTGTCGCATTCATTTAATCAATTTGGCCAATTACCTACTAACTTTCTCTATAGGATTAAATAACCCATAATTTAATCCTATTCTTTCTAATTATTCTTCCTAGTTATCATCCTAAATTAATTAATCTTATTAATTAATTGATTCATTATCTACAAACCATGGAAATGTACAATTTCCTAAGTTCCATTTTCCATCATTAATTCCATTTTCTACTAATTCTTATTTTGTGGAATAAGAGGATTTTTAATTTGAATATTCCATAAAATATTGCATCATCATGTCACTTGGATATGACACCTCGTGGATTCTCCTTTGACACTTGGTTGAGATTTTTCATAATCAAATATTATTACCTCTTACGTATGTCCCTATTTGGCTTCTTTGTCATAGATTCTTGGCTTTAAGTGGGTTGAGGTGTCTTATGACGCGTCATAGATTCTCTTCCACATTTAGCCAAGTTTGACTTGCATGTGTCATAGAATCTCAAAATTGGCATATTTTTTCATATGTGTCATGGATTCTCAAAGGAATCTCTTGCCACATCGCACATCTATGGGTGAAAAATCCAATGCCCTCACTTTGAGTGTTGATTATAAAATGAACACTCTTTCTCTCATTTTAGGTCCTTGTCTTCTTGAAGTCTTGGAAGCTTTTAGGTCCTAATTTCTTTTAGATTTCTCACTCCATATCTCACATTCAAATCACAACTTCAAGTATTCTCATGTCATTATCCACATCATAGACTTTTGCTTCAATTTTATGTGCACTATAGGCAACTTTGGAGCTACAATCATTTGGAGAAGAAAGAAGGACATGGGAGCTACAAACGGAAAAGGGAGTTTTTGATTATGTTTGCTTTCTTTTGTTTAGTTTGGATTTCATGGTAGACTAGTGGGTGCTAATGTATGTTGATTGAGTTTGTGATTTGCTCATAGTATGTTATGCATTTAACCCATTTTTTTGGTCCTACATTTGGTGAACCCGATGTAAACATGCATATCTAACTTGGGTTTTCTTGTTTTGTGATTGTAGGTGCAAGGAAGGAGCTCACTTGGAAGGGTATAATGACTATCTGCTATTCCTTTTCACACCTAGATTAATTAGGGGGTCCAGGAAAATGCTTATATGCTCTTGTTTCATGCATTCTATTAGCTTGCTGTCCTAGGGTGCACTCTGCTCTGTCAAGGCACACTTGGGACCCCTAGGAGTAGTTTTAGGAGCCCAGAAACCACCAAAATCTCATTCAATTTTTTTGACTTACCAACTGTGCCCAACTAGGCCCCAACTATGTCATTGATGTAGTCTGCACTATTTGGGCACACTTGGGCGTGTAGTTTTGAAAATTTCAATTTTTGGTTCATGTTTAGGCACCATTTCCCCACACTCTACACCTGACTTCCCAAGTGTGCCCTAAAACTACCAATTGCACCCAACTGGGCCCCAACTACATCATTGACATAGTTGGCACTGTCTGGCCTTCTGGGGAGCAATCTGCTCTATCAGAGCACACCTAGGCTCACAATAAGCACATGTATCAATCAGAACCTGCATTTCAGGTTCCTCTCACTCTCTAGGACATAGATTAGATGATTTTGTGTTACTGATGATCTATTTTCAGCATGTGGCAATCGTTGGGTGAAGACATGATGAATGCTTTGTTTGCAATACATTGTCGAAGACTTTGTGTGTCTTTCAAAACTATGTGTGTGAATTTTCTAGATTAGATAACATTTCATTTGGTGCTTAAAAAGAACCTTTTTCTTTTTTTCCTGGCGTGTCTATAGTGTTAAATCCCTAGGAGTTGCATTGGACGTATCCTCTCCCCTCGCCATTCGTGGATCTTGGGTGTAAGAGAAATCTATGTAACTTCTATAGGAGGCCTGCCTTGGACCAAGATACTCGATATTGGGTATGCTAGGGGAAGACCTCAGAGTGGTAATGGGGCAAAGCTAGGTCAACATTCCAGTTGCTATATAAAATTTGATTACGGTGAAAGTTGTATCAGCGGTATTGCTGCATGATAGCTCTCTTCCAGTACCCTTGTGGTGCATCAAACCTCGATTCTCGGGGCTGGGAGACCATCTGTGGAATTTTATCATTCACTTGCCGAATGGAATGCCCTTATTGAAAATCATGTTTCAGTGGCCAAAATCCTTTCTATCCACTGGCTCAAGGGGTCACCCATGCCCATGAAGACATCCTACATTCTCGCGGTCCCTAGTAGAGGCAATAATCCCTTGGGAAGCCATGCCCCTTGGGAAGCGGATCTTGGTAGCCCCGAGAAGTGAGTGCGCTGTAAGGGGGAGCTTGTGGTGCCAAGATCCTAGGTTGTCCACTCTAGATAAGCATGACTAAACTTCAGTTCAAGTAGGAATTCAGTGGATACAGTCCTAAAAGCCTAGGTTGTGGTGTGTTTGTTAACTTTTTACAACAACTATTCTTGTCTTAATGTGTCTTGCATGTGTGTAAAATATAATCAAGATAAAAGCCAAACTTTTAAATTTACACCTTGGATATCATTTGAACTTGTCAAAACACCACACATTGCCAAAATATTTCAACCTTTATCAAACTTTGCAAATGTTGGTTCAACACACTCAAACCTTGGAAAACATGGCGACTTGTGCTCTTAAATGTGCTTGGCAAAATATAGATCTCACACTTGCATAGACTTCACTTGCATTCACCCTAGTATAGGCCTCATTCATGCATCATATAGACTTCATATTGAACCTTTTAATCCTCATTTAGTATCTATTACCTTTCATATTGCATCCATTTAGGTTTAGTTTACTTTCCTTAGTTTTTGCATTCCCATCTCAAAATCAACACTTTGCATTCACCACCTTGCATCTTTGCATACTTATTCATCATCTTGACCACTTTATCCATCATTCTAAGTGTCCTAACCATCATTTTGAGCATTCACACTAGCCCTAACACTGTCCTCTACTATTTACCTCTCTGTGACATCAATCCTAAAATCATAGCTCCCAAAATTGCCTCAGTTTCAACCCAGTTTACCAACTGTGCCTAGAAACTACCAACTGCACCCCAACTATGTCATTGATGTATTCTACACTATTTGGGTGCACCTGGTGGTCCTAAGATCTAGTTTTGGGTTCTAGATAACATTTTGGGGCTTCAACAGTGTCCTTAGATACCTGGTTAGCTCCCCTTGCACCAGCTTGCCCAGATCTGCATTCTACAGCACCTAATCTTCATCACCTTCAATTAAGAAATCATTATATATGTCATTACCTTCATTTTTCATCTCCCAACCTATATTAACATCAACCCCAGCATCTTAGCTTCCTGGGATATCAGTTTGACATCCATACCTCTCAAAATCAGCAAACCTTCATTCTGACTTACCAACTGCGCCTAGAAACTACCAACTGCACCCAAACTGGCTCCAAGTGCATCAATTATGTAGTTGGTACTATTAGGGTGCACTTGGAACTGTTAGGGAACACTTGGGTACTTTCATGACCATTTTGGGCCTTGGAACTGCACTTTAGGACCCCAAAACTGCACCTAGGAGCCTCTACACCTACCCATTCTGCACTTGACCCAAAACTGTATCTTGCACCCAAAATCCCCTTTTGCATCATATTCATTGTCCATATCACATATCCACTCAACATCAACACCATTTTGAGTCCTCTAAATGTCATTTTGAACCCCCAAAACCTTTGAATTTAGTCAAAAATCTAAACAAAGAATGAGTCTTAGAGTATCTCCTAGTGTTGATGGATAATGGATCTTGAATAGTCTTTTTATCTTTTCTGATCATTTTCTTTGGTCAAAATATATCTATTTCTTGATAGATTTGACCTTTTCATCTTTTATCAATTTGATCTTTTCATCTTTTATCAATTTTTGGTCAAGATCCAAAGTCCTTTATCACAAGGTTAAACTCCTAGGCAAAATACTTTCTAAAAGGTTTTACCTAAGTTCAAAACTTTCCATATACCCTTGGCATAGAATAATCATATCCCTAGCATCCCCAAACATCATTTTGACTTACCCTAGTGGTATATCCCCTTCATATTACATTGATCAAAATCCTTAGCATCATTTTCACTACCAAACCCTGTCAAATTGTCCATCAACCAAATTGCCTTCTTGAGCATTTACCCTCATTTTGCATGTCCCAAATGTCATTAAAAACCCTAGAACACCATCCTTTTCATAGTCTACCTTGCATACACCTACCTTTAGTATCATTACCAAGTCCAAAACATAACCCTAATTGTCATTTTGCATACCTTAGAGTCATTTTCATCCCCTCTAGTCAAACTTCAAAACATCACCTTGCATTTGCATTTGCATAACATCCCTAGGACATTTGTACTTTGCACATCAAAAACATAATTCATTTAGAATTTCCTCACATTGAATAACATTCCTAAACACTTAAAAATCCAAAAAAAAAACACTCACATCTTGCATACCCACCACTCTAAATCACCCAAAACACTAAAAAATTCCATTGCATTTGCACTCTTAGGTATCATGCCAGCACTTACTAGGACACAATCAGCTCAGAGACCTGAAGAAATCTATCAACCTTTTTTTTCTAAGGCACAATCACAACCAAAACCTCATCCAAGACAAAGAAAGAGGAAGAAAATCCAACAAACCTTTGACGAAGACCAAGTCGAGGCATCACAACCATTACTAGTAGACCCTTTGAACATGTATCCGCAAGATCCTCATAATCAAGCTATGGCACAACAAACCTTGAACAATGCACCTACCATGATATTTCCTCCAAATTCTTCCCCCACACATGGGATGGTTCAATGGAGTCCTGACTTTGAACTTATATTCGTGCCAATGTTAGGAAAAAGTGTACCAACCTCACCTAAAGATGAACAATCACATTCCTTTGAATTCAGCCAACCTAACAGATCAAACATACAACAAGGTACTATAAACCTAAGTGATGAATTTGACACTAATTATGGCATCAATGATGAAGAAATGGCTAGGGCATGTCAAGACAAAAGTTTTTGCAAGAACTTCAAACATTTGGCAGCCCAAGAAATTGTGAAATTTAACCCAAACTCGGAAGGTCCTAAGTCCAAAAATCAAACCAACACAACAATTGAAAACATCCAACCCATGATAAATTTGGACTTAGACAAGGGAAAAAAACCTTTGGAATTTTCAAACACAATAATGGTGCCTATAAGGTCCCATCAAGAGTCAACTATCGAAATCCTCCAAAGTACATTTGAACACATCAATGTTAACCCCTTGTTTGATGAAATACCACCAATCCCTAAACACCCCAAAAGGACATTAAGACTTTATTTTAGTCACATGATGCAAAAAATAGATGCACCTAAATGGACTTGTGCTCTAGGGATGCCAAACATACCTCCTTTGGAGGCAAATCAACAAAATACACCTTTTCTCCTAACTTTACGAAGTGCTATGACATAAAATGCTATGGAGCCTCTCATAAATACAACATGTGAAACATCAAGTGCAACCATCCCTATGGACACACAAAGGAAAAGTCTTATTGACATTATGCCCATTCCCAATAGGGACACATCTCATAGTCAAGTCAATATGATGTCACAAACAAGAACATCTAACACACAAAGGTACCAAAATCACAATCCAAACATGATGTTCAATTCTCAAGGACTTAGTCAACCCCCACAACAACAACAACCTACAGTGCTAAAAGGAATCAACACTTCCAAGGCACAATCAAGTCTACATCCGCTTGACACACATCCCACATATCAACAACAACATCAAACACAACAACAACAACCACAAGTGGGGCAAACATCCAACGTTCCTAATATGCAGTCCCATGTGAACCCACTTGACTTACACACAATTTATCAACAACAATTTCAGAAGCAATTCCAACAACAACAAATGATGTTTGCTAAACAATAAGAGCAACTCAAGCAACAGTTGGAATACCAAAGATGCCTTGAGCAACAAATTTCATACCAACAACATTTGTCACAACAACAACATGTGCCACAAAAACCTCAACAAATACCTCTAGAACAACAAGCACATACATGGTCTCACATACAACCAACAGAGGTATCCCAATAACAACCACAACACATGGCACAACAGCAACACATGGTACAACAATCATAGTCAATCCCACAACAAGTGCCACATCAAATACCACAAAAAGTACCCCAAGAACAAGGACCTTTCTATCTTCGAGGTGCCAACATACCTCCACTACCTAGCGACACTTCATTAGATTCATCAAACACAGAAATGTCAGAACCAAGTAGACATAGTTCTTGCCACAGCAAACGGTCTACTCACAAACACAAAATACTTGAAGGAAAGACCTTCATGCAAAACCCCAATGAAGAACTATTACAACAATTCAAACAGCTTTCCAAACAAGTCGAGGCATTGGGAGTCCAAAAGAAACATGCTCTATATATAGAAAGAGACCTATGTCCTAATCCATTTGATAAAAGTTTTTATATGCCTCCATTCCCAAAACACTTTGAGGCTCCAAGGTTTGAAAAATACCAAGGGAAAGGAAACCCTATTGATCACATCTGAGAATTTTGTGCCTCATGTACCAAACTCAGTGATGAGCCCACTTATCTTATGAGATTTTTCCCTCATTCTCTAGGTGGTCCTGCACTTGAATGGTACTCCAAACTTCTTGGTAATATCAAATCTTGGTCAGAGCTAGTAGACAAGTTTATCTCCCACTTTGCCTTTAACATTACAAATGAGGTGACACTTTCTGATTTGTGCTCAACTAAATAGAAGATAGGAGAATCATTCATCACATTCTTACTGTGTTGGAGAAGCCTAGTTAGTCAATGCTCACTAGACATTCCTGAAGAACAACAAGTAAACTTGTGCATTGAAAACTTAGTCCCAGACTTAATGTATGAACTCAAAATCCAGAGTCCAAGCACCATTTCTAAACTAATGAAAAAAGGGGCTAGTATTGAAGATGCTCTTATCCATAAGGGAATCCTCAAGATAAACAAGGACAACACCAATACCAACTCGTCTAATGACAAGGCAAAATGTTTCTCCAAAAACAAGAATGTGACTAATGATGGCATTGTGGATGCCCACATGATTAGCACAACACAAGCTCAACTGACTTTGAAAGGTGTAAACCATACAAATTCAAAAACCTCTAATCAAAAATCAGCTCCACAATAGAAAAATGAGACTTCCATGCAAGAAAAACCTCGAAGACATCCTAGAACCAAGGATAGAAAATTCACACCATTGGGAATACCACTTGAGACTGCAGTACAATAGTTGCTGAGTAATAACTTCCTACAATTACCCCTAATCAAAGATGAACCATTGACTAAAGTTGATTGGTGGGATGACAAAAAGTATTGTGATTACCATCACACCAAAGGACACAAGACTTCATCGTGCTTCCAATTGAAACATGCAATACAAGACCTTATTGATGATGGTGTAATCACAGTTGATCCATCATTGTTAGCATGCAACTCTGATCATACTATTTTAAAAGATCCTTTGGGTAATCATGACAAAGAGAAACCCTCAAGTTCAAACTCAAACTCACAAGGTAATGTGAATTACACATGCACTGGATATGACTACACAATTAATTGCTTTAATGAGTCTAACTTTCACATATCCACATTCCCATTGAAGGCTGAAGACCCTCGTTGTACTATCACTACATGCCATAGCAAGATCACCCTACCTGGAGCCCTAGCTAGACCTACTACTTCTATTAGACATGTACCCCCATCTAGACCTACTACTCCTACTTCAGCTGATTATAGCCTTGTTGAACAACTCAGCAAAACCCCTACACAAATATCCATTTTGGACCTACTGCGTGCATCCCCCCAACACCAAAAGATCTTGGAGCAAGCCCTTAAAGAGTTAGTAGTCCTAGATAACATTGATGTTGCCCAGTTCCAAGCCATGGTTGGGAACCTATCCACATCACAACATATCACTTTTTCACCCCATGATATTCCTAAGGACAAACCTAACCATAATGATCCCCTTTATCTCGAAGTCTTCATCCATAATGCCAAAGTCAGACATGTATTAATAGATGGAAGAGTAGGAATAAATATTTTTACTCTTAAGGTTGTCAACAAATTGGGCTATTCTAAAGATGATGTAGGTCCCTCTCGAAAAATCACAATAAAAGCTTATGATGATGGTGAACGCTTCTCCAAGGGCATCATCATATTACCTATCAGAGTTGGTCCAGCTATTGAAGATACATTGTTCCATGTGCTAGATATAGAAATGAATTGCAACATGATACTAGGATGCCCTTGGCTTCATGCTATGAAAGAAGTCCCTTCTACATATCATCAATGTTTGAAGTTTTCCTATCACAACATAGAGGTTACCATCCCTGGTGATCTAGATCCTTTCCAATTTTGTGCTAATCTAAGAGATGCTATTGCATTCCAAATCCCAACAAACAATGAAGCACAAACCAAAAATCCCTCTAAGTATGTGGATGTTGATATACTGCTCAGTAAAGCCAAGGAAAAGATGAAGATTGAACACAATGGGTGTGGAGAGTACTTTATGTCTCAAGTCTCTCACATTAGGGAATCACCACTTTCTCCCATCAGTACAAAGAATTATACTTCTATCAATGAGAATACATCCGTATGTATTGAGAAAGAAAAAGTAGAATGAGAACCCACTTTGATATCTCCTAGCAAGTATGGACTTGGGTTTGCCATCATGTAGAAAGAATGTTATGATGGCTATAGTGGTCTTGGATCTCAGAAACAAGGAATCATTGAACCTATCACTACAGAAGGACAACCTCCTAGTTTGGGGCTTGGATTTAAACCATTACGAATAGGTCCTCCTAGTACTATGGTACCTATGTGTAAGACTATGGATGTTTTGAATGATGAAAAGGCATCTAAGGATATCCCACTTGAAACCAAAAATCCCCTAGCCTCTGAGCATAACCCCAATGACCCAGTTGAATCAGTTACCCATATATCTACCTTCAACCAAAGCCCATTCAACACTGATGATGACACCCCCTCAATTTATCTTGAACCGTTGGATTGGGACCAACATGGACCACCAATTTTTGATCAATTTGATGATGATGACACTCTCATAATGGACTTCAAAGGAATTATGATTGAAGATCATAAAGAAGTAGTTTCTCCTAAAGAGAACACATTTGCATACTTTGGGGAGCCTACTCCACCTTCTAGTTACAAAGCAAAAAGAGAAAGAAATAACAAGCATAGGTCTCTTGGTGAAAATTGAAAGGCACTATTAGACCATAAAAAATCAAAAGCTAAGAAGCTCCCAAGGATACAAAATGAAAAATATGATGCCATGAATATCAATGTTCTAGCGTTCAACATGCCACAAAGTCTTTTGGAGCTCTCTCAATCAGTGTTCATGCGGAAGGTCATTGCTCTCAACCCTCTCAACCCTCCCTTATATCCCTTTGTTTATCCCCAAATCCAACTACCTAATTTGTCCAATAACCAAAGTCAATCTTTTATCCAACAAGCCTTTGCATATGTAATCATTAGTGACATCCCACATGACATTTCTATTGACCCAATTATCCTTAGATGCCTTGATTCGCAAGAGATAGACATTGTCTTACATATGGTACATGATGGTATATCTCGAGGCCTTTCTAGTGGTTTGATTTTAGCTATAGAATTGGAACAAATCCTCCATAATTATAATTAGTCATGGATCCAAATCTCATCAGCTAGTAGCACCAACAATAGATATCTTCTCAACATTTGTCAGTGACATTCTTGATTCCATCTAAAAGTCTTGAAAAAATATCAAAAAAATAGTAAAAAGTCATGAAAAAAGTAAAGACAAAAAAAGCGAAAAAAGTCATGAAAACTGGATGCCTTGATGAAAACCTAGCAAACAGGTGTCTTGGCACAAAAATTTGAGTCAAGAGAAAAATTCCGTCCAAAAGTGAAAACCTCGCAAATAGGCACTTTGGGCAAGTACCATGGTGAAAACCTGGCAAACAGGTGCCATGTGTAATTAGTTATTGCTCCTCCATCTATCAGGATTCCATCTGGTCTTTTCCCCCTCTATCATTCCTTGATCATATCCTTCATATTGCAAGACATCCTTGGTCCCTTATCATGGCTCATGAACTGGTTAATGTCCTTTGTTACCTTTCCTAAGCATCACCAATCTGTACACACACTCTGTCATTGGCCTTTGTACATAGTTTGCATCTTGTCTGAGGGCATATTACCTACATGGTGCATGAGTTTGAATTTGAACTAGGGGCATATCCCTAAGTTCTTTTTATCCATTAGACCTATCACATAACGGATTGGATTTAACACTTGTTTATGCTTATACGATCTTGAAAAAATCCCTAAAAATCATAAAATGTCCTGAGAAAATCACTAAAAATCACATAATGTCTTGAAAAAATCCTAAAACTTCACATAATGTCCTGAAAAAATCCTAAAAATCATAACATATCATAAAAAAAGCACTAAAAATCATAAAATTTTATGAAATAAACCCTAAAAATCATAAAATGTCCTGAAGAAACTAGTTGTGCAAAAACATCAAATATTTGAAAAAACCCTAAAAATCACAAAGATTTTCAAAAATTTGCAATAAACCTTATACATATTCATTGTGGATAACCATCCCTTTTGCGTTCACACTTGCACTTTGTAGATTGAAACTCAAAGCACTACACTTTCAAGACAATCACACTATCTGACCAACGTGACCCAACAATCAATCCAACATGTCACTATGAACCTATCAACTGAATCCACAAATAGTGCTATCACATTATCAACCTATCAAAAACCATCTAAAAACCTAACACACTAAAAAGAAAGTAATAATGGACAAGGATAGCTGTTGGCTCACGCTGTTTAGTGAGTGATTTATTTTTTTCTTTGTTTTTCTTTGATCATGTTCCTATGCCACTTGATGATATAAAACTAATCTATGAGACTAGCCGAGATGGTTCATGGTCATCTCTTTTCCATTTTTATCTATTAAAATGTACCTTTGAGAGTCTGGGGCATGTACATATTCCTTAGAAAGGAAAAGGTCATTCTCTATCTGCATCGTGCTTGTTTATGCAAAAGGCTTGCATTTGCGCTCTGGCCCTTTATGCCATGATGCATTGCAGTCCATTTGCCATATCAAAATAAAGCTCCGTTTGACATATAGTGCACCTTCTAGAAGAAAAATTATTTCCATCATACTCACATATCCTCATCTCATCTTTCTTCTTCATCTCATTCTCCATCACCATAATCATGTCTTCTAATTCACCAAGTCATCTTCATCTTGCATTCAAGCATTCTTGCATCATCCTGCACTGTCAATCAACTTTATGAGGCTTTCCACTTAGTTCAACCTTAGTATAACATTTGTCTCACCATATTTGACCAAATATGACCATTTTTTTATTATTTCACTCATGCTTGGACATCTTTCCATCATTTTGGGCATGCACGCATAGTTCCGGGTCATTTTGAGTCTAATCGGGTTGATTCTGGGCCTTGGAGCCTTTTAGGGCACAATCTACCCTATTAGGGAATATTTGGGGTTCCCAACTACATCATTGACACACTTGGTCATGAAAACTACATCATTGATGCACTTGGTAGAGTTTGCGTGCACTTGGGAACCTAGGTTATCCAGAACTACTCCCGGAACCCCTAGGTTGGACTCTAGAGGCCATAACTTTTGCATTTCAACTCTGATTTATGAACTGTCACTTGCATTGGACTCATATCTTCATTGTGAAAAAAATGAGCTATAATTTTCATTATTTGGGCACTGTATGGAGTGTTAATCCTTATAATTACTCTTGGGCTCCTAGTTGCCCCCCGTCATGTTGATTTTGGCCCTCGGAGCCTTCTCAGGCATATTTTTCACTTTCTGAGACCACTTGGGCCTCCCAAGTGCATCATTGATGCAATTGGTATTTTCATGGCCCACTTGGGCTTACCAAGTGCGTAATGATGCACTTGTTTGAGTTTTGGGCTTAGTTGGGGACCTAGGATACCCAGAACTACTCCCGAAGCCCCTATGTTGCACTCTGGAGCCCATAACTTTTGCATTTTAACTCAGATTTGCAATCTGTTAGTTGCATTCAATTTGTATATTCATTGTGGACAACATGAACTATAATTTTCATCATTTTTTTTCTTTCTTGAGTGGTAACCCATGCAATTATTCTCAGGCTATGACTTGACCTTGTTCTACACTCTAGGCCTAATACCTTTCACATTTTAGCTCTGATTTTCATTCCGTCAGTTGCTATGGTTTTTTCTTCTTGTTGTTGATAAATTGACTTATCATATGCTTATCTTAATCAATTTCTTGAGGGGGCACCCATATATATAATCCCTAATAGGGCATGTTGTGGCTTTCTCATCAGTTATTCTTTGATACAATGCTCTAAATCACATTGTATCAAAGAGGGGCAAAATGTAGACGCTAAAAAATGGTTCGCATCTATGATTTCATCACTTCTTCATACTAATTTGTCCCATTTTCTCATTCTACTAACTTTGATCTTTTGGCCAGATTGACCATATTTCGTCATTTGTATCCCCTTTCACATCAATTTCATATCAACTCAAAATCATATCAAATCAACTCAAAATCACCCCAAATCAACTTAGAATCACCCCAAATCAACCCAGAATCACTCAAAATCATTCCTAATCAACCCAAAGCATATCAAACATCCCAAATTGATCATCATTTATCTTATCCTAGCTATTGTTGTGGCTTTCAGTGCCTTGGAAATCTATCAACCTATCAATCTTATCAATCTGACTTTAGTATTGTCTTGGCTCTCAATGCTAGGTCAAACTATCATTCATGTCATTCAATTTTTGACATTTTTGAGGATCTCAATGTCAAATCATGGCATCATCAACCATTTTAATAACATTTGCAATATTCATTGGTGTTATTATGATCAAACCTTATCAATCAATTTCAATCCTGTAGCATTTACAATGTCAATTAAATGTTACATATCAACCAATTCATGTCATGTGTCCTTGGCATGTTATCAGCTTCAATCAATCAATTTGATCATGGCTTTGATCTACTAGTCATCATCTTATTCCATATCCATCATTTTCACACTTTCATCAAAGGATATTGTCGCATTCATTTAATCAATTTGGCCAATTACCTACTAACTTTCTCTATAGGATTAAATAACCCATAATTTAATCTGATTCTTTCTAATTATTCTTCCTAGTTATCATCCTCAATTAATTAATTTTATTAATTAATTGATTCATTATCTACAAACCATGGAAATGTACAATTTCCTAAGTTCCATTTTCCATCATTAATTCCATTTTCTACTAATTCTTATTTTTTGGAATAAGAGCATTTTTAATTTGAATATTCCATAAAATATTGCATCATCATGACACTTGGATATGAATCCTCGTGGATTCTCCTTCGACACTTGGTTGATATTTGTCATAATCAAATATTATTACCTCTTAAATATGTCCCTATTTTACTTCTTTGTCATAGATTCTTGGCTTTAAGTGGGTTGAGGTGTCTTATGATGCTAGAAGACTAGAAGACTAAAAGCTAGTCAGCACACCAATGGCAACATACCATAAGCTATCTAAGAATGATGAATCTGCTAAAGTGAATCATACATTGTATAGGTCAATGATTGGAAAGCTGCAATATGTTGTACATAGTAGACGAGACATTGCATTATTTGTTGGAATAGAAGCAAGATTTTTTGCAAATCCAAGAGAAAATCACTTAATGACAATGAAGAGAATACTAAGATACTTGAAAGGAGCTGATCACTTTGGTTTATACTACAAGAGGAATGAGAAGTTTGTACTGAAAGCTTACACTGATGCAGATTAGGGAGGTAATATTGATGATAGAAAAAGCACCAATGGAGGAGCACTTTTCTTAGGAAAAAGGTTGATTACATGGACCAGTAAAAAGCAAAGCTGCTCCTCATAGTCTACTGCTAAAGTTGAATATGTGGCAGCTGCTATAAATTGTACCAATATTGTATGGATCAAAAATTTTCTACAAGGTAGGAAGAAAGAAGTAAGTGATCCTATGCCACTTTATTGTGATAATACAAGTGCTATCAATATATCAAAGAATCTAGTAATGCATGCTAAAACTAAGTAGCTTGCAATCAAGTATCACTATGTAAGAGAGCTGGTGGAAGAAAAACAAGTGAAGATGGAATATGTTAGCTCAAAGGAATAGATTGCTGATATCTTCACAAAAGCACTACCAAAAGATGCTTTTGAGTATCTTAGAGGTAAGTTAGGGGCGATACCGCTAGCCAAGGCTACCTAAAACAAAATCAAGTATACCCTACATCAAATAAGCTGAATGTTGAAGATTTTACACATTGATGCTGAGGATGTTCACTTTGGGATCCATGCCTAATGTAGTAGAAGTGCTGAAATTTCAAATTAGTCACAAGAAAGGTGACAAAGGGAGAGATTGAATAAACCTATAAAAGCTATACTTGCATATAAAAGACACTAATATGTCTTTGGTATTTTTGTCAAAGAGGGAGAAGTAGATAACTGATCATCAACTATTGAAGATAAAGAATTAGAAAAGAGGGAGAAGATGTTTATATCTAATAAAAAAGATAGATGAAGAAAATTAGAGGTTGATCAGAACAATAGAAGATGAACAATACATAGGAAAAAAGACAAAGAAAAAGGATACAATAACAAAGATGGAGAATCTAAAATGAAGCAATCAAAATGGTAGAAGGAGATGTGATGTTACAATTTACTTTTTGGCATTTGACTCACTGTTCTAACCTAGCTAGCATTTGGTTGAATAGTTTAGTCTGATGGTTGATCAGTTTGGTTTGCCATCAATCCCAAAGAGGGAGATTGTTGGAAATCTGATTGAAAAGCTCATTTTTGTTGAAGATCAAAGAGAGAGATTATTTTAAAAGAATTTTTTCAATCATTGTTTTATCATTGATTTCAAATCTACTATTTTTAGGGATGATATTTTCTTATATGATCCAAGTACTATCACTTAGTTGATTGATGAAGATGATTTGATCAACAAGATGTAACACGAGCATCTGAGGGAAAGGTTGAGTTATGATGTAATGAAGTGCAAGGATCAGTTAAGAAAATGGTTAAGTAATGTATTGATGACATACTCAAAGATACAGAGGTTGGTCACACTTAGAAACATTGGAGTAAGAAGTTGTAAAAAGGTTAACTGCAAAGCTTAAACTAAAATCTTTGGTGGGTACCGAGCAAGTCAGTTGAAGCTAAGAAAATTCTCAGTAGAAGTAGAGTAACATAAATTTATAGTGTGTGCTAAGTGATCTTCATGCACTGAGTATAGATAAGGTGTTGAGCATCATAAAATTTTCAGCTAGTGTTGAGTAATCTTCAGGTGTTGAGCATCAAGAAAAATATAGTTGATGCTGAGTAACATAGTATATGTTGAGCACCAGTATTTTAATAGTGCTAAGCTACTACATTATTTCAAATGATGAAGATTATCCAAATCTAAGCTGACATAGTGGTTACATTGAATTTTGTGAATGAGTTGGAAGATAAGGATGATGAGTTAGTGGCACAGAATCCTATGTAAACCATTTTTGGTTGAATTCTAAAGGATTATTCAAGAAGTTTCTAGAGGAAACAAAATATGGGTTAGATGAAATTGAAATTAAAAATGGAAGAATCAAGTAGGAAAAGGTACTCCAAGACTTCTATTTAAGAAGTCATAGAACAAAAAACAATGAGCTGCTAATACTGTTGCTGTTGAAAAGCCAAATTTGTGAAGTAGTTAGAAGGGTGTCAAGGAGGAGGCATCTGGGAGAAGGAAGAGCACAAAAGCTCTGCTTATGAGTGGTCATGAAGAGATGATTACACTGGTACATTAAGTGTGGATACTCAAGGAGACAAAGCTTGAAAGGAGGACAAGCTATCAAGAGTTGTAGAGATTAAAAGCTAGACAAGGGTATGATCTGAGAAGTGATTTGAGATCTACAAGATAAGTTGTATGTTGTAGCCAGGTCAAGACTTTCTAATACTCTCTTGAAATTGTATTAGATCTGAAAATCCTATGGACTTAGGTTGGCCTAACATCTATTTGTAAATCCTTTAATAGGGTGCCATTCCAAGTGAATGTTCTAAAGTCCTCTAACCAGGCCCACTTCTAACATGGTGGTTAAATCCTCTAACAAGGTCACATTTAACAGTGTGTTGTAAGCCTTTAATAGGGTAGGCCTTTCACATGACATTAGTTTAGAAGAGTGAGAGTTGAGTAGCATGTTACTGGTGATTTTTCTCAAATTGGGTTTCCATGTAAATCACTATGTCATGTGTTGATTTCTTATGTGTTAATGCTTGCATGTTGATTTATAGTAAGTTTTTGATTAGATAAGTTAAAGCTTGGATGAATGAAAGGTTGAATGAGTTCACTATACTTAGTGGAAAGTTTTAATAGGACATCTGGACCTTGAATAACTAATTCACCCCTCTCCCCTCTTAGTTATTCTAAAGCATTTCTAACACTGTTGTCATGCCAAAGAAGAGGAAGGCCAAGGCACAACCTGTAGCAAGGGCTAAGAAAATTATTAAACCGAGCCAAGCTAATCCCACTACACCTACTACAAGAGCCGACACATGTGAAACTATAAAAAAGGCCAAGGAAAAGACAAAACAAATCGAACAAGGAGGTCAAGAGAAAAAGAAACCAAGAAGAAAGTATGTGGCACAAGTAGAGTCTGATGAAGAGAAAATAGAATCAGATGACAATAGCCAATTTAAGGTGGTAAGTCATAATCCTCTTTTAGATCTTGATAATTTATGTGAAAATGTTAGAAATAATGCAGACCTATAAGGATTTGGTCATGTTGATTTTGATAAATTGGGTAAAGTAGAGAAAAATCAAGTGGAGGAGACCGTATGTGCCATGATGGAAAAATTCAAGACAACTCCACTAGAGATTGCCAACTCAATGCCTAAAAGTCTATATGATAGAGTTGAGAAAAAATGACACTATTGTCTAAACTTGGAGAAACAAATAAGAGAAACATCTCTAGCTCAAGTGATTGTAGAATTAACAAAGGCAAAAATTTCTAATGCTATGAAGAAGTATGTAGTTAGGTTTGTAGCTAAATATAGAGCCTTCAAAATTTTGCAAAATAATATTGAGGATTTTGTCAAGAAGACCACTTAGATGTGGAAACTTACTTATGGGTTGACAATAATAAAGGAAGGAGAAGAAGAACCCATCGAAATAAAGAATGATGAAGAAGAAGATGACAAAGGTGAAACAGTTGGAGGAGGAAGAGAAATGTAGGAAGATGACAAGGTAACAACTGAGCCTGATCAACCAGAAGAATAGAGTGTGCAATACACACAATTGTTGAGTGTCAGTCCTCCACATGTCACAAGTGAGACTTCTAAGAAAATAATTTTCAAGGATGTTTATGATCTATCAAATTAGAACATTAATCCCCTTACTGAAGATGATTTGAAGAAGATCTTAGATCAGTCTACACTTTAGGCCAAACTTTGTGACAATCCTATTTTGGTTAGTGTGGATGAGCTACAAAAATCAATGACTCATGTTGTAGGGGAAAGGTTAATCCATAAGAACCACCTTCCATCATCCCTCTAGTCACTAATGTACAATATTTTCCAATGATCCTCAAATAAGGTTGATACAATTTCCATGATTGATATTATAGAAAAGAGCATAGTACAAGCACACGTTGCTACTATAGAAATAGGTCAAATAGACTAATCTGCACCTATTGCACAAAAAAAAGGTGCAAGTCAAGTCATTGTGGTAGAACAAGGCAAGATTGAAGAGAGTGAGATAACACCACAATTGAAGGATCAAACTACCATCCAAGCCCTAGTAACCTTAATAGTATCTGACACTCCATCAATTCATACTTTTTAGAAGCTAAGCACAGATGCTACTCCATTGTAGATCTCAGTGCCAAGCCTAAGTTCATCAAAGGTTGAAGAAGTAATTGAATATGGATATGTGAGCCTTGATGAAGAGGAAATTTTACCAAAGTTTTATTTTGATACCATGACAATAGAACAATTGGGCATATTGCAGTAGGCCCTAGCAAGGAAAAAGCATTAGGAAATGCATAGAAGGGAGAATAGGCAGAAGCGAGCACTTCAAGACATCAAAGACATATTTTTAGATGAATTTAGTCTGCCAACTCTAGATGAGACCAAGCCACTAATGGATCAACTAAAAAATATAGTGGAGAAGGTTAGTAATGAAGACTTGGATACAAATGCCAAATTACTTGAATGGTCAAAAAAGAAGTTCCAAAACAAAGTGAATGAGAAAATATCTGGTGATATAGCACTAACACAAGTTGTATTGGCAACTAAGGTTGAGGATGTAAAGAAGGTACTTGTTAAACATATTCTCTTTGTACACAAAATTATGCAATCCAACACTCTTCACCCAAGAGATTAGACATCACATTCTGAGTTTGGAGAGCCAAATTTCTACATCAAGTGCAAGACTATCAATGAATCCAACTCAGAGTGAGAAGCATTTTAGGGAAATTATTTAAACATGGAGTTAGTTAGTTGTATTGAAAATAGATGAGGCCAACATAAGGGCCAAACTAACTAGCATCCAAGCAACACTCACCCCCCATATGGAAATATTGCACAAGGAGCTAGGATATGTTGAAACCCTAATAAAAAAAGACCCTAATCTTTCTACCTTAGATGGTCTAGTTCACCTTGCTGTCGAGCTTGCAATCCAAATCAAGTCATTGGATGTAGCATATGAGAGCTAGGATACAACTCTTAAGATGATATTAGATATCCATAAATCTTTTCTGGACAAATGCACAATCATTGTATAGCCCATTGACATAAGTGTCAAGAAAAGGGGGATATATATATTTTTGGGGGAGAGAAAGAAAAAGGGGGAGAATAAGATAAAGGGGTATACATATTTTTGAGAATGAAAATAAAAATAGCTTAAGAGGAGTAGAGAAAAGTCAAAATCAACTAAGGGAGAGTAAGCATCAAAATACAAGAAGTATCAGATGAAAGAGAATCGACATGAAGTCAAAGTGTATCAGAAGAGACACATTTACTAAATAGGAGTACCTAATTTTGGATATAGAATAGACATATGAACTTAGGGGGAGTTATCAAACTTTAAGGTATCTAAGTTATTGTAAAATTTTAGAATTTTGAAGTTTTGTATATAAGCCAAGTTGAGACATGTTATGCTCGTAAGATTAAGGATAATAATGTATACTCAAGTTTTTTTGACACTCATGTCAAAGGGGGAGATTGTTGATTTTAGACTAGTTTTGACGAGTGTCAACACACTTAAGTTATTTACTTAGTTCATGCCAAGCAAGTGACATATGCCAAGCAAACCATAGACCATGCCGAGTCATAGTGAGTGCCAAGCTACTCATGTGCTGAGTCACTCAAGTGCTGAGTAGACAATATATGCCAAGTAACACAAGAGATCACTAAACATTGGATGCCAAGCAATACATGTGCTGAGTCACAATAGAAAGATTAATGCATGCCAAGCATCAGAGACTTCATATGCGAAGTGACACAGTCTTGACATATTTTTTTGTAATGGAACAAACAACTATGTAAACCATTTTTGAGCTGACTAGAGATAGAATTTTGATATTTTTGAGATAAGGATGAATCTATAGTTAGATTCCCTATTAAATTACATGTAACCAATCAAAAAATGGGAAGGATCAAGCGACAAAATGGATGAATCTTAGCCATAGATTCATACCTAATCCTAAGTCACCAAGTCTTCTTAAGGAGGATGAAACCCAAAACTCTTTATGAGTGTGTAAGGAATAGAAGGAGCTAAGAAAGAAGTTTACATGTGAAAAATAGAGTATTCATGGTGACTTAGAAGTTATGAAGTGAGATTGAATTACAAAATTAGTTAGAGCATAATAGAGGATAGAGAAGAGTATACAACATAGAGACATCTGACTGAGAAGGATCAAGAAGAGAAGTGTTTAGAGGTGATTTGTTATCAAGCAAGCAAGTGCTAATTGTAGGATCAAGGATGAGACATTCTAATTGGTGATTTTAGTCAAAATATCTTAACACAGTAGTCCTTATAGGCTATATGAAATCCTTTAATAAGGTTCTTACTTAGTTGTACGTTAAAATCCTTTAACAAGGCACACTTCTAATAGGGTGTTGAAATCCTCTAACAAGGTGAGACCTAATAGTATTTGTAAGCCTTTAACAGGGTAGACCTTTCATAGGGTAGATCATGAATCATGATTAAAACATTGTAACCTTCATTGGATACACTTTATTACTATAGTAGTGAAGATTTGTGGGTGTCATCCTCACCCCAATTTTACCTTCTCACTTGGAGGGTTTCTGGGTTATCATATCTAGTGTTATGTGTGCAAATGCTTACATGTTTACATGATTTAGATGTATATACTTTGCATGTTATTTAAGTTTACTCATTGAATGTATGAGATGGATGTGTGGTGAAAGTTTTATTTGTTCAAGGTTAAACTATTGATTCACCCCCCCTCAAAAGTTTGTCTTTCCTATTGTAATTCTAACACAAATAAGGGATTATTTTATGATGACTCTTTATTTGGTAGGAAATTCCTTGAAAATGAAGGTCCTATTAAAGATTGTGCATCAAGACACTAAAGAGATCTTAGATCCCTTGTATAGATGAGATAAGATATAGGATTGACCTATTATGAACGCATAGATTGATAGAGAAGAAAATGCATATATTAATCATACGTTAAGGTATATCATCTAGTTAACCAAGGAATGTATTAAGAGACGATTCAAGTTGGATCTAATTCCACAAACAGTAGATTTCCAAGCTACAACTTTCCCAGTGAAAGGTAGAGGAGTCAAAGTGACAATGCCAACATTCACAACCCAATCTCCAATAAGGCTAGAAATAGTGCATCAACTTGATAGAGAAGTTGGATACTTTAAGGCACAAAAGGGTAAGAATAAAAGGAAAAGAGCTTCTGCCTAGAAAGCTAGTCCTTAAGAGGAGGCAACTCAATAACTTGAGAACTAAGGGGTAGAAAATATAGAAGTCATTCAGACTTAGAATAATTCACTGGTGCCACTACCATAACAAGGATAATAAGCTAAAGAAGAAGCACATGAAGTGTCTTCGCTTGCCCAAGAGGAAGAAGCCTCTCCATTAGCTCCCAAGAAGAAAAAGATGAAAACTCTAGTTAAAAGGACAAGGAGACAAAAGGTGATAAGAAAGGTTATTCCTTTTCCATTACTCCTAGAAGTTATTATAGAAGAAGAAGAATAGGATGAAGTAGAAGAAGAGGATGACCTTCCATTTAGTCAAAGGACTCATCTTGCTAGGGCTACTGAGGTAGAGAAAAGAAGGAGGTCCACTATAATTCCATAATCCATTCCTACACAACCTATTCAAGTTACAACTTTAGAGGATGAGTTACAATAGTAGATTGATGAGTAAGAGGATCAAGGGTCAAATGTCCTTAAGATGTCATGTTTTGATTTTATGCCTATAGGCATTGAACTTGTAGGGGATCAGATAAAGGATACACTGATAAATCAACCTCTACGAGAGGATTGGAGTCATTTTCCACCTTAGCCACAAGGACCTTTAATTGCTCCACCATCACCAAGTCAAGATTTATCTTTCTTGGATAAAGGTTTAGTTACTCCTCTCCCTCAAAATAATGAAGAATAGGTACAAACTAAATAGGTAGAAGAGCCACAACAAAGATTAGCTGATGAAGTATCAAAGGAGGGGAAAATAGATTAGGAACCTCAATAGACTTAAGATATAGAGGTGAGGACTATGGAATCAATAGACATAAAGATGCTTGATGTATATCTTTAACAAAAGGAGAAGACTTCGAAGAGGAGAAACAAGGGAAAGGGCCTAGTGGTACAAGGCCCCCTCTTCATCTAAGAATAAGTCTTTGATGGAAGATACTCCAAGATGGTTAAGAAAAGAGGTGATGGTTAGGCATAAAAGAAAATTGTATTGTATTAAGGAAGAAGGAATGAGATAATTAATTGAAGCCCTTAAGAAACCTGAGCCACTTATGGGTGATGCACAAACATTGGCCTTCATCATAAGAAACCAAAATTAGGACTTGTTTGCTCATGTTTCTATCCCTCCTCCACATGTAGATATTGAGGAGTTGACCCCAAAATATTATTAGATTAAAGAGATCTTGCTTGGAAAACCCACTGTGGATACCACCAAATTAATGGTCACTACGAGAATCAAAGAAGTGTTTAAGCACTTAGAACATGACAAGTCTGAAGTGTTATAGCTCTGAAAGAAAAATGAACTCATAAGAGGTTACTTTCATGAAGTAGTTGGTCCATTGGATCCTAAAAATCCTGAGGAGACTTTAGATGCAACACTCGATATGAGGGATAAGGAGAATGCACAATTAGATCCATTTTTGAAGGTTTTTCAGCAATCGAGCTAAAGTTTTGAAGAAAAAGGTGTGTAGATCATACAAGGAAATCTTAAGTTGTTGTACCATATGTAGGATAATATAGACAAGCTGGTTGTTATATTGAACTAGGATTTTTGGTTGATGGACGAGATACAAACCTGGGGTAAAGACTTGCAAGCATTATAATCAATAAAGGGTTAGATGTACTCTATGTTGATGGATGCATATATAGTAGATGAGTTAGATATGATAGATGACTATATTGAAAAGATTAAAAATGGTAATATAGTAATGGAAACATTATATGCAGATATTCATAAGCTCAAGGATCAAGCCCAAGAGTAAATTTTGGAAATAGAGAGACATTACAATGATGCTTGCCTTGATATTTTTGAAGATGATTCAAGGCATAGACTCATGATTATGTAAGAAGTTGTTGAAAATTTTTGGAATACTTTCAAAGAAGCTTCCACTAATGAGGATATTAGACAAGCATTTAAGACCGAAGAGGCATTACTAGAGTTGGATGTGAAGTTGGGAGATTTTGTAGAGACTTGCACAGAGGTGGGAAACTATTGACAAAAAGTAAAGGATAAATATGATGCTTTAGATTTGCTAGATGCAACCCAAGTGATGAAGATTATAGAGAAATTTAGGAACAAATACCCAAACATAGCTCTAGTTTGAAGGGAAACAAAATCCAAAGTTAGAATTTCAGTTTTGACACTTGGTAAAATTTTGCATTTTTTGAACCTTGTCTTCTAAGGTGTGCTTCTCCCAAGGTGTGCAAGGTGCACTTCTCCAAAGATGTGCCATAAGTTTTTGAAGAAGTTAGAGGTGTGTCAACAACTAACTATTAGTTCTAAATTTAGAGCTTTCTATTCATTCAAAACACATTCTAACGATAGTTTAACTCCTACAAACATCTGGAGAAGGTTGAGCTTCTATTTTTGGCATCTCTAGAGACTTTTATATGATCTAATGGATTTCTTCTTCTTATTTTCTCATCCTTTCTTTTTTTAAAGACATGTAAAGGCTAATGCACCCATTAAATGATATAAAAAAGGGTGGAGTCCTAATTAGCACTAGTTCAAGAGTTAATTTGTACATAAATAGATTTGTTTTATTAGTTTTATGCATATATTTGCATGAATAAATTTCTCACTCTCAACACAAATTAAGGAGAATATTTCCTATAAATTTATGAATTAAATATGTATTTTGGGCCATTACTTTGATGCAATAATATATGTTATTGGTGCTCTCATTCAAAGTGTAGATATTCTTGTCTAAGTGTGTTATATTTTGTGAATTTATGTTCGTGGAGTGTAATGGAGCCAATAGTTTTATTGTGTTATTTTGATTGAATGATCTTTTAATTTTGGTGTTATCCACGTGTTTATAAACTTTTCTTACATAATTAGTTGGAGAAGAGATCACCTTATTGTTCCTACATAGCTTTTTGTCTCACATGAGCACACTTTCTATGGCCTTGCAATCTGATGAAAAGTGAAACATCTTACAGTTATTAAATTCCCATCAACAATTGCATCAGTATAATTAAGGAAGCACTACTCCTATTTTCATTGGTTACCTACTAATATTTTTAAAGACTTAACTTGTAGACATGTTGTTTCCATGGCTTATGTCCATTAGGGATTTATTTTTCAAGTCATTTTCTTAAACTTCTTGTTACCTTATCTAAATTATTTTCTTTTACAAACACTTGGTTAATTTAGGAATTCATATAGTTGCATAGTTAAAATTGCATTCATTATAAAAATAAAAATACAAAAATATATTTCTTTTTGTGTGGTTATTCTTTTGAGATATCAAGCAGATTCAACATCTTATTTGAAATTGGTCAGAACTAGAAAAAGCCTCCTCATGAAAACTCACATTTATCTTCTACTGAATGGATTCTAGTAGGTTGCAAGATTGATGAGAACGTTGGAGTTGATCCCATATTAGCTTTTCAAGAGAGGAGTTTGGAAGGATTCTTTCCATTAAGCATCATGCAAAACAACAACTCAACAAATCCCTAACCAAACATGGTTTGCTTGCCTAAGGAATCACACTAAAAATGCTTTTCATGATTCCCATGGGATCTCCTTTTCTGTACATAATTTACAAGGATTCTAGTTCCAAATCCTAAGAGGCCGTACATTACATATGGTGGGAAATGGCCCTAAGACTCCATTTTGTGTTGGCTACCTAGTTTAGAACAATAACCTGCTAACTTACAAGATAATTTATTTGAGCACAAAAAACTCTCTAAAACAACACACAAAATAAAAAAAATGAATTTAAACCTCCACTAACACTTCAAACTTAGAAAATCCATACAAGCATGAAAAAATACTCAAAACAAGAAACTGATGTAATAACAAAAAATGTTGATTACATTTCGTACAATGTCATTTCTCCTTCTTCAACCTCTTGAAAAGTTTGAGTTAGACCTTATATAGGATTGGAATGTATGTTTCCAACTAATTTAAGTGGTTAAAGGGCTCCCACAAAAAAATTCTCTTTTTGCATAATAGTTGCAAAAGTTGTCAATGCAAACTTTGTAAGAAATAAACAATTTTTGCAATTTTGCAAATTTTCTACCCAAAATTTCTGTACTTGCTACCAAAATTTCTAAAAATCCTAAGATGGATCCAAAAAACCTAATAAGGACCCTAAAATACTTGATTACCTTACTTGGCCCTCAAAACCCAAAAATGCTCTATGGAGCCAAATGAGCACTTTTTGAGCAATTAGGAGCAATATTGCATTGTGGGACTCTTCAAACCTATTTAACCTTACCTTAGGACCAATTTGTCCTATTATTGCTCTAGTGATCTAGCTAGCATCACTACAAACCAAAAACACCAAAGAAGCCCTAGGTCTACCCTTTAGCCTACCTAGGTGCTCCTGTACCATACTCCCCCCATTAAAAAAAAACTAAGTCCCACCTGATGGAAACATGTCTAAGGGTAATCCAAAATTATTGAAATATGTTTCAAAAACCCAAGTAGCCTCTAAATTTGGCTTTCTGTTTCAATGAATGAGATGTTCCATATACACCTTGTGCCTTGTAGACTTCTTCAACCTTGAGTCTAACACTGTCTCTACTTCCAACTTGCTGATATTAGGTGCTGCAGTAGGTTTAAGGTCAACACAAACATCTGGACTGATCTGAGGTAAGGTACCTTTGTATTCCACCAAGTCTTGCACATTGAAAAATGGGGATATGCCTAAATATGAAGGTAAGTCTACCTTAGAGGCATTTTCTCTATACTTTGCCAACATTTTGCAAGGCCCTACTCTCTTCATCTATAGCTTGGTAGGAAAACCTTTTTGAAGCATTTCTTTATTCAAATGGATTATTACATAGTCACAAAAACAAACTGAATGTTTTTCCTCTTTTCATCCACTTTGGCCTTGAGTTTTTGAGTGTTATCTTGGATGGTCTTCTTGACTTGCTCTTGAATCTCCTTCATAGTTTGAACAAAGTCTTCTGCATGTCCACTTCTCTGATACATATTACCAAGATATCTTAGTTCACATACATCCCTTGGATGTATTCCATGAACTATCTCAAATTGACTCTCTCTAGTGGTCCTATTCTTGCTATCATTATAGGCATACTATGCTTCTAAAATGATAATATTATTGTGATGTGGAGCCTAACAAGACTCAAAGGTTTATTTAATGTAGTTTTCTCTCCATATTATTTGTATAGGGGTTTTGGGGTAGTTCCACAAAGATGAGGTCAAGAGACAACACCCCAAGTGTGCTCCCGTTTGCAGTACAGGGTGGGGTATTGTAAAAGGAGTCAGTTGCTATTTTTCCTATTAGATGACTTATTCTAGCCCTAATTTTGTAAGTAGCAAAAACTTGTATAAAAATGCTTATGGTTAGGGATTTCATAATGTAATGGTGATATTGTAGCTTCTTGTGGTAGTATTGAGCTATAAGGGATTGCGGATTGTAATCACCGGATAATAATAATATTGGACTTGCTATTGGTGGATGTAGCCCAGGGATTGGGTGAACTACGTTAAATCTTGGTGTCTTGTGTTCTCTTTTGTACAATCTATTATTTTTTTGATATTGGTTATATTTACATATAAATATTATTTCTATCTAAGGTTAATCCTAACAAGTGGTATTAGAGCCAGATGGTCGTCATTTTTTTAAGCTTAGACTATCATCATTTTTTTTAGCTAGATCCTTGTCATTTTTTTTCTAGTGATCCTTTGTAGGAAGGTCTGATAGTTGAGTGGGAGCAATGGCAGATGAGGGTAAGCTAAAGGTGGAGAATTTTAATGGGCATAACTTTCAGTTATGGAAGATGCAAATGGAGGACTATCTTTATCAAAAGGATTTATGGAAGTCGTTGTAAGGAAAATCCAAGAAACAGGGAACTATGACAGATGAGTACGAAGAGATTTTAGATAGAAAGGCACTTGGAAGAATTCAATTATGCTTGGCACTATCAGTGACATTTAATATTACAAAAGAGAAGACAATGGAAGAGTTGATGCAAACCCTAGCGAAACTATATAAAAATCCCTCCACTTCAAACAAGGTATTTCTCATGAAGCATTTATTTCATATGAAAATGATTGAAGGTGGATCTACTGTGGATCATTTAAATGAGTTTAATACTATTTTTAGTCAATTATCTTTTGTGGGTATTAATTTTGATGAAGAAATTAAGGCTCTCTTGATTTTGTGTTCTTTGCCTAAAAGTTGGAATGGCTTGGTAATGACTGTAAGTAATTCTATTTTTGGATCTAATACCCTAAAATATGATGATGTGATTAGTGTTATTTTGAGTGAGGAAACTCATAGGAAAACCTTAGGTGGATCTACATTAGGAATTTTTTTGAACACACAAAGTAGAGGGAAAATGATTGAGAGAGAAAATAATTCTAGAAATTGTTGGAAATCAAAAATGAAGTCAAAGGGGAAGAGGTCTCAATCTAGAGGACTAAGAGATTGCTGGTACTATGTTAAACTAGGGCATACGAAGAAAGATTGTTGGACTTGAAAGAACAATTAAGGAGATAAACTATAAGGGAACAAGGAGGAAAATGTGGTAAGTAACAAATCTGAAAAGGATGCTTTGCTTCTATCTTTAGAAAGTGTTGATGATTCATGGGTTTTAGATTATGGTGCTTCATTTCATGCTACACCTTGTATATGCAGAATGTGGCCTTAGAGTTCACACACACACACTTCAACATGGTCTTTATATGTAGATTCAACCTCAAATGAACATGAGGTTATTCACCCAAGAATAGTCCTACAAGATGACTTGTTGCCTTCTATCTAGGTGGATTTTACTTGCTTACACTCTCAGATTTGAGGTATAAGCAATCATACCATCTAGAACGAAGGTTTTTAAAATGATTAATCTATATGAATATGCAGGTAATCTAAATTATTATGCAATTAATCTAGGAATATATAAATAGAATTAACTAAATGAATGCATATTAATTCTGAATGATATTAATCTAAGAAAATGAGAGCTTTTATGACAATAAGAAAATGAGTGCACAATCTAGCAAAGATTCGATAGCAATTCAATTCAACCTCTATAATGAGGAATTATAAGCCTCTTAAATAAAATTCCTAGAATGAATCAACTGTTAGGATCAATCTTGATCGATGGTCAAGATTGGAGTCAAGATCTAGTCAAAGTGGAATATTCCCAATATAGATGCAGTTAACTGCCCCAAATCTTGAGTGCAAGAAATAGTTAACTCAGATTCACTTTAGTGTGAGAGTGAGTGAATTAAGTCATTTCTAATTCAAGAAGTTGTTAATTGGGAATTTCCATTTTGAACTTAGAAATAGAATTTGGGAAAGATATTTAATTTAATAAAATGAGATATGACCTCATAATTGCCTTTTATATTTAATTGAATAATTACATTTAATTAATTAAAATGAGAGCATTATTAAATTAAATAAATTTAATTCCTTATTACATTAGCCTTAGGAAATAATTTAATTTAATTAAAGCATAAATACTTCAAATTAAATCAAATCTTAATCAATAGGTTTAATGTGACTAATATGAGTCAATACTTTAGGAATTAAATAAAGAGCACAATTAATGCAGATTAGGGTTTTTTGTATTTGACACTTAGGTCAAGTAGTGAGTAGTAGAATAAGAATTGCTTAATGAGATATGACTCTAGGGTTGATCAGAATAAACCAGAATTGGTGATCATGACAATGAGCCAATTTTTTGGGGTATTACAATTTGCCCCTCTTTGAATGGATGTGTGAGCAACACATTCGATTCACAGAAAATCAGAAAGCATGATACGAGGATCAAGAAATGAGATTGGTTCTAAAATTGATGATATGAAGACCAGTTGATAAACTTTTAAGGACCATCTCTAGAATGGAGCTTTATCCCAAGGAATCCAAGTAGAGCACCTAGATACCTAAATTGATAAGCATTTTAAAAATTTCCTTTAGAATGAATTTTAACTTTTAAGGATCCAGATAGAACATCGAGATACTCAAGATTGATAGCATTTAAAAGACTGTCTCCAGAATGGAGCTTAATCTTTAAGGATCTAGATAGAACATCTAGATACCTAAAATTGATAAGCATTTAAAAGATTGTCTCCATAACAAAGCTTAACCTTTAAGGATCCAGATAGAACACCTAGATATCTAAGATTTGATAAGCATTTAAAAGATTGTCTCCAGAACATAGCTTAACCTTTAAGGATCTAGACCATATGTCCAGATACCTGAAATTGATAAGCATTTAAAAGATTGTCTCTAGGATGAAGCTTAACCTTTAAGGATCCAGACAGAATGTCTAGATACCTAAAATTGATAAGCATTTAAAAGATTGTCTCTAGAATGGAGCTTAACCTTTAAGGATCCAGATAGAACACCTAGATACCTGAGATTTGATAAACATTTAAAAGATTGTCTCCTGAATGGAGCTTAACCTTTAAGGATCCAGACAAAACATTTAGATACCTAAAATTGATAAGTATTTAAAAGATTGTCTCTAGAATGGAGCTTAACCTTTAAGGATCCAGAAAAAATGTCTAGATACCTAAGATTTGATAAGCATTTAAAAGATTGTCTCTAGAACAAACTTTAAGGATCCAGATAGAACACCTAGATACCCGAGATTGATAGCATTTAAAAGATTGTCTCTAGAATGGAGCTTAATCTTTAAGGATCCAAATAGAACACCTAGATACCTAATATTGATAAAAGACAACAAGAACAAAATTATGAGTCATAGAATCATCCCCAAAATGAGGCTTGACTCTCAAGACTCGAGGTTCAAATTATATCAATACTTGTCTGATACTAATATTGATGACCAAATGAAATAGATGAAAAAGATGTTAGATAGAGGGAAACAAGATGCCCCTAGTGATGAGATGCCTCAAATGATGAGGACATAAGATGGGAACGAGATGCCTTGAGCAATAAGGATTCAATGATGTAATCATCCTATCCCCTCAGGAGCAAAATTGAAAGATGAGACACCAGAAATATGATGCAAAGCAATATATTGAGAGATACAAAAGAAATCAAAGATTGAGTAGAATGGAGAAGAGATCAGAATGATCATAAGAAAATTCAAAGTTGATTTGTAGTGATTTTGAGGTCCAGAAGATTCAAGTTTGACCAAAGTTGACTTTTTCCAAAATAAATTTTGAAAACATGAAGAATTTTGAGTTGAAAAGATTCCAAGAATCACAAAGTGTTTGAAAAATGTGGATTGCACAAGTGTTCGATCACGTCGGTCCCAAAATTTTAAAACGCATTTTTTTGAGCCACTTAAGTGTGTTAGATTTTGAATTTGATCTCGAAAAATGGGTTCAGAGTAGCCAAAGTAACCAAGAGGGTGATTAATCAATCATTTGTGTAGTTGTGAAGAACATGATGCTTATTTAGAGATCCACAGACCCCCATAACGAAGGATGAAAGAGAGTTGCAATTGAATCGCGTGCTTATGCAAGTGAAGTATGCAATGAAATACTATGTTAGATGCAACCCTAGGTTTGATTACCAAGCCTCGACCATTATCATCATTGAGCATAGGAAAAAATCCTATACAGCTTACAATTCCCACTAACATTGCAATCATGGGAATATGAATAGGACATATGTTATAAGTTTGTCAAGATTAAATGTAAGCATTCAAGGCACAAGAAGCTAGAATGACCAAAACATTTATCCCTTTTAATGTAGCAAGTTAACATAAGCATTAGGGCACAAATGCTAGGATGACCAGAATGTTGCTTGCATGGTAGACACACGAAACACACAGGAGATCCATCTTATGCTAAGTACTTAGTAAATATTCTGTCTATAATGACCCTTGCATTCATAACCTAAGATATAAGTGTGCTAGGTATACTGGTAGTGACCCATACATTCACTTAACAGGACAATTATATGTATGTACTATAGCATGAAGAATTCAGTCTAATAAAAAAGGAGAAGAACCAACATTATTGACATATTTGTATAAAAGGAGTTAAGGTACACCCGACCATCCAATACAAGATAGAGGCTCTTATAGTGGACACCCCTCTTATAGGAATTTATCAACTAATTGGAACTAAACCATAGATAGAAAGAAAAGAAAAGATCATGCCCCCAGTCATTACTTCTCTAGTTAGAAATGACAACATCAAGTTTCTTGAGGAGACATGATAAAGTGAAAACAAAGCAAACAAAGAAACTGCTCATCATATCCAAACAAGTATGCCATTTTGAGTTCATTTTTGTGTCATAAGATTGATGTCAAGTGTCATTGTCCAGAACATGTTTGAAAGAAATCTCTTTAGTAGGGTGACAATAGTGGGAAAATGTAGTCAGAATGATTAGTGATTGAGGTCAAAGAGGAATCTTCGAGGTGAAGAACCTAAGAGGATTAAGTGAAAGTAAACAAACACAGCTAGGATGACTGGTGACTGATGCAAAAGAGATCTTCCATAAAGGAATCTAGAGACATGACCAAGGCAATAGTAGGTAGACATAGCTGAAACAATGAGTGACTATTGCAAAATAGATTCTATGAGGAGAATCTTGAAAAGAGTGACACTAGCGATAGTAGGCAAACACAGTCAAAATGACTAGTGACTATCGCGAAAGAGATTCTATGAGGAGAATTAAAAAGAGTGACACTAGTGATAGCCAGAATGATTGGTGACTCTCATGAAAGAGATTCTATGAGGAGAATCTCAAAAAGAGTGACACTAAAGGGGAATGCCCTCGAGCTGTGACAAGACTCAATCCATGGATACATGAACAAAAAGTGGGAAAAGTAGTAAAGGAACTATACAAAGAACTAGAAGATGCACTGCTAGATGGAGCATTGGGAACAAGAGCTACCTGTTTACCAGGTTTTCACCTTCTTGGAAAAAATTCTCTTTTTCTTGCTACCATGATGCTTGTTTCTAGGTTTTCACCTATGACACTTTTCTTGTTTTTCAATTATTTTGTATCTTTCTCCTTTTTGACATTTTTGTATTTTTTGTATTTTTAAATTTTTTTGGTATTACCAAGGCACCTATTTCTAGGTTTTCACCATTGTAATAATTTTTTCATGACTTTTTCAGATTTTTAGAATTTTTCCAAGACATTTTCAAAATTTTAGAACTTGTTTTAGATGGATAGGCAAGGAGTATGAAGTAATGAATGTTAATCTCAAGGAAAGTCTTCATAAGATTACCCAAGCTAGGGAAGAAGATATAATAATACAAGCTCATGGTGTAGTGAAGGGTGTCATGTAAGTAATCCAAGAAAATGACCAAGTCAAGAGATTGTTAAGAATTAAGTTTTCTTCTTTCTTTCATTGATCAAGACCAAAGGGTTAAGTGAATAGGATAGAAAAGTTTGTTATGGAGGTTATGAGTGAATGAATTTGGGAATGAGGGCATTTGTAGGATAAAAAAGATCATGATAGGATGTCATGGATGGAAGAATTACACATGATGCCTATTTACCAGGTTTTCATCATGGTACTTGTCCAAGGTCCCACAAGTAGTGGTTTTCACCATAGGATGGATTTATTTATCTTTACTTTTGCTACCAAGGTGCCTGTTTCCAAGTTTTCAACAAGACACTTTTTTTTTTTTTGGATTTTTAGAGTTTTTGGAAAGAATTCAAGCCTTTCTCAAGTTAGATAGAATGCCTACAACAAAGATAAGTTACGATAAGCCAACACCATAGAAAGGTACACTCAAAGATGTTGATAAGGTAATGGAAGGGAGATAGTAGAAAATATATAAATGGATGATAAGGTTTTAGGCTATGGATGAGATAAATGGGATGAAAGGATAAAATATGGAGGATAGAAGGTGAAGTGGATAGGGTATTGAAAGGGATGTTCAAGGGTAGAAGGAAAAGTGGGCAAGATCAACATTGAGACACACCTTGAAGGGTAGTGGAATGATGGGGGAAATATGGATGAAATAGTATGAGGTTTAGATGTATGAGGTGGTAGAATAATTTTGGAGGAAGGTGGAGTATATGGTTTTGAAACCTTTTTAGGAAGATATTGGGAAGAAGATGGAGTGGGAGCCTTTCTAAGCTTAAATGTCAACTTTGATTTTTTTTCAATATTCAAGTCCTTCACAAGAGACTTGGGAATCCATATAGCTTTTGATTTTTCAATAGATTCTTTGGAACACATTTCTTCAATAAAATCTTTAAGAACCCATACTTTCTTTGGTTGAGCTCTTTGAATAGTGGAGCTTTGTGGTCTCTTTTGAGTATTTTCCTACTTGACATTCACATGTTGATTAGAGGAGACATAGTGAATTTTTAAAGATGGATTCATGCACTTGTGTTTGAGTTGATCATCCAAATTGCTTCCAAAGGACTTGGGACTTGTGGATGAATGAGGCCAATATGATTGGTCTAGATGGAAAGGTGAATGTGAAGAGTTCAAGTATGTGTATCTTTATTGATCTTGGGGTAGGGTAGGAGTAATGTGTAATGAGCTAAGAGTGGAAGTAGGAGATAGAGGAACATAAGGTCCCAATATGGATGGAAGGTTTGAAGGTTTTAGCTTAGATGGATGGGGACCAAGGATAGATTTAGAAAATGTGAATGGACCATGAGTAGGGATATCAATATCTTTAGGGTGAGCAACATGACCAATGCCATTAAATTTATGAGTAACTATTATAGGATAAATACCTTTGACATGAGTATTTAGAGCTTGAGCATAGTTTGGAAGTGAATTTAGCGAGGTAGAACAAGAGGGTGATGGAAAAATTTTATCTTCAAAAGGAATTTTAGGTAGTATAGGAAAAGTATCCTTCTCTTGCTCTTTAATAGTCTCCTTAAGGGTGGTGGAAGGAATATCTTGATCTTGCTTAGTAGAGGTGCATGACATGGGAGATAGAGGACTATGTGGCTCTTGAGATAGAGGCATGAGATCTTGGAATATTTGAAAGGGGATGAAGGAATCTTGGTCTTGATCAACACTTGTTTCTTCAGCATTTAAATAGTCCTCTTGACATGAAACTAATTCTGAAGACGAGGGAGTATCTGAATCTATATTTGAATCTATTTCTAGAGTGTGCATAATAGGCTCTTGAAGTTTAGAAGGAAAATTACTTGGAATGCACTTCATAGGCATAGCAAGGCATGAAGAAGTATGATCTGTAAAGGTAGTGAAAAGATTGGAGCCCAGTATCTATTGGCTTGAGTTTCCTTCAAAGGCAGTCCTTGACGGTACACATAGTCAACAAAGGGAGTAGCAAGCTCTTCTTTTGGTGAATATGTATTGGAAATATTGGACAATTTAGAAGGTGGCTATATGTTGGAAGAAGTAGAAGTTGCATTTGAACCATTACTAGACACGGTTTAATGAGGTTGATCCTTCTTGAGAGTATAATCTATAGTAGATGAGAGCTTAGATTTTCAAATTATTTCATTGTCAAAGAGATCTTGGATCTCATTTTTCAGCTCCTTACAATGTGAATTTTTATGTAAATTATGTCTATGATAAGCACAATATTTACTCATAAAGGAAACTTCTACCAAAGTGACCCTAGGTAACACAATGAGTTTCTTTTGAAGTTCTTCCAAAGTTGATTCATAAGATCTTCCCAAAGGGGTGAAATCATGCTTTGGTTTAGGTTCCCAAGGTTTTTCTTCAAATATATTTCTATATTTCTTGAGTGTTTGTGAAGTGTTCTCAGATATCTTAGATTCAAGATCACAAGAATTTGATTTTTGGTTGTCATAGGAGGATAGGAAATTTTCTCTCAAGGAGAATTTTTTTGATGATGTTTCATCTTCCTCCTTTAGTCTTTGAAGCTAAGTGCTCATTGATTGGATTTGTTGCTTCATGTTTGCAATAATTAGCTTTTCTTCATCACTAGGAATATTGGATTTAGCACATTTTTTGTTAACCATTTTGAGGTACTATGTTTCAAGTAGTGACAACCAAGTTTTAGAACATAAGTCAAGTTGCCATAGTCATAGACAATGATGAAAAGAAAAAGCTTAGACAAGGACCAGACTAGAATGTAGTCTCAACATGACAAGATAAGTTTGCTATATACTAAGGCATGAATAGTTTGATTGAAGGCTAGAACAACCAATGATTATGAATATCAAACATAGAGTATGACAAGCACTGAAGAACAAGAATCAAGACAACTAAAAGATGAGACTATTCTAGGTACGGATCACAAATATTTAGCTAAGCTAAATGTCACTATTTGGGACTATTTTTAGATAGAGAAGTAGTAAATTGATGAATGAAATAGACTTGGTACAGAGTGCAGATAGCTCCAATAGACTAACTTGATAGTTTAGACTCAAGATCTCATGTGAATATCCTATGAGAGGTACACTAGAAAGTACATAGGGTCGTGCAAAGACTCAGGACAACATAACAATTTTTTGCAAGGATGTGCTCTAGGCTGCGCAAAGAAGTACAAAGTTGACAACCAACTATGGACATCTAAGGCAAGATCTCATGTAGAGATGTACAACTATTTGTGCAAGAACCTAGATAAAGTTGTGCAAAGAAGTGATAGGACAAAAGCTACTCATGCAAAATTTTGAAATTTGTGAGCAAAACTGGAGATTAGACCGACAACAGACTTGGATTTTGAAGAGATTTTTGACAAGTTTGAACTATTTTGGATAGATTGTTGGTTTGTTTGGTAGATTTCAAATAGATAGCAAGGTTGATTTTCAAGTGTTTAAAAAATATTTGGTTTTGAACAAGACAAGTGTTTTCAACAAGACATGGGAAGCAAGCAGTAGTCAAATACAATTTAACTGAGGACAAAGCAACTCAGAGGGATGGGGGGTGACCTTTAGTCTGTTTATATAGGTTTGGACATTTTTTGGACTCAATAACAAACACACTTTATCCCTAGAAAAAAAAAATGGTAGAGAAGGCAAAACCTTTGTCCCACATCTTATGCACATGCATGTACCTCACACAACCGTGTCACCCCCTAGAGGGCACCCATATTTTTGGTATATTCAAAGGACTCAATAGTATATGTTAAATGAGCACCTTTGTGTTAGGGGAAAAGCATGTGTACCACCTTCAAACACCTAGTAGCATGCCTATGGTGAGTTCTATAGGAGAGATTCTTCCCCCTCCTTGCATAAAGATTATGCCTCCTTTCAAAGGTGAACTGGGTGGCTTCTAACTAAGAGGTTTTTACTTGGCTTCTATTTGTATTAATTCCTAGTGGCTCCATAGCAAAGTTGAGACCAATAGTCCACACCAGCATCTGAGAGTGCACACACTTTCTTAGCAAGATTTGGGCCAACACCGACCAGTGCAAAAAACATAGCTTCCCCTTGATATGCAATATCAAGCATCAAGGGAAAGAAATTAATTTGGCTTTGGAGTCTTTCGCTCTACAAAGAATCTTGATTATAGTGAGTTGGAATCCCTAATGAAAGGAGTGTGCTCACTTGGGTCTATCCCAGAGGTTAGATCACTCTGGCAGGCCCTCTAAAGGATTGACTTGAACTGGTGATTCGAACGCAAGGGTCAAAGTTTCTGATTTCCCTTAAGGGGAAAGAGCATACTCCTCTACCTTACTTTCTCATCCAAACACACAAAACAAGTTGATTACTAACTTAACTTAATCAATCTAGACTTGTCTTTTCTTAAGATTTTGATTCCCTAAAAGGAAACCATCATCCCTTCATAGAAAAAGACCCATACTAGAGAACCACTAAGCTGCTTACCTTCTTTGGAATGCCATCTTTCAAAAGTGTCTAGGTTTCTGATTCACCCTTGGTCATGACCTCCAAGTGGTGAAGAGAATAATCCCTTATTCTTCTGTCTTGCACCCTAGGAAGTTCACAAGCCCTAATTAATCTATGTTTTGAAAGTAGGAAAGAAAACACATTGTTTTGTGGGTTTTAAGAGTAGTCTTCGGCAATTGTATCTTTGACAACATCCTACAAACACATAGTTAGTTCATGTTTGGAGAGTTTGTATAAAGGAGTCTTCATCAAATGTCCTATAGACAATTGTTAGGTTGTAGAAAAATAGAAAAATTGAAATAAAACTGCTTCAAAGAAAATCGTTAGTCAAACAGAAGCTCAATTATGGGAAAATAAAATTTAACTTTTTTTGTTCTTTTTTATACCCATAAAAAAGCTTAGAAAATGTTAAAAGCTATGAAAACATAAAAAGTTAAAATTCTTTTTATACTCTTCTTTTTTTTACATTATTTCCTTTGAAAAATTAAAAAAATTGTCTTTTGTATCACTATTGCAAAATTTTGCACGAAATCATGCACAAACCTGTGCGAAGAAATGATATGCACCACGCAAAATCATGCATAGACTTGAGTGAAGAAATGATATGCATTACGAAAAATCATGCATAGATCTATGCAAAGTCTTTCACTGTTCCACGTGAGAAAATGAGGTGTCATGCAAAGACTTGCACAATTAGGCACTTTTTCACACGAGAACATTTTTGGACTCGTGCAAAACCTTTCAAATCTTTGTGCAAAAATGTAATTTCTTATGCAAAAATTTGAGAACCTATATAGAGCAATATAGATAGAATGCTAAAATAAAAGGAAAAAATATAGATGAGGCTAGAGAAACTAATTTTCTCGGCCCCACGGTGGGTGCCAGAGTTGTATATGTGGAATATGACCTTAGAGTTCACACACACACTTCAACATGGTCTTTATATGCATATTCATCTTGGAATGAACATGAGTTTTTTCACCCAAGAATAGTCCTACAAGACAACTTGTTGCCTTCTATCTAGGTGGATTTTACCTACTTACGCTCTCAGATTTGAGGTACAGGCAATTAGACCATCTAGAATGAAGATTTTTAAAATGATTAATCTATATGAATATGTAGGTAATATAAATGATTATGCAGTTAATCTAAGAACATACAAATAGAATTAACTAAATGAATACATATTAATTCTAAATGATATTAATATAAGAAAATGAGAGCTTTTATGAAAATAAGCAAATGAGTGCACAATCTAACAAAGATTCAATAGAAATTCAACTCAACCTCTATAATGAGGAATTATAAGCCTCTTAAATAAAATTCCTGGAATGAATCAACAGTCATGATCAACCTTGATCGATGGTTAGGATTGGAGTCAAGATCCAGTCAAAGTGGAAGATTCCCAATATAGATGCAGTTAATTGCCCCAAATCCTGAGTGCAAGAAACAGTTAACTCAGATTCACTTTAGTGTGAGACTGAGTGAATCAAGTCAGTTCTAATTCAAGAAGTAGTTAACTGGGAATTTCCATTTTGAACTTAGAAATAGAATTTGGGAAAGATATTTTAATAAAATGAGACATGACCTCATAAATGCCTTTTATATTTAATTGAATAATTAAATTCAATTAATTAAAATGAGAGCATTATTAAATTGAATAAATTTAATTCCTTGGTACATTAGCCTTAGGAAATAATTTAATTTAATTAAAGCATAAATACTTCAAATTAAATTAAATCTTAATCAATAGGTTTAATGTGACTGATATGAGTCAACACCTTAGGAATTAAATAAAGAGCACGATTAATGCAGATTAGGGTTTTTTGCATTTGACACTTAGGTCAAGTAGCAAGTAGTAGAATAAGAATTGCCTAATGAGATAGGACTCTAGGGTTGATCAAAATAAACTAGAATTGGTGATCATGGCAATGAGCTAATTTTGGGGTATTACACACCTCATAGAGGTTACTTTATTGATTATTCCCAAGAGGATTTTGGGCTTGATTATTTGGGGGATAATGAACCCTATCAGATTGCTGAAAAGGGAAAAGTTAAGATTAAGTTGTAGAATGAGAATCATTGGTTACTATATGAGGTTAGACATGTTCCAAGTTTGAGTAAGAATTTAGTTTCAACAGAGCAACTTGGTGATGAGAGTTGTGTAGTTACTTTTAATGATAAAATTTAGAAAGTTTCAAAAGGTTCCCTTATGGTAGAAAAAGGTGTGAAAGTGGACAACTTATATCTTTGTATAGGTCATACTATTTCTTCTACTTTGAATTTTTCAGAGAAAAATGAATGTTGAGGAATAGTTTCTGCAGTTGAGTAGGGAGAACAAATGGTTGTTGTAGATTCTGATACAATGCTATGACACAAAAGACTTGGGCACATGAGTGAGAAAGATATGAAAGTACTTCATTCAAAGAAAGTTTTACTAGGTTTGAAATGCATTAATATGGATTTCTATGAAATGTGTTAATATGGATTTCTGTGAAAGTTGTGTATATGGAAGACAAAAGAGAATGAGTTTTGTGAAGATTGGGAAGGAAAATAAAAGTGAGAAATTAGAGCTTGTGCATACAGATGTATGGGGACTAGCTCAGGTATCTTCCCTTGGTGGCTCTCATTATTATGTTACATTTATTGACAATGTAACTAGAAAAGTATGGGTTTATTTCTTTAGTAAAAAATCTGACGTATTTCAAACTTTTAAGAACTGAAAATTTTTGATTGAAAATGAGATTGGAAAGAAATTAAAATGTCTCAAATTTGATAATGATGGTGAGTATTGCAGCAAAATTTTTAAAGATTATTGCTTCACTAATGGTATTCATAGAAAAAAAAACTATTTTGAGGACTCCAGAGGAAAATGGAGTGGTTGAATGCATGAACACAACTATAATGGAGTGTGCAAGAAGCATGAGGTTGCATGTAGGGTTTCCTTTAAACATGTGGGAAAAGGTTATTAATACTGCTATATATTGATTAATAGAGGTCCCTCTACTCCTTTGGGTTGTGGTATTCCAAAGGAAGCATGGACTGGTAAGAAGGTGAGTTATTCTTTTCTCAAAACCTTCTATTGTAAAGCATTTGCTCATATAGATTCTAAAAATAGAACCAAGCTCGAAGCTAAGTCAAAGAAATGTGTATTTGTTGGATATGACATTGATGAATTTGGTTATAGGCTTTGGGATTTTGGAAATTGTTAAATTGTAAGAAGTAGGGATATCATATTCAATGAGAAAGTGTTGTACAAAGATCCATTGCATCAACATGAGAAGAAAGAAAATGATTATGTAGTGATGGATGATACTCCAAAAGATGATGTTCCAGCAATTCCTCATGATGTGCAACAACCACAACAAAAAATACTAGACACACCAGTGAATGTTAGATGGTCAACAAGGCTAAGTAGACCTCCAAAAAGATTTTCTCCTTCTTTGTATTGTATTTTACTAACAAATGCTAGTGAACCTGAATGCTATGATGAAATTGTGCAGGTGGATGCAAAGATTCAGTGGGAGTCTACAATGAAAGATGAAATGGAATCTTTGTTGAAAAATAAGACATGAGATTTATGCAAGTTTTCTACAGGTAAAAAGGCTTTACAAAATAAATAGGTTTATAGGTTAAAAGAAGAGGATGGAGGTAAGAAAATATTTAAAGCTAGGTTAGTTGTAAAAGGATTTGCTAGAATAAGGACATTGATTTTGATGAGATATTTTCTCCTGTTGTTAAAATGACTTCTATTCACATTGTTTTAAGTATTGTGGCTATTGATGTTCATTTGGAGCAACTTGATGTTAAAAAAACCTTTCTTCATGGTGATTTGGATCAAGGGATATATATGGCTTAGCCATAGGGATTTGAGGTCAAAGGTAAGGAGGAAGTAGTGTGTAGATTGAAGAAAAATTTATATGATTTGAAGTAAGCACCTCGACAATGGTATCTAATATTTGATACATTTATGCATGAGCATGGATATAGTAGGTGTCACTTAGATCATTGTGTTTATTTTAAGAGGTTGGATGATAGAAACTACATTATTTTATGTTTTTATGTTGATGATATGCTTATAGCTAGGTCTAACATGGATCACATTAAGGGGTTAAAGGAACATTTAGCACATGCATTTTCTATGAAGGATTTGGGGGTAGCAAAATAAATCCTTGGTATGAATATTTGCAGAGATAGGAAGAACATGAAATTGACATTATCTCAGGTTGATTATATTGCAAATTTGTTGCAATGTTTCTTTATGGAGAATGCTAAAGCTATCAACACACCTTTACCTAGTTATTTGAAGTTGACTAAGTAGACGAGTCCAAAGGCACAATAAGAGGAGGACAAGATGTCCAAGGTACATTATGCTTCAGCTATAGGAATCTTGATCTATGTTATGGTATGTACATGTTGGAAATGACTAAAAAGATCATGAATGAAGAATGATGGAACTGGTAAAGAATTCTTTCAATCATTGTTTTGTCATTGATGCCAAACTTGCTACTTGCAGGAATGACAATTGCTTAAGTGATCCAACTACTATCAATTGGTTGATTGACAAGGAGGAGGCAATAAATTAGATGTAACTATAGCAACTAGAGAAAGGTTGAAGTTATGATGTTGTAATGAAGTATAAAGATTAGCTAAACCATTGATGAAATAGTGTATTGATGACATACTCTAAGACACGGGGAATGGACACACTAAGACACAACAAAGATGTAAGGTTTAACTAAGTCATTTATAGAACCTGACTAAGTTCATTTGTAAGTGCCAAGCAAGCTAGTTAAAGCCAAGCAACTTCAACTTCAACATGTGTCGAGCAATCCTTCAAGTGTCAAGCATAAGAAAAAGGTAATGGATGTCAAGAAAATCAAGAATCATTTAGGAATCGAGTGATCCAAAAAATTGTATATGCAGAGTAATAGAGATGTTCATATGCTGAGCTATATAGAATTCAACATGTGCTGAGTAACTCAGGATCAAATAGGAGCTGAGCAATATGAAGTAAATAGAAGCTAAGTGATTCAAGAAAACAATAGAAGCTGAGCAATACAAGAAATCTTCAGGTGCCAAGTAAAGCAAGAACTACAAAGGATGCTGAGCAATCCAGAGCTAGATGGTGTCGAGTATTAGTAAATAGTAGTAGAAGTTGAGCAACCTTGTTAATGCCGAGCATCAGTAAACCAATGATGCTGAGTTGTTGTATTATTTGTTAAGTCAAAAGATTCACTAGATCAGTAATGATAAGTTTGTTACATTGAATTTTGTGAATTAGTTGGATGATAAGGATGATGAGTAGATGTCACAGAAGTTTATATAAACCATGCAAACCAATTCAAGGTGAATACTGATGGACTTATCATGAAGTTTTTGGAAGAAAAAATTTGGAGGGAAAATAATATTGTTCTCTCAGATCAAATCAAATTAATGAGTGGGGAGCGGTAAATGAAGAAAATAACTTCTTTATAAGGAGTTATAAGTCACAGATAAAAAAAGTGAGAGAGTGAGTTGGTCACAAGTGTGGTCACGTGAAGAAGTCAAGAGAAGGCTAGTGTGAAGTGTCAAAAGGAGGACACAGTGGGGAGTAAGTAAAGAGGATTAAGACTCTGAGTTGATCAAGTGACCATAGAGTGTATTGGCACAATGAGTGGAAGAACTCAAGAAGACAGATCTTGAAGGGTGGGCAAGCTGTCAGCACTACAAGGAAGAAAAACCAAGTGAAGAAAAGAACTACAGAAGTGATATGAAATCTGCAAGGTTAAAATTGCAATCTTTATCAGGTCAAAACCTTTCTAATACTTTCTTACCATTTTATTCGACATTGAAATTCTACATTTCTAGGTTAGCTTAATAGCTAGGTGGATAAGCCTCAGGAAAAGGATAGAAGATCCCCAGGAGAAGGATAAGAGATCCTTAGGAGAAGGATAGGAGATCATTAGGTGAGGGATAAGAGATCCTTTTGAGAAGGCGATTGAAAATCCCATGGACTTGGATGGGCCTAAAAACTCTATGTAAATCCTTTAATAGGGTGGCATTCTAAGTTGAATGTTTTTAAGTCCTCTAACAGGGCACACTCCTAACAGGGTGTGGAAATCTTTAACAGGGTCACATTTGACAGTGTGTAAAGCCTTTAATAGGGAAAACCATTAGAAGTGGTTGAAATCAATTGTGCAGTTATTTTGTGGGTGTTATCCCCACCCCAGTTTTACCTTCTTATTCCTGGAGGGTTTCTGGGTCACCAAAATATTTGTGTTATGTGGTGATGCATGTTTACTTTTCATGATTGTTTAATTGCATGATAGTTTTATTAAAGAAAAATTTGTATTGGACATTATTGGACCTTGAATAATTAATTCAGCCCCGCTCTTAGTTATTCTAAAAGAATTCTAATAGTACAAGGCCAAATATTGCTCATGTAGTGGGAGTTGTTAGCAGGTATAAGAGTCATCCAAGAATTGGGCATTCTAATGCAATTAAATGGATTCTTAGATATTTGAGAGGTACATATAGTAAGTGTTTACACTTTGGGGGCTCTACTACTAATTTGTAGGGCTATGTTGACTTAGATTTGGTAAGAGAGGTTGATACCAGGTGGAGTACTACAGGTTATGTATTTACTATTGGTGGAACAACAATGAGCTAGGTTTCTATGTTGTAGAAAGTTAATGCTTTATCCACTATAGAGTAAAAGTATGTTGTTACTACAGAGACAACCAAGAGATGATATGGCTTTAGTTCTTCTTGGAATAATTGGGACACCCTCAAAGGGATAATTATTTGTTTATAGATAGCTAGAGTGCCATTTACCTTGTGAAGAATTCTGCTCTACATTCAAGGACAAAACACATATAGTTGTGGTACCATTTTGTAATACCCCAAAATTGGCTCATTGCCATGATACACATTCTGGTCTATTTCTGATCAATTCTAAGTCCTATTCTAATAGGCAATTCTCATTCTGCTATTCGCTACTTGACTTAATTGTCAGATGTAGAAGACCCTAATCTGCATTCATCATATTTCTTATTTAATTCCTATAGTACATACTCATATTAGTCGCATTAAACCTACTTGATTTAATTGTAATTTAATTTAAAGTATTAATACTTTATTAAATTAAATTATCTCCAAGGCTAATGTACTCTAGAATTAAATTTATTTAATTTAATAAATATGCCTATCTTGATTAATTAAATGTAATTATTTAATTAAATGGAAAAGCTATTTTTAATTAATTAAACAAAATTATTTAATTAAATGAGAAAGCTATTTCTAAATAATTAAATGAAATTATTTAATTAAATGGAGTACTTCTAATTAATTAAACAAAGTTATTTAATTAATGGGAAGCCATTCCTAATTAATTAAATGAAGTTATTTAATTAAATAAGAAAAGTGTCTCTAATTAGTTAAAGGATTATTTAATTAAATACAAAAGGTAATTATGAGAGCATGTTTCATTTTATTGAATTAAATATCTCAACGAAATCTCTCTTCAGTTCAAAAAAGGGAAATTTCCAGTTCACTATTGATCAAAAAGGAATTAAATCAGTTAACTCCTTATTCTACTCAAATTAAATCAGTTAAATCCTTTTTCTACTCAAATTAAATCAGTTAACTCCCTTTAATTTGGGAATCTCCCTTTATGACTGAACTTCACCTTTAATCCTAACCGTTGATTGAAATCGATCTCAACCGTTGATGGATTCCAGGAAAGTCTATTTAAGAGACTCTCATCTCTTCATTTTGAGAGAGGATGAATTAGAATTTGCATTGAATTGCTCTTGAAATTCATACTCACATTTGCTCATATTTGTTCACATTCTTGCATACATCTTGCATTCTTAGTTTAAATTCATTTAGCTTAATATGCATAGTTTAATCTAGTTTTGTTTCAGTTGTTCCTAGATTAGAATGCATTGCTCATTCTAGATTAATCTGCACAATCATATAGATTAATTTCATTTCTTAAATCCTTCATTCTTAGAGGGTCTGGTTTCTTAACACCTCAAATCTGAGGATATCTGACAAACAATTCCCTTTAGATAGAAGGCAATAGGTCGCCTTGCTAGCTGATTTTCGGATGAACAATCCAATGTTCATTCTGGGATGAATCTACAAATAAAGACCATGTTGAAGTGTGTGTGTTAGCATAGGCCACATATTCACGCATGCATTTCTGGCGCCCACCGTGGGGCATGAAAATCAATTTTTCTGGCCTCTTTTTGTATTTTTCTAATTATTTTTTTGTTCTTTGTCTGTATTGTTCTGTACAGATTTAGAAATTTTTGCACGAGACTGTTCATTTTTGCGTGAGGATCTAGAATCTTCGCTCGAAGATTCTTTCTGCATCGCGCGAGAAAGTTCTTGAGTGTGCAAAACTTTGCGCAAAACCTGTTTCTTCGCACGAGCCATAATATAATTTTGGGTCATAAAAATTCTTCGCCTGAATTGTTAGGAATTTCGTGTGATACTTTGCTGACAGAGGCTATTTTTACATTGATTTTCGTGTTTTTTGGTTGTTCTGCTAACTGCTCACGATTTCTAGTTTTTTTGTGTTTTCTAATTTTTTGGAACAACATAACAGTGGTTTGCAGGACAATTAGAAAAGCGTGATAAAGTTGCTAAAATAGGTAAAACATCTACTAAGCACGTTGTGAGGATTACTAGGTAATTCTCTTTGACTAATAACACTTCATTTGGAGCTAAAATGAACATCTATTGTGTCAAGCTTGTGTGTATTTCCTTTCATGTTCTCATTTTACAACACATACATAATTTGGTACTAGGTTGTGATCTCTATTAGTTTCATCTAGCAGGCTTAGTTATTAGTGATAGATCGAATTAGCTATCTTGGGTTATTGGACTCACTAATCTACCAGCCCCTCATTCCACCCTATGGTTGCAAGATCAACACCACATTAAAGGGGAGGGGTCTACTGGACAGAAGCATTAAAGGCTCCACAAGGCAACCCTTTTGTGCTTTCTAGAACTCACTAGTTTCTGAGTTGTGGACTCATTTTGGCTTGTGTGAGGGGTTAAATGTTCCACATATTTGGACTCACCTCACATTAGTTTAAGCATTAAGTGTACCACCTTGTGCTCTTTGACTACTTTTGGATAGATTTGCTTTCAAGAATTAACATCTGTACACACATAGTAATTAAGCCCCCATGAACACTATTCATGGATCTTGAGGAAGTGAGTTCCTAGTGAAACTCCTTTCTAAGATGAATTCCTTGTAGGTGGAGAGGATACTTTGAGCACCTCATAGATAGATGAATCTTCAACTTGTTGATTAAGGCATCCTTTCTCCGAAGAGGTTGATAGATCACTGGGAGTTGATATCATAGATCTTTAAGAGATACTCTTAGTTTAGCGTGTTGGATTAATCTATATGTTTTGATTGGGCTAAAAGTGAAAAGGTGTCAAAACCTTGAATCTAGAAGCTAAGTCCCCTTGTGGTACACTATTGTGAGTCGGTCACCTTTAGAGAGGGTTAATCGTAGCAGACAATCCCTCTATAGGGAAAACTATGTTGACAGAACCTCGAGCGGTAATAGCCATTTTTGATGTGGTAGTGACAACCGCTATATAAATGTCCTTGTGGAAGAAATCTCCACGGGTGTGGTTCATTGTGGGTTGTCAGATCTCCCCAGCAACTCTTGAAGATTAAGTTCTTGAACTATGTTAAAACCTCAGTGCATCAGGATTAGAGGTCACCCCTGTGAGTCAAAAAAGTTGTAGAGTCAAACCATTACTAAAAACCTTAGAGAAGACAACTTTTCTTTTCTAGGGACGTATGCATGATTGCACAACTCTTTGAAAACATACACAAATAGCTCTCCTAGGGATTAGCACAAACTAAGTCACTTGATTGTTCATGCGCAAGCTTTCTTTTTCTCTTGCTCATTATTTTCAGACGTGCTTGAAATCACCTACTTACTATTCTACGTGCTTGTTTATCTACTTGCTTACTAAAATGATCAAATTTAAAGTCCAAAAACTTTGTCAAAATTAGTTGTTGTTGTGAAACTATTCTTCCTTTTCATGTGAAATCATTTGGGCCTCGCTCAAAATCATCTGATACTCGCGTGAAGTCATTTTGTCCTCATGCAAAATTAAACTACTATTGTACATCTTTGCATGATCCTATAAACTTCTTTGCTCAAAATTAAACCACTGTCATAGACCTTTACGCAAGCCAAAAAAATTCTTCGCGCAACCTAAAAAATTTCTCGCGCGTGACTTTGTATCAACATTACCAATTTGGGTCTATTTTAGCTATCTATGACCTGCACACTCTCCTTTTTTGCATCCATTTATCACTCTCTATTTGCACATAGTCCTGAAATAGTGACACTTCACCTAGCTGAAGACTTGTGTCTTGTACTTTGACTAGTCTCATCTCATAAGTAATTTTGGTCCTTGTCTTAATGCTTGTCATACTTTGTGTCACATTGGTCATAATCTCTGGCTGTTCTATCCTTTAAATCAGACCATTTGTGCCTTAGTGAACATCATTCTTGCTATTATCTTGTCCTTTTTGAGACTCGGTCTTAGTGTAGTCCTTGTCTAGGTTTCAACTTCTTTTCCTTGTCTATGACTGTCACAACCAGAAGCAGTGACATGTTTTATCTCGATAACCTTAGACATGGTCGTGCTAAGGCTCGTAATCATGGTAGAGGTCTCTTACCTTTCGTTACGCAATCTATATCCAGTTTGGCTAGTGAAGCATCTTCATGATCTTCCTCACCTACCAGGTCATCTCGAGTTCAACAAACATTTTCCAATTTGAAACAAATTAGGAATCCTTTTTACCAAGAGGATACTGAGATAGGTAGAGGTCCTACATTCCCAAACATGATGTATGATCCTTTCTCTAGAGATCCTTTTGAAACACAAAACACTGAAATTGAACACATTCCTATAATTACTAATCATGAACCGGAACATGGTAGTCATAGTCGATATCAAGAACCACCTAGGGATGACAAAGAGAAAGAGAAAGAATATGACATTGATGAGGAACAGGAAGAGGTGGAAATCCTCCCTGAACACATAGATAAATGTTAAAGAGACAAAAAATTTCAGAAGGTCTTGGGAATCCTAATCAACGAAGAGAAAGAAAAACACTTTCTCAAACTTGCCCAAGAGGGAGCAAAGTTACCTTCTCATTTCAATGTAGAAACTATTGTCAAAATTGAAGAAGAAACTGAGACCTCCAAACTCCAAAAACAATTGAAAATTATGCAAGATCAAATGGCTTAGATGATGCAAGAGAAAGAGAAACCCATAAAGACATACACATTGGACGCCCTTTGTTCATTCCCATTTGACAAAAGTATAAACATGCTGCCTTTCCCATGAGGCGTAGAACTACCCAAATATGACAAGTACTTTGGTACTACTGATCCCCAAGATCACTTGCGAGAATTTGGTGCTTTGTCTATGGAGTTTATACACAATCAAATGTACCTCATGTGTTTATTCCCTAGAAGCCTAGGTGGTTAGGCTTTGGAGTGGTTCTCACATTTACCTCATGGTATCAAGACATTTGACAAAATTGCCAATTCATTTGTTTAGCAATATTCTCATAACATTCAACACCCTATCAATATTTGAGATCTATGCAACCTTAAACAGAAGGTTGGTGAACCTTTTCTCACTTTCCTCCAATGGTGGAGACAACTATACACTAAGTATTCTCGTTAAATCCCAGAAACAGAGAAGCTTGACATTTTCACTAACAACCTCTTACCTGATTTCAGGTATAGAGTCCAACTACAAGGTCTACGTACCTTTGAAGACATGATTACACAGGTTATCCATATTGAAGAATTTATGGTCAAGAAAGGTGAGCTCACTCTTCAGAGAGACACAAAACAAGGTTCCACTTCCAACATGGATAAAACCAAACATGTCAACAAGAACCGAGAAATTATACATGATGGGGTTGTTGACAATGTCACACCCAAACCTACTAAAATGACATTTAATCTCATAGACTGCCTCAAAGCAGCCAAAATTTTTGAGAAGCCTCCCCCTGAAAATAAGACGTCTGGGAAAAATTGAGAAACTCATGGGAAACATGACCCAAGTGAGAGTATATGCCTTTAGGAGAACCTTTGGATGTGGTTTATGAAACATTGCTACAACACAAACTTATCTCACCAATGGATAACCCTCATCCCTATGATCTACAACCATGTCCACCATGGTGGAATGAGACCTCATTTTGTGAGTATCACCAAAACAAGGGACATAAATCCAACAACTGTATAAACTTGCATCATAAAGTCCAGGACATGATTGATGCTAGTGATCTTGTGGTAGATGGACATAACAAAAACTTGGACCACAAGGCGTTCAAAGAGCCTTTCCTAGCTTATGAAAAAGGAGAGACTTTGAAACTAGAACCCTACAATAAGGTCAACTACACATATTCCAATGATGACAATGTCATTCACATGGTTGAACTTGTAGATTCTGAATACTGCGATGTTATTACCATAAAGGGCAAGCAAGATAATGACAAACCCAAGACACCATTTGTCTTGAGAGGCCCTACTTCCAATAAGATGGATAATGCATCTTTGCAACACTATGCTAATGCTATTACTTGCTCTCATGTGAAGTTGGTGCTCAAAGGCCCTGCACCTCCTACTTCAAATCTTGAACAACACAAAGACAAAGCCCTTGCTGGTCCATCCGATAAAGGTGTAAAACACACAATGAACTCGACTGCAACTAGTTATAGTGTTCTCGATTAGTTGAAACAAACTAATGCTCACATTTCCATATTTGAGCTGCTTAAAATCTTGCCTACTCATAGGAAAATTCTGGACAAAGCCCTCATTGAGGCATAGGTTCCCCAAGATCTTGATCTTGAGCAATTTCAATCCATGGTAGGTCATCTGACCTCACATTATCTTATGAAATTCTCTAAGGAGGATGATAACTTGCTAAATCATCCACACAATCAGCCTCTACACATTGAGGTTATGATTCACCAAACACGTGTTCGTCGGGTACTCATTGACAATGGTGCTGGCCTAAATATTGTCTTTGCTGCTCTACTTAGACAATTGGATTATTCTGAGGACTCTGTTGATCCTCAATGAAAGATCACTATTAAAGCATACAATGAAGAGGAACAAAAGTCCCTAGGTCTTGTGATTTTACCAATTCGCGTTGGTCCTATCGAAAGGGATGTCACCTGTCAGGTGCTTGACATTCCCTTAGCCTACAAAATTCTATTGGGATGGCCATGGATACATGAGATGCTCACTGTGCCATCCACATATCACCAATGCATTAAATTACCATTTCATGGTTTCAAAGTTACTATTCTTGCCACTACTAGCTACACCTATAATATGCTCAAAGCTGCTGAAACTTTCATCCTCGCTAACCGTGAGTCTACTGATTGTCATGACAATAAGTTGAAACAAATTGAGTAGTTATTTAAACTAAAAGAAATCAATATGAGAGAGTACCACATGGAACTAGTTTTTTCATTAACATCTCTTCCAGAGTCCCCTTGACATTATGGGAGGCCCTCTTAAGCAAAGAAGCCATTCGTGCTGACACCTCAGACCAAGTTTAATGGCTCTTTTGTCAAGGCTATAGTTCCCTTAGAAGATGAAAGTGAAAATAGAGCCATTACTACATGGCTTTACAGAGAAGAAGCTCCAATGGACCTAATAGAACAAGCTTGAGAAATCAATCCTAAGAAATATGGATGTGGTCTTAAGCTTATGAAGCATTTTGGTTACAAGGGAATTGACCCTATTGGGTGCAATAATAATGGTCTAATAGATCCTATCAAAGCAATAGCTTGAACCAACAGTGACACAACTAGCCTAGGGTTTAATAAGGTCCCTTTCCATTTGGGATCCAATAAATTCATACCCGTACCTAAGAGTTCATCTGAAAATGAGTCACAATCTAAGTCAAGTACTCGAGAGGAAGAATCTGATGATGAGGATTCCTACCCTCATCCTATTCCTTATGATCTTGCTAAATTCTTTGTTGAGCCAGATGAATTTGTGCCACGTGTTAGCACTATGGATGATACTAGTGATTCTTCTGAGGACAATACTAAGCAACTCAAATATCATTCAAAAAATGGAGAATCTAGTCAGCCATGCTGTATTGAGTATTTGTGTAAGAATCCAAATGCTGAAGGAGAGTATGTCCCTATCACTGTTGGGGAGATCTATAGTCTCTCACCATGTAGCACTGATTCTCATGAATATGAGTTTGACAATCTTTCAGAAGCTACTACTAATAAAGACATTAACCAAGTGCATGTCTACAAAAATTGAATCGAAGTGGGTGAAACATCTAGGGTTAGGTTATGGGAGTCTGATCCAGCTAGTGTCCTAGAGTCATCAATTCTTGACATTAGTATTTTGAGGTGTTTGAATACACCTGTGGATGAGGTCAATGTAGGTCTCCAATTGTTGGTCCACACACTTAATGACTATACTTTGAATGCAATTGAACTAGCCACTACTCTCTCACTCACACATCCTGAGCTTATAGACTGGAAGCCTAATGCATCTAACAAAGTCCCCATGTTCCAGAATGACTATGCTCTCACTTGTTACCTAAATTCTATTGAACCTGTAACATCTTCCACCAATGAGCAGAGTATCAACACGATTGAGGCTGACATCAAATATCTTAGTCACATAATTAAAAAGAAAAAATGCAAGAGGTCTAATGGTGAAAACCACATTGTGGCAGTGTCAGATCCCAAAAAAGTAAAAACAAAAGATGTATCCAAGGGTGAAAACCTCTCAGAGGTGCCCACATATGAGATATTTGATGTCCTTCCCAGTCACTTTCAGGAGAGATTGTCAGTGTTAATAGAGCTGACATAGCCAATTAACCCAGGCATAGAAGAACATCCTCATGTGATACATCTGGCACAATCACCGTCACCTGAAGAGAAGGAACAATTCATTGCATTTTTCAAGGAAAAGAAAATAAATTTTTCTTGGACATATTCTGACATGCCAGGATTGGATCCTAATCTTATCATGCATCACTTGTTCATAGCACCAGGCATCAAACCAGTTAAACATAAGCTTCAAAAAATGCACCCTCATGTTGCATTGCTCGTCAAAGCAGAATTGGAGAAACTTCTAAAGGTTGGTTTCATTTGTGCAATTGATTATGCTGAATGGATATCCAATATTGTTCCTATTTCCAAGCACGATAAACCTATCAGGGTTTGTACATACTTTCATGATCTTAACTTGTCATGTCCTAAAGATGAATTTTCGCTCCCTAATATTTGATATGATCATGGACATGATGGCTAGCTATGAGATGTACTCACTTATGGATGGTTTTTCTGGATACAATCAGATAAAAATTGTGCCAGAAGATTAAGAGAAAATGACTTTCACATGTGCATGGGGAACCTTTTGTTGGAATGTGATGCCATTTGGTTTAAAGAATGCTGGTGCTACATATCAATGGGCTGTTAATACAATTTTTCATGACATGATGCATAGAACCATGGAGGACTACGTTGATGATACCTTGGTCAAAACCACTAAACGCAATACTCATCTACAAGATTTGGGTCCCATCGTAGATCGTATGGAAAATTCAGTCTTCAGCTCAATCCTAAGAAATGTGCATTTAGTGTCACATCAGGGAAATTGTTAGGATATATTGTTTCTACAAAGGGAATTGAAGTAGATCCAAAAAAAGTACAAGCAATAATGGACATGCCACCACCTCGAAACATTAGTCAGATGAGAGGACTATAGGGAAGGCTTAAATCTATTTGCAGGTTTATTTCACAATTGGCAGATAAATCAGAACCCTTCACAAAGACCTTACATAAGGGTGTGAAATTAAATTGGAGCCAGGATTGTGAGAAAAGCTTAACAAAGATCAAACAATATCTTGTCAATCCACCAATCTTGATGCCTCCTATGCATGGGAAGCCTTTGCTTTTATAAATTTTAGCCACTGAAACATCTTTGGGAATCTTGTTGGCTCAGGAAGACAATGACAACAAAGAAAGAGCTATTTATTACTTGAGCCGAACATTGGTCTCTTATGAGAATAACTACAACATTATTGAGAAAGCTTGCTTGGCAGTTGTCTTTGCTTCCCAGAAGTTGAGACACTACATGCTAGCCCACACTATATGACTTGTGGCTAAAATAGACCCATTAAAGTACTTGCTCAGTAAGGTAGCTCTCATAGGAAGATTGGCTAAATGGGTCATGATACTAAGTGAGTTTGACATCCAATATGTTGAAAGCAAAGCTATAAAGGAATAGGTATTTACAGACTAGCTGGCCGAGGCACCCATACAAAGTCTTCTACCAATGAACATTGATTTCTCAGATGAGTCAATTCTAACACTCACACACCATACATGGGTTATGTTCTTCGATGGGTCCTTCACACAACAAGGATCGGGTGCTGGATTACTCTTCATTACACCACAAAGATACTTATTGCCCAAAGCGTACAAGATTCTATTTCCTTGTACAAATAACATTTCTGAATATGAAGCTTTGATCAATCGTATGAAAATTGTAGCTAAATGAAGAGTAGATTAGTTAGACATCTTCGGTGACTCTCAGCTTGTTATCAACCAAGTAAATGATGTGTATCAAACAAAGGATGAGAAACTAATTCCTTACAAATGCATGGTTGATGCCTTGACAAAGTATTTTGCACACATCACCTTCCAACAAGTTACACACGCAAATAATAAAGCGATTGATGCCATGGCCACTCTAGCCTCCCTGCTACAAATGCCAAAAAATGATCTTTGACACGAGTTCTTTGTGGAAGCGTTACACTACCTAGCCTATGACACACTTGATTCCAAGATGATTTGTTCTATTATAGGACAAGAATCATCCCGCTACCATCACATCTATTCCTACCTTCATAATCAAACCATTTCGGAAGGTTTGACCGAAAATGAGAAACATTACTTAATCCGTAACACTTCACATTATGTCATTATTACTGATGATCTATATAGGAGAGGTCTTAGCGGAACACTTCTTAGGTGTTTAGAACTTGATGAGTCCAAACGCACACTAATTAACGTTCACAAAGGCATTTACGGATCTCATTCCAATGGCCTGACACTAGCTCGCAAACTCCTTCGTGCTGGTTACTACTGGCCCAAGATGGAGCAAGAAGCTATTGAGTATGCTAGGTCTTGCAAGTAGTGTCAGCTACACGAGAATCTCATTCACACTCTAGCCAGAGAGCTGATTCCATCTACTACAACATGGCCATTTCAACAATGGGCCTTCAACTTGGTGGGGCGGATTCACCCAACCTCTTCCAATGGACATAAGTTCATTATCATGGCTATAGATTATTTCATGAAATGGGTAGAGGCAGTCCCTCTCATAGTTGCTGATGGCAAAACTATAACACTTTTCACTACAAACTACATCATCTGTAGATATGGTGTACCATCCTCAATCATTACTGACAATGGAGGATAGTTCAAGAATAAAGACCTCAAAGAATTGTGCAAGAAATTCAAGATCACACAACATTGGTCTTAATGGCCAAGCTGAGGCATCTAATAAGGTGATCCTCAAAATTCTTCATTGCACAGTCAGTAAGTCAGGGAGAGACTAGCATCTCTAGATCAACCTAGCCCTATGGGCATACATGACAAGCATTAGAACTCCAATGGGCATGACTCCTTTTGCGTTGGTGTATGGGGCGGATGCTGTGCTTCCAATAGAGGTCGAGATTCCTACCTTGAGAATCTCTATGGAAGGCCTTATCACTGATGATGACTATAGAATAGGTCAGCTTCAAGAGCTTGTGTTACTAGATGAGTGATGACAAGTGGCATGTGATCATCTATGAGCATATCAACAAAGAATGACACGAAGCTACAATCACAGGATCAGGCCACTTGACTTCCAGCTAGGTCACCTCGTTCTGAGAGAGAACCCTAAGAATCAACAACAATGAATGTAAAAGGGAAAGTAGGTCCTTACATCATTACTGTAGTATATGGATCTGGTGCCTATCAGCTTTCCACAACTGAAGGAGAAGTTCTTAAAGAGCCTGTCAACACTCTCCACCTGAAGTGGTTTTACAGTTGACAATCTTAGCAAGCTCTCTGTACATATCTAAAAGTCCTAAAAAAAATCTAAAAATTAGATTAAATCTCAAAAATTCAAAAAGATAAAAATACAAAAAATAGAAAAGTGCCATTGGTGAAAACTTGGAAATAGGCATCATGGTAGCAAAAAAAGGAAATCCTGCCAAGAAGGTGAAAACTTGGTAAATAGGCACCTCTTGTTCCCAATGCTCCATCTTACAACGCATCTTTTGGCTATTCTATATTGTCACTTTCATGCTTTCGCTTTCCTGCTTTTCCTGCTCATGTATCCATGGATTGAGTCTTGTCACAGCTCGGGGGCATTCCCCCTTTGTGTCACTATTTTCAACATTCTCCTCATAGAATCTCCTTTGTGACAGCCACCAATGGTTCTCACTGCGTCTGCCTGCTATCGCTAGTGCCACTATTTTTGAGATTCTCCTCATAGAATCTCCTTCGCGACAGTCACCAGTGGTCGTCACTATGTTTGCCTACTATTTCTAGTGTCACTCTTTTTGAGATTCTCCTCATAGAATCTCCTTCACGACAGTCACCAGTGGCCCTCACTATGTCTGCCTACTATCGTTAGTGTCACTCATTTCAAGATCCTTCTCATAAGATCTCTTTTGCAATAGTCACCAATTATTTCAGCTGTGTCTATCTATTGTTGCTAAGGTCATGTCTCTAGATTTCCTTTGGAAAATCTCTCTTGTGTCCGTCACCAGTCGTCCTAGCTATGTTTGTCTTCTGTCAGTCCTCTTTAGGTTCTTCATCATGAAGTTTCCTCTTTTACCTTAGTAACCAGTTGTTCTGACTACATCTGCCTACTGTCGTCACCCTACTATAGAGATTTCTTTCAAACATGTTCTAGACATTGACACTTGACATCAATCTCAAAAACATTGAACTCAAAAATGATATACTAGTTTGGATATGCTAAGAATTTTCTTTGTTTGCTTTATTTTTCTTTATCATATCCCTTCGAGCAACTCGATGATGTCATCTTCGACTAGAGAAGTGATGACTGGGGGCATGATCTTTTCTTTGCTTTTTGTCTGTGGTTTAGTTCCAACAAGTTGATACATTCCTATAAAAGGGGTGTCCACTATAAGAGCTTCCATCTCATATTGGATAGCCGTGTGTACCTCAACTCTATTTATATAGATACATAAATGACATTGGTTCTTCTCCTTGTTTGATGGAGTGAACTCTTCATGCTATAGTACATATTGATACTTGTCCTATTAAGTGAACGTACGGGTCACTACGAGTATATCTAGCACACTTCTATCTCAGGTTATGAATGCAAGGGTCATTGTGGATAGAATAAATACTGAGTACTTAGCATAAGAGGGATCTCCCATGTGTTTAGTGTGCTTTTCCTACAAGCAACATTCATGTCATCCTAGCATTTATGCTCTGATGCTTATGTTAACTTGCTACATTAAAAGGGACAAATGTTCTGGTCATTCTGGCTTCTTGTGCTTTGAATGCTTACATTTGATCTCGGAAAACCAATAACATATGTTATATTCATATTTACATGATTGCAATGTCAGTGAAAATTGTATAACATATGAGCTTTATTTTATACCCAATGATGATAAATCATCAAGGCTTGGTAACTAGACCTAGGGTTGCATTTAACATAGTCTTGCATTACATACTTCATTTTCATTTGCATAAGCACGCAATTCAATGGTAATTCTATTCATACTCTACATGCATCAGATTCCTCCACGGTTATACAAGCATTTGGTTTGTTGATTCACGCTCCTTAATGGAATACCTGTGACTATTAAGCAAAAACATGCAATACTATGTGAGATGTCAGTTCATACATATGCATTGTATCTAAGTACGACATACATCTCATGTACATCAAAGTAAAAAAAAAAAGATAATGACATGTACATAGGAATACTCAACTCAAAATATCATATATATATATATATCAAAAGAATGGGTCAGTACAAAAATGGGTGCTACTCAAGCGCAATCGATCAAAAATGATACATGTGGTGCTAGCACACCAATCGATACATAGCCAGAGATCAAAATAAAAAATTAGGCATAGAGTGTCTAACTCTATCCTAAACCCTCACCTCTAGGAGGAGTAGGGGCAGCAGGTGGCAGAGGCGATGGTGGCATATCTGGCTTGACAGGAGGTCCTGCGCCCCCAGACTCTCACGTATACTGAGAATATTGCTACACCTGAAGTGTCTCATCAAGCACGACGCTAGTGTATGCAACATAGTAATATGTTGCTTGGGCTGACTAGAAGTGGATCTCATCCTGTGCCAGCTCTAATATCCACTTAGCAGTCTTGACATGCTCTCTCTAAAGATCAATGTCTTGCTGTCACTCTACAAGCTGTGCATCTGTGACTACCACCAAAACCTGTAACTCTCCCAACTATCGAGAGGCCTGATGAACCCACTCATGATACTGCCGTACCATGTCCTACACGCCACTTGCTGGTTGATCTGGCATATCCTCATCTACCATCTCTGATGCCTGCTACTGTGGAGGTGCCTACGACAGTGGTGGTACCTGCTGCTGCGGAGCCTCCTGTTGAGGGGCCTGCTCCTTTGTCCTCTACCTCCTCCATCGACTGTGTCCTGCCCCACTACCCCCAGCATCTGGGTTTGATCCCATCTGATGTGGGGGAATAGGAATCTACTGTACCTAGTGCTGGACCTATGGTGATATATGTGGCTGACTTGGTAGCTGTGGCTATCCCTGCTACTACTGGGGCACCTGTCCCTGTACTCGTCCTGCGATCCCTAGTGGATTTGTGAAGTATGGGAATGGATGGCTGATCAAAAAGGCCTGATATGCAAGCGTCATCCCTGCATCTACTACCTCTTTTAGGTAGTCCCACTAGACAGTAGCTAGACTATGGATATTTATCATGGATCACCCTGGATCCATCCGTGGAGGCCATCCCTGCTCAATATCCTTCTGCACCCTGGCATAGGCACAATACTCATGTGAAATGTCCTGAAGACGGCCCTACTGCCACCACACTCATGACATAACAAATCTCTCGATCACTAATGTCATCTTTCTCGCCAAAGGTCAAGAACTAAACATCCATGGCAACTCTCTGGGGGCATCATCCCAGTCCTCTGTCTCTCTCCAGGGTTGCCATACAACGGACACCAGGTCATCAAGATGCGTCTACCAGTGCTCAATCTTACCTAGGTGGGCCTGGGTAATATGCCCTTGATATCTACATATGTACGATTCCATGGGCTCTCTGGCATCCTCAAATATTGTCCTACATATAGGGAGATGCTCCCAGGCCCAGATCTGTAACACATATACTCTCGCTGCCATGGTCTTCTTCTCATGGAAGATAACTTGATGCATCTCATGGAAAAGATGGGCCAACATGCACTGATCCCACCCAAAGATCTCAGGTGCCTCAACTATCCTGAGGAGCATGACTCCCCACCCACACTCCAAACCATGTTGTCCTCTGTCAAGACATAGGAAACAACTCAAAAATATAGCTAGCATAGCTGCCAGCCTGTGTGTCATTCCATAAGTATGCATGAGCTCATCCCAATTGATGGCTCTACCCCTCGGTAGCTCTCTCCCAAACACAACTGATAATGTCTTTGTCCCTGCTCGGGGAACTATATCATAGATGACCCAAGTGCCGTGGAAAGGAATCTGCAAAATCCTCCATATATCCTCTGGTGTGATGGTAATCTCACCCATCGGCAAGTGGAAGGTGTTCATCTCCAAATGGAAATGCTCTACCAAGGCAATGAGAAGGCCATGATTCACCATTATGGCTAGAATCTGGCACAAAGAAGACAAACCCAATCAAGCAATGTGTGCCCAATCAACGTCATCAAGACTCTGCAATAGCTCCCCCTATGGTGGGAAATGAGATTTGAATACAACATTTCCAAAGACCTCCTACATGCACAACAAGAAATGACAAACAAAAAATCAGTATCAAGTCAAAACAAAGCATCAAAATAAACTAAAATGCAATTTTTAAATGCAAAAATCAAATATTTAAGCATAACTATCATAGAATTTTGCGCAAAATTCATGAAATCTCGTGCAAAATTCTATTAGTTTTGTGTGAAACCATTCTTTCTTCGTGCGAAGAATCTCTCCTTCATGCAAAAAGGATCTGATCACACAAAGAAATAACTGTTCATGCGAAGAAAGATGTTTTTGCATGAGAAATGAATCGCCTCACATGAAGAATCTCCTTCTTCATGTGAAACCAAATGCCTCTCACATGAAGATCCTCACCGCCGTGCGCGAAGAAATAGTGCACCCTATTTCTTTGCATGAAGAAAGAAGATCTTCATGTGAAATTCAATCGGTCTTGCACAAAGAAAGATTAAACAATCCTAAAAGAATTCTAAAAATGCAATAAATGACCTCAAAATGCATAAACATGAAAGTACAAAGATGGGAAATCGATGAATCACCAGTGGTCCATAGTTTACTGGCCGACTGTGTCATCTGGAGTGCTCAAAATGATATCTCACATTCACTACCATGTCTCTATCAGAGGTCAAAATCACTACAAGACAAAAGCAAAAATGAATTTAAAATGACCCTTCGAGCCCTTATATAGCTGTTGACCCAAATTTTTCAAAGTGCTCGAATTTGTGCAAAAATCACACCCCTGGCTAATTGGACCGTTCTGGATCTATTTTCGGGATCAAATTCAAAATCTGACACCTAAGAGCCTCAAAAATGCATTTTAAAATTTTAAGGGCCGATGCGATCGAACGCTTGTGCAACCCAAATCTTTCTGATACTTTGTGATTCTTGGAATCCTTTCAACTTTACATTCTCCATATTTTCAAAATTCTTTTTGAAAATAGTCAACTCAAGTCAACTGTGGCTAAAACTGGTCAACATTTGGTCAAACTTGGTCTTTGCGACTTCACAATCATTTCAAATCAACCTAGAATCTTATGTCAATCGTTCTGGTCTCTTCTATATTATGCTGAATCTCAAATTTCTTCTATATCTCATGATATACTACTTCAACTCATACTTCTGGTGTGTCATCTTTCAATTTTTCTCCTGAGGGGGCAGGATGATTACATCATTGAATACTTATTGCTCAAGGCATCTGGCTCTCATCTTATGTCCTTATCACTTGGAGCATCTCATCACTCAGGGCATCTTGTTCCCTTCTATTTGGCATCTTTGCTACCTATCTTATCTTTTCATCAATTGACCAACCTTATGATAGCTCTTCTCATAGTTTGATGGACAAGTATTGTGATAGTCTAAACCCTGACTCCTGAGGATCAAGCCTTGTTTTGGGGATGATTCTACGACTTATGATTGGACTTGTTATCTTTCTTTTATCAATATTAGGTATCTAGGTGTTCTATTTAGATCCTTGAAGGTTAAGCTCCATTCTGGAGATAATCTTCTAAATGCTTTTAATCTTAGGTATCTAGGTGTTCTATCTGGATCCTTGAAGGTCAAGCTCTGTTCTGGAGATAATCTTCTAAATGCTATCAATCTTAGGTATCTAAGTGCTCTACTTGGATCCCTTAGGATTAAGCTCTGTTCTAGAGATGGTCCTTAAAAGCTTATCAATTGGTCTTCGTATCATCAACTTTGGAACTAATCTCATGTTTGCATCATGCTTTTTGATTATCTTTGAATCAAACGTGCTGCTCGCACATTCATTTTAAGAGGGGCAAAATGTAATACCCCAAAATTGGCTTATTGCCATGATACAAATTATGGTCTATTTCTGATCAATTCTAAGTCCTATTCTAATAGGCAATTCTCATTCTGCTATTTGTTACTTGACTTAATTGTCAGATGCAAAAGACTCTAATCTGCATTCATCATATTTCTTTTTTAATTCCTATAGTACATACTCATATTAGTCACATTAAACCTACTTGATTTAATTGTAATTTAATTTAAAGTATTTATACTTTATTAAATTAAATTATCTCCTAAGGCTAATGTACTATGGAATTAAATTTATTTAATTTAATAAATACGCTTATCTTGATTAATTAAATGGGAAAGCTATTTCTAATTAATTAAATAAAATTATTTAATTAAATGGAGTACTTACTTCTAATTAATTAAACAAAGTTATTTAATTAATGGGAAGCCATTCCTAATTAATTAAATGAAGTTATTTAATTAAATAAGAAAAGTGTCTCTAATTAATTAAAGGATTATTTAATTAAATAGAAAAGGTAATTATGAGAGCATGTTTCATTTTATTAAATTAAATATCTCAACAAAATCTCTCTTCAGTTCAAAAAAGGGAAATTTTCAGTTCACTATTGATAAAAAAGGAATTAAATCAGTTAACTCCTTATTCTACTCAAATTAAATCAGTTAACTCATTTTCCTACTCAAATTAAATCAGTTAACTCCCTTTAATTTGGGAATCTCCCTTTATGACTGAACTTCACCTTTAATCCCGACCGTTGATTGAAATCAATCTCAACTGTTGATGGATTCTAGGAAAGTCTATTTAAGAGACTCTCATCTCTTCATTTTGAGAGAGGATGAATTAGAATTTGCATTGAATTTCTGTTGAAATTCATACTCACATTTGCTCACATTTGTTCACATTCTTGCATACATCTTGCATTCTTAGTTTAAATTTATTTAGCTTAATATGCATAGTTTAATCTAGTTTTGTTTCAATTGTTCCTAGATTAGAATGCATTTCTCATTCTAGATTAATCTGCACAATCATATAGATTAATTTTATTTCTTAAATCTTTCATTCTTAGAGGGTCTGATTGCTTAACACCTCAAATTTGAGGATATCTAACAAGAAATTCCTTTTAGATAGAAAGCAATAGGTCACCTTGCCGGTTGATTTTCGGATGAACAATCCAATGTTCATTCCAGGATGAATCCACAAACAAAGACCATGTTGAAGTGTATGTGTTAGCATAGGCCACATATTCACGCATACATATTTCATTCGATCAGTTTTCGATGGTGGATAGTTAAAGCTAGAGAAGATACATAATATGATAATCCAACAGATTTTTTTCACCATGGTAGTAACAAGGGAGAAGTTGAAATCCTCTTTAGCTTTAGTTGGTCTTTATACTGAATAGAATAAAATAATAATATGGTCTAGGGTGGTTTGATATTCTAGTAGGAGGTACATGTTTAACAATGCTATGATCACTCTCCGAGTGGGAGGTTATTGTTGTGGAGTTTGATCAGTCTCCAAGTGGGAGATTATTGTGCTGTAGAGCCTAATCAAACCTAGAGTTTTATTCAGAGTGATTTTCTCCCCATATTATTTGTATGGGGTTTTGGGAATAGCACCCCCAAGATGGAGTCAAGGGGAAAAATTACTATGGGGTCTTGGTGTAGCACCCTAGGTGTGCTCCCTATTACAATACATGGTGGGGTCGAGGGGTAGCACCCCCAAAGCCAAAAATGTCCTTATATTGTAAAAGGAATTGGTTGCTCTTTTTCTTATTGGATGACTTATTCTAACCCTAATTTTGTAAGTGACATAAGCTTGTATAAAAAGGCTTAGGGTTAGGGATTTCATAATATAATGGTGTTATTGTAGCTTCTTGTGGTGGTATTGAGCTATAAGGAATTGTTGATTGTAATCACTAGATAATAATAATATTAGACTTTTTGTTGGAGGATGTAGCCTAGGGATTGGGTGAACCATGTTAAATCTTGGGGTCTTGTATTCTCTTTTGTGCAATCTATTATTTTATGATATTGATTATATGCATGTGACTATTATTTCTAACTAAGGTTTATCCTAACAAACATCCCAAATTTGAGCATATTCCTTAGTTAGGCATCTTAGAAGGTTTCCTAAGGTCCTATTAACCAATTTAGTTTGACTATCAGTTTGGGGATGGTAAGATGAACCAAATGACATGTTTGTACCAAGCTTTTTCCACAAGGTTTTCCAAAAATGGCTCATAAATTTAACATCCCTATCTAATACAATGCTTAATGGGAGTCCATGCATCCATACAACCTCCTTGAAGAATAAGTGGGCAATGTGACTAGCATCATTAGTTGTCCTATATGGAATGAAATGCCCCATTTTGCTGAATCTATCAACAACATAAATGCTATCATACCCTTGCTTGGTTTTTAGTAAGCCTACAATAAAGTCCATACTTAAACAATCCCATGGCCTATTTGGAATTGGTAAAGATTAATATAAACTTGCATTGCTGATTCCTCCTTTTGCTTTCATGTACACCATGTACTAATCCATATACTTGGTTACATCCCTTGCTAGTTTTGGCCAATAGTAGAATCTTTTCACTAGTTCTATGGTTTTGTTGATACCGAAATGACCACTTGCCTACCATTATGCTTCTCCTATATTAGGTTCTCTCTCATGGAACACCTTGGTACAAACAATTGATTACCCTTGAATAATAAGCCATTTTGCAAGGTATATTATGAAAATTTTCTAAGAAAATGATTCTCAAAATCCATGTATACCTTGTAGGCTTCAACAAAGTCCTCATCTTCTTTGTAAAGATTTTGAAAACTCTATATTGTAATGCTTTGGAGCCAAATCTCTTGGACTGTCATAATCCTCCTACTTAGTGCATCCGCCACTTTGTTCAACTATCCCTTCTTATGCTTGATTGTGAAGGTAAAGGCCTACAAATACTCTATCCTCCTCAAGTGTCTATTGCTCATCTTCTCTTGAGTGTTGATGTAGCTAACAGCTTGGTTATTTTTAAACACAACAAATTCCTTGGGCAACAAATAATGTCTCCACTTCCTAAGACACTGAACTAAGGCCAAGAGCTCTAAGTCATAGGATGAATACTTCTTCTTGGCCTCATTAAGCTTCTCACTATAAAAATTCATTGGCCTACCTTCTTGACTCAAAACACCACCTACTGCTAAGCCACTTGCATCACATTTTAAGGTGAACAATTTCTCAAAACTAGGAAATTGTACGATAGGTTGAGTAGCTACTTGTTTCTTCAACATTTCAAATGACTTTTTGACTTGTAAAGTCCACTTGAACTTAGACTTGACTTTGTTGGTGTTTGAAAATGCTGGAGGGTTTTCAATTAACCTGATGAGAACAAAACACATCTAGGGGCAGCTAACTCCCATTTTTAACATGCCCATTCAGACACCAGGCCAACTATAATTCTTGACCCTTCTTCTTCTTCAGGCTCTGCAAAACCTAGGCAGGTGGACCTATAGATTATTTATATGGTACCAGTTATCAAAGCATACACTGAATCTAATATGAAGTAGATAAAACCCTTATTTCTCCTTATAACTCATGAAATAATCATCAATCTACAGTAGCTAAATGCAGATCTAGGAATCTCATAAGTTGAGTGAGGGCATTCTATTATAGCTCTTCAACATGAAAAGGGAAAATCATTTGATTATTGATGTTGATCTAAGCAAAACATGATATGAACAACACAACCTTATGATCCTTAAAAATGATCAGTGCCTTATCTATTGGGCAATTCATGCAAAACCCTAACACACATCCCTGAAAGTCACTAACATATGCTATACATCATTACTTCTTGATCTATCTATCCACTTTGTGAATTAGACATTTGCATGTTGGAATATTCAAATATGGAAAGAGTACTTATGAGAGGGGGGGTGAATCATAAGTATCATACTTTCACCAGTAAAACTTTTAACTAAAAGTAAGTTGCATGCATGTAAATACATCAAATAAACATGTAACAAAATGCATGCATCAATAACACTTAACAATGGAATTTGGTAACCCAAAAACCCTCCAGGAATAAGAAAGTAAAACTGGGGTGGGGATGATACCCACAAAAATTACTGCAGCAATATTGTTCAACCACTTCTAATGGTTTGCCCTGTTAAAGGCCTACCCTGTTAAAGGCTTTACACTATGTCAATAGTGACCTGGTTAGAGGCTTTCAAACACTTAACATGAAGTGTTACCCTGTTAAAGGATTTATCGAAATAGCTGTTAAGCTAACCTATCACCATAGGATTTTTATTCTAATAAAATTGCTAGAAAGTATTAGGTACAATAAACCTAACTAATTACAATCCTTGATTGTTGATTGTAGGCACTTGTTCTGCTTTCTCTGATCTGGATCCTTTTGTGATCTGATAATCCTCACTTCTGAAAATAGAATTCCTTTTGAACCCTTGTATATCTTCTCATACCTCTCATCTCTTTCATTTTACAATGAAGTTTCATCTTCCTTATAAAGACATTTGAAGATTTAGGGTTAGGTATGGATCTACGATCCATATTCAATCTTCATTTTCTGCTCAATACTTATCTTTTGCTAATTGGTTGCATGCCTTAGCATTTTTCTTATTGTCTACATGAAAATTACATAGGAAAAATAAAAGATTTGATCTCATCATTAAATCCTTTGAGATTTACCTTATGTCGGCTGTAAAAACTGTTTGCATCATAGTTTGTGCAATTACAAACTTTTATGCTGATCTACTGAATTACTCAACTCTTGAAGTATTTTTGATACTTGACACATGTTGTTTCTTGGATAGCTCAACACCTTATGTTACTTGGCACTTGTTACCACTCGACGCTTATTAACACTCAGCACCTTGTATTGCTCAGCACTTATACTTCACTCGGTAACTAATCTTTACTTGGTATTTGATTTTCACTCGGCAGCTGATCTTCACTCGGTATCTAATTTTCACTCGGCAGCTGATCTTCACTCGGCATGCATGATGTACTCGGCATCCAATGTAGAATATGATTAAGTGTGTTGGCACTCAAGTTTCAAAAACATTATGATGTTAACAATCTCCCCCTTTAACATGAGTGACAAAAACACTTAACTGACCTTATAAGTACATTTACTAGTCTGATTGGTATGTACATATTAAAAAAATTGATCAAAATTTATGACTTACAATCTTACAATATATACCTCAAAAATTTTGTAACTCCCCCTGAGTTGATTGTGCCTTATCTGTATATTGTTTGTATATCAATGCTCCTCCTTTGTATCTGTTCTCCCCTTATTAATCTATATCTCCCCCTTTACAATCTATATCTCCCCCTTTTTGACACTTATGTCAAAGAGTTTTTAAGGGTTAAGACCATATTTAGCCAAAAATGTGCTATTTACCTCCATAATCATTCTAAGAGCTGCATCCCAATTGTTCAAAGTGATTTCTAATGACTTATGCTGGATAGTAGTCTCGACAACAAGTTGAATAAGTCCATCTAATGTAGAAAGATTTGGATCTTTCTTGAGTACATTTTCAGCATATAATTGCTCTTTATGAAGTATCTCTAAATGTGGGGTAATGGAGGACTGGAGCTGTATTACTTTGGCCTTAATATTGGCCTCATCTACTATTAAAATAGCTATTTCTTTTTGAGTGTGAAGCGATTGAGAAAAATGCTTCTCACTTTGAGCTGGATCACTCAGTAGTTGCATGCTTGAAATGTTTAAATTTTTTTCCAAGCTCAGTATCTTTTGACTAGTTTCTTGTGTGAAGTATGAAAAATCACACAACTTTTTATACAGTGAGAATATATTCTCAAGTACCTTCTTCACCTTATCAATAAGGTTTGCTAATTCTACTTATGAAAGTGTGATTTGTCTTGATATTTTCTCATTCACTTTCCCTTGAAATTTTCTTTCTGACCATTCCATAAGTTTTGCATTGGTTTCTAGGTCTTCATTTGTCACCTGGTGAACAATATCTGTTAGTTGCTCTATGATGTGCTTCGACTCATCCGGTGATTGCAAACTGAAGGCATCCATAAAGATGTCCTTGATCTCATAAAGTGTTTGCTTATTTTTATACTCTTTCCTGAGTATTTCCTGCCTTTTCCTTCTATTTAGTGCATCCTGCAGCTCATTGATTTGATCAATGGTTATTGATTTTGAGTCATAGCTCGGTATGACTATCTCTTCATCTAATTCAGGGTCTCCATAGTGAAGTACCCTTGCAACTCTGGTAGTACTAGATGATGGTACTAAAATTTGTAATGGCTGGTGTGAAGGAGTTCCTGAGGTAGGAAAATTTATTAATGTTTGAATTGCCTCCTGTTCTTTAGGGGTTTTTACTATTTCCTCCTCCTTCTATATACCATGATCAATTATTCTTATCTGTGGAAGTGCACCTTGTATTTGTGCTGTAGGATCAGATGTAATAGTCTGTCCTGATTGTTCTTTTCCTTGTTCTACAACTGCACTTTTCTTTTGTCTTACAGCATCAATTATACTAGTTGGTATTTCAAATTGACAACTAGTAGTTGCGATAGAAGGTGGTTCTTGTGTATTCACCTTATCTTTAACTATACTTTCTACTAGTTTCTGTAACTCATCTATACTGACCAATACTGGTTCTGTACATAATATTGTTTGTTGTGTTGATTGGTCAAGAATTCTTTTCAGATCTTCTGCAGTTAATGGATTGACATTCTGACTAGAAGTATCAGGAACATCAGTAATTGTTATAGTATCTACAGGTGGGATGGATGCTTGTGGAGGGCTAGGGGGTGGCAATTGTGTGTCTTGCACACTCTGTTCTGGCTCAGCTGTTGCCATTATATCCTATTTTTGTGTTTCTTCCTCCTTTCCATCTTTCTTTTCTTCTTCTTCTTCCCTTTTTCTCCTCTCTTCTATTGGTATAGCTGCTTCTTCCTTGTATTCTTCCTCAAGAAAATCTTCAATCTTTTTATACAAATTCTTCCATGATTTCATTGTTCTTTTAAAAATCTCTTCCATTTTGTTTTGAAGTATAAAGAATGCCCTATATTTGGGTGTAAACATGTTATTATGCCTTTTGACTACTTTGCTGACTTGTTCTCTGGTCAAATCCAGCAATACACTAGCTAGGGTTGATTCCCTCATCTCCTCCATTTTAAAGCAAAAATGCCATCTGTCTTCTATAATTTTTGACAGCTCCTTTGGCAATTGACCATCTAGTTCAAGTGGGGTGTACTTGAACTGTGCCATCATTCCATACACTGTTTCTTCTATCTTATTTTGTTCTTCTTTATTAAATTTACTAAAATCAACTTTATTTAAATTATTCAAGTCACCACTTGCAATCCTTTTACATAGGGTATCAACTGATGAATTGCTTACCTCTTCTGTTTTATCTTCGTCATCGGTGTCAGGTTGAGCCACATACTTTCTTCTTTTCCTCGGCTCTTCCTGAGATTCCTTGACTTGTTTCTTCTTGGCAACTTCCTCTTTAGCCTTTTGAGTAGAGGCTCTTGTTGATGCTCGTGTTGTTGGTTTTTGAGGTGATGGAGTGGCAACTTTCTTCATTCTGGGCTTGGCTGAAGGCTGTTCTGTTGCCTTTCTCTTCTTTGGCTTGGCTTTAGTTGGTGCTTCCTTGGCTTCTTCTTCCTCTGCACCTTCCTCCTTGTCTTCTCCAAGACCTTGGGTTAGTTCTATTGGCCCTTGTTCCTGCTCATCTTCATTCTCACTTTCATCTTCTTCTTCTTCTTCCTCAGTCTCAATTTCTTTGCCAAAATTCTTCTTGATCTTCTTGATTAATTTATCTTTCTTCTTCAATGTAGAAGCAATTTTTAATTCCATGTTTATTTTTGATCTTACCACATCATAACTGCCAAAATGTGGTGCAATTTTATTTGCTTCCTCTGCCAATAATGCAATTATTGCTGTTGATGCCTCATCAATATTGATTTCATATCCAAATGGCCTTAGCCATCTCACCCTTGGAATTACTGCTTGGATGTAAGTAAAATCTATGTCAACTAAGAAACATATGTCATTTGTATGCTTTTCTACTAATGAAGCTGGTATCCTTGACCTTTGCTTCATGGATTTCTTGAAATCCTCAAAATAGCTTGTCATCAAGGTATCAAAATTTTCTCCCATTTGCTCTATATATTCATTAATTTGTTCAACAATTGTTTTATCTAGATTCCATTTTACTTTCCCTATAGAAGGAAATTCTTTCATCAGATAAAAGAACATACACATCAAAACTGATCCAAATTTGCATTGAGCTCCCTTGCTTTTCCTTATAGCTCCTAGATTTTCATTAATCTATTGAAACATGAGCTCTACCAGATCATAAGTGTGATCTCTTTTGATTATCTTATATGCAACATCAACTGCTATACAAGGTACACTATTCAGCCTGCTTGATTGATAGAATTTGTGTGAGATAATTCTCACAGCAAAGTCTAGTAGGGGATCTGTGACTGTGTTGATAGTCATTCCTCTATTGTTCCATTTGGTACCTGTATTTTTCTCTATTATTTCCCTTTTGTCACTTCGCAGGGTCTTTGGCCGATCTAAGGTTGGAATACCAGTAACCCTATGAACAATTTTCTTGGTAAATTTTACTGGCCCTGACTCTAACAAAAAAAACTTTGTCATGTATTCGGCTCAAAATTATTCGTACCCATTCTATTTTGAAAACAGTCGAAAATGCTAGGGTTTTGGTCAATCCTTTTCTTTCTACTATTGAAAACTCATTTTTTAGTACTTTGTTTTCACATAGTTTATCGTATGTATTATGAATTTCTAAGTCTTCTATGGCACCAATTTTGCAATTGTAACATTTCCTCACATCTTGAACCATTACAACTTTATCCAGAATAATTGATAATGCTCTTTTAGGATCATTCTTGTATGCTACTTCTGGAATGGGCTTAAATTTAGGTTGTTTTACTTCGTTACTAACCAACTGAACTTCATGACTCTCTAAACCCTTGGTGGTTCCTGACCCAGATGCCATTGTTTTCCAAACTAGGGTTTATAATTTAAACAAGTTTATAAGTCCTATGTAGCTCGGTACTTAAGTAAAATACCTTAAATTGACAAATTTTTTCTTGAATCGTTGTTGAAATCTTTTACGAATGGCTTTTGAGCTGTTCTTGATCTTCTCCGCTCCTTTTTCGGCTTCGCTTCTTGTTCAAATGGTGAGAAAATGATCAAAAATTGGATTTATGTACCCTTCAAAATAGAGTAATAAATGCTTAGTACGCTGCCAACTGTCTACTCGGCTCCTAAAGAGATTTTGACCTAACTCAGCTTCCATTATTTCCATTTTACTCGGCTTCTATTGGAGTTATCCAACTCGACATCAATTTTCAGCTCGGTCGCTATTGGGAGCTCGGCATCTGATTTAATTTAGCATCCAAAGGTAGCTCGGCATCAACATTTAGTTTTTGTCTTGACATCTTGTTTCATGTAGATTTATACTTTGCTTAGCTTCTTTGTCTTGGGACTGATGTATGATATAGCTTTGTATATCAGTCCTGTGTACTTCTTGTGCTTAGTTTGATGAAGTATGATCACTTGACCCATTGGGTGAAGTGATCTCTCCACTTGATGTGTTGAAATCTTCCTTCTTTTTCCAAGTCTTGTTCACTTGCCCTCTTATCTTTTCAACATCAATCTTTTGTTTTCCTTTGTTATCTTCAGTCTTGGGTGCCTTTGATCTTGTAGGACAGTTTCTGCTGATATGACCGGTTTTCAAACAACTAAAACATGTATTTTGATTCAACCATCTTTTTTAGTTTCCTTTGAAATGTGTTCTTATATAGTTCTATGGTATATGTCCATATTCTTGACAATAGTGACAACTGTACCTGGTGTTGTAATCCCAATAATAATGGCTTCCGTTCCCTTCTATTTTTGCTAGTTGATTTAATGTCCACATAGGTTTTGATCTGCATTCAAATGCCCTATGTCCATAATTTTTGCAATTATAACAATGTCCATCAAATCTTTGAGTCCTTGTGACATTGGATCTACAATTTTGTGTCATATGTCTTTGCATGTTGCACTTGTGACAGAAACTTTTGGGTATATTTGATTGATTGAATCTTCTACTCCTGCACACATTAGCTGTATGTCCCTTCTTATTATAGAAATGACAAGTGGGTTTTGAATTCTTACCTTTATCACTTATTTTTTCAGCACTCTTTGATGATTCTCCAACTTCAGTGCTATTGTATCCTAGTCCTGATGTATCATGGGCAGTTTTTGGAGATTTCAACAACTGTTCAAAATACTTGATTGCTTCACTTGATTTGTTGAGATTCTCTGCTACCTCTTTTTCTCTGTTCAATTCATTTTGCATTTGTTCATTTTTCATCTTCAAGGTAGAGATCTCAATATCCTTTACATTGAGTTCATGATGAAGGTTCATCATTTGGGCAAGTGTATCCATCTGCATGTTTGAGATCCTTGTCAGTTCAGTACATTTTTCTTCAAGTCTGTTTGCAAGATTTCTTTTATCATTTTCCAACATCACTTTTTCTTCAACTAATCTTCTTGTGTTCAGTAATTTCACATATCATTATGGCCTATGATTCATGTTCCATCTTAAGAGATCTTATATCATCTGCTTGGATTTTGTTTTTCTCCATCAATTCTGCTATTGCTGCATCAAACTCTTTAGTGTCTCCACTGGAAAATATGTTGGTGGTATCGATCTTCATGTAGTGTATATCATTTTCAGCTATGGCTAGATCCTTCCTCTTTTTTAATGAGTTTCTCAACTTGTTTCTAAATTCCTCCAAGCTATGCAAAGTAAGTTGCACATCTATCACCTGATTTTCAATGATCTTTCCAAGTTTGAAAGCTTCCATCTTTAGATCTTTTCCTCCAAGCTGTTAGGCTTTTCCTTAAGAGAACTTGGATTAAGCTCTAATACCAATTGTTGGAATATTCAAATGTGGAAAGAGTACTTATGAGAGGGGGGGTGAATCATAAGTATCATACTTTAGCCAGTAAAACTTTTAACTGAAAGTAAGTTGCATGCATGTAAATACATCAAATAAACATGTAACAAAACACATGCATCAATAACACTTAACATTGGAATTTGGTAACCCAGAAACCCTCCAAGAATAGGAAGGTAAAACTAGGGTGGGGATGATACCCACAAAAATTACTGCAACAATATTGTTCAACCAATTCTAATGGTTTGCCCTGTTAAAGGCCTGCCCTGTTAAAGGCTTTACACTGTGTCAATAGTGACCTGGTTAAAGGCTTTCAAAAACTTAACATGAAGTGTTACCTTGTTAAAGGATTTTATCACCTAGTTAAAGGATTTATCGAAATAGCTGTTAAGCTAACCTATCACAATAGGATTTTTATTCTAATACAATTGCTAGAAAGTATTAGGTACAATAAACCTGACTAATTACAATCCTTGATTGCTGATTGCAGGCACTTGTTCTGCTTTCTCTGATCTGGATCCTTTTGTGATCTGATAATCCTCACTTCTAAAAATAGAATTCCTTGCAAACCCTTGTATATCTTCTCATACCTCTCATCTCTTGCATTTTACAATGAAGTTTTGTCTTCCTTATAAAGACATTTGAAGATTTAGGGTTAGATATGGATCTACGATCCATATTCAATCTTCATTTTCCTCTCTATACTTATATTGTGCTGATTGGTTGCATGCCTTAGAATTTTTCTTATTTGCTACATGCAAATTACATAGGAAAAATAAAAGATTCGATCTCATCATTAAATCCTTCGAGATTTACCTTATGTCGGCTGTAAAAATTGTTTGCATCATAGTTTGTGCAATTACAAACTTTTATGCTGATCTACTGAATTACTCGGCTCCTGAAGTATTTTTGATACTCGGCACATGCTATTTCTTGGATAGCTCGGCACCTTATGTTACTCGACACTTGTTACCACTCAGTGCTTATTAACACTCAACACCTTGTATTGCTTAGCACTTATACTTCACTCGGTAACTGATCATTACTTGGTATCTAATTTTCACTCGGCAGCTGATCTTCACTCGGTATCTGATTTTCACTCAGCAGCTGATCTTCACTCGGTATTTGATTTTCACTTGGCAACTGATCTTCACTCAGCATGCATGATGTAATCGGCACCCAATGTGGAATATGATTAAGTGTGTTGGCACTCAAGTGTCAAAAACATTATGATGTTAACACTGCATCCTTCTGAACCTCATACTCGACTTATCCCTTCATGAAAATTGCAATCCTATGATGATGAATCAAGCATTTACATAACTATTTGAGTCATAAGAAAAATAAATCAACATATACAACCAATAGGTTGCAACTGAGTTTCATATTCTTTGTTTACAAAATACAAAAGATCACAAACAACATGAATGGGAGACAAGATATCAGAATGAAGATTGACTTGTTGTTGCCTTATCATTCATTTCCTTGAAACAAATTACAATAAGATGTGTGAAATTTAAATGCAAAGCTACCTAATATATGAGAACCATCTATATTCTTATTTCTTGCTATGCATTACATGAGAAATTTGCTGAAGAATGGTATCATAGATCTGAGAGAACTCAAGATTGGAACCCATTGGTCTCTCAGTCACAAAAATTGGAACCTCTAGAAAGAATGAAAGATAGAAAGATATAGAAAAGAAAAGAATCTCGGATCTAATCTTCAAGTGACAAGTGTCCATTTGAAATGCAATCCTTTGTAACTGAATAACTTCTTCCTTCTTTCGTCCCATCTTGATTTGATTTTGTTTTCATCATTTCTTGTAACAAACTTGAAAATATCTCTGCCTAATGATGAAATCTCTTTACTTTCCAAAATACCTTATTTTCTCACTGAAATGCTAGTGATATCTCAGTTTTTACTAAATGAATGTGATAAAAAATCGACCCAAACTGAATCTTTACTACCCTTTAACCATACTCAAGTCATCACCTCATTAGAAATTAGTTCTGAGCTTTGATACCTGAAATCGGTTGCACAATAGGAATCTAGAAGAAAACCTTTTGTAGCTCAAACAAACTGCTACCTGTGCAAAAACTAACCTCGAAGTCAAAAAATTTAGACTTCCATAATTCTAACGGTATATGATAAGGCAATCTAGCTTATCGGAAACACACTGAAAGTCCTTTTGAAAATGACTCCTCTGCTATAAAAGTTCAAGTTTGGACTTTGAAATTTTAAATTTTTTGAAAAATAAAATTCTAAAGTTAAAAATTTAGAATTAATCCTTTTGAAATTTAAAATCTGACATGCATCTTTAACAAAAATAATAATAAAATATTATAATTTTTAATTCCTCAATATTTCCCAGACCCTTTGAATCTGGGGTCAACCTTTAGTTGACCAATTGGCATGTGGCAGTCTCCAATTGGTCTAACCCCTCCCACATCATCACCCACTTCACCTTTCCTCATCATCGTAGGGTGAGCCTCGTGCCACATCATCATGCACTGTGGAGTACCATGTCACCATCTATAGTGTGCAACTTATTTTTGCAAGAATGCAAAATCCATTCGATGTGCCATGTGTTTGCATTTGTTGCGATCTCCAATCTGGGTGCTAACTCATCACAGGTGCACTTTTGATTAAAATTTTACCTTTCCATGCACTGACATCACCCTGGCCCTACCTTGCACATGACCCCACTTGAATTCACATTGAGCTATGTGTTGCATAGTATTTAAAAACTATATTTTCCCCTTCCACAATAAATGTGGGATTAAAGTTTATCATTATTTTTCTCTTTTTTCTCTGCATGGAGTTCTTTAACTTTAGCTGCGTCAGGTATGAGGAGTTTGGGCAGCTTTTTGTCTTCATGCCATGGGTTGCTCAACATGGATCAGTCTTCAACCTGATTTAATGGTGGTTATTGACACCAAGAAAGCCTCTTCATTGCTACTGCCACTGTTCCTCTTAAAAAAACATTGGGATTCTTCATATTTGGCACTGCTCCTTTCAATAATGTTGACTGTTTGATAGACATGAAGCTTGTGATCTGTGGGTTTTATGCAATGTATGGAATAGGCTACTTGGGCATGAGTTCCTTTAGACATGGCATGAACTTCCTTGTATACCAGATGGCTAGCGGTTGTTATTATTCCAATTCCCTTTTCTTTTTTTAAAACATCTACCTTGTTAACTGTGTGTGCCTCTTTCATGATGTGTAGATGTTCTTTTAATCATGTGCGTTCTCTTCTTATTTAGCTTGGCACTGACCTTTCTTTTCCAGGCATGGCTTTATCCTCTCATGGTGACTCCATCTCAAAATGTTAGCCTTCCTTTTGAATGTGCAGACTTTTTTACTTCTTGGGTGCAGTTTTGGTCTCCAACATGGGCTCTCAAGTTTAATTGGTGGCTTCTTTGCTCCATGCGTACATGGGTTTCCTTGTGTTGCGTGAGGTCTTTGGTTTTTTTGTGCCACAGCTCCTCTATTTTATGCTTGCTCATCTCAAATGCTGTGATCTCCTTATCAACATGAGCTCTTGCTGTGAGATGCCTTTTAATATTGCCAATGTGTTGGCAATCTACTCTTTCTTATTGACGCAGGCTCCCTTTATGGTGGAGTCCCCTGTTCTTCTTATACCACCCCTTGCTTTTGAGGAAAAGCTTCACCTTATAGAAATGTCCTCTCTGCGGAGCCAAATCTCATGGCCAAAAGCATCCCAAATAGGGTAGCGGATAAAACTTGAGACAACTATTTCGGTCCTCTTCTTGCCACTTTTGATTGAAAAATGACCTTTCACTAACCAGCAAAAACCAGGTCTACTAAAGGACGTCTTTAGAACTTCAAATTTGGCTTTCAATGCAAACGCTTGTCATACATTTAGAACTTACATTTGCTTATAGTTCACATATTTTCCCATAAAGTATGTGATATGAGGAAAAGAGGGCCATACAATAAGTCATTTAGGTTTATGAGAGAGGTCTTCTTATTGTGACTTCCTCACAATATAAATTCCTTTCTCCAACTTGACCTTCCCGTATTCGCATATATCATTCGCCCTCCATTGATCTTACAAGAGACACCATTCTTAACAAATTGAGGTAGATTAGTCGGACCCCAAGTGGGTCTGGCTAAATTTTTTTCGTTTCTAGGAAACTAACTCTTCAAACTAATCTTCAAAACATCTAATACTAACTGGAATCAAATTCAATTGCTAAACAATCAATTTGAGGCTCATTTTACATAATTTGCAACTTGTCAATTTTGAGCCAGGAGGTCCGTTGACTGGCCTTAGAAACTGACCAAATCACTTGATCAAGCTTTGAAATCTAACACACTAGCTCTCTATTTTGTTTACTTCAACCTTGTCAAATCTTGTCTCATGATGAATTCCCAGTCAAAAGATATTGACTATCAAAGTTGCCTTCTCAGATTTACCTACAATAAAACATGTCAGAAAACAACAAACTGGGTTTGGATTTGGCTTTGAAAATTGGGAAAATGAGCACATGGGGAAATGAAAATTGGGACACTCATTCTCTATCATGAGGACATTATGGATCTATGATTTAGGCTCATGATGAACAATAGGGTGCATTTGGAAAGCATCTAAAGTTGGCTACTCAGAATTTGTAGATTGGAAACACTGACAGAAAACATTTTTTGCAAATAGAGTTGACCTGGAAAAAGTGTGTAAACGGATTTATCAAGATTTGAAAATTGGCATGCTTGTAGTATTTTCAGAGGTCAATAGAGGGGTATAATCCATTTGACTTGACCAATCATGGATCAGGAGATACGACGTCCCAAACAAGGGTCCTAACAAATATGCAAATGTTGACACCAGCAAAAAGATAGAAATTGCATTTGGAATTGTGTGTGAAAACTGATCAAACGGATTCGTCATAAATTGAAACTTGAAACATAATAAGTATTTTATGTCTACAATGCAACACAATAGGAATTTCAACATTTGGGTTAACTGGTCAAAAGTTATAGCACGTCAAATAGGGCTTCCTAGAAATGTGTGCAAAGTGCATCAACATGAAAACAATAAACTACCAACTTTGAGGGATTCAAAACCTAGTCAAACAAACTCAAAATGACTCAAAATCTAAAATATAGGTTCTTAGATATGGAAAATAGACATTCTCAAAGTAGAAAGTCACATAACCTTTCTGGCTATGAGATATTCACTAGCAAACAGGGGCTCTTGTTGCTATTTGACACTAGGGGTAAAATGTAGATTTGACAATTGCTTAAAACAAGACTTCACGGGACGACTCAAAATGTCAATTAAACTTCATGAAATAGTTAGATAGGCTAAATGCAGGGTGCTAGAAGCATTAAACATATTTGGGGCTAAAGGGTACAACCAGGTACACATGCATTTATGGGCATTCATAGGGCTTGATTAGACTCATAATTCGAAATGGGACTAAAATGAAGCATGCAATTTTTTATCCCAATAGACTTCACCATTTATGGCATCCAACAAAGCTGCACAAATACCACTAAAATTCCTAATAAATTTCCTATAGAATTGAGACAAACCATGGAAACTTCTTACCTTAGTAGATGTGGTAGGTGTTGGCAAATCTAGTATAACTACAACCTTCTTTTTGTCCATCTTTAATGTTCCTTGAGACACCACAAAGCCTAGATACACAAGTTCCTCCTTGAAGAAGTCACACTTCTCAAGATTTATGGCTAGCTTCTCCTCATGAACCCTCTTCAAAACTACCTCAACATGCTTGAGATGCTCTTATCTAGTCTTGCTGAAGATAAGTATATCATCTAGATACACCACTAAAAATCTACCTATGAAATCCTTGAGCACTTCATTCATGAGCCTCATGAATGTGCTAGGACCATTGGAAATACCAAATGGCATTACAAGCCATTCACAAAGACCATCAGTAGTCTTAAATGCTATTTTTCATTCATCTCCCTCCTTTATCCTTATTTGGTGACAACCACTCTTGAAATCTAGCTTAGTGAAGTATTTAGTGTCTCCAAGACAATCCATAAGGTCTTCAATCCTAGGTATGGGAAACCTATTCCTAATTGTAATATTTATGGCTCTTGAATCTGTACATAATCTCCATTTACCTCCTTTTTTAGATGCCAACACAATAAGAACTGCACATGGCCATATGCTCTTCTATATCAAACCTTGATCCATCAATTCTAGGACTTGTCTTACCACTTCTAAGTTATGATCTAGAGTCAACTTTTATGCTACTTTATTAGGCAAGGAATCACCTAGAATAAAGTCAATTTGATGACTAATAACTCTCCTAGGAGGTAGAGTAGCTGGAGTACCATCACTCACTATGTCCTTTTACTTTTCAAGAAAATTTTGGACTTCAATTGGTAAGGTTTCCTTGGCTAAATTCTCCTTTGCTTCAAACTTTAGCACTACTACAAAAATTTGGCATTCCTCATCCTTGAAGTCTTTAACAAACTCTTTCCCACTACAAAATAGCACATTAGGCATTTTTTCTTGTGTTTCCTCCCCTTCCAATAAGGACTAAATTTTGAAGGTCTTTCCTCATTTCTTAAAATTTATGGCATTTTACCTACCATCATACATAACTTCCCTATCAAATTTTCAAGACCTACTTAGCAATAGATGACAAGCATTCATAGGCAAAACATCACACAATAGTTTGCCCTTGTATCCTACTATGGAGAATTCCACCCAAGCTTGCTCATTCACCAAGATGCTTTGTCCCTTATTGAGCCAAGTAACCTTGTAAGGGTTTTCATGAGGCATATTATACAATTTAAACTTAGTAACAACCTCCTCTGATATTATAGTACCAATAGAATCAGAATCAACCAACTACTTTGCATACTTTTCCTAGGATTTTGCATTTTATCCTAAAAAATGCCCTCCTATGTTTATGTTCATTAGGAGATGGTTGTTTTATCAACATTCTCATAAACATGAGATTATCACCTTTTTTAGACTCAATGTGGCCTACATCAGATTATTTGCTGCAATCCTCTTACACATGTGCCATTCTTTTGTCCTAATTTAAGGAAAAAGGCTTCTCTGAGCATTTGTAGACTAAATGACCCAAGTGACCAAAATTGTAACATTTCATACTTGCAAAGTTTAAATTGTATCTATCTAATTCTCTCCATCTACTTGATCTTCCTTGGTTGTTGCTCCCTCTATTGTAACCACATGCTGAAGAGTTATCACTAGCTTGCATTGTGAACTTGCTTTCACCTTGATTCTTCTGCTCACTGCCTCTACCCTAGTAGCCTCCTCTTTGACCTCTTTGATTTCTACCCTTGCCTCTATCCTTGAAGTTAGAATCTACTTTCCTTTTTTTATTTTCCTCTACCTTTAGAGCTAGTTGATGGAATCTTTGAGCTATGGTAGGTGCCCACAAACTAAGCTCTTCTTGGATATTCCACTTCAAGCCACCTAAATATCTTGACACTTTGATTGGCTCATCTTCTTGCTGCTTGGATCTCAAATATAACCTCTAAAACTCTTTAGTATAAGAGGTCATATCTAGATCTTTTTTCTTCAATCCTTTCCTTCTCTTGTGGAGTTGAATTTCAAAATCTTCAGGGAAGAAGTTCTCCTTCACTTTAGTGACCATAGCCTTCCAGTTAGCTATAGGAGTCTTACCCATGCCGATTCTTTCATCTTGTACATATTTCCACCATGTTAGAGCTAAGCCTCTAAGCCTTGACTTGTCAAATTTAACCTTTTGTGCCTTTGATACCCCCTCACACTCAAAATGGTTCTCCATGCTATCTATCCAGTCCATGACTTCATCTATGTCCATCTTTCCACTGAAAAGTGGTACACCTTCTAAGGATTTTCCTCTTAGGGCTTTGATAGCCTTCAAGAAGGGCTCTTCACTCAAGATAGGGTCAGGTTCAAGGACTACATCCTCCTCTACTACCTCTTTATCCTTCTCAAATTCTTCTTCTTCCTTTCTCCTAACTGCTTCAACAAATGGATCTAGTCTCACCTTCACCTCTTCTAGGGATTCTTCAAGAACTCTATTCTTCTCCCTTTTTTTATCAACTTCCTTGGTTAGTTCTACATTTTTCACCATGCTAGTTTAACCTACTGACCCTCCAATAGCTACAAACATCCACCAACTATTCCCAAATCTTTAACTTGCTCTGATACCACTCTAATGTGATAACCAATCTTTCTTAAAAACCCTAAGCTCTCTAGGGTCTTCTTAGGTCTTCTACCTAATCAAATAAGTCTTCTTTCACACTTTATGCCTCTAAGGATTCTATCAAAGAGATCCCACTTCTTCAACTGGTGCACATCAAAAAGTTAGTACAAGATTGCTCAATAACAATACACAAATAACCCCAATGCTCCTGGACCTTTCCATTTTTCCAAATGAATACCTAGGCTTCCCTTAGGTTACTCATCAACATACTACACCCAAAACAAGTGCAAAACCCTAGTCAAATTACAATCCATAGGTCAATTTGTACTCAGTTGCTTGGAAAAATGCTACAAAAATTAGCCCTCCAAATGTATTAAAACTAAGATATTTTGAAAAATTCCTTAACAATAGCCAAAAAAATCACTTTTCTGGATATCCTTTTCAGAGCACTTGAATATTTTGTAATCTCTTAAGCCCTCAACTTGTTCGTACAACCCAAGCACAATGATAGGCTTAATTTGAGGGTTTCAAAGATTTTGGTGCTACTAGGGTTTTAAACCTCCTAAAAGTCCTTACTAAGATTCCTTTGGATTGGAGTTGTCCCTCACCATATACTTACCATGTTCTTGGATTGAAGATTGAGACCTTTCAATACACTCCAATTGCTCTTGTTCAGATTTGTGATCCCTAACCAAACTTGATTTGCTTTCTTAGTGTGTCACACTAAAAATGCTTTCCATCCTTCCCATGGCCTCTCCTTTTCTATAAATAATGTACATGAATTCTAGTTCCAAATCCCAAGAGGCTTTATATTTCATACAATGGTAAATGGCCCTAAGACTCCATTTTGTGCTAGCTTCCCAGTTTAGAACAACAACTTGCTAAATTACAAGATAATTTATTTGAACACAAAAAAATATCTAAAACAAAACACCAAAAAAAAAATGAATTACAACCTCCACTAACACTTCCAACTCAAAAAACCCTAAGTCCGATCTGTACAAGCATGAAAAAAAACTCAAATCAAGAAACTACTGTAATAATGAAAAATGCTGATTACATTCCATACAATGTCATTTCTCCTTCTTCCAACCTCTTGAAAGGTTGAGTTAAACCTTATATAGGATTGTAATACACATTTACAACTACTTTAAGTGGTTGAAGGGCCCCCACGAAGAAGTTTCTTTTTTTGCATAAAAGTTGCAAAAGTTGTTAATGACAACTTTGTAAAAAATGAACAATTTTTGCAATTTTACAAATTTTCTACCCAAACTTGCTCTACTTGCTACTAAACTTTCCAAAAGGCCTAATTTGGATAAAACCCACCTAATAAGGACTCTTAAACTCTTTATATATTTGGCCCTCAAAACTCAAAAATTCTCTATGGAGCCAAATGAGCACTTTTTGAGCAATTAGAAGCAATATTGCATTGTGGGACTCTTCAAACCTATTTAACCTCAACTTAGAACCAAGTTGATACTATTATTACTCTAGTGATGTTGCTAGCATCACTACAAACCAAAAAAACCAAAGAATCGCTAGGTCTACCCTTTAGCCTACCTAGGTGCTCCTACACCACCCTTATCAAACTATTCCTTACATTACCGATTATCAGTAAACTTCAAGTTATTACGTAGTGATTCCTTAATTATCACCTAGTTTCAATAAAATATAAAAACATGTAAAACAACTTGCAACACAAATAAAATTCACACAATCAACACCAATATTTTTAACTTGGAAACCTTGTTAATGGAAAAACTACCCAGGATCGATAACCTAAAAATTTCACTCTTCCCAAGTGATCTCTATTAAGAGACTTCTTAGTTAAAGGTTACATAAACTTTGGTAAAGTGATCTTGTTGGAGGATTTCACCAAAAGATCATCCAAACCTTATCACTCCATGTCCTTGACTAAAAAGAGTGGTCTGATGTAAAGAACTTAGAAACACCACTAATCAATGTTATCATATGGGATTTCACAAGCATGTTAGGTACACTCGATACTTCCAATAATTTCTTCTATAATAGTTAAATAGTAATAGTGTAAAGTGATATATTAGGAATTAGAAATATCTTTTCTTGTTCAAATATCTATTCTTTCTCCTTCTCTATCTTTTATCTACTCTGATGATTCTGTCTTCCACAAACTCATCTTCTTCTCTTCTCTTTGCTCTACTTAGTTTGCTTATCTCAACACTTCTTCTCCTTCAAAAATTTCACTCTTAACAACATCCTTCAATCATATCTCTTTCATCTTCCTCAACTCTTGAGAATCAAAATGAAATTATCAATCACTTTCAACCAGCATCAACTCTTTATCATATGAACATAACAAAATAAAAAACCTAAATTTTCTTGTTCTCCTCCTTATGTCGTTTAATTAGAATAATTGATCTTAGGTTTAAATAAGAGTTCCTCAATATAATGAACCTATACACATAGAAAATATAACCTTACATAGAATTTGTGTCAATCCTAATCCTTCTCCAAATTTCCATCACCGAATCCTTCTTGAATATTCTCCATTGTAGATCTTGCAACAAACTTTGACTCTCACATAAGACCTTGTCAAAGTTTCCAATTTTTCATCAAAAGTCAACATCAGATTCTAATTTCTTAAATGTATTTATTTGGGTGCACTTGATAAAAATTACTGTTAGAGTAATAAATTTTTTTCTTATTAATTAAATTATATTTATTTAATTATCAAGTCACTTATTATCTCTAGTTTACTTAAGCTAAACTTTGGGCATATAATAATTAATTCTTTTATTCATTATTATCATGCAACCAAGGTTAGTTACTTGTTAGGGTTTTTATATCCTTTATAAGGATGATCTCTCTTTTTAATTATAACATTGATTCACTTTTGATAATAGAAATCTCTTTTTTTCTCATCAATAATGTCTCATCTGTAGATCTAAGAATTCTAGTCTCCATAGCTTTTGCTTCTTTCTTTCTGTGATAGGTGTTTGCATGTAGGTGAATCTTGGGAGCTATGGGGTTGATCTTTCATCAACTTCAACATGGTATCATAGCTTTGGATCTTCATGCCCCTATTCTATTCTTGAGAGATTTGGCATTGACTTTCAAATTTGTGGCATTAGAGCACCATATCTTCATGCCCCTATTCTGTTGTTGAGAGATTTGGCATTTGTTTTCGTCTTTTAGAGGATTTTTTATTAGATTTAGGGTGGGGGGGGGGGGGGGGGGGGGGGGGTGGGGGCATGGGCAGGGGGCGATGGACCTATTTTTTGGAGCACTTTATCCTAAATAGACATCTCTGTTGTTCTTAGAGCACTTGAAAACCCCTATTTCTATATATCATACATCTAGTTGGGACGCTGTTGAAATTTGAAGCAAAAATGTTTTGCACCCTAGCCATATTGACTTGGGCAAATAAATCAAGATGATGATTTTGATATATATATATATATATATATATATGGAAAGGGCATTGGTTGTTCTTGGATTAAATTCATGCATGTGTTTTGTGGTGATTTATTTACATAGGAAAGGAATTTTTGGTTACATAGGCCCTACACATGTAGACCCGTACTCTGTCCTATAGTGGTTATTTTTTGGATTGCCACCTATCTCTCTTGAAATTGGAGCTGCTAAGCCACATTGGCTCCATCATCCATCGTGCTTGGTACTATTGGCATATCCCTTTGATCACCCTTGATAATCTTGTCCACGTCTGGCATATTTCTTTTGGAAGAGTTTCAAGGTGGGTTTGGTCACATGACATGCAGGCTCCTCATTCCAACGTGTCTTCCAAATGTGGTCCTCCTCCATTCAATGAGACCCACATTTTAGTCCATGTGCTTGTTTATGGTCAATTCCTGATTGGAGCACCCCAATACTTTTTTGATTGGCCTATTTTATATGGGCATCTATGGTTTTGCATGCACACAATGATCATTGGTATACATAGTAATGGGCCTCTGATAATGTTTTTTGATTGGCCCATGCATTTTAGTGCTCCATTAATTTTTTCTAACACAGTACCCATTCCCTCCATTTTTAGCGGGTCAAAATTGTACCCTTTCCACTCCTTATGATCTATATTTTGGGAGGTTGCATTATTTAATTGGATTCTTTTTTAAGTTTTGGATCCATGCAACTTTGGAAGGAAAGCCAAGAAGTGCCATGTAAGTGGAGGCCTAAAAATGAGCTACCATGAATATTGGGCCTTGGAAGGCAAGTTGTTATGGCACATTCAATGACACTTGTTTGGCATTCAATGGCGCTTTTTTGGAATTTTGTTGGAGACTACAAAATTTGGGTTGTGGGTTGGTGGATCTCTCCAAGTGCCCATCCCTATTAATGCACACACTCTTTTTAGAAGAGGATTCTTTTCCATTGCATCATTGATTGTGAAAAATCATAGCCCTTGTTAATGGAGAGAGCAACGATGAAGAGAAGGTGATCGGTTAATGGAGAGAGAGAAAAATATATGAATGGGATCTCACCTTAAGTTGATTAGATCTAACATTATCCATATGCAAAGTAAATTTGTGTATTCATTGTCATTGGGAATCACATGAGTGTCCAATTCTGATCACTGATGATAGTGGCTAGAATTAAATCATTTTTATTGGGCCCCTTATAGTACAAGTCAACATCGATTATGGAAGGAGGCATCTTTCTTGGTGTTCTCCATTTTTTTCTACACCCAATTTTGGAGCGCATGGCTTTTGTTTTGATGAGATTTTTTGGGATACACTAAAATGCAGTCAACCCGCTTGGAAAAAGGGCAATTTGTTTTTTGTACATTAATTTTGAATTACCACATTCCTTTCTAGTTTCACTAGGCAGTTTTGCTTTTAGAAAGGCATTGTGTAGTGTTTTCTTTGTGTCACTACCAACTCTTTATTTTTCCAACATGAGCTCCCAACTCTATGTGGGATTTTTTATGTCACCCATATGCATGCACATGTACCCTCTCTAGTTTACTTTTAGCTAGTTTACATGTGCCGCCTTAATGCTTATTTTTAAGAAATTGGCCCACACACTTTTCTAAGTAGTTTCTTGCTGATTTAGGTGGTTTTCCATGATTTGGCCACCAAATTTTTCTTCTAACACCTACCCTTTGATTAGGCATAGCATTTTTGATGACTAGAATTTTTTCTAGTATACGTCATTTTATAACATTTTTGTTTGCCTCGACGGCCATTTGACCATCAAAATTATGCTCATTACTTGTTGATGTCAGCACTACATCATCACCATGTTTACTATTTTGACCTTATTTGAACCTACCTTCAATTTTTTTCTCATATCTTGAGACTGTAGATTCTATTTTTTAAAAACAAGATATCACCAAAAAGATGGTTTCGAGCCTATCATAGTGGCACATATATTATTCAAATTTGATTCTTTTTTATGGCATTTTCTACTATTAAAGTCAAGGGTTCTATTTTGCACTTTGGGAGACATATCTTGAGCATCAAATCTTTGATTTTGGAATTCTTTATATTGTTGGAAAGTTCTTTCATAGATCTTACCAGTGATATTGGTTGTTTTTCTAGATTCTTCTCCAAGCACATTCTATTTAGTCTTTTGAATTTTTGCATTCTAATGGATATCTTAGTTGTTTCAGGTTTGAGGATTGATTTTGTTGCTTCAAATACTTTTTCATAGGTTGTACTATCTATTTTATTAGTCTTATGTCTCTTTTAGTCTATTTAGGCATCATTTATATACATTATGGAAAATAAACTGAGATAAAGTGCCATATTGCATCGATATTTTAATTTCAGTTGTTTTGCCTCTTTTTTCCTTTTGATTTGAGAATTGTCATCTAAGGACACTTGTATAGATTATTATATTCTTGAGATTCACCATATCTTGTGCCTTATTATACATGCACTACTTTGATTAAAGTGCCATGGGGGGTTGATGTTTTTCTTTTGTTTGCTTTCTTCCTTTGTCTAGTGAGTTTCCCTTTTGTGACATTAGCCACATGATGTCTTTGAGATTGATCACCTTAGTATGCATATTGTTGATATCTCTAATTATTGTTGTCTATTAGTGTCAAATACTTAGTCATATACTAGGAAGAGCTATAACGTCATCACTATGACCAAGCTACTCTATATAGACTGAGTCATGAGATATACTTGTAAATAAACATATATAACAAGCTCTATAGGAGTCGAGCAAGTCTTTGGTCATCTATTATTTTCAATGTAAGCCAAGTCTAATATTTACTAAGTAGTTTAAGCACATTGATTCCAAGTTCACAAAAGGTGCTGGGAATAATAAAGGTTAAATGTCAACAACATATATAGTAAATGATGAGTATTAAAGGCAGTAAGTGTTGAGCAACACAAAATTGATATTCAAGTTAGGAATGATACAAAATTTGAGGTAAACAATTTTAGGCCGACATGGACAAGATATTTAAAACTTTTAGAGGTTGTTATAGAGGTTATTAGGTATTTTTATGACATGGATCACAAAACCCTATGTTCTGTGGTGAACCAATTAGATCAAGAGGCAAAATTAGGAATCATCTAGAAAAATCTTAATGAATCTTTAAATAGAGTAGATCTAATTGATTTTGATATATAGTATGGTTATGAGAAGGAGTGAATAAGCTATTCATGTGATCATAGAGAAGATTAAGTGTGATAGTGTGAGCATTGCATAAGAGGAAAATAGGTCAATTATTCTAGAACAAAGAAAGCAACCTAGTTGAGTAGTGAAGGATGGTAAAGCTATATCAAATTAGACTAAAGAGAGGAGATCAAAAAATAGATTATTAGAGAAAATCAAGGATCAAGTATTAAATTAGTTTTAATAGATTGAGTCAAGGATAATCTCTTAACAAAGTACTCCTAAAAGATCTTTCTAAATCTCCTAATAGAGTTCTTACTTTATGTAGATGAACAATGAGTGTTCATCTTAAGTACAAAGGGATGAAAGGGATATAAGATCTACCTCTAAATCCAAATTCCTAAAGGAGAGATCCAAATTGATCAACCAAAAAGGCCAATGCATAAAAGAATCAACCTATGGAGAATATGAATAAAGAAGAAAACCTTATATTTTGTTGTAGAAAGTATGTATTGAAAACTTGATTGAATTTTAAAATAAATACCAACCTTAAAGTAGAGTAAATATGGAAAATGCTATTTTTTGATGTCTATGTACAATTTTGGGAAATTCTGCAATCGGATCTAGACTAAAAATGTAGAAACATATAAAACCTAGAAACCATTTGCCTTAATGAGGAAGGTTGACCTTGACCCAAATTTGGGGTAATATCTTACCCAAGGTACAATCTTACCCCAAAAAGTCAACCTTGACCTACACTGCTGTGACAAAAAATTTGTTCTTAGATCTTGAAAATTTTCCAAAAAGGGTACTTAGATCCACACTAATATTCATTGTACCACACCTTCTCCTATAAGAAAAAAGAGTTTTTTTTGTTGGATGAGGGGTTTTCCTTCGTAAAACCCTAGTTTGGAATTATCCTTTAAAAATTGAAATTATAAATAAATAAACAAAGTAAATAGAACTATTCACCTTGCTTATGTTTAAATCCTTGTAGAGGATTCAAATCCTTAAATCCCAAGTATGGATGCTCCAAATGAATGTATGATGTCTCAAATAAATTTCATTAGATCTTCAACACCAATCTTGAATTGATCTTAGAATAGAAAGAAGCTTGAATGAATGTGGATGTTAGAATCTTCAACAAGAGGGCTCCAAAGAGATTGAATCCTTCAATAGCTATCAATGGATCTTCTTGATGAATTCAATTCTTGAATGCTTGAAGAGGAATGAATTCTTGAACTCTTTCCTTCTCCTTTCTCTCTTAATCACTTGATTGCACTTATGCTCCAATTCAGTGGAAGGCAGATGCTTAATCATGGAAAATGGATGTGAAAATGAGAGAGAAAGGCTTCCTTTTATACTAATCCAGGAAAAAAACTTCTAGAGAGACCAAAATAGGAGAATTAAATTCCAATTAAGCCTTAACCCCTATAAATAGACCTAAATTAAATATAATTTAAGATTTTACCATTCTAAAATCCAAAATAGCTAACCTGAAAATGGGAAGTAAAACTTTAATTTCGAAGCCCAATATCTGGAAACCTCTAGAACTTGAAATTTAGACCTAGGGTTAGGGTCAAGGTTGACTTTGACCTAGGTTAGGGTCAAGGTAATCCTTGACCTAGGTCAAAGCTAAGGTTGACCTTGACCCAAAATGTCAAAGATCTCAGATCTTTAGAAAAGACTGCCAAAAAAAGGGCTGGAAATAGGGGAGAGAGAAGCAGAACAGGGGGCAAAAAGCTAGATCTAGTCAAATACCCACTCAAGGTGCTTGACATGACCCCAAACCACCTTATTGTAAGGGTTAAACTAGTTCTAAATGTAAGTGCTTCCATTTTCTGATGATACATTTAGCTCACACTTTAGCAAGAGTATGGACTCGATGTAAACTCTTGGTAAAGGAAATCATAATGAAAAGATAATCTTATTAAAATCAAAGGGAAAAAGAAACTCTCAAGCCCCTAGGGACTCAAGTCTTCATCAACTCCAAGATCACAATAAGAGATACATATCTAGAAAAGAAAGAGAGAGAGTGTGATTATCTTGCCTATTGATAACTTATGTCCCATTGTGAACCACACAAGTGAACAATGCAACTAGAAAGATGGAATTGAACCACCTAGTGAATGTGGCTACTCACTAGTCAACCCATCAAAGATTCACTTGTTAGAATTCTTTTAGAATAACTAAGAGGGGGGTTGAATCAGTTATTCAAGGTCCAATAATGTCCACTACAACTTTTTCTTTCAAGCCTTTTTACTTTCTTGTCAAATCCTTAATGGCATATAATTGAAATTATCATGCATGCAATTAAACATTAAACAATAATGAAAAGTAAAAATACATCACCACATAACACAAAGGATTTTGTTGACCTTGAAACCCTCTAGGAATAAGAAGGTAAAACTAGGATGGGGATGATACCCACAAAGTAACTACGTAATTGATTTCAACCACTTCTAATGGTTTGCCCTGTTAAAGGCTACACCACACTGTTAAATGTGACCCTATTAAAGGATTTCTACACCCTATTAGGAGTGTACCTTGTTAGAGGACTTAAGAACATTCAAATTAGAATACTACCCTATTAAAGGATTTACATAGAGCTGTTAGGCTCACCCAAGTCCATGGGATTTACAGTCACCTTCTCAAGAGAATCTGTTATCCCTCTCTAATTAGGATCTCCTATCCTTCTCCTAAGGATCTCTTATCCTTCTCCTGGGGGTCTTCTATCCTTTTCCTGATGCTTATCCACCTAGTTGTTAAGCTAACCTAGCAATGTAGGATTTCAATGTCTAATACAATGGTAAGAAAGTATTAGAAAGGTTTTGACCTGATAAAGATTGCAACTCTAACCTTGCAGATTTCATATCACTCTTCAGTTCTTTTCGTTGCTTGGCTTTTCTTCCTTGCAATGTTGTTAGCTTGTCCACCCTTTAAGATCTATCTCCTTGAGTTCTTCCACTCATTATGCCAATGCACTCTATGGTCACTTGATCAACTTAGAGTCTTAATCCTCTATACTTACTCCTCACTGTGTCCTCTTCTCGACACTTCTCACTAGCCTTCTCTTGGCTTCTTCACACGACCATGACCACTACCACACTTTGATCTTCTGACCTGTAACTCCTTATAAAGAAGTTATGTTCTACATTTCCTGCTCAAATCTTCTCGCTCATTAATTTGATTTGATCTGAGAGAATGATATTTTTTCCCTCCAAATTGTTTCTTCCAAAAAATTCATGATAAGTCCATCAACATTTACCTTGAATTGGTTTGCATGGTTTACATAAAATTCTGTGACATCTACTCATCATCCTTATCATCCAACTAATTCACAAAAATCAATGTAACAAACTTATCATTACTAACTTGGCAAATCTTTTGACTTAACAAATAATGCAGCAACTCAACATCATTGATTTACTGATGCTCGACATTAACTGGGTTACTCAACTTCTACTACTATTTATTGATGCTCGACATTAACTGGGTTACTCGGCTTCTATTGCTATTTACTGATGCTCAACACCTGAATAAATTTCCTAAGTTACTTGGCACTTGAACAATCCTATGTTACTCGACACTTGAACAATCCTATGTTACTTGGCACTTGAATGATCTTTCTTGGAACACACTGAAGTTGATATTATATTATATTATTGTAAATGAAGTGACATCCTTCCCAAAAGAAAGTAGAACTACAATCACAATGGAGGAAATAACACAAAAGAGTTATGAAGAAGAATATTTTCAGACCATGACATGGAGACCAAGAAGAATTAGAGCTACTAAGTTGCAGATCTAAGAAAATTACACAAGGAAAATTTTACAAACAAAATAATAGGTACAACATAACATGAAATAACAATAGGTTCAATTCCTTTATCACCTTGCACCAAAAAAGAAACAAGGGTCATATAAAATGGTCTAACAAATACTTATTAAACACATTACGGTAGAAGCACAGTATGACAAAAAAACACACAAAAGGCTACCATGAAGGACTATCCAATAAAGCACACCGCCTACTCTCCCCATCTCATTCTATATCATTTATGGAAGGTGGATAACTCATAAGAGGGACTATATCCAACGCAATAGGGATTATAAACAATTCTAAACAAGAACCCTCTTAGGAATCATAATGTTTGATAGTAGGTGTAATTGTCAATTGTGATGAAAGTATATTGGGTAAATCAATTTCAATGTCAATAGCCTCATATTAATCATTAACATCATCAAAATCATCAAGAGTATCTTCTTCATATAGATTAATCAAAATAAGATCTAAGATATGAATAGAATCATCATAATCTTGCATTTGAACCTCATTTTTAGCATTAATTCTAACATATCATGCATAGGTTGATAAAAAGAATGCAAAGAAATTTTAATAACAAAAGTATGAGCCTTAGATTGAGCAAGAAATTTTTACGAAGGTCATTAGTAGACCTATTACACTTTGTCTTGTTTGAAATATGTTGATAACTAGGAGGAAAAACTACCGAATCCTTCATAGATTTTATAGGAAGATTAATAGGATTCTCAAGAGACTGATGAGAAATACTAAGGGCTTGATTAATAGAATTAGAAGCCATAAATAAAGGAGGTATGGAAGGTTAAGGAAAATAACCATGATTAAGATCCATCAAAGGCATGATTAACTTGAGAATCTTGAGATGCTTATAGGTTTGATATGAGTGAAAAAGATTATCAGGTCGAGAAGGACATGAATTATGTATTGAAGGCCAAAAGAAGTCAAGTGTGGCACAATCCTTGGGCCTAGAAGGTTGATATAAACTATGATTAGTCATCTTCACTTATTTATCATGAAAAAATTTAAGATACTTATGAATAGGAGAAACAAAAACATGCATGGCATTCAACCAAGGAAAACTAAGCTTAACTTGAATTGATTAGAAGTAGGAACAACAAAAAAGGTAGTGTTCACAATTTTACCACAAATTTCAACCGAAAAATCAATAGAACCAAATGATGGATAATTCAAACCATTACAAGTTTGAATCTACACATCAGACATATCATAACAATCAGATTGCAAGTTTTTCATAAAATGATTTTCTTTAGTAATAACATTGACTAAGGATGTAGGATCAACTAGAAAATGATGTGTAGGTATCTTAGAAATCTTAGAATAAATATAAAGAGGGCCATCATGAGCTTTAATAATCTTAGAATCATAAAAGGTAATCAAGAGCTCCTAAGGTTTTTTATTCTTATATTGTTTTTGAGGTTTGTGTTGAGTTTTTAGTTTAAGTTGAGGTTGTTGTGTGACTTGGGGTTGAGATGGAGATACAAATTATGATAAATCAACATGCTCCACATGATTGATAATATGATTAAGTTAAAGAGATCAAATTTCCACAATCCATAGCATAAATAAATTGATATATTTCTAGATTTAATTGTGTAAAGATTTTTACCATCAACATTTTGATTCACACCAAGTGATCAATCATCAGGATGAAGAGAGCAAGAGATGTCAAACAAAATGGGTTACAAAAGTATATCAACCCATTTTGTATGACATCTCTTGCTCTCCTCATCTTGATGATGGATCACTTGGTGTGATTTGAAATGTTGATGGTAAAAATCTTTACACAATTGAATCCATACATATATCAATTTAAATATGATTAAGATCATCCATCTTTGATTCATAAATAATATCCATCAAAGATGGCTAAGCAATGGAATTAGTATCATGTGTAGGTAAAGGATTCATATGGATTTGAAGGTTTTGATTAGGAAGAAAAACATACTTGTTCCCACAACCATGAAAATTATCAATAGATAAGGCATTATAATCAATCAAGTCTTGAAATTTATGTTTTAAAGAATGAAAATTCTCAGTTTCATGCCCATTTTTGATGATGGCATCGACAAAAAGCTTTAGTATCAAAAGATTTAGACACAATCGTAGTAGGTAAAAGAGGTCAAATAGGAGGTAAAGTAATCATATTAGCAGTTAACAACCTATTCATAATAGAATGTAAAGATTTAGAGAGAGGAGTAAATGTATGATTCAAATGAAAAGTAGTGGATATAGAAGTAGCATTGTGAGATGCAACAACAACTTGATTAGCAATTGGATTCACTTGTTTTTTTATCTTGACATAATTGTCAGGATTTTGAAATTTGTTTGGATTAGGAGAAACATCACGCTTATCAATTGGAATAGGATCCATTGGAGTGTTTCTCTCAAATCGGCTCACTTGTAATTGATAATGATGAAGTCCCACACAAAGTTGTTGAAAAGAGGTAAATTTAGTAAGAAGAATCTTATCTCTAATATCCTTTTGCAAGTTTTTAATAAACATACATTGAATATCAATATCAAGAAAAAGATAAGAAATATGAGCATGCAAATGCTTAAATGTACCAATGAATTGAGTTAGTTTTTCCTTAGTGTTTTGTTTACAATACATTAAATTGGTTAAATACACTTGCAAACCAATGTTATTTTGAAATTGTTGAATAAAGGCATTGAGAAGTTTTGGGAAGATTCAATAGAATAAGGAGGAAAGGAATGAAACCATTGCAAGTCATTATCACAAAAAGTTTGAGCAATCAACTTGGCTAAAATTTGATGGTCATGAGCATAGTCACTACAAAGGATTTGAAAATTTTTAACATGAGTAACAGGGTCCCCTTTTCTATCATAATTCTCAAGATGAGGCATATAACTTGCTAAGGAATAGGGGTATGAATGATGTCTAAAGATAGAGGACTTCCCATATTACATGTAGGAATGCTAAACTTGTTTTGAGTTAAAGAAGCAAGTTATTATTGTAAAGATGACATAGTTTGAGCCAAACTAATAATTTTTGAATCATTAGAAGAAATAATAGGCACAAAAATGTTACAAACACTAGGTAACATGTAAGAAACAATAGGAATAGAAAACACAATTGGAAGAACACTTGGAACCATAGGTGGAAGAGGATTAGAATAAGTAAAAGGAACATTATGGTAAGAAAGCTATGATGTAGGGAGGGATATAGGAAGAAAAATCATAGAAAGAGAGGGAACCATTGTAGTCACCAAAGGAGGGGTATAAGTAGGAAGGCTAGGTAAAGGAACTAAAAAAGTTCAACACTAGTAACTAGAGGAATAAATCCTAAATTTTGAGCTTCTTGAAATAAAGTTTTAACATTTGAATGTACGAGGTGAGTGATACCATGTAGGAGACTAACACTTGGATCATTATCATGAAGGACTTTCTTAAGAGCCTCTAGCTTGAATATAATCTTGATTATGGTTTTTTTGAATAAGCTAATTACCCATTTTATCAAGTTTAGTTGAAAGTTTTTGGACTTGTTTAGGAGGAACTCTTAAAGAATCATCCCCATCATGAGATGAGTGAGAAGAGTTTTTCTCCATAATAGGGTTGGAATCATGAATGATCAAATCATCATACAGGATCCTAAGGAAAGGAGAGGAAGACTCAGGATCAAAGGCACCCATAAGTCTACAACTTCTTCTAACTAGAATATTATAAGTATAACTAAAGGTAGTAAATCTCATATACCAATGCAATAAAAATGAACTAAACTAAGACAACACAAAGCATGAAGAAATGGATATTTTTATATTTTTACTTTATATGAGATGCAAACACATGAAGAAATCCAATACATGCAAGATCTAACGCCATAAAAGAAAGAGTTGTCTATCTTGGGTTCACCAAAATGTAGATAAAAAATGAGTGTTCATCTTAAGTAGAAAGGGATTAAAGGGATATAAGATCTACATCTAAATCCAAATTCCCAAAGGACAGATCCAAATTGATCAACCAAAATGGCTAATGCACAAAAGAATCAATCTATGGAGAATATGAATAAAGAAGAAAAACTTATATTTTTTTGTAGAAAGTATGTATTTAAATCTTGATTAAATTGAAAACAAATACCAATGTTAAAGTAGATTAAATATGGAAAATGTTGTTTTTTGATGTCTATGTATAGTCTTAGGAAATTCTACAATCGGATCTAGACTAAAAATGCAAAAATAGAGAAAACCCAGAAACTTTTTGCCTTTCTAAGGAAGGTCAACCTTGACCTAAAGTTGGGGTAAGATATTACCCTAGGGTACAATCTTACCCCAAAAATTTGACCTTGAGCTGCACTACTCCGATAGAAATTTTGTTCATAGATCTTGAAAGTTTGTCGAAAAGGGTACTTAGATCTACATTGATATTCGTTGTCCTGCACCTACTCCTATAAAAAAAAAAGGGTTTTTTTTTTGTTGGATGAGGGGTTTGCCTTGGTTAAACCTCGGTTTGGAATTAACCTTTAAAAAAGGAATGGAAATTAGAAAATAGATAAACAAAGTAAATAAAACTATTAACCTTGCTTATATTGAAATCCTCGTAGAGGATTCACGTCCCTGAATGCACAAGTATGGATGCTCCAAATGAATGTAGGATGTCTCAAATTAATTGCATTGTATCTTCAACACCAATCTTGAATGGATCTTAGAATAGAAAGAATCTTGAATGAATTTTGATATTAGAATCTTTAATAAGAGGGCTCCAAAGAGATTGAATCCTTCAATAGCTATCAATGGATCTCCTTGATGAATTGAATGCTTGAATGCTTTAAAAGGAATGAATGACTGAATGTTTTCCTTCTCCTTTCTTTCTTGATCACTTGATTGCACTTATGCTCAAATTCAATGGAAGGTGGATGCTTAATCATGGAAAATGGATGTGAAAATAAGAAAGAGAGTCTTCCTTTTATACTAATCTAGGACACAAACTTCTAGAGAGGCTGACATAGGAGAATTAAATTCCAATTAAGCCTTAACCCCTAGAAATGGATCTAAATTAAATACAATTTAAGAGTTTACCATTCTGAAATCCAAAATAGCTAACCTGGAATCAAAAAAATTTTCTGAAGCCCAATATCCCCAAACCTCTAGAATCTAAAATTTGGACCTAGGGTTAGGGTTGAGGTTGAATTTGACCTAGGTCATGGTTAAGGTTGTTCTTGACCTAGGTCAAAGTTAAGGTCAACCTTGACCTAGAAGGTCATCCTTGACCCAGAAGGTCAAAGATCTTAGATCTTCAAAAAAGGCTACCAGAATAGGGATAGAAATAGGGGAGAGAGAAGTAGAACAGGGGAGAAAAAGCTAGATCCAGTCAAATACCCACTCAAGGAAATTGACATGATCCCACACCACTTGATCAAAGGACTAAACTTTTCTTAAATGGAAGTGCTTCCATTTTTTGATCATACACTTTATTGTAAGTGTAAAATCCTCTAACAAGGTAGGACCTAACAATATTAACAAATTTTTGCAAGGTAGACCCCTCATAGGGTAGATTATTGGATATGGTTGAACATTGTAACCTAATAGGTTAACTTTATTATTACATTAGTGAATATTTTTGGGTGTCATCCCCATCCTAGTTTTACTTTCACCTTGGAGTGTTTCTAAGCAACACAATCTTTGTGTCATGAAATTAGTTTTCATGCATGTGATTGATATACTAGATCTATGTGTTATTACAGTTTGATTTTACAAGTCATGCATGCATTAGATATGAGGTGGTAAATGTGGTGAATGCACTATGAATTTTTAAAAGGTCAAAAGTGTTACAGATCCTAATTCACCCCCCCAGTATCTTGGTTTCCAATTAAGACTTCCAACAATTGGTATCAGAGCTAAGTTCTTTTTGGAGAAGTTTAACAACTTGGAGTTTAGATCTTGGAGATGGAGGCTTATAAATTGGAAAAAGTTATTGACAATAAGGTAATTGGAATCCATCTCATACTATAGAAACTTGAAATAGCAATACAAGAACTAAAGAAATACCTAAAAAGGAGGAAGGAGTTGACCATTCTACAAAATGAGTTTAATTATGAACAATTTGAAACTCAATAAATGATTGAAACAAGAAGTTCAAATAAGAGTGATTCAACAACTATAGATCTACTAGAAAAGAATAGAATCTTGAATGCAAAAGTCGGAGGACTAAAAAGGGAACATGAGATTCAATCAATAAGGCTATGTGAAGTAACCAAGAAAAACAAGAAAGCTGAGGAGGACAAGGTTATTGTAGAGGAAGAAAAAAGGAAAATGAGAACTAGACTTGAAGAAAGGATAACTGATGTACAAAAGCTCACAAACACTCAACTATACATGATGAATCAAATGATGCTTTCAAATTACGAGTTGAACATAAATAATGTGGAAATAGAAAATCTAAGGTCACAAAAGGACTTATTGAAGAATGAACTATAAATGGAGAAAGAACTTGTGGAAAGATTAAACAAACCTAATGAAGCAATGAACTATTTTGAAGAACTAATAAGGTCATCTGGAATCACTATTGGCTCAAGACATTCATCTAACAAGCAAGGAGAATCATCCAAGAGTGGAGAATTGAAAAATTCAAAATCAAAGGGAAAACCAACATGTTATCATTGTGGAAAACTTGTTCATACTGCAAAAATCTAGAGAAGCAAAAATGGTATGCAAAACTCTAAACCTAAGTTTAGTGGTTATTATTTTTACTACAAGAAGCAAGGACATCAAATACATGAGTGTAGATCAAGAATGAAGAATGCATTTTCTACACCTAGATTTGAAGGATACTATTACAATTGTCAGAAGTATGGACATAGAGAATATGAATGCAAATCACAAAAAAAACCCTATTGGACTAATCAAAGGTAGAATTATGCACCTAACAATGTATGGTCCAAATCTCACAAGTTTGGACATTCAAGAAAATATTATAGAACTCAAGTACCACCAACAAGTCACAACAACACCAAGGATAAAGGCAAAGTGGACATTAATAAAGAAAGGAAGGAGATGAATCAAACATGGAATAAAAAGGTAGAAGATGAAAACAATAGAACAAATGGAGTTGAGATCACCTAATCTAATGGAGAAGGTGATCTTATCACTTCAAATGAAGCAAGTAAGGTATTTAAGGAAATCTATATTTAAATGATATATCATACATTAGTTTCTAACATAAAAGTAGAAAAAGTTCATATTTGCATAAGATGCATAAGAACAAATTTATGAAAGGACTAGTACAAAAAAATCATTTATACAAATAATGCCAAATATTGGTAAAATTTCCTATATTGACCAAGCATTATAATATGGATTGAGTACTTCAGAAGCTAAAATGATGTATAGGTTGAGCTAGTTGGAAGAGACCAAGTTGTCTAGTGAAGGCCTAGTTCAAAGGCACAATCTCAACCGAGATAGTTGGCTTCCACCTACCTGAGAACATAGAAATAATGGATACCCTAGATTGAGAAGAAGGAAGTATATATCAAGACTTGAAGACATTGTTTCATACCTTATAGAATTCAAAAGCATAGAGAAATTTGAGTGATTTACAAAAGAGATCCTAAGGTGATTAAGGTAAAATTTGTAGCTGAATCTTGGTTGAGTGAAGACTTGAGTGGTGTTGATTTATATAGAGAGAAGAGTTTTTGAACCCTAATAGAGAAAAATGGTAGCTTCATCATTTGCAAGAAAGAGTCAAGGAGTAGAGGTAAGTGACATTCAATTGGTGAGAAGTAATGCTTGTCCTCCACCTAAATTTCATGCTATTCCTAAGATTGCAATAAAAGGTCACTCAATGGGTGTGTTTGTTGGATACAATTGTTTAATTGAGTCTTGTCTTTGATGTTACACAAATGTCATATCAATGATCACACAGACTCTACCAAGCTCAGTTGGTTAGCAAGGAAAAAGACATAATCTAATGAGCTCAGAAGATTATCAAAGAAGGCTTGTAGTGTCTACTAAGTGTTCTCAGGCTTTACCTTGTGCAGATAGTTGTTACTGAGCTTTTAAGGTTAGCAAAGGAAATTTAGTTGTTACCAAGCTCACTCGGTCATCAAAGGGAAATAGTGTAGGAAATAGTTCTTACTGAGCTCTCATGGACAGTGAAGGAAATTTAGTTCTTATCAAGTTAACTCGCTAGCTAAAGGATTTTATAGATTTTGCAGTGTTAACCGAGTTAAGATGGTTAACTCAGGAAATTATTTTTGGAAGTAGTGCTTATCGAGTAGGGTCAGCTAATGTTGGATTTCATTATTTTGTGAAATAAAATTTATTTGTTTAATGTAATAATTGTAGCTAACTGATGTATGGTTTATTGGTAAATGCAACATGTGAATGAGCCGACTTGATAATCTAAATGGTATATATAAGAGGTCAAGTTGAAAATTCTAAGTGTGTGATAGATTTGATGTGATATGAATGTGAAGGAGGATTGATTATTGTGAAAGTAAATTTTGAAGAATGATCAGAGATCATTGAGGAGCAACAAAGCTATATTTGACCAAGGAGGATCTAATGGTGTAGAATAGAGATCTATAATCAAAAAATTTAGTTGCATCTTATTCAGGTCAATTCATTGTTACTTTCTAATCATTTTAGTAGTGATTTCAAATCTCTTAACGTAGTTGGTTTAATAGCCATTTAATAAATCCTCTAACAAGGTGACAGTTGAATTGAATTGTTCTAAAGACCTCTAGCAAGGCCACTCCTAATAGGGTGATTAAATCCTCTAACAAGGTAACACCTAACAGTGTGTATTGTAACCTTTAACAAGGTTGGCTCCTAACAGGGCTCACTTCAGAATAGTGAAAATTGGTAGCTAGTTACTTGGTGGTTTTTCCCATATTGGGTTTTCACGTTAAATCTGGTATCTCTTGTGCTCATGTTATTTACTTTTCCATGCATGCTAATAATTATGAATGCTAAAAATTAGTAACAAGTTAATCTACCAAGTTACAAGACTTTTGTGATGTGTTTATTGAGTGATAGTAGTAACTAGTTATTTAAGACATCTAAGGGATCAAGATTTATTTTTGTGGTAACTAATTCACCCCCCCTCTCAATTACTTCACTCATAATTTCAACAATTGGTATCAGAGCTTTTGGTGCTTGCAGAAAAAGATTTCAAGGATCTAAGCTAAAGATCAAGATGTCTTACAAGAGGGAAATTCCAAGGCTTAACAAGGACAACTTCTCAGCATGGCAGAGATTGATGAGACTACATCTAGCTTCTATTGATGATTCAGGGCTGAAGTACCTTGATGAAAAGTATGCAAAACCTGCTGGTACATTATTTATCAATGATATTGCTAAAAAGAAGACTCACAACAACATGATGATAGATATTGCATCTGCTCTAAGTTGTGAAGAATTTGATGACATCAAAGATTGCAAAATTGATTTTGAAATGTGGAACAAACTAAAAGAGATCTATGGAGGTGATGATAATGTAAGAAGAGCCAAGGAAAAAAGTTTGAGAGGACAATTTGATCATATGAGGATGAGAGAGGATGAAAACATAGAAAAATATGTTGAAAGAGTTAAAGCAAGCGTTAGTGCAATCAAAGCATTTGGAAAAGATATCAAGGAAGAGACAATTATAAGTAAAGTACTTAGAACTCTACTTTCTATTTATGTAATCAGAGTCTTTGCAATTCAAGAAAGAAGATGTGAAGCAAATCATAAGATAAATCTAGAGGCCATAGTTGGAAGATTGACTGCATTCGAGCTAGACAACTATGATAATTATGTTCCAGCTGCCAAGAACATTGAATCAACATTTGAAGCTAAGCTTTCACTCAAGGAGAAAGGCAAGAAGATAAAGGATCCTCAATCAGATAGTGATGAGGAATTAGAATAGAGTTTAGACAATGATCTTGAGGTAGTTGAAGCTCTACTAGCAAGGAAATATTCAAGAGGAAAAGGAAAATACAAAGGTAAGGTTCCTCTAATCTATTTTTCTTGTGAAGAAATTAGACATATTACTGCTAGGTGCCCAAATAAGAAAAAAAAGGATGAGAAGATAGGTTACAAGTGCAATAGCAAGAAAGACTTCAAATCATTCAAGGATAAAGGTAAGAAAATATGTTTCATGGCTAAAGATTCTAATGATTATGATGATGAAGAAGAAGATGAAATTTTTTACATTGCTGTAAAATATGAATCTAATAATGATGAAGAAATGACACTCATTTCTCATGTGAGAAAAAATGATACATGGATTATAGATAGTGGTTTTTGTCATCACATGACTGGTGATAAAACTAAGTTTGAAAATTTTGAAGACTATGATGGTGGCAGTGTAAGATTTGGTAATAATGAACCTTGTTGTATAAATGGAAAAGGAAGAATCTCACTAACCAAAAAACTTGTATGTGATAATGCATATTGGGTAGAAGGACTAAAGCATAATCTTTTGAGTGTGGCACAACTACTCAATAATAGATTCAAAGTGGAATTCATGCATGGAAAAGTAAGATTACTGGATGGCAAAGGTAAGTTGATTGAATTAGGCACTTAAACAGAAGGTAACTTGTTTTATCTTGAACTTGGTGAATGTTCATGTTTTATTGCTCAAGTTGAAGAAAGTTGGTTATGGCATAGGAGGTTATGTCATGTGAACTTTGATAACTTGGTAAAAATAAGAAAATTCAAGAAAGTAAGAGGCATTCCTAACATAAGGAAACCTAAGGTTGGTCTATGCAAGAATTGTCAAATTGGGAAGATGGGAAAGACTAGCTTTAAAAGCAAGAACTATCAGTCTAAAGAAATTTTAGAAATTGTGCATACTAATTTGTGTGGACCTATTGGCATTGAAAGTTATACTAGTGAAAAATTATTCATTCTTTTTGTTGATGATTACTCAAGAATGATGACTGTCATGTACTTAAGAGAGAAATTAGAAGAATTTGAAAAGTTCAAATGGTATTTGGCCAGAGCAAGAAAAGAAATAGGAAAAAGACTAAAATGTTTAAGGTCGAACAAAGGAGGTGAATTCATTTCACATGAGTTCAATAACTTTTGCATTGAAAGGAGAATCAAAATATAGGTTTCAGCACCTGGAACTCCTGAACAAAATAGAATAGCTAAAAGAAGTAACATATCTATCATGGATTGTGCAAGAACCTTAATGATTGAAAAGAGCATTGCTATCAAATACTGGAAGGAAGCTATTGACACTGTAGTTCATACCTTGAACTAAGTATAGCTGAAAAAGGACTCATTCAAAACCCCCTATGAGTTATGGTATGACTACAAACCCAATGTAAGTTACCTAAAAGTATTTGGAAGCAAATGTTACATTTTTAAAGAATCTAGAAAAGGTAAATTTGATGTGAAGGATGATGAAGGAATATTTTTAGGATATTCTTGCAAAAGTAAAGCATATAGATGTTTGAATTTGTCTAGTCACAAAGTCATAGAAAGTGCACATGTAAAAGTTGATGAGTTTGTAGAAAGAACTGAAAAAGAAAGCAAAAGGGAACCTGAAGACTATAGGAGATTTGTTTTCATTGAACCTAATACAGTGCCAGGCACACTAGTAAATTAGAAATCTTCTACTCTAGAATCTTCTATAACCGAGTTGCAGGAAGTTCAAACTGAGCTAATGCCTATTGAGTTGCAAGGACCCGAGTTGCAAACAGAAGCTACCAAATCAACAGTTATCAAGCTCGAGCAACCAGAACCAAAACCAAAAGTTGAAGCACAAAAGGATAACAATACAATTCATTCAAAAGGCAAGGATCCTGTGCTAGCCAAGTATGTCAGGAAGCATCATGCACTAGATTAGATCATTGGAGATAAATTTGAAGGAACAATGACAAGAAGTAAGTTGAAAGACACTTGTTTACTTGCAAATTTTGAACCTAAAAATGTCAAAGATGCATTAGAAATTGAAAGTTGGATTGAAGCTATGAATGAAGAGATAGAACAGATAGAGAAAAACAAAACATGGACTCTTGTACCTAGGCCTAAAGACAAAAATGTGATGGGAACTAAGTGGGTATTCAGAAACAAGTTAGATGAATATGGTAAGATGTCAAGGAACAAAGCTAGATACAAATGATACTCTCAAGAAGAAGGTATAGTCTATGGAGAGACTTTGCTCCTGTTGCAAGATTGGAAGGTGTTAGAACCTTACTTGCATATGCTACATACAAAGGATTCAAGGCTTATCAGATGGATGTCAAGTTAGCAATTCTCAATGGTACACTAGATGAAGAGGTTTACATTGAACAACCTAAAGGTTTTGTTGATCTAGCCAAGAAGGATATGGTCTGTAAATTGCATAAAGCATTGTATGGTCTAAAACAAGCCCCTAAATCATGGTATGAAAGATTGCGTAACTATCTTATTCAGATTGGTTTTCAAAGAACTAATGATAACAATAGCTTGTGCATAAAAGAAGGACTAGATAATAAGATTGTTTTGGAAAAAATATTTGTAGATGATACTTTTTAAACAGGAAATGATGATCTTTGCAAAGAATTTTTAGAACAAATGAACAAGGAATTTGAAATGTCAATGTTTGGTGAGATCAAATTCTTTGTTGGTCTTCAAATTCATCATAATAAGAATGGAATATAAATCACTCAATCTAAATATATCAAAGAGATACTAAAAATTTTTGGTATGGAAGACTACAAACCAGTTGGGACTCCTATGTGTACTGGATTGAAACTTACCAAGAATGATGAATCAAAGGAAGTGGATCAAACATTGTATAGATCTATGATTGGAAAGTTGTAGTATGTAGTACATAAAAGACCAAACATTGCCTTATAGTAGGAATTTTAGCAAGATTCTCAGAAAAACCAAAAGAAAATCATATGATGGTAGTCAAAAGAATCATGAGATATTTGAAAGAGACTAAAGATTACGGATTGTGGTATAAACTTGGAGAAAATCTGGATTTAAAAGTATTCACTGATGTAGATTAGGCAAGGAACATTGATGACATAAAGAGTACAAGTGGAGGAGCTTTCTTTCTTGGAAAGAGGTTGGTTTCTTGGACAAGTAAAAAGAAGAATTGTACATCCCAATCCACAATAGAGGTTGAATATGTTGCAGCAGCAGTAAACTATTCAAACATTGTTTGGTTCAAACAATTATTAGAAGGTATGAAGCAAGAAATCAAAGAATCTATTGTTATGTTTTGTGACAATACAAGTTCAATTAACATATCCAAGAACCCAGTGATGCATTAAAAAACCAAGCATATTTCTATAAAGTATCACTTTGTTATAGAATTGGTGTAGGATAAGGAAATCAGATTGGAATATGTCCATACAAAGGAAAAAATTTCTGACATATTCACAAATCTTTTACCTAAGGATGCATTCTTGTATCTAAAAGGTAAGTTAGGGGTCATTCCCCTATCTGAAGCTCACTAAATTATAGTTTTAGTGATGCATCAATAGAAATAGAATTGAAGAGCTATCAGTTGATGCAGCAAAGTAATGAAGATATTGCATATGAATTAGTATATAAGGTACATTGCTATTCATTTGGTTTATGTTGTCTTTGGCTTGTGTTGTCAAAGAGGGAGAGTTTCCTATCATATCTTTCTAAAATTTGCAATAAAAAGAGAGTTTATGTAAGAGGGAGAGATTATTATGAAAGAGAGAGATTACTGTATTTGAGGATTTTTGTATAAGAGGGAAAAGTATTCTATTAGAAAAGACTTGTTTTCCAAGAAAAAGAGAGTTTATGTAAGAGGGAGAGATTATTATGAAAGAGGGAGATTACTATATTTGAGGAGTTTTGTATAAGAGGGAGAAGTATTCTGTCAGAAAAGACTTTTTTTCAAATTTTATTCTACTATGACATGTTGTGTTGCCATCAATGCCAAAGAGGGATATTTTTGGATACAATTGTTCAATTGAGTGTTGTCTTTGATGTTACACAAATGTCATATCAATCATCAGATAGAGTCTACCGAGCTCAGTTGGTTAGCAAGGAAAAAGACAGAATCTACCAAGCTCAGAAGATTAGCAAAGAAGGTTTACAATGTTTATCAAGTGTTCTCAAACTTTACCTTGTGCAGATAGTTGTTATGAAGCTTTCAAGGTTAGCAAAGGAAATTTAGTTGTTACCGAGCTCACTCAATCATGAAAGGGAAATAGTGTAGGAAACAGTTCTTACCAAGCTCTTAGGATAGTGAAGAAAATTTAATTCTTACCAAATTAACTCGACAGCCAAAGGATTTTGTAGATTTTGTAGTGTTAACCGAGTTAAGATGGTTAACTCAAGAAATTGTTTTTGGAAGTAGTGCTTACCGAGCAAGGTCACCCAATGTTGGATTTCATTTTTTTGTGAAGTAAATTTTATTTTTTTAATGTAATATTTGTAGCCGATTGATGTATGGTTTATTGGTAAATGCAACATGTAAATGAGCTGACTTGATAATCTAAATGGTATATATAAGAGGTCAAGTTGTGAATTCTAATGTGTGATGGATTCGATGTGGTATGAATGTAAAGGAGGAATGATTAATGTGAAAGTGAATTTTGAAGAATGATCAGAGATCATTGAGGAGCAGCAAAGCTATATTTGATCGAGGAGGATCTAATGGTGCAAAATAGAGATCTGTAATCAACAAATTCACTTGCATCTTATTCAGGTCAATTCATTGTTACTTTCTAATCATCATTAGTTGGTTTAATAGCCATTTTATAAATACTCTAACAAGGTGACAGTTCAATTGAATTGTTCTAAAGAACTCTAGCAAGGCCACTCCTAACAGGGTGATTAAATCTTCTAATAGGGTCACACCTAACAATGTGTATTTTAACCTTTAATAGGGTTGGCTCCTAACGTGGCTCACTTCAAAAGAGTGAAAATTGGTAGCTAGTTACTTGGTGGTTTTTCCAATATTGGGTTTCTACATTAAATCTAGTGTCTCTTGTACTCATGTTATTTGCTTTTGCATGCATGCTAATAATTATGAATGCTAAAAATCAATTATAACAAGTTAATCTACCCAGTTACAACACCTTTATGATGTGTTTACCGAGTGACATCAGTAAATAGTTATTTAAGACATCTAAGGGATCAAGATTTATTTTTGTGGTAACTGATTCACCTCCCCTCTCAGTTACTTCACTCATAATTCCAATAGTATTATCCTCAATACCACCTAAAGTAATAATAGTACATAATGTACAGAGTTGATGCATGTGTAAGATTGGAGAAGTTGGTGATATGAGACTCGAGAGGCTTATGAAAACTTGTGTGACCAAGGAGTTCAAAAGGACAAATTCAAAATTGTTAAAAGGAAAGGGTTATCTTGTTCCCTAGAATTTCCAATGAATTTTAAGGTAGAATGAATCAAAGTTGTACTATGTAAGATCCATGATATGAAATGTTTTCTACAAAATGGACTAGTTGAGATAATGAAGAAGATGATTCACAAAGTTACTAGTTATCCCACTCTAAACAAGAAGAAAACTATGCAATGTATGAGTTATGAGGAAGTTGAACCTAACATAGAAATTGAGTGGATTTCTAATCCATTGATTGAATTTGTAGTGAGAGTATTTTTTCACAAATTCTTTTAATCAAGCAGATTGAAAAATGTACTATGTATGGCAGTGGATCAGGCATGGAAGTATATCATGAAAGATCATGAATATGATCTTACCAAGTTATAGAAACTACAATTAGCATAAAACTTGGTATCCATTAGAAAGGCAAAGAACTTAATGTGTAATTTTGGATCACTTGTTATGTGTATTTTCTTCTATATTCAGAAATATTTTCCTAGTATTAGCAATATTGATTGGGAACAAGGAAAACCAATGACAAGAAAAATTAGCGAGTACATAACTCAACAAGGAGAGAATTTTAAAAATTTCATGGATACATATTTTGAAGAATTTAAAAAAAGAATGAGGATGAGAATGAGAATGCTAGAAGATTTAGTAATGAAATATTACAATGATGTATGATTTTTAGTGGACATAAAACATTTGTGCAAGTAGTAAAGCCGTAGAAGGCATGGCTAACAACATTTCATTATGAGATTGATAGTGATGTAGTGAATGCAAATATTATTGCATTATTAAAAGAAGAGATTGATTAAAAAGAAGAATCTTTTGGAAAATATGAAGAAGCCAAGGTAAGAATTACTATAGATATCAAAATAGCTTCTAAGGAAAAGAAAAGGAAGAAAATGATTGAAGACCTAGAGGAAAAGCTAGGAACCCAAGGAAAGGGAAATGAACCTTTGTAGATTACACAAGGTATTGGAGAAGACAAAGAAAAAGGTAGTGGTGATGAGGAAGAGGAAGGAGCCAAGGAAAAATCCCTAGATATTGCCTCACCACCCAATAAGAAGGATAAAATTGTTAAATTCAAAGAAAAGAAAGTTGCAAAGCTTGTGTTGATACCCCTCTCTCCTCCACCACCAACCAAACCAAGGAGCAGGGTAGTAGTAGCTAGCACTAAGAAATATTCAAAGCAAGGAGTAATGGAGACTACTAAGTCAAGCATATCAAGAACAAAGAAGAAAATATATCAAGCCTGTGTTGAACAATCAAAGATGAGAAGACTGGTGAAAGTATAAGAAGATGAAGAAGATGATGCAGAGAAGAAAAAATCAAATAAGTTGGCTACAACACCTAGAAGAGAAAATATTGATAAGGTATGTGATGATTTAAGTAGCCCTGTAGGCTTATCTAGCTTTAGATTTGTGAAATATCTATGAAATATGACACATTGGATAATGGTGATAGAAAAAAATTTGACGAGGCCATGATAGATATGATGACAAGTAATAAATTTTCTTCTAATGAAGTAGAGAAGAGGATTCCTATTGATATGTTCAATATATTAAATAAAAGGTGGTAACCAATAACTAAAGTAGAGAAAAATATTAGGAGTGGAGAATTAGCCAAAGTTATGCCTAATTTGTCACAAGAATATAAAGAAACATTTTTGGAGAACTATAGGAATTAATTTGTTCCTAAGTTTAGAATTTTTATGATTTTACAAAATAAGACTGAAGTTGTAATTCAACAGGATGAATTACTTTGGAAAATCATTTTTGGCCTCATCAATAAAGAAGTAGTTCACAAGAAAAGGACATTGGGATAGTAACCATTCAAGATGATCAAAGTGATGAAATGACTTTATGTGTGTTGAGTTTGCAAGGAAACATCTCACCTATTTATGTTAACACTCTTGACACTCTAGTTACTAAACAAGAGCAGCCCTTAGATACAAAAAAAGGAGGAGAAAGAGGCAAAGGAAAAAAATAAAGACACTAGTGTAGACATTTCTACCAGAAGTAAAGAAGGACCAAATGTGTGAGAACCTCACATTGAGGAGAATAAGGAGGAAAATAAAACTGTGCTAAGTGTCCTTATTGTTGTCTCTAGCATTGATATACAAGCAAGATTGAGTGGTGATACACCCTCACCATCTCCTAAAGTAGTTCCAAGAAACAACACTTCCACACTTCACAAAAAGAAAGTAATGAAGGATAGTTCTCCATATATTCAAGTTATTTTGGATAAATTTATTGAGATGCCAAAATTGGATTTGGAAAATCTCACTCTTGAGAAAAATATCATGCTACAAGAGATTTTGGCTAAGAAGAAGAAACAAGAAGAGCTAAGAAGAGAATATCAACATAGTCAAGTATTACATGATGTTAATGATATTTTTGTAGAGGCATTTGATATAAAAATTTTTGATGGGAAAACCTCAATCATTTCCTAGATTGTAACTATTTTTGAACAAATAAATGGTGGAGATATAGAAGAAAACAAGAGGTTGATGGCTTGTTTAGCTAAGAAATTCAAGAATAAGGTTGTGGAAAAAGTTTCAATAACCATTGCTGACTAGAAACTTCAATTACAGGAATGTGTATAGAATAATACAGAGGAACTTATATAGAAAGTGCAAGATTTGTATAACATTTTGTGTGATGTGCCAGTATTCATTAGTAATTTTTAGGTAAACATCCAGTAGATTCATGCTGAAATGTAGAGAACAAGAATCACTATTTCACAATGAGATGAATCTAGCTCCCAACATTATAACAAGTTATTGAATGCTGAAGGAAAATTGGTTGAGCTTTAGGCAACTAATAGTAGCATGAGATCAAATTTGATCTCCATCCAATCCATGTGATACCTCATTTGGAGGTTATGTAGTGTGAAATGAAATCAACACAAGATCTTATTCATGAAGATCATAATCTTTTAGTTCTTGAAAGTTTGATTTATTTGGCAACTAGATTGGATTTGTAGAATCATATTTTGGAATGATCAAGAACCACTTGGGATCATGCACTTTCTATGATTAACCAAGTACAAAAACCATTTATTGAGAAATACAATTTGATTCAACCCATAAACCCAAGTAGAAGCCATAAGTGACAAAAAGAAAGGGGAATATGATGATTATATAGTTTGAAAGATTAAAGAAAGAAAGAAAGAAAAAAAGAAGGGAATGTAATGGTGACTACATAAAGATCAGAAGAATCAATTCTAATATTAGCATTTAGAACTTAGAAGGAAAATAGGGTATGACATTAAAACAATTAGACTACTTAAAGTCATGCACATATATGTATTAATACATTATTTACTATTCATTATTTATTTGACATAAGTCAAAGTTTTGTAGTTCTATTAGAACTAAGTCATAAGCTTAGGGGGAGTACTCATATTATCACTATAATTATCTAATCATGATAAAGTGTTTTTACCACTAATGTCAAAGGGGGAGATTGTTGGCATCTCTAATTATTGATGTCTATTAGTGTCAAACACTGAGTCATATATTGGGCAGAGTTAGAAGGTCATCACTATGACTAAGCTAATCTATATAGGTTGAGTCATGAGATACACTTGTAAATAAACATGTACATTGAGTTCTATAGGGGCCGAGCAAGTCTTTGTTTGTCGAGTATTTTTAATGTAAGCCAATTGTAAGGTTTACTGACCAATTTAAGAACATTGATGCTAGGTTACATAGAAGGTGTCAAGCATAGTAGAGACCAAATATCAACAACATATACATTGAATGTGGAGTATAAGAGACAATAAGTTTCGACCAACACATAATTGACAGTCAAGTCAGGAATGATACAAAATTTGAAGTAAACCATTTGAGGCTAACATAGATATGAAATTTAATCTTGTAGAGGTTATTATACATTTTTATGATGTGGATCATAGATCTCTATTTTATATGATGAGCCAATTAGATGAAGAGGAAAAATTAGGAAGAATCTAGAAAACTCCTTATGAAATCTTTAAATATAGTAGATCTAACCTAGTTTGATATATAGTATCGTGATGAGAAGGAGCAAAAAATCTATTTGTGTGATCACAGAGAAGATTAAGTGTGATAGTGTGAACATTGTGTAAAAGACAAAGAGGTCAGATATTCCATAATAGAGAAAGTGACCTAGTCAAGTAGTGAAGGATGATAAAGCTATATCAGATTAGAGATCATATCAGACTAAAGAGAGGAGATCCAAAAATATCTTATTAGAGGACACCAAGGATCAAGTATTGGAATCAATTTTAAAAGATTGAGTTAGGGACTATCTCTTAATAGAGTGGTCTTAATAGATCTTTGTAAATCTCCTAACAAAGTCCTTGAGGTAAGACCTAATAGTCTTAAAAAAATTTAAAAGGGTAGACCCCTCATAGGGTAGATCATTGCATATTGTCAAACAATGTAATTCTAATATGTTAACTTTATTATTATAGTAGTAAATATTTATGGGTTTCATCCCCACCCTAGTTTTACCTTCATCTTGGAGGGTTTCTGGGTAACCAAATCTTTATGTCATGTGATTACTTTTCATGTATGTGATTAATATAATATATCTATATGTTATTATAGTTTAATTTTATAAGTTATGCATGCATTAGATATGATATGGTAAATGTGGTGAATGCACTATGAAATGCTAAAAGGTAAAAAGTGTTACAAATCTTGACTCACACCTCACGCCCCTCTCAATATCTTGGTTTCCAATTAAGACATCCACCACATATATGTATGCTTTGTGCATCTTCATAATGGTTTCTTGATATGTAGTTCTATTGGCCCACTTTTCTAGTTTCTTGTCACCTCACCCATATTTTCATTTGGGGGGGGGGGGGGGGTGTTCTTCTATTGTTTCTCATGCTTCCTTGGTTCAATGGAGTTAGCTATGTATTTAGTCCTTGTTCCTATTTACTAGGTGGATGCAGTGGATGGGTACCTATGCATTTCAGTGAGATGGATCATTTACCATATAGTCACTCTTCTCTTTATTCCTACTTTGGATACAACCTTCCATATTTGATAGATCAACTCTTTAGGCTTTGGTGTTCAATTCCATATGTATCTTTAAGTTTAGTTGTTTTAATTTGTGTACCTCTTGGTTTGATTTAGATTATAGTCTTCTATACCTGGTCAAATTCTATTTCAATAGAGGTTCTTCAAAACAATAGTTACTTTTGACAAAGCTTTGCAGCTTCTACATTCTTCAGTGGTGTTCTTCATGATCATATTTAGTTCTTATCTTTTGATATTGAATAAGAAGAAAATGAAAACCCTCTTCCAACCCTAATTTCCAAAAGGAATGATCTAAATTGATTAAGCAAAAGAGAGTGTTCAATGCAGAAATGGATAACATGATGGAAACTAGGGAGAAAGGGGGTTATATGATCTTCCTATTGTGGGGGAGTATGTGCCAAAATCCTAAAATAGATAAAAGACAATTATCACCTTGAATATATAAAATGCTATTTTCTAATGTCTGTATGTAGTTTTTGGGAAATCTACAACTTATTTTGAATTGGAAATGTCGAGAAGGAGAAAACTTAGAAATATTTTATCTTTTTGAAGGGGGTCCAACCTTGGCCTAGTTGGTGAGACACAATCTTACTTCGCAACACAATTGTACCCCAAAAACTTGACCTTGACTTGCACTACTCTGAAAAATTTTCTATTTGCAAATCTCGTAAGTTTGATGAAAAGGGTATCCAAATTTGCTCTCCAATTCATTGCTCCACACTTGTATCTACAAGAAAAATGGTTTGTTTGTTGGATGGGGGGTTTACCTCAGTCAAACCCTAGTTTAGAATTAACCTTGAAATATAATTGAAATAATATATGCATAAACAAAGTAAATGAAACTATTCACCTTGCTTATAAGGAAATCTGTGTGAAGGATTTGAATCATTGAATCCACGAGTACAGATGCTCCAAATATATGTAGAAATGTATATAGGATGTCTTAAATCAATGTCATTAGATATTCAACACCAATCTCGAATGTATCTTTGCATAGGAAATAGCTTGAATGAATGTGGATGAAATATTCAATAAGAGGGCTCCATAGAGATTGAATCCTTTAATGGCTAACAATGGACCTCCTTGATGAATTGGATGCTTGAAAACTTGAATGCTTGAGTTCTTGATAGATAGTAGAACTTCACTTCATGTAGGTGGATAATAGAGAGATGATATCAAAATGAGGGAAGAAGGCATCCTTATATAGAGATCTAGGGCACTAACTCCTAGAGAAGGCCAACATAGGAGAATTAAATCTCATTTAACTTTAACCCATAGGAATAGACCTAGATTAAATGTAATTTAAGAGTATGCCATTCCAAAACTCAAAATAGTTGACCCATAACTGGGAAAAGAAACTTTCTAAAGCCCAAGATCTCAAAACTCCCAAAATTTGAAAATGAGACCTAGGGTTAGGGACAAGGTCGACCCTACCCTAGGTTAGGGTTAGGGTCATCCTTGATCTAGGTTAAAGTCAAGGTTGAACTTGAATTTGAAGGTCATCCTTGACCCAGAGATCAAAGTCCTCAGTTTCATAGAGAAATTTGTCAAAAATAGGCTAGAAATAGAGATAGAGAGAAGCATAACAATGTGAAAATAATCAGATCCATGCAAAGACCCATTCAAGGTGCTTGACATGACCCCAAACCACTTATTCAGAGGGATAAATGCTCTTACTATGCAAGTGCTTCTATTTTAAGATGATACATTAAGCCCCCACTTTAGCAAGATTATGGACTCGATGTAAACTCTTAGTAAAGAAGATTGTAATGAAAAGATAATCTTATTAAAATCAAAGGGACAAAGAAATCCTTAAGCCCCTAGAGACTCAATTCTTTGTCAACTCCAAGATCATAATAAGAGAGAAATCTCTAGAAAAAAGAGAATTTTTTTTTTGATTATCTCACCCAATGAGAACTTATGTCCCATTGTGAGCCACATAAGGAAATTGTGCAACTAGAAAGATGGAACTAAACCACCTAGTGAATGTGGCTACTCACTAGTCAACCCACCAAGGATTCACCCTCAAGAATATTTCATACTATATGAGTAAAACCAAAAGAGATCCAATCTTAAGGACACCTTCGACCTTAAGGGATCAACAATATTTAAAACTAGAGGGATCAAGAGATCCTAAAATATAAATCCATGCTTTAAGGATTAGTCACTAATTCAAAAAAGGGGGAAAAGTTATTTTGAAGTATATATATATATATATATATATATATATATATATATATATAAAGTGCATGTGTGCAATAAGTGAGCAGAGTGTATGCCCCTATGTGAAAGTCATTTCTAACACTTTTAAAAGGAGCAATATATTTGACGAAAATATTAAAAACTCCACTTATTACGTTTGCACTATGAGATGCTCCTAGACAAAGACAACTCAAGGGAAATAATACATAAACCTACAGAGAACACAAAAGGGATCTACCTATTATGGGTTTTGTTATTGTTATGGACTATGATTAGTCTCCAAGTGGAAGATTATTGTAATGTGGAGCCTAATCAGACTCAAAGGTTTATTCGGCATTATTTTCTTCCCATATTATATCTATGAGGGTTTGGGGGTAGCATCCCCAAGATAGAGTCAAGGGGCAGTGCGCCTGTAGGGTCTAGGGGCAGTGCTCCTATAGGGTATTGGGGCATTGCCCCAAGTGTGTGCCCTATCATAGTATAGCTAGGGTCAAGGGACAATGCCCATGTGAGGGTTTTTGGGGGCAGTGCCCCCAAAGCCAAAAATGACCTTATATTGTAAAAGGCATTGACTACTACTTTTCCTATTGGACGACTTATTCTAGCCCTAATTTTGTAAGAGAAAAAAGCTTGTATAAAAAGACTTAGGGTTAAAGAGATTTCACAATGTAATGGTGATATTGTAGCTTCTTGTGATGGTATTGAGCTGTAAGGGATTGCAGATTATAATCACTAGATAATAATAATATTAGACTTGCTGTTAGTGGATGTAGCCCAGAGATTGCATAAACCACATTAAATCTTGGTGTCTAGTGTTCTCTCTTATGTGATCTATTATTATTTTTATATTGGTTATATTAGCACGTAACTATTATTTCTATCCAAGGTTAATCCTAACAAGTGGTATCAGAGCCAGATAGTCATCATTTTTTTAAAGCTCAAACTACCATTATTTTTTTCTTTAAGCCAAACCATCACCATTTTTTTTAGCGATCATCTGCAGGAAGGTCTCACAGTTGAGTGGGATCTCCCGATTGAGTGGGAGTGATCGAAGATGAGGGTAAGCTAAAGGTGGAGAAGTTTAATGGGTAGAACTTTTAGTTATGAAAGATGCAAATGAAAGACTATCTTTATCAAAAGGATTTATGGAAGCCATTGGAAGGAAAATCCAAGAAGCAAGGAACTATGTTAGATAAGGACCAAGAGATTTTAGCTAGGAAGGCACTTGGAAGCATTCAACTATGCTTGGCACCATCAATGACATTTAATATTACAAAAGAAAAGATGGTGGAAGAGTTGAAGCAAATTCTAGCGAAATTGTATGAAAGGCCCTCCACTTAAAATAAGGTATTTCTCATTAAGCATTTATTTAATATGAAGATGAAAAATTTTGGATCTATTATAGATCATTTAAATGAGTTTAATACTATTACTAGTTAGTTATCTTCTGTGGGTATTAATTTTCATGAAGAAATTAGGGCTCTCTTGATTTTGTGTTCTTTGCTTGAAAGCTAGAATTTCTTGGTAATGGTTGTGAACAATTCTATTCTTGTATCTAATACCCTAAAATTTGATGATTTGATTGGTGTTATTTTGAGTGAGGAAACTCATAGGAAAACTTTAGGTGGACATGTGTGCTAGAAAATGTGACCTGTTAGGAGCATGGGTTAACAAACAAACATTAACTAAAAACTTTGAAATTGCATCAAAGATTCATCAAAATGAAAGGAACACACACTAACTAATGCTTGCTTGGATTTTGCAACCCTAAGCAGCTAAAAAACCCAATCTTTTAGCCACCTCTATAGCTCAACAAAGGCACCCATGCGAGGCCTTGTTGGTGTGTTAAGATGGAGGTATGTTTGGTGTGCTCTCCCAAACACAAAAATAAATGAATCTCTTGAGTGTGTGAGTGCAAGTGTGAATGTAAATGTGAATAAGAATGCACTAAGATTCTAAGCTATGTAGGATGAGGAATACTTCAAGAAATGACTATGGAGAAAGCCATTCTTGAAAGCATTCAACAATGAAGATGATATGCAATAAAGGAAACTAACTAAGAATGTAAGCTATGGAATGGAAATGCAAATGCATGAAGAAAAATAAATGAACAATGCAAGATGCAAACTAAATTAGCTACCAAATGATTAGTATGAACCTACAAAATCACTATGACAACTCTACTAATGCAAGCTCAAACTACCATGAAAGCTCAAACTATGAATGCAAACTCAAATCTCAAACCAACATGATAAAAATGCAATGAAATGAGAGATGCAAATGCTTGAGACAAGCCCTCTATTTATAGGCTTGAGAGAGAGCTTGGTGAGGTGGCATCCATGTAGATGCCAGATAAGGTGACATGCAAGCCATGCAAATGGTCAAGAATTAAAAGTTTGCTCACACATGTGCGAGAAAACTTGAGAAGAAGAGTGGGAGACAAGAGTGTGTAGGCATGCCATCTCACACATGTGTGAGCACACTCTTAGGCTAATGAGGGTGATTAGGGAGATGATTAGAAATGATTAAGTGAGATTAAAGAAGAAGTAGGTTTAAGAGGATGAAAATGATGGTATAGGCTAGGCTCTAGGTTAGGCTTAAGATTAAATTAAATGAGATTTTAATTTAATCACGAGTTTAGAGGAATTAATGAGATGTGAGGGTTTAAATAAATAAAATTTATTTAAAAAGAGGGAGACATGGAGGATCATGTGTTAAATTAATTTAACACATTAGAGCTAGGAGTATTTAAATTAAATTTAAATACTTAGGAGAATCAACTTATTTAATTAATTAATATAATTAAATAAGTAGATCAATGTGAGCAATATAATTAATTAAATAATAATTAATTACAATCTCACAGGAAATATTAATAAATTAATATAGTCTTTAGGGACGATTTTAAGCATCTACAGGACATACATTAGGAAGTTCTTTGAACACTCAAAGCATAAGAAAAACTAATGAGAGGGGAAACAATTCTAGAAATTGTGAGAAATCAAAAGGAAAGTCAAAGGGAAAGGGATCTCAATCAAGAGGACCAAATGATTGTTGGTATTGTGGGAAATCAGGGCATAAGAAGAAAGATTGTTGGGCTCAAAAGAAAAATGAAGAAGATAAGCCAGAAGGGAACAATGAGGCAAATGTGGTAAGTAACAAATCTGAAGAGGATGTTTTGTTTTTGTCTTTAGAGAGTGACGATGATTCATGGGTTTTAGATTTTGGTACTTCATTTCATGTTACACCTCATTGAGGTTATTTTATTGATTATGTCCAAGGGAATTTAGGGCTTGGTTATTTTGGGGATAATGAACCCTATCAGATTGTTGGAAAGGGAAAAGTTAAGATTATGTTGCTTAATAAGAATCATTGGATACTACATAAGGTTAGACATGTTCCAAGGTTAAGTAGGAATTTAATTTTAGTAGGGAACCTTGGTGATGAGGGTTGAGTAGTTACTTTTGATGATAAAAATTGGAAGGTTTCAAAAAGTTCCCTTGTAGTAGCAAAAGGTGTGAAAGTAGGCATCTTATATTTTTGTACAGGTCATACTATTCCTTCTACTTTGATTATTTTAGAGAAAGATGAATGTTTAGAATAGTTTCTATAGTTGACTAAGAAGAACAAATAATTGTTGTAGATTTTGATATAATGCTATGAAACAATAGACTTGGGAACATGAATGAGAAAGGTATGAAAGTACTTCATTCAAAGTAATTTTTACCAGTTTTGAAATGTAATAATATGGATTTCTATGAAAGTTGTGTGTATAGAAAACAAAAGAGAGTGAGTTTTGTGAAGACTGAGAAGGAAAAGAAAAGTGAAAAATTAGAGCTTGTGTATGCAAATGCATGGGGACCAACTTAGGTATCTTCCCTTGGTGGCTATCATTATTATGTTACATTTATTGATAGTACAACTAGAAAGGTATGGGTTTATTTTCCTAGACATAAATTTGATGTATTTCAAACTTTTAAGAAATGGAAATGCTTGGTTGAAAATGAGATTGGTAAGAAATTAAAATGGCTCAGATTTGATAATGATGGTGAGTATTGCAGTCATGAATTTGAAGATTATTGCTCCACTAATGATATTCATAGATAGAAAATTGTTCCAAGGACTCCACAGGAAAATGGAGTGGTTGAATGCATGAACAAGACTATAATGGATGTGCAAGGAGCATGAGGTTACATGCTAGGTTGCCCTTAAACATGTGGGTAGAGGCTATCAAAAATACTATATATTTGATTAATAGAGGTCCTTCTACTCCTTTGGGCTATGCTATTATAGAGGAAGCATGGACTGGTAAGAAGGTGAATTATTCTTTTCTCAAAAGTTTTGGTTGTGAAGCATTTGCTCATATAGATTTTGAAAATAGAACCAGGTTGGAAGCCAAGTCAAAGAAATGTGTATTTGTTGGATATGACATTAATGAATTTGGTTATAGGCTTTAAAATTTTGAAAATTGTAAAATTTTAAGAAGTAGGGATGTCATATTCAATGAGAAAGTGTTCTACAAAGATCTATTGCAACAACATGAGAAGAAATAAAATGATTATGTAGTGCTTGATGATACTCCAAATGATGATGTTCTAGCAATTCCTCATGATGTGTAACAACCACAACAACAAATTCCACACAAACCAATGAATGTTAGATGGTCAACAAGGCTTAGTAGACCTCTAGAAATATTTTCTCCTTCTTTGTAGTTTATTTAACTTATTGATGCTGGTGAACTTGAATGTTATGATGATGCTATATAGGTGGATAAAAAGATTCAGTGAGACTTTGTAATGAAAGAAGAAATGGACTCTTTGCTGAAAAATAAGATGAGATTTATGCAATTTTCTTGTAGATAAAAGGGTTTTATAGAATAAATGGGTTAATAGGTTGAAAGAAGAGGATGGAGGTAAGAAAAGATTTAAATCTAGGTTAGTTGTAAAAGGATTTGCATAGAAAAAAGGAATTGGTTTTGATGATATATTTAATCTTGTTATAAAAATGACTTCTATTCATACTGTTTTAAGTATTGTGGCTACTCAAGATTTTTAGTTGGAGTAAATTGATGTTAAAAAAAACTTCCTTCATGGTGATTTGGATGAAGAGATATATATGGCACAACCATAGGGATTTGAGGTCAAAGGTAAGGAGAACTTAGTGTGCAAATTGAAGAAAAGTTAATATGGCTTGAAGCAAGCACCTTGGCAATGGTATATAAAATTTGACAATTTTATACATGAGCATGGATATAGTAGGTGCTATTTAGATCATTTTGTTTATTTTAAGAAGTTGGATGATGACAACTACATTATTTTATATTTATATGTTGATGATATGCTTGTAGCTGGGTCTAGCATGTATGACATTAAGGGGCTAAAATGCTAGTTAGAACATGCATTTTTTATGAAGAATTTAGGAGAAACAAAATAAATCCTTGGTATGAAGATTTGCAGAGATAGGAAAAATAGAAAATTGACATTATCTCAGGCTGATTATATTGACAAGGTGTTGCAATGTTTCTCTATGGAAAATGCTAAAGTTGTCAGCACACCTTTACCTGGTCACTTGAAGTTGACAAAGGAGATGTTTCCCAAGACACAAGAAGAGGAGGATAAGATTTCCAAGGTACCCTATGCTTCAACTGTAGGAAGCTTGATGTATGCTATGATATGTATAGGGCAAAATATTTCCCATGTAGTGGGAGTTGTTAGCAGGTATATGAGTCATACAAGAATTGAGCATTGGACTACATTTAAATGGATTCTCAGATATTTGAGAGGAACATCTAATAAGTGTCTACATTTTGGGGCTCTATTATTGATATGCAGGGCTATGTTGAATCAAATTTGGCAAGGGATATTGATACTAAGTGAAGTACTATAGGTTATGTATTTACTATTTATGGGGCAATAGTGAGCTTGGTTTCTTGATTATAGAAGGTTAATACTTTATCCACTACAAAAGTAGAGTATGTTTCTACTACAGAGGTAGCTAAGGAGATGATATGGCTTCAGTTCTTCTTAGAAGAACTGGGACACCCTTAGAGGGATAATTATTTGTTTATATATAGTCAAAGTGCCATTCATCTTGCAAAGAATTCAGCTTTGCATTCAAAGACAAAACACATACAATTGCAATACCATTTCATTCGGTTAGTTTTGGATGATGAATAGTTAAAGCTAGAGAAGATACATACATATGATAATCTAGCAGATATGTTTACCAAGGTAGTAACAAGGGAGAAGCTAAACTCCTCTTCAACTTCAGTTGATCTTCTAGACTGAAAAACATAAAAGAACAACAAAATCCAAGGTGGTTTGATATTCTAGTGGGAGGTATAGATTTAGTAGTGTTATAATTAGTCTCCAAATTAGAGGTCATTGTTGTGGAGTCTGATCAATCTCCAAGTGGGAGATTGTTGTGATGTGGAGCCTAATTAGGCTTGAAGTTTTATTTAATGTGGTTTTCTCCCCATATTATTTCTATGAGGGTTTGGGGGCAGCACCCCCATGACGGGATCAAGGAGCAGTGCTCCAAGTGTGCTCCCTGTTGTAGTATAGGGTGGGGTTAAGGGGCAACTCCCTCGTATGGGTTTTTAGGGGTAGCGCCCTCAAAGCCAAAAATACCCTTATATTGCAAGAGGCATCGATTTCTTTTTTTTCTATTGGACAACTTATTCTAGTCCTAATTTTGTAAGTGGCTAAAGATTGTATAAAAAGGCTTAGGGTTAGGGATTTCATAATGTAATGGTGATATTATAGCTTCTTTCATAGGTATTGAGCTATAAGGGATTGTGGATTTTAATCACTGGATAATAATAATATTGGACTTACTATTGGTGGATGTAGCCCAGGGATTGGGTGAACCACATTAAATCTTGGTGTCTTGTGTTCTCTTCAGTGCAATCTATTATTTTTTGATATTGGTTATACTTGCATGTAACTGTTATTCTATCTGAGGTTAATTCCAATAGGTTCAATATGATCATAAGATAATATATATGATATTATTGCAAATGAATTGACATAATTCCCCAAAGAACTTAGAACTACAATCACAAAGGAGGAAAGATCACATAAAAAATACAAAGAAGAATCTTTTTAGATCATGACCTAGAGACCAAAAACAATTAGTGCTACCAAGTTGCAGATCCAAGCAGATTACACAAGGAAATATGTACAAACAATAGCACAGGTACAACATAACATGAAACAACATATAGAAGAATAGATACACATATAGAGGAATAATACAGCAAGCTTTATTCTTTTATCACCTTGCACCAACGAAGCAACAAAGATCATATAAAAGAATCTAACAACATTTAGCAAACATATTATGGGAGAAACATAGTATAATAGACAAACACACAATAAAGACTACCATAAATGACAAGCCAATCAAGCATGTTGCCTACTCCACCCATCTCATTTTTATCATTTAGGTAAGATGGGTAATTCACAAGAGGGACTATATCCAACACAGTAGTTATGATAGCTAGTTCCAAACAAGGATCCTCTTGAGAACCACAATGTTCAATACTAGGTGTAAGTGTTAATTTTGAGGAAATAATATTAGGTAAATCAAAATCAATGTCAATAGTTTCATATTCATCATTAACATCATCAATATCATCAATAGTATCTTCTTCATCTAAATTAATAAAAATAGGATCTAAGATATAAATAAAATCATCATAATTATGCAACTTATTATCAACAACAACTTCTTCTAACACATCATGTATAACTGTATCCAAATAAGGTAAAGATTTATGAGCTTTAGCTTGAGCATGATTCTTTTGACAACATAGATTAGTTACATTTTGTCTTACTTGAAATTTGTTGAGAACTAGGAGGAACAATTATAGGATCCTTCACAGGTTCTATAGGTGGATTAATGAGATTAATAGGAGACTAACAAGCAATAGGAGGAGCTTGATTAATAGATGTAGAAGCCATAGATAAAGGAGGTATGGAAAGTGTAGGCAAAAGACCATGGTTAAGATCCCTAGGTAGTAAGCTTAACTCAATAATCTTCCACTACTTATAGGCTTGATATGAATAGAAAAGATGACCAGGTCAAGCAGGACATGAATTAGGTAAAGAAGGCTAAAAGAAATTAATGTTTGCAACATCCATGGGCCTAGAAGTATGATGTAAGCTATGATTAAAAATCTTCACTTCATCATCATAAATAAACTTAAGACATTTATGAATAGATAAAGCAACAACATGCATGGCATTTAATCATGGTAAACCAATCTTAACTTGAAATTGATCAGAAGTAGGAACAACAACAAAGGTGGTGTTCACAATCTTTCCACAAAGTTCAATCGGTAACTCAATAGAACCAAATGATAGAAAAAGAAAACCATTACAAGTTTGAATCCACACATCTAATCAACAAGACAACCAAAAGTGGGTATCTGAACAATCTTACCATTATTTAAAGGGGACCATAAGGAGCTTTAATAGTCTCACAATCATTAAAAGTAATTAAAAGTTCTCAATGTCATTTGTTCTTAAATTATTGTCAATATTTATGTTGAGGCTTCAATTTAGGATTAGGCTTTAGTTGAGGTGGAGCTGAAACTTGAGATTGAAATGGAGGTTGAGATGGAAGTGGAGATATAGATTTGACCATGTGCTCCACTTGATTATCCACATGATTAATACCATCCATCTTCAAATCATACATAATATCCATAGAAGATGGTTGAATAATAGTATTAGTGTCATGTGTCGGTAAAGGATTCATATAGATTTGTAAATTTTGATTAGAAGGAGAAAAAAAATTATTCTTACTACCATCAAAATTATTAACCGATAAAGCATTAGAATCAATTAAGTCATGAACCTTATGTTTTAAAGAAAAATATTTCTTAGTATCATGACCATTTTGGCAATGATATTGATGAAAAGCTTTTGAATCAAAAGATTTAACCACCATTGTAGTAGGTAAAAGAGAATGAAAAGGAGGTAAAGCAATCATATTAGCAGTTAACAACCTATTTGTAGTATAATGTAAAGATCCAGAGAGAAGAGTAAATGTACAATCAAAAAGCAATGGATGCAAAAGTGGCATTGTGAGATGAAATATCAACTTGATCAACAAATGCATTTGCTTGTTTATTTATCTTGACATAAGTGTTGAATTTTTGAACTTTATTTGGATTAGGAATAACATTACTTTTATCAATGAGAATAAAAGCCATTGGAGTGGTGCTCTCAAATTAACTCACTTGTAGTGGATAATTATGAAGTACTACACAAAGTTGTTGAAAAGAAGTAAATTCAGTAAGCATAATCTTATCTCTAATATCCTTTTGCAAATTTGAAGCAAACAAACATTGAATATCAACATCAAGAACAAGATAGGAAATTTGAGCATGCAAATGCTTAAATATAGCAGTAAATTTAGTCAAATTTTCTTTAGAATTTTCTTTATAATGCATCAAATCAGTCAAAGACACTTGTAGGCCAATGTTGTTTTGAAATTGTTGAATAAAAGCATTATCAAGTTAAGGAAATGAATGAATAGAATAAGGAGTCAAAGAACAATACCATTGTAAGGCCTTGTCACAAAAAAATTGAGAAAAAAAATTCACTAAAATCCTATGATCATGAGAATAATCACTAAAAAGGATTTGAAATATTTTAACATGATGAATAGGGTCTCCCTTACCATTACAATTCTCAAGATGAGGCATATCAACTTGCTGAGGAATAGGAGTACGAATAATATGGTGCAGGAGCACCTAAAGCACAAGAACATGAGAAAGTTAAGATTCCTTATTTTAGATATTTAAATCTATTTGAGTCATTTATATTGTATTTGGATCAAGTTGTAAAGGCTATGAAGCCATTTTGTCAAAAATGTAAAAGTTGCTTAAAAAGTTGTAAAATGCAACATTGAGAAAGTTGCTAATAATACAAAAATGATGTAAAAAGGTATATGGTTGGTCTTGGGGGTAGTTAGGAAGGTTTATAACTATCAAATGGATATAAATATCATTTTAAGGTCAAACCAAATAATTTTTTTGAGAAGAGGAAACATTTTGATACATTTTTGGTACATTCTATTGTTGTTGTTTTGATTGGTGTTTTATTTTTAGTGTTGTTTCCAGGACTTGTACAGCCATGTACAACCTAGAAAAAATGTAATATAGTAATAGATAGATAGAATTATGAATCCTCCTTCTCATGCTTTTTTTTTGGTTCAAATTTATGAAGAAATGAATAAGTTATGATTATTTTGGTGAAAATGGGTATTTGCAGATTTTAGATTCTCTGAATATAGTCATAATTCAGCATGTAGTACGGAAACATTTTGGAGACTTATGACCTCTAATAATATTAATTTGAAATATATGTGAACTATATTTCATTTCCAATTGGTTTGAATAATTTTGATTTAAACTTGTGAAAGTTATGAAGATTTGAGTGAAAATTGGTTTTTAAATGCCTTCAATGGTGTTGCAGACAAAGATATATTCTTATACAATGATTTATGAATTGGAAAAATAAATGGCTTATAGATTTGTGTTGCCTGTCTTTAAGTCACCCATTTTTTTTGGCAATATTGAGTCATATAGTCATCAAGTCAGTCTAGTGTCTGGGTCTAAGTCTTTAATAGGTAGGTAATCTTTGCTAGATTTCCCTTCATTTTCCATCTTGTTTCAAGCCAGGAGGGTTGTTTTCAAGGTCTCTTTGTTTGGGTAAGTTTTAGCTCCCAATATGGCAAAGATTATGATCTTTCAATTAACGATCTTTTCAGCAGAAGGATGAGTGGGAATCATGACTCTCAAGCATTCATAAAAATCAAAAGAAAGTCTACATATGGACTATGCATTGACAGAGTTGGTTTGGTTATTTAGAAGTTCAATCATGTGGCAATATTTAGAGAATTCATGTCTTTGTATGAATACTTCTTGCAGGACAAACTTTGAATTGTTATTATGCTTCTAACTTTCTCATGATGGCAGATGTGAGAAGTTGTTTTTGAAATTCTTCCGTTGGCAATTGATCTAAGCATGGTGATTGATAAATGAATTATAAAACAAGGAAAGTATGCTACCTTGTTCAACAACTATTGCTAATCTGACGAGAGTTTCTTTCTTTTTGATACATTGGCTTAAAAAGGATAGGAACACTTGCATATAAACTCTTAAGTATGTACATGTTCCATGCCACGAACAGATAATTATTTTGTCCAAAACACAATACTATAAATTGGAAGCTCGAAATGTATTTTTCAATGTAGAAATGGCATCCTAAAAACTATAGCATCCTGCAATTGATATGAAGCAGTCACCATATTTATTGTATTGATCATTCTTGGGCAGATGTTGAATAGAAGTTTAGCACTTTTATACTGGTGATAGTCAGAAAATAATAAAATTCAATGCTAAATTATGTTGAATCTAAGGAAGCGTGCTTAACAGTGGACATGAAGACATCTTCTAAACAATAGACAATATGGATGGTGGTGTACTGTAGTAAATAGGTATTCAAATCAATATGATTCTTGTTTCAATTTTTGCCCTTATCAAGTGTGACAACATATGATAAACATGCATCTATGACATCTTTCACAATTCATTAACGTTGATATTTCTCACTATATGAAAGCGGCAATTAGTTATTTGAGTCTCAATGATCCCACTATTGAAGAAATGCATTTTGAACTTGAAATTTTAAATTTTGAGTAAGGCAAAAAAATCTATGTTGCTTCTCTTTTGTGTAAATCGCACTTACCAAATGCAATTCTCGCAAAACAAAGAGTCTATATTATGCGAAAATCACACTTGGTAAGTGCGATTCCCACAAGCCATTAAAATGATACCATTGAGCTATATTAAAAAGTAACTTTGGTGATTACTTAAAGATTTTAAAAGCATGTACTTTAAGTTAGCAACACCACGCACTCAAAGTTGATGTGTGGAAATATGTTTAGTCTCTTGCCCACTAAGTGGAAATCACACCTCCTCAGTGCAATTCCCATAAAGAGAAGGATGCAATGATATTTACCCATCTATAATTGCCATGAAGAAGCATTCAGTATTTACAAACTAGAATTATTTTCAAATATCGATTCCAATCAACATTTTTCTTTATATGAAAACGCAATGTGATAAATTGTTGGATCTTCTATGTAAGTGGCCTGCTACGATGATGATTAGCAATCTGCCCTATCCAGTAAATAGAAAAATATATTTTATAGATTCTATTTTATCATGAGAATCAATTTGAAAGTTTAGCAAAGACATATCATTCAGTCAACATGAAAACATGATAGCGGGCAAGAATAGAATAAAAGGAACAATCTTCATAATGCTGCATATATTCTTTATGATTTCATAGAAAGTTTTATTTTTTGTAGCTTATATTCCAATGGATATGGTCATAGAATATAGAAATAGCAGTAAGGAATTGAGATGGAATTCTTGAACAAACATAGGAAGCTGAAAGAGCATTGACAAGGCTAGTTCGATGATTCATAGACTTAATCATGAGGACTTGGTAAAAGTTTGTTCAATTCATATTCTCTAGCTAAGGTATCTAAAGGGACAATATCAAAATTAATCCTTCTTATTATATTTTCATACATCTTGGACTCTAGACTTTTCAAATTCTAGAATTTGAAGCATTATGTATTCTCATAGATGCCATATGATTTTAAACTCTATATATATTTCTAAAGAGATGAAGGCAGGGTCAAAAAATTGTTGGTATGCAGGGAGATTGCAGAGACAATCATGCTTGGTGTCAATTATTTACTGTCCAGGTTCTGCATTTTCTGCATACAGTCAAAGAGCTGGAGTAGGGAGAGGAGCACATTTAATTTTTGTAATTTTTGTTTCTTGCATTTGTGGGGGTGGGGGGTTTCTATTCCATTTTTGTAATAGATTTGATACTAAGTTGTAAGTAATAATGATCAGAGCATCATTATTTATGTTCATAATAAAGAGAGATCTTTTGTTAAATCAGAGAGTTTAAAAGGGGTTTTTCTGATTATTTGCAATCCAAGAGTTGCATTAATCAATTTTGGGCATTATCTTACACCTTAGAATTGGATAACAAATGTTTTGTGGATAAGAGGTGTTTGCAGCCATTTCTATTACAAGAACCAAAATAGATGTAATGTCCCCTTTCTAACATTCATAGCATGATGTTGTCATTAGCCTATTTCCCCACAGTCCCGTAGGCTAACTAGGACATTAAAGGGGCTTAGAGGCCATTTGGCCTAGATTGTTTCAGTTGCAGGTCTTTCTGAGGGGTTCTGAGGCAACTTTGGGCATACTTACTATTTATAGTAAGTCATCTTGGACATGGCCAAACATTCAGTCATAGTGGTATGTCGATGGTAATGGTTTAAAATCGACAGGAAAATTTATTTATCATTGATAAGATTTGTTATGCATTGATAAAGCCATTTTATAAAGTTAAATTTAAATATTTAACTTTATTAATGCATAGACTATAGTTTGTGGGAAATATTTAAATTAAAAGAGTTCCCTTTATTTTTATAACACATTGGAGACATAAGGTACATAAAGGGAGTTATGTTTTATCCCACATTGAGAAAACAAAGGATTGAGCTCTAGTGAGAACACTATAAAAGAAATGGAAGAGTTTTTTTTTTGTATGCTTGGATGAAGATTAATGTTATGTTGTTGGATATCTGATTATCGAGCTTGGAGGATGAAATCCCTCTTTGCTAGCATTCTCTTCGCTATTGGAAGACACAGTCAGGAGGATCAAGGGTGCTTTCACTTCAGGAAACACATTGGGTTTCATTTGGGGTGTTCACATAAAGAAATTTACAAGGGTTTGAGGTGCAGATCTGAAGTTAGTTAGTGCTATAGTGCCGCATGAATAGTATTTTGCTACAGTCGGCATGAATAGTATTTTGCTACAGTACGACGTGAATAGTATTGGTATCAAGTTTACTTGTTTTTCCAGCTGATTAGAAGTTTGGAAGGCTGCTGACTACATCTGCAAAATACTACGGCAACTAATTCCAGGTTTCTTCTATCAAATTTTGATACTTTGCATAATAATTGTTGAAAACAAGTCTGAATAGTTGTTGCAGCCTTTAAGGCAGCTGTAAGTGCACATCTACATTTAAAAATCACCCTTTATCAACAGATTGAAAGAGTTTCTAGATTTTTCATATACTGTTGAATGTGTGCCAAGTGTTTGTGAAAATTTTATGATGTGTATTATGCATTTTAATGTCACTTCATAGTTGTTCGTAAATCTACTCATTGGAAAGCAATTTATTGAGGAAATCAGCTTTATGAGTTTGCATACAAAGTGTTTGACAATATTCCTTAAGTTAAATTTCTACAAGTCAAAGTTCAAATCAGGGGAGGATATTACAATAGATGACCTTCTATTCTAATTTAATTTACATTGCATTTGCATTTGCATTTATTGAATTCATATTGCATCACCAATGCTAAGGAGTCATAAGATGTGTGAGTTCTCAAAGTTGGCTAGATTTAGGATCTAATTTTTGCCTAAGTTAATCTTGCCTAGGATTGACTTGGTTTTCCTCTTTCGTTCTCGGGTTAAGAATGCACCCAGTTAGTTTAGGCAATAAAACAAATTCATTGCATATCATTTCATAAGGGAGTTGTACCTTCCAATTCGGAGGAAATCTATCAATCTCATGATAGATTATCCAACTGTTGGCATCTAATTATTCTTTTAGATTTGGGCATTTTGAGAGTTTATTTAAAAGGACAATCTATTTACCAATAGGTTTTTGGCGACTTTGTTGGGGAGATAGAAAAGAAGATCAGTGCTGGAGATTGTTTTCTTAGTCTTATTATTATTATCTCAGCTAGATAATGTCACATAGATTAACCTCTTTGATGAGACCAAATATTGCCTTTATTTCATGATAGTTTTAAGATACTTTGTTGATAATCTATTTTATCTTTGTCAAAACATTTGTGGACCTATGTTTACCAAACCTATGATAAACCTATGGGTAGAAATTATGCCATCTTTTTCTAGTATTATATATATTATGTAGTATTTCATATAGTTATCAAAATGTGTGTTCTTATATTTCAATTTAATTTGATAAATGTTTATTTGCAAACATCTCTTTGTATTCCAACTAACCTATTAATGAAGACTAAAAGATGATTGGAGGAATTCAAAAGTTGAGTGCCAACAACATTCAAGGAGAAGAGAACGCTAAGGAGTAGCCATGGTGGAGGAAAGTTGTAACGGTTCCAAAAGACATGACAACGAGTAAGGAGGAGCTATGAAGACTTATTGCCTTCTCTACATTTATTCTATGGTGAGCAGATGTTCAAACTTTATTATTCCCACCTTAAGCCATTATTCCTTCTTCTTGCCTTGAGTTGTTATTTCCTTCTTTCTCTCCTATAGATTTAAAGCTAGGTCATTTACTTTTCTGTTATGGAATAAGTATTGATCTCCTATATATAGGAATTGACCCAAATGTGTTAGTTTAGCCAGTTAGAAGAAAGAGTTTATGAGAACAGACTGTTAACTTTTACAATTGTGTTTTTACAGTTCTGTGTTATGTAATGGATTTCTAAAATCTAATGAAATAGTTTTTGTCTTCTATCTTGTGTTAGTAGTTTAATGAAGTTGACCAAGGGGGGCCACTTGGAAGGTGGATTAGATTAGGATAGAATAGATTTATTTGCAAGAATTTGTAGTGTTGTAAGTAGAAGTTGTAAGTTCCTTCCTGTAGCATCGCACTTTGTGAATGTTCCTACAACATATGTGAGAACAGTTATAGTGGATGAACCAAGTTGGAATATTTTTTATCCTTTCATTGTATTTCTAGTATTCATAGAGTTAAGTGTGTTAGTTTCCTACAACAATAGTGTAAATTCTTTTCCTTGCATTTTATTTTCCTATAGCATAAGCTTAGTGACTCATTAAGAGACCTAGTGCACATACTGTGCTAACCATTTCAAGTATATGTCCCTAGGTTGACAAGATTAAATGCACCTCATAGTGGAAAAAATGGTCATTAGTTTGAATATATTATTCCTAAGCATGGCCTAGAGCATGACTATGAGATACCTATTGTGAGGCGGATCATTTTTAGTGCCATTTCTGGGGATGGTGTCAAGCTAGGAGCATTTTTGAGTCATAAGTTCTTAGATAAGTTTTTTTAGAAATCTCTAGTTTGAAGTTTCTTTCACTAGTGTGAAAAGTTTAATTGCATGCATCAAAGAGGAAGATGACGAGATGAATATGGAAAATTTCTTCCACAGGAGTTTGTTAATTTGAATGAAGAAATTGAAGAAGAAGAAGTTGAGTTACCTTTTGACGACACAAGCCCTATTTTTCCCACAACATCATCATCAAGAGCTGAACCAATAGATATAAGTGGTCTTCAACCTTTCACTAAAGTATTGGCCAGTTTTCTTGATAACACTACTCTGAATCCACTAGTTGTTAATCATCTAGTACCCAATGTCCCTTTTCAATAGTAACTTCATAATCTAATACCTCTAGTCATGGCACAACCTACTTTTCCATTTCCTCTTCCAAGTCTTGTAACCAATGCTAATCTTAAGAACATACCTCCCATCGCTCTTCCAAAGTTCTATGGCCTTGCAATTGAAGACCCTGATACTTTCTTGTTTGAATTTGATATACTTTGTCATAGTTTTGACTACAACATTGATGCCCATAAGCTTAATTTTTTTCCAACAACATTGAAAGAATCAACTCTATGATGGTTCATGGGCTTAGGAGCCAATGCAGCAGGAAGTTGGGATGAGATGCAAACTCTGTTTCTAGATAAGTACAAAGATTATTGCAAAGCATGTAGTTCAAGAGGAGATGATATCTTTAGGATATCCTAGAAGGAGGAAGAAACATTGGAAGACTATGTTTCACATTTTCTATATACACTACAAAAAAACCCTCAACATGTATTGTCTAAGGATTCACAAAAGCTAGTCTTTTTGAGAGGTGTGAATGATGATTGTCTAGAAGTATTGGACCTGATGGCCAGTGATGATGTATATCAAGCTTCCTGGGATGACCTCAAGAAGAACTATTAGAAGTATTCAAGGTCAATCATGAAGAAAGGTCAAGGACCTTGTTCCATAGTCACTAAAGGAATCAGTCAAGGCATTTCAAAGCTCGAGATATCTAACCTATTGTTAGATTTCAAACAAGATATCATCAATGATGTCACTACACATTTGGACACAATGATTAAAAAGAAGAAGCAAGCCGAAGTTGAGTTACAACTATTATTTACTAATTATTTATTCTAATTACTTAAGCCTACTTAGGTAAATGCATTTATTAATTAGTTATAGTATAGGAGTTCATTATATGTTGTTGACAATATGAGAGTTTGTTCTCTCCTAAGTCATACTTATCCTCTCATATTGTTTGAGGACTTTCCACCTTATGTGGATGTATGCTTAGTTGTCACACTTATCTCCTAGCATCTTCTAGTTTGTTCTAGAAGATTCTTGGAGCTCTTTATATTTAGGCTCCCTCTTTGTATTTTCATATCTCATTCTTGCATATTGTAAATATATATTTTCTTGTGTTTGCATATTCTTTCTCTCTCATGTCCATTTAGGGTTTTTTCCTTGCTCTATGCTCTTCTCTCCTTGGCTTCCCTTTGACAGGTTTTCGCATGCAAGTGATCTTGGGCATGTTCAGAGTTGGATTTCATCGACTCCAATGTGGTATCAAATATTTTCGTACGGTCGTACAGATGATCTACACATTAAAAATTTAAAAAAATAATAATTTGTGGGCGCACCGCCACGGCACTGTGGGGCCACTCGCGCACTGCTCCTCCAGTGGCAACTCACATTTTCCCCATCGTGACAGTTCTATTTCTAACTGCAGGTGGCGCCTCCCTCCTACGCTCAACTTTGTCAGTGATCTGTCATAGCTCGCTGCCCTAGGCACTGCCTCCACCATGGTGCTCTTGTCCACCATCGATGTTTGTTGCTCAGCCTGTAGATCGTCGCCCTTCGCCCAGCTCCTCCGGTGATTCCTCCACTCTATGCCACTCAAACACGTCAGTGTTAGTGTCAAATTTTTGCATAGTTGGCAGCACCGATTAGCAACATCATCAGTAGGAGTCATCTAGTCTGAGGGTGAGACGTGGCACAGGTGCCACATGACACATTGCCACGTGGATCCTGCCACATCACCCAACCACGTGGCATGCCACGTGGCATCCTTTTTTGCTGTGACAGTGGTTTTGCAATCAAATTTAATCTTATGATTTTTTGATGTCAGCATGACATCAATGCTTGCATCATCAGACCTTGCATGCACCTCTCCTAGTTCTGTTTTGGAGCTATTGTTGGTTTTTTGGCCATAACTTGAGCATATGAAGGTATTTTCTGATCCGAAAGAAGTTCTGAAAAGCTAGTTTTGAGATAGAGACATTGGTGCAAATATTTTTAGGTTTTGATGCATTTTCATTGTCCTTTTTTTTAGTTGAAGTCTGAAGTCTTATTTTTTACTCTGGCATGCATATCTTTTGCGTCCCATGCCCATTTTTTGAAAAATTTATATTTTTGGAAAGCTGGTTCTATCACCTTTTCAAAAATATGGTCCTTTTCCTTAGTTTTTGGCCCATGCTCTTTCTATCATAGTTTTAGCATTTTTGTTGTATGGTGGATATCTTGATTGTTTTAGGCCTGAGGATCATTTTCCTGGCATGGTTTCCTTTGTTTTAGGTTGTACTATATTTTGTATCAACTTGTTTTTTGTTTTGATCATTGTAGACATCATTTGTAAGAATTTTTATGCATCGCACTAAGATAAAGTGCCACTCTTGCATTCTGGGGGTCATGAATGTTGTTTTTGAGTCAGTTGTACATGCACTATTTCCCATGTAGTGTTAGTGTGATTGTGTCTTTATAGGTGTTTATACCTCTTCCTCTCTTGTCGTTCTTAGTTTGTCTATAGGAGACTTTGGTGCACCTTCTCAGTTTCCTATCATCTCACCCCATCTGCATTAGGGAGGGGTTATTCTATTGTTCTAATTCTTTCGTGGTTCAATTGTTCATTAGTGTGAGCTATGTATTCAGTGGTTGATCCTATATACAAGGCGATTGCAGTGGCTAGCTACCTATGCATTTCGGTGAGATGGATCATCTACCATATAGACATGCTCAGTTCATGCTATCTTCTTCCTTGATGGTACTTTAGATCAGCAATTTTATTTTTGATGGTAGATTTGCAGCTTCTTCATGCTTTAGCAATGCTCTCCATGATCACTCCTTGTTCATATTTTAGGGGACATTCCCTAGTTGGAGGCTTCTTCAGTTCTTGACTAGGTTACCTCTTTTTGGGAGATGGTTTTTCCCACATGGTTTTCTCTCTTTCCCCATTTATAGAGGTTGCTTCTTTTGCATTGTACATGGGTACCTAAAATGGCCTCATTGCCAGAACCCATTCTGCATTCATCTTAGTTTTGTGAGCTTAAGGCATTTCCCTAAGTTGCACTTAAGGGGGCTCTTAGAGTAAATAATTAATTTACTAATTATTTATTCTATTACTTAAGCTTACTTAGGTAAATGCATTTATTAATTAGTTATAGTCTAGGAGTTCATTATAAGTTGTTGAGAATATGAGAGTTTATTCTCTCCTAAGTCATACTCATCCTCTCACATTGTTTGAGGACTTTCCACCTTATGTAGATGTATGTAGTTGTCACACTTATCTCCTAGCATCTTCTAGTTTGTTCTGGAAGATTCCTAGAGCTCTTTATATTCAAGCTCCCTCTCTGTATTTTCACATCTCATTCTTGCATATTGTAAATACATATTTTTTTGTGTTTGCATATTCTTTCTCTCTCATGTCCATTTAGGATTTTTCCCTTGCTCCACGCTCTTCTCTTCTTGGCTTCCCTTTGACAGGTTTTCAAATGCAGGTGATCTTAGGTGTCTTCAGAGTTGGATTTCATCAACTCCAACAACAACTAGCTGAATACTATCCTCATTGCTAGAAGCATAAGAAGGATTGCCAATGTAAACTAGTCGCAAGAATGAACAACCAACATCTTCCAACTGAGTACGTCAAGATAGATGGAGATGATGAGCAAGTATTCTTTGTTGCTTAATGCCGACCATGGGCCCAACATCAAGGTATGCCTCAAGATCCCTTGCAAAATTCAAATTCATATGGTAATCAATGGAAAAACCATAATCCCCAAGGTCCTCCACAGAATCAACCCAATTGGAACAATGTTGGGCAAAACAACCAACAACAATCCCAATGGCCTCAAAATTCCCAACCACCTTGGCCTAACCAATGAAAAAACCAACAAAACTATTGGCAAAAATAGTAGAACCAATGGCAACCACCCTAAGGGAATTGGCAGTCTACAAACCAATGGAGGGGATCTCAACAATGGCCTAACCAAAATACTAGTGCTCCACAATTACCACGTCTAGTTTAGCAACCTGCTTTAATGCCACCACCTAAAAATCTTGGACCTCAAAAGAAAACATAGTTACCTGCACAACCTTAGCCAAACCCAATTAGCCAATAGCTATAGTAGCCCATGTATAGTGCTGATGCTCAGCAGTATCTTGCTTACACTTTGAATGTTGTTGATATACATCTGAGATTTGGTACAACTTTACTAATGCCTAAACCACCTCTTATAACTAAAATACCAGACTCTCTTACAACATTAAAACCCTTAATTGCTAAAACTGTTGACTTAACCAATGTTACTATGTCAATCCTAGCTCAACCAACAGCGGAACCTCCTTTTCTAGAAAAGCTAATACAAAAGAAACCTAAACAAATAGAGGAACAACCTTTTAATATTGTTGATCAACTAAAAAATATACATGTCCAAATACCCCTATTTCAAGCCATTAAGGATGTTCTAGTTTATAGAAAAGCTATTGGGGAAGCCTGCTTGAAGAAACCTAGAAGAAAAAGGACCCCACCATAGTCTATGTTGTGGGACAACTGGCTGACATCATGCTAGGGAAATTGATCACACCAAAATATTTTGATCTAGGAAGTCTAGTAGTGAATGTCAGTATAAATGGTCAATTTGTTAAAAATGCTTTAATAGATCTTGGAGCTGCTATAAATTTTATGACCAAGGATACTATGAAGAAGTTGCAAATAGAAGAACTAAGGGCTACACCAACAATTCTACAACTTGTAGATAGTTCTACTATTACCCCTGATGGGATGATAGAAAACATAGTTGTAACCTTGAATTCTCTAGAATATCCTATAGAATTCATGATTTTATCCCCCATAGTTAATCTATATGGTTACCCTATCATCCTAGGTAGACCATGGTTAGCTACAACTGATGTAAATATAAGTTGCAGATCAGGGAATATGACCATGTCAAATGGCCAAGCAATGAAGAAATTTGATTTATATCCTCTAGCCCAACCATTACCAGATTTAAGCACGTCTATTTGGCTAGATTTAGGGGATGAAGAAGAAGAGTTAAATTTATAGTATAGCTCATGATGTTGCAAAGATAGACAGTCTTTTCTAAAATTGCAAGAGGAAGATTCAGTACTTTAGAGTATCCTCACTAACAGTTGTCTGGTAGAAAAAGATGTATCTGAAAGTTCTATTTTGGAATTAATCACATATGAGAAATGTGATAATACTTTTACTTTGCTCAAAGAACCTAAAATTATTTATCCACTTTTACCTTGTGAATTAGAAGCAAGTCCAATCTCTAAAGCTACTATGATAGAGTCCACCACTACTATTGAACTGACTAAAGGTCATAATCTCCATGTTAATCCCAAATTAACACCCACACAGATGGAATAGTTAAAGGAATTACTTCAAAGGCATGAAAAGGCCTTTGCATGGGACTATAATGATATGAAAGGGTTGAGTCCTACACTATGTACTCATAGGATATACATCAATGAAGGCTATCTACCACTTCGTCAAGCCCAGAGAAGGATAAATCCAAGCCTTAGAGAGATAGTTAAAACTGAATTGCAAAAATTGCTTGATGTGTTTTATTTATCCTATATCTAATAGTAGATGGGTATCACCCTTGGTCATAGTGCCTAAAAAGGGAGGAAAATGGAGAATTTGTGTAGATTATAGAGAGTTGAACAAAACTACCAAAAAGGATCACTTTACCATTTATAGACCAAGTTCTAGACACTCTAGTTGGAAAGAAGTATTTTTCTTTTCTAGATGGGTATAGTGGTTATAATCAAAGTAGAATTGCTCCTAAAGATCAAGAAAAAACCATATTTACATGTCCATGGAGTACTTTGGCATACTTTTTTTTACCATTTGGTCTATGTAATGCTCTTGCAATGTTCCAACGAGCTGTTATTAGCATCTTTGCTAATATATCACATGATTGTATGGAAATCTACATGGATGACTTCACAACATTTGGAGTCACTTTTGAGGAAGCAATGGTGAATCTTGAAAAGGTTTTGGCAAGATGTCAATAACATAATTTGGCACTTAATAGTGAAAAGTGTTTCATGCTCATGCAAGAAGGTGTGGTACTTGGTCATTTCATACCAGCTATAGGCATACAAGTGAACCCAGCTAAGATAGAGGTAATTCAAACATTGCCCATACCTACAAAGTCAAAATATGTAAGATCTTTTTTGAATCATGTTGGATATTTTAGACATTTCATAAAATATTTCAGCAAAATAGCTAGTCCCTTGTATAAGTTACTCCCAAAAGAAGCTGAATTTAGTTGAAGATTTGAATGTGATGAAGCCTTCCTATAGCTTAAGAAACTTTTGACTACAATCCCAGTCTTACAAGACCCTGATTGGAATTTACCTTTTCACATATATAGGGATGCCTCTAATTATGCCATAGGTGCAGTCCTAGCACAACAATACCAAAATCTTGAAAATACAATCTATTATATCAGTAAGAGATTTCATGGACCAGAGCTAAACTACAATGTGACTAAAAAAGAATTGTTAGCAGTAGTTTATGCCCTAAACAAATTTTGGCATTACATAACTAGCTATTCCATATTTGTTCATACTGATCATGCATCAATTAAATATCTCATGAACAAACCTACTATAACAAGTAGGTTAGAAATATGGTTACTATTGTTGCCAGAATTTGATATAACTATTGTTGATAAGCCTAGAAAAGCCAATGTTGTAGCTGATTATTTATCAAGAATCCATCATGATGATACTAACACTACTTTGGTATATGATGCATTTCTGGATGAGCATTTATTTCATATTGCTATTCAAACTCCATGGTATGGAAACATTGCTAACTACATTGCAACCAATAAAATACCAACACATTTTTCTTACAAGGAAAAGAAGTTTCTTGTAGAGAAAAGTTTTTGTTTCTCCTAGATAGATAATCTCTTGTTCTACATTAGACCTAATCAAGTTATGAGAAGATGTGTGATAGAAGATGAGACATATGAAATTATACATGTATGTCATAATGAACCATGTAGAGGACACTTTTCCTCAAAAAGAATAGCTTTGAAAATCTTGACAACTAGTTATTATTGGCCTACACTTCACAAGGATGCAGTTAACTATACAAGGAAGTGTGACAAGTGTCAAAGGATGAGCCACTGAACAAGAACAGATGAAATGCCTCTTAATCCTCAGATGGCATTAACACCATTTGACAAATGGGGACTAGACTTCATTGGTCCAATTGATCCTCTATTTAATGGGAAATCTTGTATTCTTGTGTACTCTAATTACCTAACAAAATGGGTTGAAGTTAAGGCTATGAAGCATGCTCGTGATGAAAAAGTTGCTGAATTTCTGTATTAAGAGATTTTTACTCGCTATGGTGTGCCCAAAGAGTTAGTCACTAAACAAGGTGTGCAATTAACCTCTAATATAATCTCAAAGTTGATGAAACAATATAACATCAGGCATCAAAAATCTAGTCCTTATCACCCTCAAGCTAATGGACAAGTAGAGGTCACAAACCATGAGCTGGAGAACATCCTAACAAAAATAGTCCATTTGCATTGTAGGGATTGGACCAACAAATTACAAGAAGTTGTTTGGGCTTATAGAAAAACTTGGAAGACTACTATAGGATTTACACCATTTGAGCTCATATATGGTAAGGTAGCAATGCTCTCAATTGAATTTGAACATAAAACTCTAACGACAACATTGGCATTGGATATTAAACTTCTTGTTGCAAAAAGAGAATTTCTTCTACATCTTAACTCTTTGGATGAGATTGAAAAGCTACTTTGGAATATACAAAATTGATATAGAAACAAAGGAAACAATGGCATGATTCTCATATTATCAGTAAAAAATTTCAAGTTGGTGACTAAGCACTACAATATGATTCTAGATTTAAAGATATACCAGGAAAGTTGTAGACAAGATGATTGGGACCATATGAAATTAGTCATGTCTTTGATAATGGAGGTGTTCAACTAACTACCATTGATTCAGTACCTTTCAAACTATTAGTCAATGGTTACAGATTGAAATTATACAAATGACCCCAAACAAAAGTAAACTTCCTGCAACAGTTTCAACAATTGGATTCAAATACAAATCAAGTAACTCTTCCTGCAGCGGAAGGTGTCAACCTTCTAACTGTCGCTCTTCAACATTAGTTTCTTTATACATGCTCATAATAAAGACTTTATGTTCACATAAAGTTCACTTTTGCATTCACTTTTTCTTTCCATCTCATCTCTTTACCTTCCACCCATCCATCTCATCTCATATCTTTATCTTCCATCCATCCACTTTCCATGTCATCAATTTTTCATGTTTTCAATAAACCCCACAAGATGCTGACAGGCACTGCCGATGATGATATCACTTTTGCCACATTTTTTTTTGTTATGTGTGATAATTAGATTGACAGGTATAACATTTTCAAATTATTCTTCACTTATAGTCCACAAATTTTGTTAATTATATTTAATACTACTTAATTTATATGATGGCAATGTTATGCCAGTCCCTTACCCATACTAGGTCTAACAAGTGTGGACACTTGTCCAAATTTAACAGGGGGTAGGGAAGGTCACTAATACCCAATGACATTTCTATTTATTTATAAAGATTTTTCAAATCTTTGTATTGCCTTCATTAATTAAAATTAATTGCCATAAGTACACAAGTGAGGTGTCGTACTCCTTATTTTTGAATGATTTTCTATGTTAAGCTAGATGTGACTTGTGTTTAAATTTTATGTGATCTGAACCTTGTTTTTGAATTATTCTCACACATATTCATGATTTACCTTCATTAAAAGCCATATTATTGTGCATAACAATTTATTATGACATTAATTGCCTATTAAAACAAAGAAGTGTGAGTTAAGTCTATAAAATAATGAAGTAGCTTGAATTCAAAAGGGGAAAAATAGAGTAAGAAGAGAAGTGTTAAGAAAATGGGTGGAGTGTTGTAGAGAAGAGAACCAGTGGAACATACCATGTTGCTCTTAGATGTAAAAGCTTTGAGAAGGTTTAATGCATGTGGATGGCTAGGGTATTTCTTGAGTTTGACTACATATGATGAAGAGGTGGCTGCAAAATTTACAAGGACATTCGATGAGGGTGAAGCTTCCCTTTGGGGTTTAACAATGATTGTGACAGAGGAATGCATTGCTGTAGTGACTAGGTTGCCTACAGTTGGAGAATATTACCGCAACACACATGATGCAAGTTTAGCAAGAGCTCAATTTACCAGACTACCTGATCCTCAAATAGACATTACAAAGCAAGGTTGCAAGAGAATGTCACTGCTGCCACCATATAATGAATTAGCCATGCTTATTATCAGGTATTTTACATGGGAAGGCAGATTCTCATACTTGCATGCACATCATTTCAAATTACTTAGTTGTGTAAGGCATAATCTTGTAGTAAACATTCCAAATCTCTTGTATAATATGCTCTATATTAGTGCAGAAGAGTCTCAGAAAGGAAAAGATAATTTTGTTACTCATCATGCCTTAATCAAGTTACTAATAGAGAGGTCACTTAGGGATGTATCTCCCATGACATGGAATGAATTTGTGCAAGCCAAAACTCTGCAACCCCAAGCTCCCCCTAGTGAATAGCCTAGTGAAGAAAATGTCCCCACCAATGAGCCTATTGAACAAAATACCCAAGAGGTTGAAGCCGAAAAGACCCAAGAAAATGTGCATGAAACTATTCTTGTTCAAGAGATCATGCCTTCATCTATGGCAGATACCTCGAAACCTACTTCTAGCGAAGCAAAGAGGAAACAAAAAATGTAAGCAGACATCTCTGTTCAGGAAAAGGAATAGCTAAACCCTATAATTGTAAGATAAAAGAGAAAAAAGAAAAGTCTTGTAGAAACTGCTCCTACAATAGAGACACCCAAAGGGAAAAGTAGGCAAAAGGCCATGATACAAGAAGAAACCCCCATAAGGAGAAGCCCTAGGATGAGAGGGAAAGTTTCTAAGGATTCTACTTTGTCTAAAACATCCACTACAGAATCCCCTATACAAATTGTTTCTGATCACTCTCCTCCCCCTCCTAAGATTACAAGCATTCCTAAAAATCCTACTAAGGAATGTAGGGATTAAATAAAAGAAAATTTAGATGATACCCTAGTATACCTACCAGGTACTTCCAACTGTAGGGAATAGTTTTGAATATGTTGATCCAAACACTTCCCTAGTTCCCCATAGATCAACATGGATTACTAGTTTTGTAGAAAATTTATGGTAGGAATAGAAAAAGAGGAAAAGAGATCATGAAGAAGATAGTGGTTCTATCAAACTACATAAACTCCTTTTTTAGTTGTATGGACAAAATCTATTTACTGAGGTCTTGTGGAAAGAAGAGAAGAAAAAGATGAATAAGATTATAACATCTCAAGGTGAAGAAATTGTAGATTTAAAGGAATAGTTAGCAACCCAAAAGCAACGAATGGACCATGCCCTCAAGTTAGTTGATTAGGCCCTTGTTTGTAGACCATCACCAAGAGTTTATGCTCTTTTTTTTAAAGAAAAAATTGTTTTGTTTCAATTAATGTTAACTCTTAAGAATATTAATGCATAGTTCAAATCAACACAAGAATTTTATGGACCATATTAGACTTTGCCACCTTGGCAGCAGAATTTACTTTGTGAATTATATGTTCATAATTTTGTTATCCCTTCAGAGAATCAATGTAATCCCTTGCTTTACATAGGGGGTATACACTTAAGAGCCCTCATGTCCTAGATGTCCAATGAAACAAATTATGACAGGTAGTTGAATAATTACAAGGATGAGGAAATGACAAAACCCTTACCTTTAAGAGCAAAGAGTAGCAAGCTAGATGAAGTTCTTAGGGATTGGTTCATATTAACTTATGGAAAGAAGAATCCAAAAGTAAGGGATAGGATCTTTCCTGCCATAGCTAAGGTTTATATTGATTATAAAAATTTTCCCTACTTTTCTTTCTAGAGAGCTATGACTGGTGCTAGGAGTAGATGGGCCAAACTGCCTAAATCTCTTAAAAAGTTAGAACCACATAGTCCCATCAACTTGGAGGCAACACTTCATAGGGTTCCAAAATATTTAGAGTTAGGGAAGCAAACTAGGCTAGAGTTGCAGTGTCCCCTAACCATGTAGCCTCTAATGCTCCTGTGGCCTTTATATGACATTAATGTTGATAGAATCAATAAGCTACATGAAGATCACAAAAGGGAAGTGTGGGAGAGAAGCAGAGGACTTTATTACACTTTCAAGAGCAACAAAAAAGGAAGGATAGAGATTGGAGAGTTCAGGTCATTAACAAGGAAGTGCAATGCTTGAGGACATGCATTAGTTTAGAAGGGGGTAGATGATGAGACCAAATATTGCCTTTATTTCATGATAATTTTGAGATATTTTGTTGATACTTTTTTTTTTTTATCTTTGTCAAAAAATTTGTAGACCTATGTTTACCGAACCTATGATAAACCTATGGGTAGAAATTATGCCATCTTTTGCTAGTATTATATATATTATGTAGTATTTCATATAGTTATCAAAATGTGTGTTCTTATATTTGAATTTAATTTGATAAATGTTTAGTTGCAAACATATCTTTTTATTGTAATTAACCTATGAATGAAGATTGAAAGATGATTGGAGGAATTCAAAAGTTAAGTGCCAACAACATTCAAGGAGAAGAGAACACTAAGGAGAAGCCATAGTGGAAGAAAGTTGTAATAGTTCCAGAAGAAACGATAGTGAGTAAGGAGGATCTATGAAGACTTATTGCCTTCTCTGCATTTATTCTATGGCAAGCAGATGTTTAGACTTTATTATTCCTGCCTTAAGCCATTATTCCTTCTTCCCGCCTTGAGTTGTTATTTCCTTCTTTCTCTCCTGTGGATTTAAAGCTAGGTCATTTACTTTTCTATTATAAAATAAGTGTTGATCTCCCATATATAGGAATCAACCCAAGTGTGTTAGATTAGCCAAGTAGAAGAAAGAGTTTATGAGAACAGACTATTAACTTTTACAGTTGTGTTTTTATAGTTCAGTGCTATGTAATGGATTTCTGAAATCTAATGAAATAGTTTTTGGCTTCTATCTTGTGTTAGTAGTTTAATGAAGCTGACCAAGGGGGCTCACTTGGAAGGTGGATTAGATAAAGATAGAATAGATTTATTTCCAAGAATTCATGGTGTTGTAAGTAGAAGTTGTAAGTTCCTTCCTGTAGCATCGTACTTTGTGAATGTTCTTGTAGCATATGTGAGAATAGTTATAGTGGATGAATCGAGTTGGAATATTTTTTATCCTTTCATTGTATTTCTATTATTCATAGAGTTAAGTGTGTTAGTTTCCTACAACAATAGTCTAAGTTATTTTCCTTGCATTTTACTTTCATGCAGCATAAGCTTAGTGACTCATTAAGAGACCTAGTGCACATACTGTATGGACCATTTCAAGTATATGTCCCTGGGTTGACAAGATTAAATGCATCTCATAGTGAAAAAAATAGTCCTTAGTTTGAATATATTATTCTCAAGCATGGCCTAGAGCATGACTATGAGACACCTATTATGAGGCGGATCACTCTTTACCCTTTACTACCATATAAGCTGCATGAAGAAATTAGGTAGGGACTAAATCTATCCTAGATCTATGGTTGAACTTATATCCCAAAATTTTACTAATGAGTCTCACTCCATCATCTTGAATGGTATTCATGTTCATGTTTTTCCCATCAAAACATGTGTTGAGATTTGTTTCAACTAATTTTTGCACATTCTTTATGCTCACTGGATTGCATCCTTCATTGTTTAAACCTATGAACTTTTGAATTAGGTCATTATCAATGCATATGATAGAATCTCCCAAACATAGAGGGTCATCATGAACTCTACTCAGAATTATTCTTGTCCATTCATGATTATCAAAGTCTATATAGAACACGTGCTTATTTAAGTTAAGTTGTTCTAGGTATGCATATTCTGGTTTTAGTGACAAATTATTGTTACACATTTTCTCTGATTCCTTATGAATCTTTGTATCTCTTATGCTTTCAATGTTATAGTGAATATAACCTCTTATGTCCTTGACATGAAGAATATTTTCTAGCACTTGTGAAAATTCTCTAATGGGGTCATCAAATAGAGAAACAAATGGGCATTTCTTAAAATTATATCTAGTTCTATTGCTTACATTAAACACTTTTTGTCTTGCCACTTCTAAAAATATACTCAACAAAATTGGAAAACACCATTTTTCATTTTAGGGTTTTCAACAATTTTTCATATCTCCAAACTTCTTTAACACTTCAAATCTCTCTTCAATATTGCACTTAAGATTTCACATAGGAAAATGATGTTTGTAAATAAATTTACATTCTTTAAATCTTTTGCAATCTGTACTTCACATAAAATGTATATCTACCACTAGTCCAAATACTATCTCTATTTAATAGAGAGGTTATTCTTCTTATATATCCTTATCTAAATCATGTTAAGAAATGGACACTTAACTATAGACTCCTCTCAATGTCTAGTATATACTATTAACTACACAATTTTTGATATGCTTTCTAACATTAGTTATGATTAACTGACACATTGTTTTACTAAGAGTACTTTATGTAGGTAAGATGGGTCATAGACAATAGGTGACTTTATTATCTTGTCAAGTACATTAGTATGAGATTCTTCCTAAATTGTATGAGAACTTCCAGCTTCTCTTGCTTTTACAAATATTTCCTTAAAGTTTTCTATTAGCTTCTTCATTTCTTCCTTCATACTATCATCGTTTCTTCTGTTGTTCCTTTTGTGATTCTAATTCTTGTTAAGGTTTCTTCTATCTATTCTGCAAAAAAATTTCATGTGTCCAAAAGTTATTACATAATTGGCATACAAGTACATTCTTTCTTTGTTCATTATTCTAGTTGTCAGGTGTTCCACAATTCCTTGCTATGTGTTCAAGATTGTTGCATTTATAACAAACAATTTGACTTCTTTCTCCACTTTCATTATTGTGAGATCTTCTTCTATTGCTTACATGGTTAGTGTTCCTAAAAATTCTACTATTTACATTATCATTATCAAATTTAGGTTTCTTACAATCTACTACACAATGTCCATATCCATGATAGTCATGAAAATAAAAGTTTGAAATAGGTTTAGAAGACTTACCTTTGCAATTGTCTCCAGTATGTTCAAGTTTATTACACCAGACATGAGATTCCTTTCTTTTGTTATCCTTATCTTGATGAGATTCTTTAGATTTCTTAGAGCAAAAAACATTCTCCTTGTCCTTAAATATATTATCTATTTTTCTTATGCTTAGATCCTTTTTGACTTCAGGGGTATCAGGTTCTTTTCTCTCAAAAGATTTCTTGGTGGATTGTCCAAGGAAGAATCCAAGTCCAATCTTGTCATGACTAGGTCTTTGTATATATATTTGTTCTTCAATATTTTCACTATTGGTACATAATTTCTCATGTTGCTATTTGGTTTGCATGAACTCACCTTTCACAATAGTGTTGTAACTTGATAGATTCCAATTTAGATGTTACCTTTCTTAACTGGGATCTTAGATCTGCATTTTTAGCTTTTGTTTCAGAGTCATTCTTTCTGCCATTTTTATTAAGACTTGGCTTGAGTTCAACTATTTGTAACTCATGTTTCAAGGTCTCATTTTCTTTCTTTAGGTCTTCAATATCATCATCACTGGTTTTCTCACTAGGTCTTTTTTGCTTCAAGTCATCTATCTTGTCTTTAGTTCATATCTATCTTTTAGGCCATCTCTTTCATTTGTAAGGAGATCAATTTGTTCAAGAGCTTCTTCGATATTCTTCTTCAACTATTCCATATCCATAGGGATCTTATTCAAGCTATTAAGCCTTATCTGAATAAGTAGGCTCTGATACCAATTATTAGAAATAGATAATATTGGGAAGGGGGGGGGGGAGTGGGGAGGGGGGAGGGGGTGGTGTGGGGGTGGCGGGTGAATCAATACTTTCAATATTTTTAACCACAACTAAATATTATTAATTACTTTGCCATACGCATAAGAAAATAAACCAACAATGCTGAATAGTAGAAACAACCATACATAGAGAGAGCTCATTACACCATATTTTGTTAACTAGGGAAACCCTGGCCAAGGGAAAACCCACTAGATGATTCATTATATAAAATAATTTGTTTAAGGATATTAACCTTGTTAGGAGTCTATGAAGAATGTATAGTGTCTTAAGTCCCTATTAGGAGTCTAGGCCTTGTTAGAAGCCTCAACCCTATTAGGAGTTGGTAGATCATATACAAATGTGTGCAAGAAGAGCCCACTGACCTAACATGCAACTATACAATAAGTTCTTCAAGGGAATAGGTATACATACAATATTTGATCACTTCCTACACTTCACAAATCTTCTGATTGTCAGTTCTTCATACAAAGAGTGATTGCACACATATCAATTTGCATCATATCTTGCATAACATTGCTTCACATCACATATCATAATATCACATTCCCATTCACTTATATATTTCATTTCAACTTCACATTTGAATTTATTTACTTATATCAAACATATTAATAATTTCTTCCTTAGTCGGCTCACATATCTTCCTTAGAGTTAGCTCAACAAGATTTAGTAATTAAAATAATTCTGCAAGTCGTACAAATCAATTTTCTGACATGCTCTGTTCTAGACTATGAGGTATCTACATTAGTATTTCTTCCATAACTTTAACTTGGTTAATTGTATAGACATGCACACTAGTATGCATCATCAGGATGATGTCATGCATCTAGGGTTAACTTTACAAGAAAATATTCTAAGTGAATATTCTGCTATCAACAAATCTTGTCATGTTGTTGTGCACTATCTAATACTTAGACAACTTTCCTTTACAAATGACTAAACTAAAAAATAAATGTTTCCATAAATGACAACCACATATCTCACCTTATTTGATTTATTGGTCATATTACCAATAGAAACACTAGGGAAAGGAATAGAAGAAGGTTCTACACTAGTGACAAGAGGAAATGACTGTAAATCTTGAGCTTCTTGAGCTAAAGGTTTAACGTTGGAATGCACAAGGTGAGTAATACCATGAAAGAGATTAACACCTTGGTTACTATCACAAAGGACTTTCTTAAGAGCCTCTATAGCTTGAATATAATCTTGATTATGGTTTTCTTGAAGAAGCCAATTACCCATTTTATCAAGTTCATTTGAAAGTTTTTGGACTTGTTCAGGAGGAACTCTTAAAGCACCATCTTCATCACGAGAAGAGTGAGAAGAGTTTTTCTCCATAAGATGATTAGAATTAGAAAGAATCAAAGTTTTATCTGGAATCCTCAGAAAAGGAGAAGAAAAATCATGCTCAAAGGTACCCATAAGTCTACAATTGTGTCTAACCCTAAGATTAGAAGTAGGACTAGAAGTAATAAAGCTCATAGAATAATGCAAAGAAAATAAACTTAACTAAGAAAACATAAAGCAACCATATTTATGTATTTTGAAAGAGATTTTGTAATTTTTTTGTATTTTTGAATTTAAAATGCAAGAGCATAAATTAAATCCAATCTTAATGCAAGAAATGATCTAATGAAATGAAAGGAAATATAATACCACAAAGCACAATAGAGCATCTAATTCCACACAAGAAAAGAGGGTAAGCATGTCAAGTTTACCAAAATGAATACTGAAGGTGAACACAAAAGATAATATGAAAGGAAATCTAACACCATAAAACAAAATAGGGCATATAATTCCACAAAAGAAAAGAGGTAATCATGTTGGGTTTGTAGGCATACTTTAGGTGCACCATTTTCAAACTTTTAAAGTCGACCCCATAAAGAGTTTCCCCAAATATTTATAGTTTTCCGTAACCATATTTCTATGAAGTTTCAATGTTCTAAGGTATTTGATGGAGAGGTTCCATGGATTTAGGTTGTGACTATTAGAAAATTTAGTTTCATTGTAAACATGTTTTGTGAAGATCTATTAGCTATGAAGATTTAATAAAGGCTGTGAAACATAACAGATGAAAGTCCTGAATGCAAATCTAAAATTGGAAGGAAAACATGTGAAGAGATGAATAGAAGAACAAATCTATGCCAAGAAAAGAGTGAAATGTTCATTAAAATGGAGAAGTCATTTTCAAATTTTCCATTGGAGAAGAAAATGTTTCATTTTTAACCAAAGGGAAAAGCATAGTGGAAAACTCATTTTCCACTATGCCTTTCACAGTCAAAGTTCATTTTTTGCATGAGAAGAGAAAAGGAAAAATCTCAATCCACAATGAAGATATATGGGGTCTAGTATCAAGATTACTCCATAAAAGTAATTTATGAATCAATCTACATCAAAATTGCAACCACTACATGGAAGTGGAAAATTGAAGATTGAGTGTGCTTTCTGCACTCAAAAATGGAATTTCCACCAACCATAAAATCCACAATAGAGAGATGGAAAAGAGATCTTAATTAATTTTAAAAATAATGATAATATCATAATGATTTATTTCATGATGATTTGGACATCAACATGACATTAAATATGAAGTGGAAAATTCATTTTCCACTATGCCTTTCACAGTCAGGTTGAGTTTTTTGCAAAAGGGAGAAGACAAAAGTAAAATTTCTGCCAAGAATGAATTGGAGTGTTCTATAACCAGTGACTTGATAGAAAAGAAGAATTATTACTTGTTAATTATTTACAAAGTGTAGCTATTACTAGAATGTGAAAATTTCACCTATAGAAAGAAGCAAAAAAAATGAGAACTTGGTATGCTTTTCAACCTCCATTTGAGATTTTTCACCATAGGAATTCCAAAGACTCACTCCCAAAATTCAACAAAGAATCAACATGGTAAGCATTCGAGATAACATACTAGAAAATTGAAGACATCTATATTACAGAGCATGTGAAAGAAGAGTGGCTGGAAACTTTAGTTTATCAATTCTAATTTTGTAATAGTCATATAGACCATTATTTAATAGCTCATATCTTTTGGCTTAGGGATCATTTTTTCAATCACTTTGGTTAGAAGGAAAAAAATTAGGTTTTGAAAAACATATCCAAAAATGAGCTTGATCTAATGGTGACAAATAAAGATATGCCCCCCGAAACATGACCCATTGTTACTAGCAGCAATATTTATTTTTCTGTCCACCCAACAAAGGAAAGATTATGAACTTGATTTAACATATTTACATGTCAAATGTTGGAATACTTTAGAATAACTAAGGGGGGAGGGGTTTCACAGCTTAGTGAACCTATAAAAGATTTATCATCATGTATTCATACATTAGATTATGAAATCACTTAAATATTGTACGTTACTATTAAATCAACTTGCAAAAATGTAAACATGAAACATAACAGATTCAATAGCACACTTGACACAATGATTTACGTGGAAACCCAATTTGGGAGAAACCATCATTAACGTGCTACTATTTTTCACTGTTTTGAAGTAATTCCCTATGAAAGGCCAACCCTATTAAAGGTTACAATACACACTGTTAAATATGACCTTGTTAAAGGTTTTCAATCACCCTGTTAGGAGTGAGCCTTATTAGATAACTTTGGATCATTCACTTGGAATGTCACCTAGTTAAAAAAGATTTACAAGTGACTATTAGGTCAACCTTAATCCAAAGGATTTACCCTAGACTGATACAATTATTAGAGAGTAATAGTAAGGTTTGATCTGATAACTACTTACAACTCCATTTGTAGATTATAGATCTCTATTCCAATCCTCCGTTCTACGTGGCCTTCACACATTACAACTTTGATAGCTTGTTCACCTTCAAGCATTTATACCCTTAAGCCTTCTTGCTTAACATACCAATGAAAAATATTCTCCTAGGTCACTTGATGAAGCAAAACCATTGACTCCTTGTCTTCCTTAGGTTCTCGCACATGACAATCCTTGCTTCTGACCAGCCATTCCTATAAATAGGAAATTTAGATCTTTTGTTACTCATTCTTTATTATCCAATTTACGGTTAGGATAGATTAGGTAGGATATAATGAATCTACCCCATATTTCATCTCTTTTAGTAACTTCTCCTTCAATCCTTTTTGAATTCACCTTAAAATGGTTTACCTTGAATTCTGTGCCACTAGCTCATCAGTCTTATCCTCCACCTAGTTCATACAATCTAAGAAAACAAACTTGTCAGCTCAGATCCATCAAATTCATGATCTTTCAAATAATGCAACCACTCAACATTAACTTGCTTTTGATGCTCAACACATACTGTGTTTCTTGACATCCTCTATAAAACCACTTGGCATGAACTAGAGTTTACTGGTGCTTGACATCTATTAAAGTTTACTCAACATTCACTATTTTGCTCAACATACACTAGAATAGACTTTTACTTGACTCAAATTAATTTTCTACTCTACATGTACTATCCACTCGATCAAGCTTGATATAAAAACTTTGTTTAACTTGTTCTTCTATACTTGCTTAGTGTAACCAACCTTTGTAACCTTAAGTAAATTACTAATGCATCATGTTCTTACTATCTTAACTAATTCTTGTACTCCTTAACATGGCCTATCTCAACCTTTCCTCTAGGTTCTATTGTTACATCTTTTGATCAAATCCTCTTCATCAATCAAATAAGTGATAGTACTTAAATCATATAAGCAATTGTCTTACTAGCAAATAACAAGTTTGACATCAATGAAAAAACAATGATTGAAACATATATATTGATCATACTTATATCATTTTTTTCTCAATAGCCTCCCTCTTTAAAAATCTTCAACAATCTATTTTCAACAATCTCCCTCTTGGGCATTCATGGAAAACCAAACTAATCAACCAAATTGACTAGATTAAAATAGTAAAACCAACAAAATATCAAAAATAAAATAAATAATTCCTTGTATTGAAATCTCTCCCTCTATCAGAAACTTTCATCTTCTAAATAGGTCACAAAACTCTTCCTTATAACTCCCTCTGAATTACTTCTTGTATCTCCCTTTTATGGGGTAGATGTTAGGATTTCTCTTTCATTGTTCTCCTGACTCTCGTGATTAGTAATTATCTCTCTTGATCAGCTACATTTCCCTTAATCAACAATTATCTCCCTCTTTGACAATAATGCCAAAAACTTGTCATCTTAACATGCAGATATAAGCTTCTTTAGTTTCTCCCTCTCTCAGCTTACTTGTGGCTGATTTGTAGTTTCAACTCTTTGATAACTTTAGGTAGCTCCTAAAGTAAGATCCATTGCATTAATTTGTACCATATGAAATCAACTTGTTTGATGCAGGGCATTGCTTTTGTTACTTAGATAGCCTTCAATAGTGGTATCACCCCTAGTTTACCTCTTAGATACTCATGAGAATCCTTAGGTAATGCTTTTGTGAAGATATCAACAATTTTTTCTTTTGTGTTAACATATTTCATCTTCACCTCTTTATCTTGAACTAATTCTCTCAAGTAATGATACTTGATTGCAATGTGCTTAGTCTTTGTGTGTATAACAAGATTCTTTAATATACTGATAGCACTTATATTATCACAATAAAGTGTCATTAGTTTTGTGTTCTCTTCCTTCATACCTTTGAGTAACTATTTGATCCATACAATTTTTTTACAATTTACAATAGCAACAACATATTCAACTTCAGTAATAGATTGTGAAGTGCAGTTTTGTTTCTTGCTAGTCCATGCGACCAACCTCTTGCCTAAGAAAAATGCTCCTCCACTTGCGCTCTTTCTATCATCAATGTTAAAATCCCAATTAGCATTAATATAGGCTCTTAATTCAAATTTTTCATTTTTCTTATAGTATAGACCATACTCCTCCATTCCTTTTAGATATCTCATTATTCTCTTTACAACCATCAAATGATTCTCTCTAGGATTAGTAGAGAATCTTGCAACTATCCCTACAAACATATTGTAATGTCAGGTCTACTACATACTACATATTTTAATTTTCCAATCATAGACTTGTATAATTTTTGATTCATCTCAGTTGAATCATCATTCTTTGACAATTTGTGTCCATTTACCATAGGTGTACTTATTGGTTTGAAATCCTCCAGTCCAAAATTTTTCAATATTTCCTTGACATATTTTGACTAAGTATTTCCATAAAGAACTTGATCTCTCCAAACATAGACATCTCAAACTCTTGCTTCATTTCATTTGCAAAAGCCTTACATAAAGCATCTTGTCCTCCAAATATGATATCATCAACAAAAATTACAGATAACAAAATACCTTTGGCTTTCTCTATCTTCATGTATAGATTGTTGTTATCATTAGTCCTTTCAAATCCAATCTTGACAAGATAATTATGAAGTCTCTCATACCATGCTCTTGGTGCTTATTTCAAACCATATAGAGCTTTGTGTAATCTACATGTCATGTTCTTATTGTTATCATGAAAAAAACCTTTTGGTTGTTCTATGTAGACTTCTACTTCTAATATGCCATTCAAAAATGTAGATTTAACATCCATTTGATAAAATTTGAAACCTTTTTATGTAGAATAAGAAAGTAAAGTTTTTATTCCTTCCAATCTAGCAATAGGAGAAAATGTCTCTTCATAGTCAATTCTTTGTTCTTGTGCATATCATTTGCAAACTAATCTTGCCTTATTCTGTGTGACTTCACCATTTTCATCTAGCTTATTTTTGAATACCCACTTGGTACCAATCACATTTTTGTCTTTTGGTCTAGGAACTAGAGTCCATGTTTTATTTTTCTCAATTTGTTCAATCTCTTCTTCCATGGCTTTTCTCTAGTCCACATCTTCTAAGGCATTTCTCATTGATTTAGGTTCTTTCATGTTCATTAAACATGTATAATTTCTCAATCTATTTTTTTTCATTGGTCTAGCATCTTTATCTCCAATAATTTGTGCAACAGGATGATATCTTGACATATTTGGACAATCTTGGTTTAGCTCTAGCTTCCTTATTTTTTCTTTCAACTTCAAAGTCATTATGTACATCTCTGTCATGTAGCTTTGCATCTATTTCATGTACACTAATCTCAGAATCTGAATGTGCTTCGACTTCATTCTTTAATTCAACATCTAAATGTAGCTTGGTTCCTGAATGCAACTTGACATTCATAGTATGTGACTTGCCAGTCACTAAATTTTGTTGTTCATTTGTAGCTTGATTTGCAACATCTTCTTCAGTAGGCATACATTTATAAGAATATATAAATGATTTGTATTTTTTTGGTTCTTTCATAGGTTCAGCCTCATATACTTCTATATATTCATCAAAATTTATATTTACACTTTTCACAACTTTATTAGTGTTAGTATTTAAACACTTATAAGCTTTACTTGTGGAATATCTTAGGAATATACCTTCTTCACCTTTTTCATCTAGTTTACCATTCTTGAAGTCTTTAAGAATGTAACATTTGCTTCCAAATACCTTAAAGTATTTTACATTGGGTGAGTATCCATACCATATTTCAAAAGGTGTTGAATGAGTAACTTTCTTGACTTGTACACAGTTCAAGGTATAGACAACTATGCTTACAACTTCTCTCCAGTATTTCAAAGTAACATTTTTCTCCATCATAAGTGTTCTAGTATAGTCCATTATAGATCTATTCCTCCTTTCAACTATTCCATTTTGTGGAGGGGTTCTAGGGGTAGATGTCTGTCTTTTGATTCCTCTATCATTACAGAACATCTCAAACTCATGTGATGTAAATTCTCCTCCTTTGTTAGATCTTAGAAACTTTAGAATTTTACTTGTTCCCTCTCAACTCTTGCTAAGTACCACTTAAATATTTGGAAAGCATCAAATTTTTGTTTCAGAAACATAACTATCATCATTCTAGAATAGTCATCAACAAGCAACATAATGTACTTATCTCCTTTCTAGCTTTGCACTTCAATTGGTCCATACAAGTCAGTATGAACAATCTCTAGTATTCTTTTGGAGGTATTAGTTTTACTCTTAAAATATGACTTTGTCATTTTGCGTAGTTGGCATTGTTTGCACATTATATTATAATGTTTCTTCAACTTAGGCAAACCTATAACTTTTCTAATGTTATTGATACTGACCAAGTTATCAAATTAACATGACATAATATTTTGTGTCATAGCCACACATCATCAAATTTTACAATTAGACAAGTAGCATCCTCTATATCAAGATAAAATAGATTACTCCTAGTCTGATCACCCTTTCTAATCAATTTTCCATTTGTGTCATATATCTTAGCTGTAGTGTCTCTCCCATTTGACTTCTGTAAGTCATCTTGATGGATGCAACCTTGTTAATCTTTTGTTGTGATGGGATCATGATTATGATCTTGAGTGGTCTACACCATCGAGGTGTTTGGATTTATGTTTTTATATCAATTGCTTTGTTTATACTTTTGATTGATCTATGAGATTATGTTGTGATTTTTGGTTCACTGAAGTTTGTGCCAGTGGTTACCAAGATCGATGTGGTATCATGAGGTTGTTCTATGATTACCCTGAGATGTGTGTAGAGATTGCACTATGTTCTATTACCATGCTACACTGGACTAGGTTCCTATAGCAGTGGTTAGTCATATTTATGACTGCATTTTCTTATGTGTTTTAAGTATCTTTTTGTTGATTCTGTAATCAATCATTATTAAATGCTTAAGTAATTAGAAATGGATTGTTCATGTGGGATTATTTGGTTATGTGTTGTGGAGATTTACCTTGTTATATTTTGATCTGAGAGATATCTGTTCTTATGTGATGCTTTATAATGAGAGGACCTGAGGGTTAGATGTTACACCTTGATTCCAGTATCATAGATTTTAGACTACTATGTTGTTCAGTTAATCATATTGCATGATGATGCCATTTTGAGATGACAGTGTGTTTTATGATGATATCTGGTTATCTAGTTTTTGGACATACCTCTGATTATGTTATGTGATGGATTTAATGCTATGGTTATTTACTTCATTCCTGCGTTGTTATGCTTTATGCAAACGTGAGTGATGTAAATAGATTATTTTAATATAATTAAATAAATGGTTAAATTAGGTGATTTAATGCATTTATTGCTTTGGCTATGTTATTATATGCAATTGCACTTGATTGTGTTGTTTAGTGTGCAAGATGTATATCCCTAGCAGTGGCACATGGAGTTAGTGATTCAGCCATTCATATTTTACCAATGTTGTCCTTATATGGTTGACGTATCCTTTATTAAAATGTTTAAATTAAACCTTTTGTTGATTATTAAATTCAAACTCATTTGCATTATGTGATTAGACCAGTAAGCGTGTCTGTGCATTTAGAGGTTCGCATTGTTGTGAAAGTTATTAAGGAGATTTATGTGTTTTTGGGTTTTTGGGCTTTTTAATTGATTTATTTTAGTTTTTGGCAGCTTTGCCTTAGATGAATTCCTATTTATAGGAATAGCCTATTTTCATTTGGGTCGATTCAGGGTTTAACTAGATTGGCTGGTTAAATGCCCTAATCGATTATTCACCTGAAAAGTGAATAAGTATCCAAAAAAGAATTTAATTCCACACTTCTCACTTTTGAATTGGAAAGTTGGAGTGTAAAACCCAAAATCCTCTTCATGAGGATTTACTGTTTTGTTCATTGTGAGAGCTATGGGCATGGGATTGTCGCAAGGTTGAGCTCGTTGGATCCAGCTCGGGGAAATCTTGGATTGCCGTGATTTTCAGCTACTTCTGTGGGATATTTATTTTATGGTTCAAATTCCCATTTTGCCCTTTTGGCTATGAGGTAGGGCTTTCTCGTTTTATTGTTTCGGCTCTATTTCTGCTTCTGTTTTTGGTAGCCATTTGTTTGGAGGTTGAGAACTAGTGTTCCCCTCCATTTTTGTATGCTAGTTCTACCCGGTTGGGCAGGTATGAACATTTCCCTATTTTTTGGGATGAGGGTTTGGGTTTTTGGGCCGTTATGCTAGCCATTTTTGCATACGATGTCTAATTCCTTTTATTTTTGGATTTTTGGAGTTTTTGAACCCAAGGGCCAAATGGGTTTTAATTTCAAAGTTTTCCAAAATTTGGGGTTTTTACCTCATTTTGCATGCTGCCCTATTTTCTTAGGTTTTCTTGGTACAATGTGGGTTGTGGACTTGGATGATCTGTTTGGATATCAATCAAACCACTTTTTTACTTTTAAATTGCATTGGGATGCATGTTGCATCTGTACTCTTGACATTATGTTCGGTTAAGTGATTTTATACCTGTTGTTATGGTTTCTTTTAGACTTTTGCTTTGCTTCATGGACACTAAGATTCATGTAGAATTCATACTCTTAGATTGAGGTCGATTGAGTAAGTTCATGATTTTTGGTCTTATTAAATCATTGGGATTTGTGTAGAATATATACTCTTAGATTGAGGCCGATTGAGTGATTTTATGATGTATGATTTTATTGGCTTTGGGATTCATGTAGAATCTATCCTCTTGAGTTGCTTTCAGTTGGGTGTTTTTTTTTGCATTGTGTTCTCATTCTTGTCCTTGTGTTATGATCTTCATGATGGTGGTGCGCCACACACTAGTACATGCATGTACATTTGTTGGGTGACTTGCGAGGCCCAATCTTTTGTGGATTTGCCAGAAGTTATGATCATCGGGGTTGAGATGGGAGTATGCACACCCGCGGGCACTTGTCATAGGATGAGCATGGGTAGGGTAGGGTAGCATATGGAGGGGGCTTCTATCTTGTAGCCTGGTGACCTCAGTCCCATAGGGTTGGCAGAGAAAGTTTTAAATAAGTGATAAGTAAATAAAATGTGTGAATGGCAATAAAACTTAAGATAATAAAATGTGTGAGCACCCGATTAAGTTCAAGGAGACAATGTGTGAGCACCCATTTAAGTTTGAGGACACACGATTCAAGCTTGGGCTTTTTGATGCCAAGTGACTCTCCATGATGTCAACCCCTACTTAGTAGCCTTTTGAGTTTCTGACCATGAGCTATACTCCTTGTATTATCTTAGGTTCTTGGTTGCAGCCATCATACTGTCTAACGTGAGTGTTAGCCTTGGATGTTGCACTTTATGTGTGTTTGTGATTGGATATTTATCTCCATCAGCACAGTAGGTGTGGACCTATGGGTGTCACGTGGTTGGGAGGCATAGCTACCTTCACCATTGCTAGGGATCGGTGTACAGAGATGATCTTGTTCTAGTGTGACCGTTGCTAGATGTTTTCACTTGATGCTTTGGGTTCTAGAGTATGTTTTTTTGTGATTTATGCTTTTATTGGGATGCTCGTATATCATGTTTAGATGATGTTAGTTTATTTGATGCATTCCCTTATCATGATGTTTAGCATATGATTAGATGATATTATTTGATTTAGTAGTTATCTGTTGCTTACTGTTGTTTAGCATGTGATAGGTGATGTTATCTAGTGTAGCATGTTAGATTTTCTTATGCTGATATTGTGCATATTTTTAGTAGTGACATCCCTATTACGATAGTACCGATAATCTAATCAGTGGCTTGGAATGTTACGTGCGGGGGATGGCTTGGACCCATGATGGTCTTATGATGCTATTGACGAATGGGAGGATCCGCATACTTAGTTTGATTGTTTTGTTCCTGAAATGTATTTATGTACATTGTGATGTTTCTTTTGTTCTCTTCAATGTTTATTTCAATATATTCTTTGCTACTATAGTTTAGATGGATAGATGTTTATCATTTTGTGTTGTTCTTATACTTGAGTGTTCATTCCTCGAGCTTTTGTGGATCCGGTACTCCCTGGTGTGGAGGTTCTTTGCTCTATTTTGGTTAGTTGTTGGTCTTTTTTGTTTCTTGAAGTGTTTTCATGTTCTTTGGGTGATATTTGTTCAGCATGGTGCAACGTTAAAAATCTATTGCACACCCATGCAAACTATGTCGTACGATACTGTAAAGTATTGCACCCCTTCTTGAGAAATGTCATACGGCATTGGAAGAGTGTCACACTCCTTCTTGAGAAATATCATATGACATTGGAAGAGTGTCGCACGCCTTCTTGAGAAATGTCATATGACACTGATAAAGTGTCTCACACCTTAAGGAGAAGTGTCACCCTCCTTTAGTAAGACATGTTATACAATTTTTGTAAAAACCTCTGTGAACAGAAAGAGGGCACTTTTCGTCATGTTCCAAACTTTTTAAGGGTTGATTTGGCTACCCTTTTCGGTGTTCTTTGTCCCTATGTTGTTGCATTTTGAATTATGTTAGTTTCTCTTGAAATCCAATTTTCATGTTTCTATTTTAGTCTCTTGGGGTTTAAAATATATCGTTTAAGTATAAGTTGACGTATATTTATTTTCTTACTAATTCGGTGGATAATTTCAGTAAAAATTGAAGTGTCTTCAAATCTCCAAATTTTTGCACCATCAAAAAGATCTTAGCGTCCTGATTCCAACACAACTTGAACAGAGCAAAAAGGAGTCCATTTGTGCGAGTTATGCTTGGTCAAAGTTTTGGTCAACAGGCAGACCAGAGGGCTAGATAAGGGGAAAAATCAAACCATCTCAAAAGTGGTTCACAATGGATTTCAAAATGAAGAGTCTGATGAGAGCTTTCCAACGGTGTTCGTTTCGTCAAAAACGGACTTCATATGTGAAAGTTATGGCCGTTTGAATTTTGGAGGCAAAATGTAACTGTGATGACATCATCATGATATCAGCAACTCAAGTGATGACACATGTCAAAAATATGAGCAAATAAAATAGTGCCACATGGCACCTGAAGCTCGAATTTGGTGGTTTAAAAATTAGTTGAGGAGGTTTGAACCCTCAACCTCTCATTCCTTACTTTCCCTCCTTGCCACTAGACCATGTGGAGCATTTAGCAACTTTATAACAGATTTTCTATTTAAACTATGAATGCCACCAAAGCTGATGAAAAGATGCATAGGTGAGAGTTGAACCCATGACTTGGCTGCCCCTAAAATAGCTATATGCCAATACACCACTGATGTGGCTTGCTAAATGCATGGCAAATGTGTTATTTAACCCGTATCAAACAGTGGAGTCCCCTTAAAATAGATTTATTTGTTATTTTTAACAACATTAACCCCTAAAATTATATAAATGCAAAAATGTAAAAATGGCAAAGGGGTTTATTCGAAGGGGATATTTTTTTTTATATCCTTAATTGGTTTTGAGCCAATTTAGGCAAATTATTTTGTATAAAAAAAGGGGGGTAGGATGTCATTTTGGAGGGCAATCAAAATTGGAGAATTATTGTTAATTCTTGAAGGAGACCTTTAGAGAAATTCATTTTTGGTGAAGTTTTGAAAGAATAGAGAGGTCTTGTAAGGATATTTTTGAGCCATTCTTGTACATTGGAGTTTTGTTGCTATCGAAGTGCTCGAAGGAATGGACTTGGTGCATTTGTAATTGATTTTTGGAGATTAATCGGATCGGTCGCACTCTATTGGAGCCGACCCAGAGATGTAGTCATGTTTGTGGCAAACTCAAAAATCAAACTTTGTTTGCATTTTCTATCTTCTTCTCTCTCTCAATTCTATTTATTTCACCTCAAGCTTTTAAGTTTGTGATGCTTAATTTCATTTACGTTAAATGTATTAAGACTTCTACTAAGTTGTGTTTTTAATGAAGCATTCAATATTGCAATTAGTCTAGATCGTCCATCAGATCAAGTGGTATCAGAGCCAGGTTGACTATTATTGCAGTTTTTTTCTTGAATGCTAACAAGATCCAAGATTCAGAAAGGTGAAGGCAAGCTTGAAGAATTTAATCCTGAGATTGGAAAGTGAAGAAATTTTCTAAAGATGTCCATTTCTAGAATGGAGGTTCCTAATGAGATCAATGAGCAAGAATTTCGAAGAGCGTTCCTGGAGATGAAGGCTAAGGTGGACATTCTTCTCCAAAAGAGACACGAACAACAATTGAGAAAGGCAAATAAGGCTAAGAAGAAGGAGGAAGTAGTGACCCTCCTGAACCTCTATCCCCGTCTTCATCATCTTCTTCATCTTCTCTTTCTTCTCCATCTTCTCCTCATTCTACTTCTTTTAATCCTTTCAAGAGTGGGTATAAGCCTGAGATCAAACTAGATGTAAAATTTGACTTGCCTAAGTATTGTGGTGAACTTGATGCTAAAGAATTGGATGATTGGATTCAACAAGTAGAAGTCTATTGTAGAGTCCAAAACCTATTATATGATGTTGATAGGATCCAATTAGCTACTCTTCGATTAGGAGGTACAACTTTAACCTAGTGGGAGAGTAAGACTAAGGCAGAAGTTTCACAGCATGGTAGAGTTAGTTTAACTTGGGAAGACTTTGTTAATGCTCTTAAGAAGCAGTTTTATCCCCTAGGACATATGTAATAGTTAATGATGGACTGGAAAATTTTTAGGCAAGGGAAAGATCAAGCTGTCCAAGAGTACACCCATGAATTTAGGAAAAGGGCTATTGCTTTGAATGTTCCTTTGTACGCCCAGGATACTTTGTTGAAGTACATAGGAGGTCTTCATTCCTACCTTAGGCATTCTATTTTGGTATTGAACCCTTGTAATTTGGATGAAGTGTCTGTTCAAGCTACACACTTAGAGTCAAGTGGTAAGGGATCTTTAATTGATAACTTTGATAATGATGTAAAGAAATCTTCTAAGAATGTAGAGATAGAGAAAGGAAATAAGGTAGCTATAGTCAAGAAGGATGATAAGCTTTCTTGCACTCATTGTGATAGGAAGGGTCATGATGAAGAACATTTTTGGAAGTTGCATCCTGAATTGAAGCCTAAGTGGGCTCAGAAATTTGATCAGAAACAAAAAGGTAAGGAGAAAGAAACAAATGTTGTTATGGATCTTGGTTTGGATTCAGATGATGAGACTAAGATAATAGCTATGGGTTTGAAAGGTAAAGCTCCTATTTCTAGTGTTTCTGTTGCTAGTTGTGCTTCTTCTTCTACATTAAATGATTTGTCTGGAGATAAGAAAAGGAATGAGTTGTTTCATTTAAGGGTTGTTGCTAAGAACACTAAGATTGATGCACTCATAAATAGTGGTTCTCAAGTGAACTTGATTTTTGAAAGTATTGTGAGAAACTTGGGATTGAAAACCACATTACATAAGAAGTCTTATCCACTAGGTTGGATTTGTGAAAATGATAAGTTGCAAGTAACAAGACAATGCACCTTAAGATTCGCAATCACTAATAAGTTTGTGGATAAAGTACAGTTTGATGTGGTTCCACTGGATATCTGTGGGATAGTGCTTGGTAGCCCTTATCTTTATGACAGAAAAGCAATTTTCTATAGGGAGAAGAATCATTATCACTTGTTTAAAGATGGCATTCAGTATATTGTACATTCTCATAGGATTAAGACTGATCGTTCTTTTGCAAACACAGGGCAGTTAAAGAGGGTAATTAATGCAAGTAAAGAGTTAACTCTTATGTCTATCAGTATAGGTGGTTATACACTTGAACTTGGAGTAGCTAACCAAGGTTAGATGTTGTAGGATGCACCCGCAGTACAACATGAGGGAATGATGATTGAAAGCATTGATGGTTCCTTGGGTAAAAATGTTCCTAGTGCTAAGGATCGATATGTTGTTGATTTATTCTCTTTCATTTCTACATTATTGTTTAGCTTGATGCTAGTCAATGTTTGTTGGTTAGTGGCTACGATAGTTGATGTAGAAGCTTATGGAAGTGATAGAATAATGTTTATGATCAACAATGTTGTTGTGGTCTTCATTGTGCTTGTGAGCCAAGTATTTAGATGTATAGATGATACAGGACAAGTGGGGAGGCCAAGTCCTCACCTAATGTCAGAGTAAATGTCACTTTTAGAGGTCCAAAAGGTCTTCAGTGGGGAGGCCTGAACTGGTGGATAATTTTAGTGAAAATTGAAGTGTCTTGAAATCTCCAAATTTTTGCACCATCAAAAAGATCTTAGTGTCCTTATTCCAACGCAACTTGAACAGAGCAAAAAGGAGTCCATTTGTGCAAGTTATGCTTGGTCAAAGTTTTGGTCAACAGGTAGACTAGAGGGCTAGATAAGGGGAAAAATCAGACCATCTCAAAAGTGGTTAACAATAGATTTCAAAATGAAGAGCCCGATGAGAGCTTTCCAACGACGTTCGTTTCGTCAAAAACAGACTTCATATGTGAAAGTTATGGCCATTTGAATTTTGGAGGCAAAATGTAACTGTGATGATATCATCATGATATCAGCAACTCAAGTGATGACACATGTCAAAAATATGAGCAAATAAAATAGTGCCACATGGCACCTGAAGCTCGAATTTGGTGGTTTAAAAATTTGTTGCGGAGGTTTGAACCCTCAACCTCTCATTCCTTACTTTCCCTCCTTGCCACTAGACCACGTGGAGGATTTAGCAACTTTATAACAAATTTTCTATTTAAACTATGAATGCCGCCAAAGTCATTTGAAAAGATGCATAGGTGGGAGTTGAACCCATGACTTGGCCACCCCTAAAATAGCTATATGCCAATACACCACTGATGTGGCTTGCTAAATGCATGGCAGATGTGTTATTTAACCCGTATCAAATAGCGGAGCCCCCTTAAAATAGATTTATTTGTTATTTTTAACAACATTAACCCCTAAAATTATATAAATGCCAAAATATAAAAATGGCAAAGGGGGTTATTCGGAGGGGATATTTTGTTTTATATCCTTAATTGGTTTTGAGCCAATTTAGGCAAATTATTTTGTATAAAAAAGGGGGCTAGGATGTCATTTTGGAGGGCAATCAAAATTGGAGAATTATTGTAATTCTTGAAGGAGACTTGTAGAGAAATTGATTTTTGGTGAAGTTTTCAAAGAATAAAGAGGTCTTGTAAGGAGATTTTTGAGCCATTCTTGTACATCGGAGTTTTGTTGCTGCCGAAGTGCTCGAAGGAATGGACTTGGTGCATTTGTAATTGATTTTTGGAGATTAATTGGATTGGTCACACTCTATTGGAGCCGACCCAGAGACGTAGTCATGTTTGTGGCGAACTCCAAAATCAAACTTTGTTTGCATTTTCTATCTTCTTCTCTCTCTCAATTCTATTTATTTCACCTCAAGCTTTTGAGTTTGTGATGCTTAATTTCATTTACATTAAATGTATTAAGACTTCCGCTAAGTTGTGTTTTAATTAAGCATTCAATATTGCAATTAGTCTAGATCGTCCATCAGATCACTTACCAACTTATACTTAAGATATATTTTAATACATGTGACGAATCTTTTGAGATAGGTTTCAGACCTCTCGGAGATAAGTTAAGGATTCTAGGAAATTTCAGGGCTTTAGGAATCCAGACTCAGCCAATTTTCAGGGCTTCAGGATTTCAAGCTTAGCCAAATTTTAGGATTCTCCATTTTACCCCAGCTTGGTGTTTTGTTGATGAATAGTAATTTCTTGATCCTCATCTTGTTGTAGTGGTTGTTGGCTTTTTTTCACATGTGTCAGTTGGTAGTGGCGTTCATAGATCTGTTGGTTGCTGAGATTGTGGTGAAGTCTTCCATTGCGATCATTGTGATCCCTGTATGATGTTGTCATGTGCATTCATACTTGTAAAAAAAAAAAACAATTCTTAGCTTGTATTTTATCCTTGTTTCCAAGGATCTCTGGGTGGGGCATTACATTAGCAATCTTGTTTTCAAACTCAACCTTACATCCTATTGGCTCCTGATTTAATAGTTTTGAAAATGACCAAGAAACTAGACAAATGCATCTAAGGCTAGAAAATTCCTATGACAGATACACTAGATTGCAGTCTTGGACCAACTATAAGGCATAACTCCTTCTTCTACTTTAGGCTTTGCTAAACCTAGGCGAGTTAACCTTCAAGTTCTGAGATATGGTACTAGTGCAAAACATATCTCTGAATCTATTTATTGCAGATGTAAATGCTTGAATCTGCTAATAACTCATGCAATAACATAGATCTATAGTAGCTAGATGCATATCTATGAAATTCACAAGCTAAGTGATGGCATCACATTTAGGTTCTTCAACATGAAAGGGAAAGAATGTTTGACTAATAAAGTTGAATTCAACAAAACCCCTAGATATGCATCAGTAAGACTTTAATGATCATGTAACTGATCAGTTCCTAATCTATTGGGCAAATCCATGAATCAAATGCACACATATAGATATTTGATACTTATTTATATATTCAAATATATGATCTATCTATTCAACCTATAAATAGACATCCATGCTCAATCTGAACCTCATTCTTACATGATATCCCCATCAGCAAACTTGTAACCCTGTTGATTTCCCTGAAGCATTTACATAACCCCTTGGGTTATAGGCAATAATGAAATAACATACAGCCTTAAGGGACTACAACTACAACCTAAGCTCTATGTCAAAGGTCATAAAACATTGAAGCTCACTGATAAAGGAGACATGATTCAAGATGAAACTCAACCTGCTATTCTTTGTATTAATTTCCTTGAAATAATATATTCATATGCATGAAATAAAAAACATGAAAACACCTAATAGATTTGAACTATCTGTATTAACCTTCTTAATGCTATTCATATAAGAGAGAATGTGCTAAAAGAATAGTTTTATACTAAAACACTGGAACCTTTTTGGTATTACCCAGAGAAAACTGCCAACCAACACACAGAATGAAAAATAGAAAGATATAGAAGAAGAGTTGATTCTTGGATCTGATCAAAACATGACATGTGTCCACTTGAAATTCAATCTTGTTTAGTTGCAAAACCTCTTTCCTCTCTCTACCCATCTAATCTTATTTTGATTCATCATTATACTGTAACTGATTTGCAAAATATCTCTTGTTGAATGATGAAATCCTTTGATTGCCAAAATATCTGATATGCATCAAGAATGCTGATAAAACTCCATTTAACTGACTTAGAAATGACCCCAACTGCATTTTCACTATCTCTTACCCATATTCAAGTCATTTTCATGCCAAAAATCAGTTATGAACTTCCTCACCTGAATATAGTTGCAAGTTGGAAACCTTGTAGAAAACCTTGAATAACTTGAATAAACTGCTTCCTATGTAAAAACTAACCTTAGAATCAGAAAGTTCATCTTCTCCCTATTTTGGCGATATATAATATTGCATATCTAGCTTCTCAAAAACCCCTTGAAAGTCAGTTTGAAAAATAGTCCCTCTGCTATAAAACCTTGTCTACAACTGAATTTTTCAAAAATTTAAATGATTCTAAAGTATGAACTTTAGAAAAAGGCCCTTTTTAATTTAAAATTCTAAACGTGCCCTTTTGAGAAAATATATTGAAAATTTTTATCTTTTCAAACATTTCATATTTTCCCTTTCCTTCAATCTGGGTCAACAAGGTTTGACTAACTTTTTGTCATGTGGCAGCCTCTGATTGGTTGACTTGCCACCTTATTTCCATGTGGTACTCACCCGCTTGCTTGCATTTCTTAACCGATGAGCATCTTTCTTTTGTGAGATTGTGCCAGCTGCTCGATCTACCATGTGGCATGATCTGAGCACTTCTAATTTGGACCTGTTCTGGATCACCACCTTGGAATGTGCCCCAAGCCCACTACCACATGGCACTTGAGTGCATTCCTGCAATGCTTATCCTTACACACCTTATTACTACGAGAATGTGCTGACCATAGGATGTGCCATGTGGCACAATCTTGTGCATCGGTGCCACATCATCACATGCCAACCTTCATTCAAAATTATACTTCCTTATTGGTGTCAACTGAGCATCCACGTTCAGGGCCCACACACAGTGCTTGGCTTTCAAAAGCCATTGGCTTCTTAGACACTACATGATGTGTATATTTTTTAATTCAAATAGTTGAGAATGCAACTCCATGATGAATGTGGGATTTACTAGTCTTTCTCAAACTTGAGGCTCTATCTTATGTATGCGTTGACTATTTTTACCTTAAGTTTGGTGCTTCCCTCTAATGAATCACCCTCCCAACTAATGTCACTTCCACTAATTTGTGGGTTCTTCCCTTCAATACGAGCTCCTCATTGATCTGTAGCTTGTTCTCTTGTTGATAAAGGAGACTCTTCTTCCCTTCAATGTCATGAGAGCTCCTTTTCATTAATGCTCTAACTCTAACATGCATGAGAACTCTCTCTGCAATAGATGTGGCCATTTTTTGCTATAGGAGGGACAATCAACTCTTGCAAATAGCTCATGACAGTTGAATAAAGTTGATTTTGGAGTTAACCAGTTTGTTTGCTCATGAGGCTACCCACTTAACATGGGCATGAGGGTTCCTTATGGGACTAGATGCTTTGACCTGGTGTGTTCCTGCTGCTCACAGCTTCAAGATAGGGGCTGCTTCAATTTCATGGAGTGCTCTATTTTTATTTGACTATTGCTTATTCCCATGGCTTGATAGCCTGATTTCTCACATGAGCTTCTCCCTTGACTATGGCTGTGGACTGTAGTTGGGTGTGGGTTATTTGTGTAACTACCGGCTCCTCTTACAATACATGGATCTGCTATCCCTAAAACTTGTGCATGGTCTGCTCAACATACCTTTTGATTTTTGTGAGCTTTTGTATATCAAAGGCCATCTTTTTCATAAGGAATTTCGTACCAATCCTATATTAGATGATTCATTTGGTGCTTCCATTGTGAAAAAAAAAAAGTCCAGACCACGAATTTGACTTCCCAACCCACAGGGCTAGGCATACGTTGAAGTTGTGCCATCCTAGATATAAAATTCCTTGCAAATTTTTGGTAGTTCATAAAATTATTCCATTCTCACGGGAGCTTCTATATGCCTGTGAAATAACACTTTAAGTCATTAAAAGTGATGGTTTCTTTGTCAATGCTACTGAGTATCAGCATGTCCCTTAGTTGGTAAGCATGCTGAACCAAAATCTTCTTATCATTTCCTCCATCATTTCTAGATTCAGCCTCATTTATCTCATTTTCATTCTTGAGGTTGCATGCAGTAGACCATAGGGACTGGATAATGCCAAGTATTAAAGACAAAAACCAAAAAATGATCCCAAGTTATTGAGAATCAAAAACTCAAAAACACTTAACCTTCAAACATATTTGGATCATTACAATCCTTTTATAATCATTTAAGTTATAAAAGGGAGGAATGGTTTTCGAGTTTATCATCCACACCTCTCTTGATCCAAAATCATCTTTACAATGATTTTAAAACCATTATGACCTCTCTTCTTTTTTAAAAACATTTTAAAATCCAAATGCCTTATTAATTAGACAGAAATAGTCGAGCCCCAAAGTGGGTCCGGCTAAAAAAAAATTTGTTCGCAGACAACTGAACTAGAAAACTAATATGTTAATTATCTGGCACTGATTCATAGAAAATTTGACTGTTGATTTGTCATTAAAAAATGATTTTATCATTTTATTTCAACTTGTTGACTTTGTGCTAGGAGATCCTTTGACTGGCCTTAAAACTGATCCAAACCTCTGATCGGGCTTTGAAATCTGACCCACTGATTCTCTATACCACATACTTTCATCCTATCAAATCTCATCTCATGAAAAATTTGGGGTCAAAATATATTCGTTGTCAAAGTCGACCTCTCAGAATTGCCTGCAAGAAAAAATGTCAAAAAATACTAAATTGGGTTCGGGATCGACTTCAAAAATTGGGTAAACTGACACTTGGGAAGATGAAAACTAGGGCATTAGTTCTCTGTCATGAGGAGAATATGGATCTATGATTTGGGCTCATGATGAATAACTGGGTACGTTTGGCGATTAGTCAAAGTGGGCTACTTAGAATTTGACAACTGGAAACATTGATAGAAAACATTTTTTGCAAATGGAATAGACTTGGAAAAGTGTGCAAATAGATTCATCATGACTTGCAAATTGATACACTCAAAGTATTTTCAAAATAAAACACAGTGGTATAATCCATTTGATCTAGGAAATCATAGATCTCAAGTTATGATGTCCCAAATAGGGGTACCAATCAATCTGCAAATACTGACACCAGCAAAATTTTAGAAATTACGTTTGGAATCACGTTTGAAAATTGATCAGAAGAATTTGTCATAAGCTGAAACTTGAAACATAACAAGTCTCTGACATCTAAAATACAATGCAAAAGGAAATTTAGCATTTTGGTCAACTAGTCAAAAGTTATAGTATGTCAAACAGGGCTTCCCAGAATTTTGAACATTTACACAAATGCACAAAATAGTAACTGACCAACTTTGAGGGATTCAAAACCTAGTCAAATGGACTCGAAATGACTTGAAATTTGAAACATTGGTTCTTGGGTATGGACACTAAACACTACCAAAGTGGTGAGTCATGAAACCTTTTTGGGTCCAAGATATTTAGATGCAAACATGACCTCTTGTCACTATTTGATAGTACAGTAAAAATGCAGATTTGAAATTTGCTCAAAACGAGACTTCACGAAATGGCTCAGAATGACAATTTAACTTCATGGAACACTTAGATAGGCTGAATAGAAGGTGCTAGAAGCATTGAGCACCTCTTAGGCCTCAAACTGATAGTCAGGTACATGTGCATCAAAAAGCATTTATAAGGCTCAATTTTCTCAAAGGTACTCAAAATTGACCTTGCAATTTTTAGTCCCAACACATCCTAAATTATTTAGTTATGACACACTCAAGAGGTTATAGTTAAGTCCTTCAACATAGTATGCATTGTCACACAAAATCTTATTTGTGAGTTTGATAGAACCTTTTCCTTTTATCAAACATGGTGCATCATTACCAAATATTACACTCTTTCCATCATAAAAATTCAAAGTAAGGAACTTATTTTTGTCTCTAGTCATCTTATGTGAACACCCACTGTCAATGATCCATCTATCATTCTTGTTCACACAAGTCACAAGTGCAGTCACCTCATCTCCATCATATTCATCCTTCATTGCAAAATCCACCACTTCATCATCATGTTCATCAGATTCATCTTTTATTTCCTCTTTAGAAATATAGCAAGACTTTTTGCCTTTGTCTTTGTAATACTTTCTGACTTCATCTCTCCTACTTTTGTACTTGTCACCACCTCTATAGTTCTTCTTCTTTGGACATCTAGCAACAATATGACCAAACTTAATTCAATTGAAACAAATGATAGGTAATTTACCTTTGAACTTTCCTTTACCCTTATGGAATATTCTTGTAAGTAGTGCTTCAAGTTGTTCTACATCTTCCTCATCTGTATCACTGTCACTGGACACATACTTTATCTTTTTTTCTTCTCATCGAGTTCCTTCAATGACACCTTAGCTTTGAAATTAGATTTAATATTTCCAAGTTTGTAATGATCAAAGTTAGATAGCTCAAAAGAAATGAGTCTACCTACCAGACCTTCAAGTGATAGATTATTCCTTGGTAGACATCCCAGTTCTTGAATTACAGAAACTCTAGTGGTATATATAGGCAGTAGTGTTCTTAAAACTTTACTTAGTATAGTATCATCATCTATTTTACCAGTAGCTCCTCTTATTGCATTAACAACTTCTCTTATCCTTGAGACATATTGAGCAATATTTTCACCTTCTTCGATTCTCATATAATCAAACTTACCTCTGAGACTTTCAACTTTGGCTCTCAGAACATTAGTGTCTCCTCCAAAGATGGTGGTTAAGGCATCCCACATTTTCTTTGCATTGTCAAGACCTTTGATATCATGAAATTTGGCATAGCTTAGGATAGAGGCAATCTCCAACATTGCTTGGTTATGTTCTTTCTTCTTTTTTATATCCTTGGTAGTTGGGGCTCTAGCAGGATCAACATGCTCAGTAGTAATGGTAGATTATGCATGATCTCCAAGTCCTCCAAGGTGTAGCTTCATCAAAATTTTCCATGCAGAAAAGTTATCTCTATTGAGCTTGGGTACCTCTCTTTTTGACATCTTGATCTTTGTGCTTCTAGTACCTTCAAACTAGTCCTCTTAAGCAAATGACTATGATAACAATTGTTGGAATACTTTAGAATAACTGGGGGTAGGGTAAATTAGTTATCCAAGGTCTAGATGTATAAATAAAACTTTTCACAGCTTAGTGAACCCATATTACATTTATCATCATGTATGCATACATTATATTATGAAATCACTTAAATCTTGTAGGTTATTGTTAAATCAACTTGCAAAAATGTAAACATGAAACATAATAGATTCAACAACACACTTGGCACAATGATTTATGTGGAAACCCAATTTGAGAAAACCACCAGTAGCATGGTACTCTTTTTCACTCTTCTAAAGTGATGCCCTGTGAAAGGTTACAATACACACTATTAATTGTGACCTTGTTAAAGGATTTCAATCACCCTGTTAGGAGTGAGCCTTGTTAGAGGACTTTAGATCATTCACTTGGAATGTCACCCGATTAAAGGATTTACAAATGATCATTAGGTCAACCTTAATCCAAAGGATTTACCCTATACTGATACAATTATTAGAGAGTAACAATAAGGCTTGATTTGATAACAACTTGCGACTCTATTTTTAGATTATAGATCTCTATTTTAGTCCTTCATTCTACTTGGACTTCACACATTTCAACTTTGATAGCTTGTTCACCCTTCAAGAATTCATACCCTTAAGCCTTCTTACTTAACATACCAATGTAGAATCTTCTCTTAGGTCACTTGATGAAGCAAAACCCTTAACTCCTTATCTTCTTTAGGTTCTCACACATGCCAACCCTTACTTCTAACTAGCCATTCCTATAAATAGAAAATTTGGATATTTTTCTTCTCATTCTCCATTGTCCAATTTAGGGTTAGGACAAATTAGGTAGGATATAATGAATCTACCCTATATTTCATCTCTTCTAGAAAATTCTCCTTCAATCCTTTTTGAATTCACCTCAAAATAGTTTAACTTGAATTCTATGCAACCAACTCATCAATCTTATCCTCCACCTGGTTCACACAATCCGAGAAAAAAAACTTGTTAGCTTAGATCCATCAAATTCACGATCTTTCAAATAATGTAGTGACTCGACATTAACTTGATTTTGATGCTCAACACATACTGCATTACTTGACATCCTCTATAAAATTACTCAGCACAAACTAAAGTTTACTGGTGCTCAACATCAACTAAACTTTATTCGACATCCACTATTTTTCTCAGCATACACTAGAATAGACTTTTATTGATGTAGTGCTCATCTGGATGTACCCCAAAATGAGGTGATCCAAAAACTAGTAAACAAACACACAATGAAAAATGAACAAGGGGAATGAGATTTAGATCCGAAGAGACACTATTTCATATATTTGGATCAAGAAGATTACATCCAACATGCCTAGCTCTACGACCTTTCAGTTTACAATCATTAACAAGGAGAATACATCTTTCAAAAAAGCACAAATCTCCAGACTCAAATACAAACTTCTAAATCCAAGCTACTCCACCTAATACTCCTCTACCAAAATTATTTGATTAAGGGTCTACCCAAGATCCCCTACTTATACCAATCTAAGCCACAAGTTGGCCTAGAATGCTAAAAACTAAATAGTCCTAACATTAAATACTTTAAGAGCCACAAGTTGGCCTCCAATAGAAATTAAATGTTCGAAATTGATACCCGAGAAAAATTATGATATCTCATAGATTTGATTGAATTATAACTTGTTCTTTGAAAAAAAGGTAGTACTTTAGTCCTCTACAACCCCTTAAGCTTGCTAAGGATGATTCATTAAGTATATCTTTGGATTCATCTTGGAAGTCACACATAGAAACTCATCATGCAAACTACCAAAATATGACACTCTAGGAGAATTTCCATATCTCCCAACTTATAATGAATTAGTACTTGTGATCTTAACTAGAGATAGTACTCTAGGCCCTCTTCAATACATAAACTTCACATCCTTTAAGTCATTGTAGAAAATTAGTTACATAGCCCACAATAAGCACCAAGAAACTAGAAAACACAGTTCTAGTAGCAAGGTAAAAATGGCTCAAAACTGAGAACATGCAGGATAGTAGTGCAACCCACGATGCTCCTGCATCAGTTACTCAGCTCAAAATGATTTTCTACTTGGCTTTTACTAACTTTTCTTGGAACCTACTATCCACTTAGTCAAGCTTGGCAGAAAAAATTTGTTTAACTTGTTCTTCTATACTTGCTTAGTGTAACCAACCTTTGTAACCTTATGTAGATTATCAATACATCATGTTGTCACTGTATCAACTAATTCTTATACTCCTTAACATAGAATAACTCAAACTTTCCTCTAGGTGCTATTGTTACATCTTTTTATCAAATCCTCTTCATCAATCAAATAAGTGATAGTACTTAAATCATATAAGTATTTGTCTTACTAGAAAATAGAAGGTTTGACATCAGTGACAAAACAATGATTGAAACATATATATTGATCATACTTATATCAATCTATTGCCAATAGTCTCCCTATTTAACGATCTTCCTCAATCTATTCTCAACATCATTTGTTAAAATATAATTTAAATATTTTAAGATATATCATTATTAACTTTAAAGTTAATAAGCATATTAGTTTTCAAAAGAAAAAAGATGAGAAATCAGAGAGACAAGAGTTGGTTACAGAACTAAAAAGTCACTAGAAGAAACCAAATAGTTGCTGGAGAATGTATTTATTGTAAAACCTTTTTGTTAGAAAAGGGATTTTTCTCTCTACAAACAGTTTGAGAGATGGAGTAGAGGGGATACACCATTTTAGTTTGGCATTTCACTTTATGTATTGGGGTTTTCTATTTTGATCTCTATAATAGATTTGGCATAAGTTGCAAGCAAATAAAATTAGAGCATTGTATTTGTGTGTTGAGAACAAAGAAGAATTTCATTTTTGAATCAGCGTATTTGAGTGTTATCTTTCTTATTATAGCCAATCAAAGAATTGATGTATTTGAATTTTGAGCACTTTCCTTGTATCTTGAGTCAAAAGTTGAATCTGTTGTGAATTGGAGAATTTGCATCAATTCCTATCATAGAAATTAGATCAAATTTCTCATATTTTTGCATTGCATTTGCATAAGTAGCATTCATATTGCATCACTATTGCTAGGGAGTCATAGGTATTATGAATTCTTGGAGTTGGTTAGGTTTAGAATTATATTTCACTACATGAGTTAGTTTTGTCTAGGGATGGCTTGGTTTTCCTCTTCCATTCTTGGGTTAAGAACATAACCAATTAGTTTAGGAATTAAACTGTAGACACCTAAATTTGATTACACTATTTTAGTAATCCTATTTAGTTATCTAAAAAGTCATTATTAATTAAATTCTTATTTAATTAACCCTTTGCCATCCCCTAGTTGATTAATTTAATTAGTCATCTATAGTCCTAATTGATAAATCAAATAATCTATTATTTATCAATTAAATCCTTTTCTCCTATCTAATTCCAAAATTCCCATTTATTAAATAAATCTATTTGATAAATGAAATCCTCAAAATCTAAAACCCCTAACCTATCCCTAATCCTCCATTTAGCCTAATCCACCCCATCCACCCATACTAACCAAGCTTAGCCACTAACTCACCCACCCTCATTAATGCCATCCACTTGCACATCTCTAACATCCCTAATCTAATCCTAAACCCAAGCCTAATCCACCCCCTAATGTTGTCACATTCCTTAAACAAGTTTAAGACTTTCCTAATCCAAACCAAAGTCTCCCCTCAAAAAACCCAACCACTAAGTCATGAGTGCTCTTACAAAACATAAAAGACTCTTACAAGCCCACTCATGACTCTTACACCCATCTTTCACACTCTTCCCTCTTCCACACTCATTCCTCTTACATCCCTCTTACATACTCAACCCCACTCATCATGCCTTTAACCAACCCTTTACCCTACCCTCTCACACTCATCCTCCTTGTGACAAGTGTCACCTTTCCATTGGTGCTAAACAAGCACAATCCATGTGCTCTCCTTTGAGTGCATCCTAGCCCTCCTTAAGCCTTCATCCATCCTTGCATCTAAGCCCTCCATCCCTCTACCCCTTAGCCTATAAATTGAATCCCATCCCAAGCCATTTCATCAACAATCTTTGAGCTAAAGTTACCATGCTATTTTGAGAACCAAAGCCATCAATCTTATCCTTATAATGCCAAATTGAGAGCTCACAAAGCTACCAATTTTCCATTACCCATCTCCATTGAAGCAGCTTTTGAGCATCTTGAGCATACATCCACAGCAAAAGGACACATCTATAGAATCCAGAAAGCATGGAGTGTTTTCTCTTGTGAGGTTTGCACTTCTTGTTTGCTTTCTTTGTCTAAGCATATATGTGAATTTAGTTTTTGGTTTGTGAATGTTTACTTTATTTGTTAATGTTCTTTGCATACTAAATCTTGTTCTACATTTTGGCATGCCCGGTGGGACCCCACTATGGGTCATTTAATCATCTATTTTCATCTATATGTCATTTTTCTAACCATCTAATGTTTTTTGTTGTTTGAGTGTGTTGTGAGGGTGTTTTGCTTGTTTTTGCAGGTTAAAGAACGCACTTAGGAAGAAGAAATACCATCTAAAAAAAAAATTTGCGTTTTTCAACTTTTTTGGCGCAGTTTTGGTCTGCAACCTGTTCTGTCTGCAAAAATCCGCGTCTGCACAAATCGACGTTTGCGAAAATCCGCGTCTGCGCAAATTGACGTCTCCGCCACCACCAATCCAAATCGTCGTCTGCAAAAATTTGCATCTGCGCAAATTGGCGTCTCTACTTGTCACCTATTTTCTGTGCCGCGAAATCTGTTCTGTCGTCTTCGAATACTAGCATTTAGACCATTTTAAGCATTTTTACGCGTAGAAAAAATAGCAAAAAAAGTTAAATTTTTTTTTTTCCATAGTTAAGCTCTCGTTTTTGAAGATTTTGGCTAACTAACTAAATTGCTTTTTTTTTTTTTGTCTTATTGCAGGTTGGAGCACATATGGAACCACTAACCATGTTTCTTGCAGGTTTTCATGTTGCTAAAAAATGAACTTGAATACTTAACCATTTGTCTTTGAATGCATGTTGCTAAAAAATGAACTTGAATGGTTAAACACATTTGCCATTGAATGAATGTTGCTCAAAACACACTCTTGAATGCCATGGATTAAAATCAACTTTCCTTGGAATGCATGCTTAAAACAACAAATCCAATCTTGAATGCCAAGGATCAATTAACCATTGCAATATCAAATACTTCATTTGGAGCTTCTAAAATTGAATAAAACAAATCTCTTTTCCACATGCAATCTAGGTAAAGTTTGATTTTTGGACATTTAAGAAACTTTGTTAAGTTAAAATACAAATTTACAAAAATCAATTTGAGTAGTTCCTTGGACTCACCTCTTTTCTAATCACCCATCAAATATTAACCATTGGTTGCAATCTCAGCACCATTTATGGGGATGGGTCTACTTGAAAAAGGTGTTAAATGTTCCACAATCTAACTCACTCACTTGGTCTTTGAATGTTTGCTTTAACTTTATCAAAATTCTTAAATGGCCAAAACTCTAGATTAAATTGATCACACTTCAAGTTTGGGCACTAAAATTGAACAACAACTGACGTGGAGAGCCTCCGGGTGCGCGCTTGAAATCGAATCTCACACACTTTTGTTTTGGGCTTAAAACAAACTCACACTCAATCTTGAATGCCTTAAAGAAAATTAATCGATACTTGACGTGGAGGGCCTCCGGGCACGCAAGTTTGCTTTTGTTGACCCTAACTCTTCTTATTGTTTGCATTCTTTGATCGATTTACTTTTGTTGGCGCTTCAAGTTGGAATTGAACATTGTCTCTTAAACATGAGTGCTTGCAAAGTCTAGATTAGCACACATAAGAGTTAGTTGGTAAAAGAACAAGCGTGTTTTTTAGCCCAAGGTCATCCAAGTCTTCTCTCCCCTTGTCGTCTTTCGAGGCCATCTTGGGTGCATAAGATTAGGATCTAAAACCTTGTTTCTTTTTAGGAGTCCTACTTGGGGATTTCATCACCCCTTGGATGACCTCAACTCCAGTGTTCAGGCGGAGTATAAGAATCGGGAGGTGAATCGAAAGACACCTCTCTTGGGATCAAGATTTTGTCATTCGGGCTAAGCCTCAAGGAACTTTATACCCTTGAGAAGTGAAAGAGGAGAAGTGGGTTACCGCTCCTCTCGGCTGCGTGACATCCTTTTGGTCTCATCTATGGATTTGGGCCTCACGTACCTTGCGTATATCGAGGACTCCCTAGCTAAACCAACTGTCAGCCTTGCAGAAAACCATCTAGGATGTTAATGTGTTTGGAGTGACTGATCGAAACATTTGTAGAACATACACACTCCTCGGCGCAAGTATCACATTCTGAGAACCACAAACTTCTATCTGGGTCTTCCTATCTATTGCTTGTTTTTATTTATTGAATGAATGTTTGCCAAACTTGGTCAATCCTAGCTTAGGGAACACTTAGCATAGTCACTGCCTATTTTGGAAGTTGAACAAGTTGAATAAAAACAACTGAGATTTTTCCCAAAGCCAAGCAAATTCAGGAATTTATGTCGGAACAACCCAAACCCAAACAGAAGTTTCACAAGGTCAAACTCAAGCCATCTCTAGCATACCAAGAACTTTCAGCCAAGAGAAAAGAAATAACACCAAGCCCACGAATTGCCAAACTCCACAAAGCAGAGGACAAAGCTACTGACGAAGCACTTCAAGAGGCCTAGTTAGAGCGCACCATCAAATTTAGCCAACATCCAGGAGTTAATCCTACTTATGCCTTACCAACTAGGCATGATTTCTATGATTAGACACCCTTGTTTCTCCACATCTTCTTGGATAAGCTTTACTTTAGAGTCATCTTTGTAGAAAAGCCAGCCATCTTAGGTTATCCCCTTAAGCATTATTAGCTCATCCATCTCATTTAGGATCATACCATCTAGCCAGCAATCAAAAATCTGCACATCTAAGCTTTCAAAATTGTTGTCACCTTGCTAAAAGTTTGCCATTCCTAAAATCTTCCAAATCCACCAATCTCACCAAGGTTATCCCTTTGAAAGAGCTTTGTCTAGGGTAATCTAGCTTTGTCACTTGTTATCCCTCATCACCTTGAGCTAAAGGTTGGGATCCACAAGTGGTCAATCTCGTGTTCTTCCTAAAGGATCATCAGTCTATCCTTAAGTTGACACAATCACCACCAAGCTTACACATAGGAAAGCAGACCTTTTGTTCTTTGACAACATATCTTTGAAGTTAAAACCCCCAACCCAATCCTCCTTAGGTTTTTTCATATAGCTTTGCCTCAACCTAGGAAATCATTTGCATAGAAAAGCCTTCCCCCTTTTGCATCCATCAGCATTATTGCATCTCATCCCTAGGAGCATTTTTCATGTCACCTGTCACTCGCTTAGCCAAGAAGAAAGAAACAATGGAGCCCTATCATTTGGATCGAACAGCCTCACCCCCCTTGAGCACTCAGCCATCCTTCAGCCCAGAGCAAGCTATGCCATCACCTACTGACATTGAAGCTTTCATGAACCAACCAGGAAATGCAGTATTGGTAAACACCATTATAGACAAAAAAAAAGAGACAATCATGGCTAATTTTCGAAGGGACAATGTAGGAACCTTTGACTTTGGAAGACCCCCCCCATTATCAGATCCATCTCACCTATTGTTTGGGTAGCTACCACCACCCATAGGCTCTTATGATCCAAATTATCCTCAATATATTCCAAAAGAAGAGCCTCCAGCCAATCCATATGACCCAATAGACCCAAACATACCATCATCCACCCAAGTTGAAATCTCCATGCCGCAAGCCAACCCAGCCACCACCACTCCATCCTTGGTTCATACCTCTCTGCTCCAAACCCCCTTTACTCAAAATACCTCACCGTTCACCCCCTTCACTATTGCTGCTGCTCCCCAACCCAGCCTTCCAAATCCACCCATCTCCCAAATCAGTGCTAGCATCTTTGGCCAACCTTAGCAATATACAACAGGGATGCCACCCATGGGGCCAAGTAATCAACCTTTCATCGCCCCCAGCTTGTTCACCACAGCCCAAAGTACAATCCCATCATTTCCATGAAGTCTTGGGAGCTCAATACCACCAGCTAAAAATCCACAAGCTACTACCTTCACTCCAAAAAGCTATCAAAACCCACAAGCTACTGCCAATCTTCTACCAAGCTCCCAAGTGACCCCGACTCCCACCACCACTCTACCAAGCTTCCAAATCCAGCCACAAAGCTATCAAACCCCATCAGTTCCATTCCCAAGCTTTCAATTCCCACCACCTCCACCACCAACTAATCCATTACCTCCAATTACCAAATACTTTTCAATGCCACTTCTAGGAGGTAATCCACCACCCCAGCCAACCACCAATTATTTGCAGATAACATCCCAAATGGGGGCACAACCCACATATATTGGTCAAACCCCACAAGCCCTCTGATCCTTTCCCCAAGCCTCACAACCATCTTATACCTTACCTCCACAAAGCAATCCATTTATCCCACAGCCAGCTTATGTTCCTCAATCCCAACCTCAAATCCCATATCAACAGCAAGCCTCGTAGCACATGCAGCAATATGCGCCACCTCCCCCTCAATAACCCGTCATCCACCATGCAGCTACCCAAACAATGTACAATCCCTATCAGCAAATCCCTCACAACCATCCATATTCAGTGGCTCCATCTAGCACATACCTACCTCAAGGCACTCCTACATTAGGGGCACCCCAACCATCACCTATCAATTCAGAGTGGGAGAAAATGAAGACAGCTCTGAAAGCCATCCAAGAAGGGAATGATCCAAAGACATTCAAGTTTGAGAATGTGTGTCCTTACCCATTTGACAGAGTCATTACCACGACACCATTTCCCAACACTTTGAGGTACCTAAATTTGACAAATTCAGAGCAAAAGGAGACCCTATCACACATATCAAAGAATTTTACATGCATTGCAAGGACATGGCATACAATGATGTCTTCCTCTTGCACCTTTTTCCCAAAAGCTTGGCTGGACCAGCTCTTGAATGGTTTTATAGAATCCCCTATGGCACAATTAAAAAATTTGTTGAATTATCTGAGGCATTTGTAGCCCAATATGCCCATCTTGTTGAAACAGAGCTATCAATAGTTGATGTTGTCCACACCAAGAAAAAAGGTGGAGAAAGCCTTGCCGAATACCTACAAAGATGGAAAACCCTTACCACCCGCATATCCTGCACTTTGCCAGAATGCCATGTGGTGAAAATGTTTATTGATAATGCACATCCCAGCTTGGCTCACCACATGACCATGAACTGTTTGCAGACCTATAAGGATATCAAAGAGATAGGAATGATTCTTGAGTAAGGACTCATCAAAGATGGTGTGGTAAAGATTTACAAAGAGGCCAACCAAAATCAATCACATTCCAATGACAAGTCTAGGTATTGGAACAAAAACAAGCATGTTGCAACAGATGGGGTTACTAACACCAGACATGTGAATATCGTTGGTCCTTCTGAAAACCAATCTAACCCACCATATCAAACAAACAACCAACAAGCTATCAATTACCAACAACAAAATAACCAAAGCTATCAAAACCACAATACAAGACCCAACTTTCAAGGGTCTAACAATCAAGCTAATGCCATCAATGTAGCTGTAGGGCAAAAGCCCAGATTCCAACCTGCACCTAGAAACTATACACCCCTTGGTGAGCCATTGGATGTTATTTTTGAGAAATTGGCTAAGGAAAACCTCATCAAATTTCCTCCTACCCAGCAAATTGATCCAAGCCAATCCAAAGTTGCATGGTACAAGGACAATGAGTATTGCAAGTTCCATAAGGTAAACGGTCACACCACCCTCAGATGCATGAAACTGAAAGACTATGTGCAGGACCTCATTGATCAGAAGGAAATCACTGTTGGTGCCCAAACCTCTCCCAATGCAAGCTTACAGATTTATCAAAATGCTTTTCCTCCACACAACAACCAAAATCCTGGAAAAGAACCTATCCAAAACAACACCAACAACCGCCAGCCAAACCAACAGCATGGGAAGAACAATGACCACACTTCATCCTATATAGACTATGGTAGCCTTATAGGTTGTATATCTGAGAAAGAGCCTTCTGTCAATGTTATCAATATTTGAGGACCAGACAATGAGTGTGCGGTCACCACTCGAAGAGCGCGATTTAACATTGCAGGCCCACTAGTTTCATCAGCACCATCAACTCCATCAAAAAGTTGGTATAATATCTTGGAACACCTTGGGAACATGCCAGCCCAAATATCCATTTTAGACCTTCTCCGCACTAGTCCTGTGTAAAAAGACATCCTTGACAGTGCTCTCATAGAATCTCGTGTCCCTTCTGATATCAATGCTACTAATTTTCATAATCTTTTTGGACACCTTTCATCCTCATGTGCCCTATCTTTTAAACCCACCGACATACCCGCAGTTGAGCCAGATCACACCCTTCCACTTCGCATAGCCATCATGGTATCAAATTTTGCTATGAAAAGAGTAATGATAGATAATGGATCAGCCTTGAACATTTGCACCCTAAAATTCATAAAACAAGCTGGGTATACTGAGGCAGATATGATCAGTGAGGTTATCACCATCAAAGCTTATGACAACTTGGAAAGGACCACAGAAGGGACTATTTTGCTACCAATCAAGGTTGGGTCGGTCATTCAAGAGACAGTTTGCCATGTTGTTGATCTAAACCTACCATTTAACATCCTCCTCGGTCGCCCATGGATTCATGCTATGAAGGTCATTCCATCCACCTACCATCAGTGCATCAAATTTTGGCATCAGGGCACTGAGGTAACCATCCATGCCGATCTAGAACCCTTTGCTTACTGCAATGCGGTTGAAGCTTCATATACAAACCATTGCCCTGGAATAGACATCAGCACAGCCATCGCCAGCTCATCCCACACTTGTAATGATGCAGAAACCATCCTTGCCTCCACCCTATCTACTGTAAAGATCAACAACAAAGGTTGTGGAGAATATAGTCTATCAGATGCATTTTCTATCGGAGCAATCCCACTTGATCCACATACCCATGGACGGCCAACATATCACAAAGCCAAGGAGATTCCACCTCCTTGATACAAATAGTTTGTCCCAACCACCTTTGTGTCCTCAAAAACCCCTCTTCATGAGGAGCTCACTCCAGATATCAACAATTGGTTACATAAGGATGCACCTCCAAGAAATCAAGCACGCCTTGATCACTTTAGCCAGAAGTATCCCCAACAACATAAGCTCATCACTGAAAAATGGAACTATCAAGGAGGTGGACTAGGACCAAAAGAAAGGGGCATGCAATGTCCCATCGAAGCACATAATTGGGAAATGAAGTCAGGTCTTGGCTTTGGCATACCCACAACTGGGGGCACCAACGAGAACGGTCACGCTTTTTCGAACATCCACCACGACCTTGTCAAAATCGAAGACATTCTTGAGGAAGTTGAAAAGAGAGCCTACAACGATATCCCAGACCAAATCTTCCTAGGAGACTCTATTCTCTGAGAACTATCCATCCATCTCATTGACCTACCACTTGCTCATCCATAACTCATAGATTGGGACCAACCAAGTGTCATACATATTGATGAGTTCACATCAGAGGAAGCACTTCTAAGATTCATGGGAGCCAAAACTCCTCATAAGAAGACAAAGCCAGATTCTGCCTACATCTACAAGCTAGATCCCAAGGGGTATTTTGGAGAAAATCCCCAACCTAGTTTCGATACACCCAAAACTGGAACTAAGGTAAATTTGGGACTAGCTAAGGCAACAAAGAGAACCCCTCAGTAAGAAAATCTAGAGCCACAAGCAGAACATGAGGATTTAGTATTGCCTCCTCAAGATAATCGACCAGAGGTGTCTTCTATTCTAATAGAGGATACTAGAGAAGTCAACATTGGTTCTTCAGAGATCCCTAGAACTGTTCACATTGCTGCATCCCTATCACAAGACCAAGCTGACCTCCTCTTTGAGGTTTTACAAGAGAACATTGGCCGATTTGCATGGTCATATCAGGACATGCCAGGACTTGATCCAAAGCTTGTAGTTCATCATCTTGCAGTCAATCCAAAGATCAAGCCCGTAAGACAAAAGCTTAGAAAAATGCACCCCAAGGTGGCCTTACTAGTCAAAGCTGAACTAGAAAGAATGTTAGCTGCTAAGGTTATCCGACCTATCGACTACTTAGAATGGATCTCCAACATGGTCCCTGTCAATAAGTCTTCCGGTGACATCAGAATCTGCACTGATTTTAGAGATCTTAACAAAGCTTGTCCAAAGGATGATTTTCCCTTGCCCAACATAGATATGATTGTAGATCTTACAGCTGGACATGAAGTTCTATCCCTTATGGATGGATTTTCCGAGTATAATCAGATCAAGATTGCAGAAGAGGACCAGCATAAGACAACATTCACTACCCCTTGGGGAACCTTTTGCTACACCATGATGCCTTTTGGCCTAAAGAATGCTGGGGCTACCTATCAAAGAGCTATGACAGCCATTTTCCATGATCTTATCCATAGCATTTTGGAGGATTATGTAGACGATATCCTAGTCAAATCTCACACCTTCATGGATCATCTTGCTGACCTGGAGAAAGTCTTTGATAGGTTGGCCCAATATCATCTCATGCTAAATCCCAAGAAGTGTGTCTTTGGGGTCACATCTGGCAAGCTTCTAGGCTTCATAGTTTCTAAACGAGGTATAGAGATCGACCCCAAAAATTTGAAGGCTATCTTAAACATGCCTCCTCCCCAGACATTGCGATAGCTTCGCTCTCTTCAGGGAAAACTTCAATCTGTCTGGCACTTCATCTCCCAACTTGCAGATAAGTGTACACCGTTTTCACACTTGCTAAAGAAGAATGAGAACTTCAAGTGGGATCTTTTATGTCAGTGCAACTTCGATCAGCTCAAGCAGTATCTCACCAATCCCCCTATCTTGGTTCCACCAGTTCCTGGTCATCCCTTGATCTTGTATATATCAGCAACACCTACTGCTCTAGGGGCACTTCTAGCACAACATGATGATTATAGCAGAGAGAGAGCCATCTACTATATCAGTAGACCCCTAGTTGGTTATGAACTAAATTACACTCCTATGGAAAAAGCTTGTTTGGCAGTTGTTTTCTCAACTCAAAAGCTTCGCCACTACATGCTAAGTCATACCATCCAACTAGTCTCCAAGATTGACCCTCTCAAGTATATGCTCTCCAGAACAACACTTACAGGCCATTTGGCCAAATGGGTTATGCTACTAAGTGAGTTTGACATCCAGTATGTGGACAGAAAAGCAATCAAAAGGCAAGCTATAGCAGATCACCTAGCCGATGCACCTCTAGTAGATGCATATCCTTTGCTCACAGAATTTCCAGATGAGCATATCTACCTAATTGAAGAACAGCCCCCATGGAAGCTTTATTTTGATGGCTCATACACCTCTCATGGATCAGGGGCAGGAATATTATTAGTTACACCTCAAAGAGATTAGATTCCAAAAGCCTTCAAGCTACAATTCCCTAGCACCAACAATATAATAGAATATGAAGCTCTTGTAGCAGGATTAAAGATAGCTGCAGAATGGAATATCACTGAGTTACAAGTCTTTGGTGATTCCCAACTCATCATCAAACAAGTCTTAAATGAATATCAAACCAAAGATGAAAAGCTATTACCCTACAAAGAGCTAATTGATCAGATGACCCAGCATTTTACAAAGCTTCAGTTTACACAAGTGCCACGAATGCAAAATAAAGCAGCAGACGCCATGGCCACTATCGTCTTACTCTTGGAAATTCCCCAAGATGCTACGCAGTATGAATTTTTAGTTAAGCAGCTCCTCACACCCGCTTATGCAAATGAGGATTCAAACCGTGTTTGTATCTTGGTTGGTTCCCAATCCCCTTGGTACCATGAAATTCACGCTTACCTTAACGATGGTATCATATCCCCTCACCTCACATGCACCCAATGCCAGAACCTTATTCGAAAATCATCTCGCTATGTTATCATAGCCAATACCCTATATCGTCAGGGTTATCACGATACTCTCTCTCGATGTTTAGATGAAAATGAGGCCGCAATGGCATTAAAAGAAGTACATTCCAGACTTTGCGGTGCCCACATGAGTGGTATTGTCCTAGCATGACAAATCCTTAGAGCGGGCTACTATTGGCCTACCATTGAAGAAGATTCTTGTGACTTTGTCAGAGAGTGTCTCCCATGTCAGCAGCATGCAAATCTTGTGCACGCTCCAGCACAGGATCTACAACCTATTGCACCACCTTGGCCTTTTGCTTGTTGGGGCCTTGATCTAGTTGGAACTATCACACCTCTCTCATCTGATGGACATAAATGGATAATAACAGCTACAGACTATTTCACTAAGTGGGTGGAAGCAGTCCCCCTAGTCTCAGCTACAGGAGTTCAAGTCTCCAAGTTCATCTTGTACCACATTGTTTGCCACTTCGGCATCCCATCCACCATCTTCACTGACCACGGAGGTAACTTTGAAAATCTCAACATGGAAGAATTATGCACTTCCCTCCACATCCATCACCACTTTTCTAGCCCATATTTCCCACAAGGTAACGGCCAGGCAGAGGCGACTAATAAAACCCTCCTCAAAATCCTAAAGAAAGTTGTCAATGGTTCTGGCCGTGATTGGCACCTTCAAATAAATCCAGCTCTATGGGCCTATCGAACTTCCTTCCATACATCCACAGGCACAACTCCATACTCCCTAGTCTATGGTGCCAAAGCGGTATTACCTATAGAAGTTGAACTTCCCTCACTACGCATATCTTTGCGAGGGAAAATCTCAGATGAAGAATACAGAGTAGCTCGACTCACCCAGCTAGATCTCTTAGACGAGAAGAGACAAAAAGCCTATGACCATCTCACAGTTTATCAAACTCATCTCAAAAGGAATTTCAACAAGAAGGTGCTCCCACGACACTTTCAGCCAGGTGACATGGTCCTCAAAGAAAATATGAAAGTCCAAGCAGATCGAGAAAAGAAAGGAAAGTTTGAACCTACATGGCTTGGTCCTTATGTGGTTACTGCCTCCTTTGGCTCCATAGCCTATCAATTATCTACACCAGAAGGAGAACTCTTGAATGATCCCACTAACATCATTCATCTCAAGAAGTTCTATGGTTGAAGATCCTTGGTATACCCAGCTTTTGAAAAATACAAAAAAAAAAAAAATAGTAAAGAGAAATAAGCGTCCAATGGTAAAAACTTGGCAATTCAAGTGCCTTGGATAGGTACCTTGGTAAAAACCTGGTAATTTAGGCACCTTGTGTGCTAAAGACTAATCCATTATCTATCACTATCCTATCCCTCATCCATCCACCCACCATCACATAAAACACTTGCTTGTTCCCTTGGTGTTCCAATCAAATATCCAAAATCTGATGGAGCTTGTCAATACCTCCTGTACAGCTTGTAAATCTTGTACCAAATCTTGTATTATACCTTGTAAATCTTGTACCATACCTTTTATATATTCGAATCTTGTCCAAAGCTTGTACCATATTTCAGCTTGTAAATAATCTTGTATCCTAGCCTATATCCTATCACATGCACACACAGAATCCCATTTTCCTTAAGCTTTTCACAAACCATCTACCTATCCACCTATAAACTATTATAGACATCCCATCCTTCACAAACATTTCCATCTCACAAAAAACCAAAACATGAACAAACTTGTACATTTGTAACATATCTTGGTCTGTCAGCTTGTACATCCTCTTTAGCTTAGTATCATTGTATCTATCCGGCTTTCGTGTTAGTTCATCCCTGGTCAACATCTTGCACACATCGCACACTTTGGTTAGATATTCCAATGCATCCTTTAGCTAGATCTCCTATCACCAAAGTGTTATCCTTCTTAGTTCATCTTGCCAGACGCATCACTCATCCAGATCCATCAGCTTAGGTGCTCTCTGATAGATCCTTGCAGGATATAGCTTTTCTCATGTCTGATCTTGGTTCGTTAGTACCTCGTCCTACCCATCTCATTGGCAAACAGTTCTCTTTTGGATTTTTGCTTTCTTTTGATTTGGGATCTTCCCTTTTGGGTCTTGAAATATATTTTCCAAGCAATCTCCTTGTTCCCTCCTCAAGGTTGCCACGATCTTCCATATCATGGTATGCTGCAAATGGGGCAATTAGAGCGTAAGGTCTTGATCAGGTCTTTTGCTTGTTTTCTTTTTCTGCTTGTGGGTTACCTAGTGTCGTTTCCACGCTGCTTCCTCTGGGATTCATGTGTGATACTGGGGCAATCCTTGTGTGTTTATTTTGAGTCAGTTCGTCAGTCCTCTGGACGGTTGGTAAAAAGGCCTTGATGTTCTTGGTAACCCTGACAATTAACCAACAGTCCTATAGCAAATCTAGTGCTCAACTACATGGTGGTACTTCTCTTTGAAGTATCCCCCCGCTCAAAAAGCTTCAATGGATTCCCTTCATCTCCTTTATCCCCCATCCATATCCTACATCTGTCACTCCTACCCTAGCTTATGCATCAGTATCTCTTTGAATCACTCCTCACGCTTAGCTTTAGGGATCCACAATCCTAGTCTTAGGGATCCACCAATCAAATCAATCCACCAAGCCTCATCTTTTGAGATCCACAATCCTAGTCCTAGGGATCTCTGAAACCCATCTTCCACCAATCTGACTCTTTGAAATCTTGTTGCATCATCTTTTATCATCCCATCATCCCTCCCCTTCTCCACAGATTTTGTTTATAGTGCTCCGCTCCTCCATCTCCCCCCCCCAGTCCTGGAAAGTCTTAAGCTTGCTTTACTTTTGTGCCTCTGATTTCCCTTCATCATTCTCCCATAGTGAGAGTTTGAGCTAATTCAGCCCCTTATCTTTGCCAACCTGTGTCATAGCTCATCTCAATTTCTTTTACCTTTCAAGAAGTCATCGAGCCTCATTTCTCTCCCTGTCGCCTTCTTGAGGGGGCATCATCTAAGTCTAGTCTCTCCTCTTCTTATCCGAGACTGGGGCAACCTTGTTGCTAAAACATCTTCCTCGTGTCATCTTCATTCAAACTTCTTTGAAATAGTGTTGTCTTAACACTATGTCAAAGAGGGGCAAAATGTAGACACCTAAATTTGATTACACTATTTTAGTAATCCTATTTAGTTATCTAAAAAGGCATTATTAATTAAATTCTTATTTAATTAACCCTTTTCCATCCCCTAGTTGATTAATTTAATTAATCATCTATAGTCCTAATTGATAAATCAAATAATCTATTATTTATCAATTAAATCCTTTTCTCCTATCTAATTTCAAAATTTCCATTTATTAAATAAATCTATTTGATAAATGAAATCCTCAAAATCTAAAACCCCTAACCTATCCCTAATCCTCCATTTAGCCTAATCCACCCCATCCACCCATACTAACCAAGCTTAGCCACTAACTCACCCACCCTCATTAATGCCATCCACTTGCACATCTCTAACATCCCTAATCTAATCCTAAACCCAAGCCTAATCCACCCCCTAATGTTGTCACATTACTTAAACAAGTTTAAGACTTTCCTAATCCAAACCAAAGTCTCCCCTCAAAAAACCCAACCACTAAGTCATGAGTGCTCTTACAAAACATAAAAGACTCTTACAAGCCCACTCATGACTCTTACACCCATCTTCCACACTCTTCCCTCTTCCACACTCAGTCCTCTTACATCCCTCTTACATACTCAACCCCACTCATCATGCCTTTAACCAACCCTTTACCCTACCCTCTCACACTCATCCTCCTTGTGACAAGTGTCACCTTCCCATTGGTGCTAAACAAGCACAATCCATGTGCTCTCCTTTGAGTGCATCCTAGCCCTCCTTAAGCCTTCATCCATCCTTGCATCTAAGCCCTCCATCCCTCTACCCCTTAGCCTATAAATTGAATCCCATCCCAAGCCATTTCATCAACAATCTTTGAGCTAAAGTTACCATGCTATTTTGAGAACCAAAGCCATCAATCTTACCCTTATAATGCCAAATTGAGAGCTCACAAAGCTACCAATTTTTCATTACCCATCTCCATTGAAGCAGCTTTTGAGCATCTTGAGCATACATCCACAGCAAAAGGACACATCTACAGAATCCAGAAAGCATGGAGTGTTTTCTCTTGTGAGGTTTGCACTTCTTGTTTGCTATCTTTGTCTAAGCATATATGTGAATTTAGTTTTTGGTTTGTGAATGTTTACTTTATTTGTTAATGTTCTTTGCATACTAAATCTTGTTCTACATAAACAAATTCATTTCATATCATTCATAAGGGATTTGTACCTTTCAATTTAGAGGAAATCTATCAAATCAATGACAGATTATCCAATTGTTGGTAGATGGTCATTTCTTTTAGATTTGGGCATTTGGGAGTTTATTAAAAAAGAACAATCTATTTACCAACAAGGTTCACCAAAATGAATAGGAAGAAAATGGAAACCCTCTTCCAACCCTAATTTCCAAAAGGAATAATCCAAATTGATTAAGCACAAGAGAGTGGTCAATGCAGAAATGGATCAAGCAATGGAAACTAGGGAGAAAGGGGGTTATATGATCTTCCTATTGTGGGGGAGTATGTGCCAAAATCCTAAAATAGATAAAATAAAAATAATCACCTTGAATCTATAAAATGTTGTTTTTTGAAAAATCTTCAACCCTTTCTAGATTGGAAATGTCAAGACAAAGAAAACCCAGAAATCTTTGGTGTTTTTGAAGGGAGGTCGACCTTGATCCTATTGGTGATGTACAATGTTACCCCAAGATACAATTGTACCCTAAAAATTTGACCTTGACCTACATTGCTCCAATGAATTTTCTATTTTTAGAGGTCACAAGTTCAACAAAAGGGTATGTGAATGTTCTCTCCAATTTTTTGTTCCACATATATATCTACAAGAAAAATGGTTTGTTTGTTGGATGGGGGTTCACCTCAGTCAAAACCCAATTTGGAACTAACCTCAAAATATAATTGAAATAGTATATGTATAAACAAAGTAAATGGAGCTATTCACCTTGATTATAAGGAAATCTTTGTGAAGGATTCAAATCCTTGAATCCTAAAGTACATTTGAATCCAAAAGTATAGATGCTCCAAATATATGTAGAAATGTATATAGGATATCTCAAATCAATATCATTAGGTCTTCAACACCAATTTTGAATGTATCTTTACATAGAAAATAACTTGGATGAATGTGGATGAAATCTTCAACAAGACGGCTCCATAGAGATTGATTAATCCTTCAATGGCTAACAATAGACCTCCTTGATGAATTGGATGCTTGAACACTTGAATTCTTGAATGGTTGATAGATAGAACTTCACTTCATGTAAGTGGATAATAGAGAGATGATGCATGGATAATAGAGAGATAATATCAAAATGAGGGAAGAAGGCTTCCTTATATATAGATCTAGGGTACCAGCTCCTAGAGAAGGCCAACATAGGAGCATTAAATCCCATTTAACCTTAGCCCCTAGGAATAGACTTAAATTAAATGTAATTTAAGAGTGTACCATTCTGAAACCTAAAACAACTGACCCATAAGTGGGAAAAGAATTTTTTTGAAGCTCGAGATCCTGAAACTCCTAGAATTTGAAAATGGGACCTGGGGTCAGGGAAGAGGTCAACCCTGCTCTAGGTTAGGGTCAAGGTTGTCCTTGACCTAGGTCAAGGTCAAGGTCGACCTTGACCTAGAGGAAATTTTTCTCAGTTTCACTAAGAATTTTTTTAGTTTTAGGCTATAGAGAGAGAGAGAGAGAGAGAGAGAGAGAGAGAGAGAGAGAGAGAGAGAGAGAGAGAGAGAGAGAGAGAGAGAGAGAGAGAGAGAGAGAGAGAGAAGCAGAATAGGGGGAGAACAATCAGATCCATGCAAAGACCCATTCAAGGCACTTGACATGACTCTAGACCACTTATTTAGAGGGCTAAACCCTCTTAACATGGAAGTCCTTCTATTTTAAGATGATATAGGGACATTCCCTAGTTTGGAGGCTTTTTCAATCCTTCACTTGTTATTTTCAACATTATTTCCATCTCTTTTTGGAGTAGGGTTTTTCCCATGCAGATTTCTCTATTTCTCCTCTTTTTAGAGATTTGCTTGTACTTAGGTACCTCATCAAGCCTTTTTGTTGGGACCCAAATTTACTTTTTGTAGTAGTTTCTAAGTTTTTAGCTACTCCCTAAGTTTATCTCAAGGGGAAGGGGGGGTGGGGGGTGTTAAGTAATAAAGTTTTTTTAATTAATCAAATCATATTAATTTAATTATTAAATCACTTATTATCTCTAGTTTACTTAACCTAAACTTTTGGCATTTAATAATTAATTCTTTTATTAATTATTGTCATGCAACCTAGGTTAGTTGTTTATTAGGGTTTTGATGTCCTTTATAAGGAAGATCTCTCTTTTTAATTATAATATTGATTCACTTTTGATAATATAAATATCTTCTTTTCTCATAAAAATGTCTCATCTACGGATCTGGGAATTCTAGCCTCCATAACTTTTTCTTTCTTTCTTGTTGTGATAGGTATTTTCATGCAGGTGATTCTTGGGAGCTGCAGGGTCAATCTTTCATCAAGTTCAACAATTACATTTACTCAAGCACCATAGAACTTGGTTAATACTAGCTCGCTCAGGTAAAATAGTGTCCTACTTTTTTTACAATCAGTCAGGCAATACTATAGTCACTTAATGAATATAGTCTCCCTTCATTAACCTTGTAACTCAGTTAAGCTTGCAATATTCAATACATTACAATACTATAGGATTGTAAAATAATCAAACCAATAACACATAATCATTGTCCATCTCATTCAAGATGTCTAACCAACTAAGACTTGACATCAATAATAATATAACAATTGATATGAATCTTTTACATATTTTAATAACATCATCACCTAACAATCTCCCACTATCAATTACAATATCAATTGGGGCTTACAAGTTCTTGGGATGAAAAGTATGTTGCATTATCAATGAATACTTTTTGGGATACCCTAAAGAGAACAATAATATAAGAAAATTACATACCACTTGTGAATTAATCCTCTTAGTAAGAATTAGTGTAACAAATAGATAATAGTGATGGGGCGTAGTGAATCAGTATTCTACAAATTTTTTTCCACAACTAAATATTGTTAATTATTTTATAACATGCATATGAAAGTAAAACCAGAGACAAAGAGAACTCATAACAGTATATTTTGTTAACTAGGGAACCCTAGCCAAGGGAAAACCCTAGTGGGGATGGTATCCACAAGATGATTCACTAAACAAAAGAATCATGTTAAGGATATTGACCTTGTTAGGAGTCTATGAAGTACATATAGTGTCTCCATCCTTGTTAGAGGACTAGGTCCTATTAAGAGCCTCAACCCTATTAGGAGTTGGTAATACAAATACAAATGTATGCAAGATGAGCCTACTGGTCAAACATGTAATTATATAATGCAATTCTTATATACAAAAGAGATAGATACAGAAACCTCTTGCTGATGTCTATTGTACTTCACAATTTTCAGATCATACATTAGGTTTTGCATCATATAATTTTCATAACATTCACATATCATTCATCACACATCTACTTAACTTCACATGTCTTGATCTTTTACTCATACCTTCCCTTTTTACAAACTTGTCTTGTCAGCCTTCAAGCATCCACACACTTGGTATAAAACACAAATAACTCTTTCCCTCTTTAGGTTAACATCTAGGATGTCATCCCTAATTAGTTAAGTAATTATTTCATTACCAAAATAATTCCTTAACCTGTGATTCACCTTTTACTATTATGCTATGTTTTCTATGTGTTTACTACATAACTCCTTCTGTGTTGTCCATATAGATCTGTGCACTTAGCCACATCATCATGACAATTTGTACTGCGTATCCTTAACTACACACATTCTAAATATTACTGTGTGATCTATACTCAACAAAATTATTCATGTGCTTCACATTAAATTGTCTAATACTTCAAACAATTTTTTGCATCTAACTGTGAGATCTTTGTTTGTACATTGTGCCTTCTAATCCTGAGATATATATTTCCATAAATGACAACCCTAACTTTTACCACTTAGTTTTATTTCCAATAATCTCCACCTTTGGAATTTATGACAACATATGGGAAAATTGGCTAAGTCCCAAAATGTTGTGCAAAGAACTTTCTTCAAAAAAATGGCCTTTGCAAAATTTTCAAAACTTCAAAAATGCAAAACTGTAGATCATCAAATTTATAACCATCTACCCTTATAACTCCTACTATTATACTAAGTAATTCTTCTCCTCCTTAGTATATAATCATTACTCTCCCTTACATTATACTCTATACAATTTTCATGTACTTATCACTCCCTTTGGCATCAATGACAAAGGTTTCAAAACTTATATATATGTCAAAATTTTGGTTCATTACCTCTTCTTTATGTTGTTATTCAAGAAATACAATCTACAAAACTTACTATCAAAGTCTTTAGGTTCTTCACCCATGTGTCTCTCACTCCCTCTAATATGTTAAGGTGAGTGCATAACCCATAAGATGCAATTTCTACTGCATTCAAGTCTAAGTAAATAAATTTATCAAAAGATGTGTTTAGTGATAGACATTCCTCTATTTGCTGCTTAAGAGTGCTTATATTTACTCATAGATGTTCTCCTAGAAGTGAGAACCTTTTTGTAATCCTTTGTTTTCTATTTTCCATCAGACTTATAATTTCATCATAAGTCTTGCTAACATGTCTTTTAATCTCTTCAACTTATACCAAGTTGGCTGAGTTGATCTACCATGCCTTAACTTCATCATGCTTTCTTCTTAACTCCTCATCAATGTCCTTGGTGAAATTGAAAGACATAGCACATTTGGCATATAATGCATTTCCTTCAAGCTCACATCTTCTCAACTCTTTGATGCACTCACACAATGTACATTCTTGATGTTTTGACATACAATGTACAACATAGAGCACCATGTTTTACTTGCACTTGAGTTGTTTCCACCTCTAAAAATTTGGTGAATTCAGCATCAAATGCATGAATCACTACCTTAGCTCTATCTCCTAGATCTGGATCTAATGATTTTACTATTAGTGTATTTTGTAACCTTTTAGTTCCATCCATAAGAGTTTTATGTAACCTCTTTACCTGTTTGTTCTTGTTAATTATCTTATTTAGAGATTATATCAACTCTATTTTGATTGTCATCATCTGAGTGTGTTAGAGCTATAAGGGTAAGAAATGTGCTTGGTGTACTAGTCTTCTACTCCTCCTCTTCTTTCTTCTTCTTTTATTCCTCTTCTTTTCTTTTCTTTTCTTCATTTTCTTCCTTCTTCTTTTTCTCTTATTCTTCTTTCTTTCTTTACCCTTTTTCTTCCTTTTTCCTCCTTTTCTCTCATACCTCCTCTTCCTTCTTTTTCTTTTCATCTTCCTCTTTCTTTTATTTACCTTTTCTTCTGTTCCTCCTCTTTCCTCTTCTTTTATTCTTCCAATTTCTTTTTCTTCTCTTCTTCTTTTTTTATTCTTCCTTGTTCTCCTCCTCCTCCTCTTCTTCATTTCTTTTCTTTGCTTCTTTATCTATTTATTCTTCAAATCTAGAGTCACTAGAGATATTTCCAATAATTTTTGGCCCATGATCCTTAAAAGGATCTTCAGTGGTGTCAATTGTAACCTTGGTGGCACCAATTTGAATGGTGTTAGTCCCAATTGAGATTTGGGGTGGTGCTATTGCTACTTTTTTTAGATATCTCATCATCTACACAATTACCTTTTTAATTTCCTCATTGACTTCCTAATAATTTCCTTTCATTATCAGTATGGCTCTCTTCTTGTTTCTTAGATATGGTTCTAGACTTTTCATTAAGCAAGCCATATGCTCATCATTGTCAATTTGGCATAGTTTGCTGAGTTGATTTTGTCTAATATTTTTATCTTCTTTAACAACTTTTTTTCTTCTATTTGTTTACCTCTCATAGAGGTCTTTATGAATCTCATCCTTTACATCCTCAAACTTCTTATTGGATAGGATGATGCATCTTATGATTGCATTCTCTAACTCTAGTTGATCAATACTAGTATACAAATGATAAAACTTATTCAATAGAAAAAATTTCCCTCATTTATGATTATGCTATTTATATTTTCTATTTTAGGCTTCTAGGCCTTCCTTCCTATTTGTGCACTCTTTAGTTCCTTCTAAGTAGCCTTTTGAGGCCCTATTAGACCTTGCATCTTCTTTCTTGGTAGGCTTCACATGATCTCCTTCTTTTTCTTACTAGGTCTTGTTGCAATTTCCTTCAATCTCTTTTTCCTTGGAGAATAAGGTAAATTGTATTTCACCTCTACAAGTTTGACTCATTTCCTCTTGGTTTCAACTACTTCTACTTCTTTCTTCTCTAACTCTTTGGTGAGCAAAATGATAGGTATAATGGGTGCCTACTATTGTGATACTATTGCATAGGGATCAATAGGTGTTGTAGTAGAAGGTGAGGTCACTGTCACTCCATAAGTTGGTCCTATAGATGCCAAGGGTGGAATGTACATCATCCCTCACTGACCAATTTGCTTCATCCCAATGATGGTTTTCCTTACAACACTTTCTTCCTTAGTTAACATTCTAGCTTGCTCCAAAGATTTCTTCATAACTACTTCCACTTTCTTCTTGGTAGATTTCTCCAATAGTGCTTGACTAGCTGATTGCATCATCACCTCATAAGTTCCTAATCTATTAAACTCTTCATCTTTGTCCACTTCAAATGTAGCTTGGGCATATTCTTCTATTTTTTCCTTAGTTATCTCATATACCAAGGGTTCAACATACAACACCATTGGTTCAACTAACTCTACATATGTAAAATCTGCATCCATCATAAAAAAATCCTCTTCATACTTATCTGCCATGGAGGGTGGGATTTTGAATCTATCCCTCATCTCTGTTTAATAAGTATTCATGATCAAATCTACACTATCATTAACCTATTCAATAAGGTGTCTATTGTACACTTTAAAAATAGTTTTCCTTATACTTTTGTCACTACTTACTATTATAGATGTTTACATAACTAGAAACCTTTTGATCAAATGAAAGAACATGTGTGATAAAATATTGGTACCTAAATTGGCTATTCTTAACCTTCTTTATTTTCTCTAGGTTTTCAATCAATTATTCTCTTATAATATCACATAGATTTCCCTTTTCTTTGTTAACATAGATCTTATATGTTGCTTTTATAAAGCCATCTGCCATGTCATCATCTCTAGAACTATAGCACATTCTTGCAACTATGATTCTACTCAAGAATCTAACATCATGTTGCATAATTTTACTTATGACAACCCCTCTACCATTATAAACTGACTTGGTATTGTCAAGCACTAATTTCTTGACATTCTTCTCATTGATTGGTATGTTTCCTAAATTACACAGTTTAATGACCTCATGAATTAGGTTAGTAGATATTTCTAACACATTATCTCCTAACCAGAACTTGCCATCATGAATTTTGTTTAAAATTATCCTGGTTCATATTTCACTATCAAACTTGTAGTATAAAATAAACTTAACTAGATCACTATCTTTTAGATAATCAAATCCTTGTTTGTAGCTCATATCTAGATTGAAAATGTTATCATATTCCTTTGATATGTGATATTCACCTACATTCTCAAATTTTCTTCTCAAATAATGACAAACATCTTCTAAGTGAATGACATTTTTTGGCATTATTGATAACACAAAAATAGGGATATCTCTCACACACTTAATAGGGTTAAACTTCAATTGAGGTCTTGTTTCATCTTCCACATAGTGAATTAATGACTTATCCATCTCTACAACTGAATTCTTCACACAAATCATAGATTAAATTCTTTCTTAGAAGTGAAATACATTGATAAAATGTGTAACTAGGGCTTTCCATTCTTCACACTTGAAGACTCTTTAAATCTCATTCAATTCTAATGTCAAATTGCTCTTGATTGCTCCTTAACTCTTCAAATAGTCAAATGAAACTCACACTCATGCTCACATGACTTATATATTTCTACAATGATCTCCACATTAATTGTACAACTACGCAATCTGCAAAAGCTTCTATTTGTTAATCAATAAACTTATTTTCATTCATGTGGCTTCATATGATCTTTAAAAGACTTGTGCTCTTAACCAAAACTTCCTTACAATCAATTGATTCTTCTTCCATCTTTACAACCTCTAATTCAATTTATAACCTCTATTCTAACTTTATGGTACTTTGTCTTCAATAGAAAAGTGCTTAGTTAAAATAAGATGAATCACACACAATGATTGATAAAATACTATTCTTCTAATACCAAATGTTAAAAGCCTCAACCCTATTAGGATTTCGTATACAAATACAAATGTATGCAAGATGAGCCCACTTCTCAAGCATGCAATTATACAATACAATTCTTATATAATAAAGAGATATATACACAACCTATTGTTGATGTCTATTATACTTCATAATATTCTTATTATACATCATATTTTGCATCATATAGTACACATAACATTCACATATCATTCACCACACATCCACTTAACTTTGCATGTCTCGATCTTTTATTTATACCTTCCCTTTTTACAAAACTTATTTTGTCAGCCTTCAAGCATTCACACACTTGGTATAAAACAAAAATATACCTTTCCCTCTTAGGGTTAAAACCTACATACTTAACCATGTCATCATGACACTTCATGCTACTTGTCCTTAACTGCACAAGTGTGAAATATTACTCTGTCATCTATACTCAACAAAACTATTGATGTGCTACTAGTGAAACTATCTAATACATAGACAATTTTCTACATCTAACTATGAGAGCTTTATCTGTACATTGTGCCTTCTCATCTTGAGATATATGTTGCCATAAATTACAACCCTAACTTGTCCTCCTTAGCCATATTTCCAATAGTTACATTTTCCCATTTAGTAAAATAATTTCTCATTGTTAGTATGTACATGTTTCCTACACTTGAAGGTGAGTTTATCGAGCCTATAAAATCCAAACCCCATTGTTTAAATGGTTCATTTATTACAATGGGTTTCAAAGTAAAATCAACTAATTGGGATTTACCCATAAAAAAACTTACTTTTTTCACAATTTTTCATATATGTATAATTGTCCCTAAACATTCCTATCCAATAGAACAAATTTCTTAGGATCTTGAAGGTCTTTACAATAGACAAAAAGTGTCCACCACATGCTTTATCATGAAAAACTCTCAAAATTTCTTTCTATTCATCTTTATCAACACACCTTAAAAAGGTTTCATCTATACATTTATTATACAAAACATTTTGGGTGATGGCATACTTACTTGCATTCAACCTTAGATCCCTCGTTTTAGGAGGTGACAATCTTTTAAGGCACTCTCCATAAGTTAAGTAATATGCTATGTTTGAAAAACAAGCATCAATAAGGCTTACTAATAGGGTTATAGGTTCTTGTTTTGTATACATTTCTTTTGAATTTTTATTCTAAACTATTAACTTACAAAGTCCTTGGCCTAAAACTAGCTTGGTTGGCTTTATAGTTAGATCATACTCTTGTATTTTTGTAACCTAGGTTTTTCTTTTATTTACTCCTATTTCCTATTGGTGTAGCATAATTTTTACTATAGTATTCGGTAAATATATTGTTGAGTGAGAGTGTAAAATATAGTACCTAAAATTTTTGACAACTTTTACCAAATCGAAGACCTATTTTTCTATAGGTGAATACTTGAGTTGATGTTTCTTCAATGATGTTCTGATTAAGGTTATGGGATCTTCTTCTCCTTCATCATTATTCTGAGTGAGGATGCCCAACAGAGTGTGTTCTAATGCATAACAATATATAATAAAGTCCTTTATAAATATTTGGGCTAAGCAACATGGTAGCCTTTGCTATAGAGAATTTAATATTATCAAACACCTTTTGGCCTTCTTCACTCCATTTAAAGTGTTGCTTCTCACTCATCATATCAATTATATGTTTGGTAATGTATGAGAATTTAGGGATGAAGGTTTGTAGTAATTTCACTTGACCAAAAAATTATTTGACACCATAAGAAGGTTCAATTGTTGAATGAATCTTACTCTATCTGGGTCAATCCTTATCTCTTCTTTTGAAATAATGTGTCCAAGGGGTTTTCTCTCCTCTATGAAAAAGATTAAATTTTTAATATTCAAAGATATATTGTGTTCCCTGCATCTTTGCAAAACTACCTATAGGTCTCTGAGATGATGATTCCTTCACTTTGAGAATACTATCAATTCATCAAGGCACACCACTATGATCTGTTGATCTCAGATTGGTTTTGACAATTGAATGTCAACATACTTAATATTTTTACTAAGTTCATGCCGAGCTAGTAACATATGCCAAGTATAATATGTATAGATGTTGAGTTGTAATGAGTGCCGAGTCACTCATGTGCTAAGTAGTTCAAGTACCAAGTGAATAGTAGATGCATAGCAAGTTCAAGTGCCAAGATAGACAGAATTATAGTATGTGTTGAGCATCTATATCATCAAGTGTCGAGTAACACAGATTGGACCCAGTTGTTTGTAATGGCACAAACAACTATGTAAACCATTTTTTTTAGCTAATATATGGATAGATCTTAAATATTTGAAGACAAGATCAAATCTATTTGGATTTCCTATGTGTTCAACATGTAACCAACCAAAAAAGTGGAAGGAATTGAGCGAGAAAATGAATGAATCTCAATTGTAGATTCATACCTAACCCTAAGCCACCAAAGTCTTTTTAAAGGGTGATGAAGCCCCATAATTCAAGAATAAAAGAGGGCATTAGAGAAGGCAAGGAAGTGATGCTAGTGAAGATTTGAAGGAAGTGAAAAGGGGTGAATTGATCAGTATACATTCAAGGTGACTCAAAAGAAGGGCATAATTGTAAAATCAATTTGTAGAACAGAGGATCGAGGTTACAAAAACTTCATATCAAATCAAAAAGGATCAAGATGAACTAAATTGAGATCTAAAATCAGCAATACCAGATTGTAAGTGTATCAAATCAAACATTCTATTGTACTTTCTAACAACTATATCAACAAGATGAAATCCTTTACATTAAGGTTGACTGAACAATCATAGTGCAATCCTTTAACAGGGTGATGTTCCAAGTGAGTATTCTAAAGTCCTTTTTCTAGGCACACTTTTAATAGGGTGTTAAAATTCTTTAACAAGGTTGGATGTAACAATCCTTTGTAATCCTTTAACAGTGTAGGCCTTTCACAAAAAAAATCATGAGAATGGTCAAAACTATGTAACCTTAATAGGTGGACTTTATTGCTACAGTAGTTAAGAATTGTGGGTGTCATTCCAACCCCAATTTTACCTTCACATTGGAGGTTTTCTGGGTAATCATATCTGGTGTCAAGTGTTTATGTGATGCATTTACTTTACATTGTATTTCAATATGTTTATGCATGCATTTCTTTAAAGTTAAAATTTTTATTGGTTAAAGATAGGTACTTCTGATTCACACCCCCCTCTTAGAAGTATACATTTCCCATTTGTATTTCCAAAAATTGGTATTAGAGCCTAGTTCTCATCAGGAGAAGCCTTGCAACTTGGAGAAAAGATCTTGAGATGGAATTTTACAAGTTGGGAAAAATCATTGAAAATTAGGAGATTGAGATACATCTCTTACTACAACAATTGGATGAAGCTAGAGATGCCTTGAGAAGTTCGCTAAAGAGAAGGAAAGAGATTGCTATAGCAAAAAATGACACTCAATACAAAGAGATTGACACCACAAAGTTATTTGCAGATGGTAACTCCTATGAATTTGATGTAACAATTGTAGATCTCATGGACAAGAATAGAGCACAAGTTGAGGAGATCAAAAATCTCAAGTTGGTGCAAGAATCACAAGCTATATTCCTATGTGAGGTAACTACACAAAAGAAGAAAGCCATTGAAGACAAGGTCATGATTGAAGAAGACAAGAGAAACCTAGCCAATAGACTAGAAGAGAAGTCAACTAAGCTTGCCAAAATTTCCAACATGTAATTGGATACCCTAAGCCAAATGATGAATGCCCATCATGAGTTGAATGTTAAGGATATTGAGATAACTACATTGATGTTATAGAATGAGCAATTATAGAATGAATTGAAAAGAGAAAAGGAGTTTGCTAAAAGTTTCAACAAGCCAAATGAATCCATCAAGTACTTTGAGAAACTACCAAAATCCCCTAGATCTAGTAAAGACACATTAGGATTGGGCTACACAAGCACTGAAGAAGGAGAATCATCCAAAGCTGCTGAGGAAAGAAACAATAAAGGTATTATCATCATTGTGGAAAGAAAGGACATACAAATAATGTTTGTAGGAGCAAGAATGCTAGTCAAAATGCTAAGCCAAAGAACATGACTTATTTCCACAAGTGCAACAAACAAGTTCATCAGGCACATGAATGCAGAATCAAAACCATGCATGCACCAAAATTTGAAGGACATTGCTAAAATTTTTAGAATTTTGGACAAAAAGCCTTTAAGTGTAGATCCAAGTTCACATGGTCATCAAAAAAGGGAAGAAGCTATGAAAATTCCTATAACTAGGATTATAACACAAGACATAGCTGTCATTATTGTCAAGAGTATGGACACATCCTTGAGAATTGCATAAGAAAACACTTCAAAGTTAGCTATAATAGATGGTTGAGCCAAACCACATGCTCTCAGTTGTTTGAAGATTGGCCATATCCGCAAGCACTGCCCAACAAGAACAAAGACACCTAACTCAGAGTTCAACAAAGGAAAAGGAAAAGTAGATGTTGAACACATCAGAGGAGAGATAAACAAAACATGGAAGAAGAAAGATGAATGCAGCACATCAAATGAAGAGATCACTTCACCCAAAAGGTCAAGTGGTCACATTTCATCAAACTAAGAAAAAAGAGGTATGTGGAACTAATATTTTAATGCTTTATCATACATCAGTTCCAAGATAAGTTAGTGCTAAAAAGGATGAACTAGCATGAATAAAGATGCAAGTCAACAAAAAACCAAGGTCAAACTTTCAAGTTTTCATCTTACTACCAAGTGTAAAAAGTTCTCATCAATTGCTGAATAAATTCCAGCATGTGTCAAGTTGTCAACCAAAGCTAGTTGAAGCTGAGTTAGTAGAAGTTGCTAAGAGAAGGAAATTCCTATAGAAGCTAAGTAAGGGTAATTCCAATAGCTTCCAAGTGATGGGAAAACCAATGGATTTTGAGTGAAATAGAAATTGCATAGAAGCTGAGTTTACAGTTGTACACGCACCATGCATTAAATGCTATATTTTGAAAGGATATAAGGCAAATTTTCACTCATTTTTCTTCATTAAAAACACAAAGCAAGAGTAAAAAAGAGTGAAGAAGTGATTAATGAGCATAGATTGAAGCATTTGCATAGATTTCAACAATGATTGAGTATCACTTCATTGATCTAAAGGTATTCTTCACATACTAAGTTATGTAGTTTTATATTTGTTGAAAGCCTAGTTTACAAAATGGCCTCTAGCTCTAAGAATCCTAAGGATAAGGAACCATTTGAAGTTTAGCTAATCAGTAATAAGGTAAAACAACTAGATTTTAGGGCTATTCCAAAGGTTTCATACAAGAATGACCCAACAAGAGTATTATTTGTTATTCCACCCAAGGTCGTAATGGCTCAAGATGTAGGAAGTGTTATAATTGCAAGGTTGGGAGGAATTGGAGACATGGAAATTTTTTAGACAAATGATAAATTATGCAAAAATGGAGTGTTGAAAGAAGAATTCAAAATCATAGAGAGAAAGAGACTAACTTGTGCCCTAGATTTTCCCACTGTCTTCAAAATGGAATGGATAAGAATTGTCTTAAGTAGAATCCATGATGGATGCCTATGGCTAGAAGGAGGACCTATCAAATTGTCAAAGAGGATTATACACAAGGTTATAGGATATACAACCCTAGATCAACCCAAGACCCTAAGAAGTGACTCTAAAGAAGTAATTGAGAAAAATACAAGGGCAAAGTGGAACAAAAGAGGAATGACCATTGATATTATCAAGGATGCACTTCTTGAATTTGTAGTGAGGGTCATATCACACAAATTCTATTAGTCAAGCCAACAAAATAGGGTTCCATGTATTGCAGTTGATGTAGGATATAAGATTGTGAAGAAAGATCATACTTATGATCTCACAGAGCTAAAGTTGTAGCAAATAATGGAGAACTTAGGAGCAATAGGGAGATCTAAAAGTTCTCAATGAAAGTTTGGTTCCATATTAATATGTATATTATTTTATGTTAAAAATGAATTTCTATCTTTTGGAAAGATAGGGTGGAAGATGAATAGGTTTGTGGCTATACAAATAAATGAGTACATTGAAAAAATTGGAGACAATTTTGAGTCAATGATAACTAGTTACTTTGAGGATTTCAAACAATCCATGAAACAAAGGCTAAGAATTCCTATTTCTCTGGTGGAGAAATACTACAATGACATTTTCTTTCTAGTAGACATTGATTACACCTTTATACAAGCTACAATACCTAGAGTGAGATGGCTAAGGCCTTTGAGTTATGAAATCAACATAGATGAGGCATCAGTTGCCATCACTGCACTACTTGCAGAGGAAATTGACAAGTCAAAAAAATATTTGGTAACTATGATGTTGTCAAATCTAAGGTTGAAATAGCCAATAGTGGCATGTTTTGATGGTTAACTTATTGAGTTGTTATCCTTTCCATCAAGGTTCAAATCTAATGGGGATGAGGTCACCCGTTTGTGACCTCACTAGTTCATAGCTCTAGGTCAAAGCATTTACCCCTCTTTAAAAAATAAATAAAACTAAGGCTGAAATGGAGTTGAAAAAAACCTCAACTCTAAAGAAGAAGGATAAAATGGTGAAGGAATTGAAGGCAATGATGAAGATGATGATGAAGAAGAAGAAGAGGAAGAAGAAGAGCAAGGCCAGAAACCTCTTGCCCTAACCCAAGGCATGGGTGAAGATGTTGAAGAAGAAAGTGTCAAGGAGGAACAAGTCAAGGAAGCACTAGAGAAACAAGAACCAAAGAAGAGAAAGGCTAAGACATAGCTTGTAGCTCAGCCAAAAGGAAAGAAAATTGCCAAACCAAGCCCTGTAAAGCCTACTGCTCCACCCACAAGAGCCACCACAAGGGCCACCACTCAAAAGGGTAAGGAGAAAGTAAAAGAAAAGGAGAAGGCTACTAAACAAAAAGGTCCTATGCAAAATAAATTAAGGAGAAAATATGTTGCACAACTAGAATTAGATGATAAAAGGATTGAGTCAGAAGACACAAGCTAGTTCAGAGTGGTAAGTCATACTCCCAAGTCTAATATTAAAAACATTTGTCATAATGTTAGGGATACTATAGACTTAATTTGATTGAAATTTTTTGATTTTAATAAACTGAGTAGAGAAGATCAAAATAAGGTTGAAAAATCAATGTATTCCATGATGTCAAAATTCAAGAATACCCCACTTGAATTTGATAATACAATGCCCAAAGATTTATATTCAATTGTTGAGAATAAATGGCATTATTGCCTAAATATGGAAAAGGAAATAAGAGAGTCTACATTGACACATGTGATGCCAAAATTTTCAAAGGGGAAAATAACAAAGGAAAACAAGAAACATGGTAGCAAACTTGCACCCAAGTATAGAGCATTTAGCATTCTCCAAAATAAACTTGAAGATGTTGTAAAGAAATCAACTCAAATGTGGAAGTTGATATAAGGCTTAACTACTATCAAGGAAGGAGAAGAATATCCCTTTAAGGGAAGAAATAATGGAGAAGATGAGGATAATGACAAGGAAGGAGAAACAAAGAAAGAAAAGGTAGATAACATAATGGAGGGGACACAACAAAAGGGAGATGAAATGGAAATAGCTAAGGAGCAGCAAATAGACCAAAATGTGCAAGACACACAATTTCCACCATTAAGCCCTTCACATGACACAAACACACCTACAATCATAATAAAAGTGAAAGATGCTCTTGACCATTCAACTCAGAACATCAATCCACTAACTGTAGAAGATCTAAAGAAGATCCTTGACCAATCCACACTATAGGATAATTATGTGATAATCTAGTGTTGGTCAGTGTGGATGAGCTACAAAAGGTAGTAGCTAACTTAACTAGGGATAAGGTGAACACACAAAAACCAGCTTCTATCATCCCTACAGCTACAAGTGGTCAACCTCTAGTGCAAACATCAGAGAACACATCAGTAAAGGTTGACACCACAATCAAATTTGTTATGATTGAACAATAGACTAAGACTGTAGAAGAGACCATAAAGGAACAAGTAGGATAGATAGAGGTGTCTAAACCTACTAAAAAAATACAAGGTGCACCATAGATAATTTTGATTGATTAAGAAAAATTAGAAGAAGACAAGGATAGTCCAAAGGAAAAGGAGCAAGAAGGCATTCAAACATTGGTTAATTTATTAGTAACTGGCACTCCTACCAAAGTCCTTCAAGAGTCAAGCACTGATACAATACCATTTCAAATTTTTGTACCAAGCTCAAGCTCAACAAAGGTTGCAAGGGTACTTCACTATGGAGACCCAATACTAGATAAGGAAATAATTATACCAAAATATGACTATGCAACCATGAACCTTGAACAAATCAATGAGATGCAAGAGGCATTGGAAAGGAAGAAGAACCAAGAGATAATAAAAAAAGGAGTATAAGCAAAGGAAAGCACTACATGAAATCAAAGACATCTTTTTAGATTCATTCAACTTGCAAAAACCTGATGAAACCAAGCCAATATTGGAACAATTATCAGAATTCGTTGAATAGGTGACAAATTAAAGACCAAGAAATTGATGCAAAATTCATAGAATGGTCTGAGAAGAAGTTTCAAGGTAAAGTTAATGAGAAGATATTTAGTGGAATATCACTATCACAAGTAGAGCTAGCTACTAAGATTGAAAAAGTGAAGAAGGTACTTGAGAATATATTCTCACCATACACCAAATTGTGTGACCCCACACTCTTCACACAAGAAGCAAGCTAGATGATTTTGAGTCTAGAAAGAAACATAAAAGTATATGGAATGCAATTACCACAGAACCTAGCTTAGAGTGAGAAGCATCTCCATACAATGCTTTGCACACAAAAGGAACTAGTTGTACTAACAATAGAAAAGGCTAACACAAGAGCCAAGCTAGTCCAAATTCAAGCCTCCCTAACCCCTCACATGGAAATACTAGAGAAAGAACTAGCCTATGTAGAAATAGTACTAAAGAAAGATCCTAATCTTTCAACATTAGATGGCTTAGTTCACCTTGCAGTAGAGACAACCATTCAAATCAAATCATTAGATGTTGTAATAGAAAATTGGGATGCTGCTCTCAAGATTGTAATGGAAGTTAATAAGAACATCTTGGATAAATACACACTTAGTGTATAGACCCTTTGACATAAGTTTCAAAATGGGGGGAAAATATTTAAAGAGGGAGATAAAAGATGGAGACAAATATGTAAGGGGGAGCTAGACATGTGAAAGGGGGAGCTAACAGTAGAAAAATAGAATTTGGGTATATTAGATCATATTAGATAAAGAGTATTAGAATGATTAAAGACAAAGAGTAACAAAAGAGGAAAATCTACTCAGAGAGATTTTCAATACAAAAAAGACACATAAACTTAGGGGGGTCACAAAATTCTAAGGTATATAGTTCATTACAAAATTTTTGAACAATTTTGAATTTTTGTATATATGTTGAACTAGATGTACATTATACTCGAGGAGATTAGATTCATCATGTATAGTTAAGTGTTTTTGCAACTCATGTCAAAGGGGGAGATTGTTGATCTCAGATTGTTTTTGACAATTGAGTTTCAAATACTTAAGCTTTTTACTAAGTTCATGTCGAGCTAGTAACATATGTTGAGTATAATATGTATAAAAGCTGAGTTGCAATGAGTGTTGAGTAGTTCAAGTGTCAAGTGAATAGTAGATGCTGAGCAAGTTCAAGTGTTTAGCTAGACAGAATTATAGTATGTGCCAAGCATTAGTATCATCAAGTGTCAAGTAACATAGATTGGACCTAGTTGTTTGTAATGGCACAAACAACTATGTAAACAATTTTTTTGAGCTAACATATGGATAGATCTCAAAGATTTGAAGATAAGATCAAATCTATTTGGATTCCCAATGTGATCAACATGAAATCAATTAGAAAAATGGAAGGAATTGATTGGGAAAATGAATGAATTTTAATTGTAGATTCATACCTAACCCTAAGTCACCAAAATCTTTTTAAAGGGAGACAAAGCCCCATAATTCAAGAATGAAAGAGAGCATTAGAGAGTGCACGAAAGTGATGCTAGCAAAGATTTGAAGAAAGTGAAAAGGGATGAATTGATTAATATACATTCAAGCTGACGTAGAAGAAGGATAGAATTGCAGAATCAGTTTACAGAATAGAGGATCGAGGTTACAAAAAATTCATATCAAATTAGAAAGGATCAAGATGAACTAAATTAAGATCTAAAATCACATTAGATAAAACATTCTATTGTACTTTCTAACAACTGTATCAACAAGATGAAATCCTTTATATTAAGGTTGACTTAACAGTCATACTAAAATCCTTTAATAGGTTGACATTCCAAGTGAGTGTTCTAAAGTCCTTTAGCCAGAAACTCTTTTAATAGGGTGTTAAAATCCTTTAATAAGGTAGGATCTAACAATCATGTGTAAGCCTTTGATAGGGTGGGATCATGAGAATGGTCAAAACTATGTAACCTTAACAGGTGAACTTTATTGCTACAATAGTGAAGAATTGTGGGTGTCATCCCCACCCCATTTTTACCTTCACATTGGAGGGTTTTTGGGTAATCATATCTAGTGTCAAGTGTTTATGTGGATGCATTTACTTTACATTGTATTTCAATATGTTTATGAATGCATTGCTTTAAACTTAAAAAAATTTATTGGTAAAAGATTAGTACTTCTGATTCACACCCCCCCCCCCCCCCCCCCCTTAGAAGTATACATTTCCTAGTTGTATTTCCAAAATGATATTATTCCTTAGATTGCAAAAAGAGATATTCATAACCCTCTAGAATGTAGCTTCTACATTGATTATGCCAAATGAAATTTGACTATAAGCATAAGTAACCCAAGGAGTTATGAAGGTTATTTTATGTTGGTATTCCTTGGCCATGCTTATCTGATTGTAGCTTGAAAAATGTCTAGCATAAACATCATTTTGGAACCTACCAAAATTTGAAGAACATGTTCCATTAAAGGTAGAGCATAATTATCTTTTAAGCCATCTTGATTGAGATTGCAAAAATCTACACAAGTCCTTATTTCACCATTTTTATTTTCTTATCAGGACAATATTAGCTATCCAAGTTGAATGATAAATTAGATAAATTATCCTTGCCTTTAGTATTTTATCCAGTTCTTTCATTATAGCTTCGAACACCTTGGGATTATGATTCTACAAATTTTGTTTGACTTGCACCACATTTGGCTTCAATGGAATGTGGTGTCTAAAGCACCCATCTCAATTTTTTTTGAGGTATTCATATCCCTAAGAGAAATACATCCTTATGATAGAGAAACATGTCTTTAATCTACTTCTTTCAAAAGAAGAGCAAGACTTTCCAATGGTTATCCAATGGGGTTGCAATCAGAGTGAGTTTAACCATGGATGAAACTCTATAGTTAAGAACAATCGAGCTGGAGTAGTACTAGGATGAATGACCTCCCAATAAATCCTAGTGCTTTACCTCTATGAGAATCACCTAGATCCAATGAGTGCTAAGTGATCCATTTATTATCATGAGAGATGGATTCATGTGTGAATCACTACTCATGAAACATGATTCAATGAGTTTGACTTAAAAACTACACAGTTAAATCCTAATAGAAATGTCACAACTATTATCCACTTATATTCAATGCCTATGCCCATATTGACCTTATCATACTCCCTAGAATCTTCAAATTGTGGATGTCTCCTCACAATTGGGATTTCATTTGTATTCAAAAGTATATGTTCTAAAGAGATGAGACCCTTTGGAATTTTGTTTCCTTTTATCTAAATTATGCCATATTCATTGTTTAAATCCAACTATAATTCTTTACAAATGTTATCTAAACCTTCAAAATACTGATAAAATAATTTATTTAGCACAAGCCAAGAATTTTTTTAATTTTATTGCCATTGTTAAATACCTCTCAATGGTCTACATTGTCAAGGACACTTGGCTAGCAGATCATTTCAATTCTATAATTGTCTCTTTTGAACTCAAGATGAAGCAAAATGAGTGAAGCTTATATTGCTAGAGAATCTGCACAAGTGTTATAAATACTTGGTATAGCTTTGATTGAACATGCTAAAAAAGATTCAACCTCATCCCACACTCGATTTATGTATTATCCAAGCCTTGCATTTTTTACTACTTACAGACTTCTTACCTAATTTACGACAAGTTTTGCATCTCCCCTAGCAGCTAATAATTTAATTCCTCTATAATGATCCTCTTGTAAGCCAAGAAAAAAAGCTTGATATTCTGCATTTTTATTAGTATTTTTGAAATTAGGTTTTAAAGAAAAAGGAAAACACTCCACTAATGGAGATATTAGTGCCATGTGCACACCTAGACTAGAACTAGAGGAGCTTTTGTCAAACTCCATTTTCCACAATTCAAAACTCTCTTCACTTGAACTTCATGTTGATTTTGTGTCATCTTCTAGAAAAATGACATAATTTCGAAACTCACATTCTTCATATAAAATTTGAGCCTTAGGGCCATTAGAGGGAAAGGTTCATACTTTTTTTTGGCTCAAGTTCAAGTTTAATTTTATTCTTCCCTACAGGGATGATAGTTTTTGACTAGTTCATTTTGATTTCCCCTTCCATGTATTTATAAAAGGTCCTACGAAGTAACATCCCATAACTTTTCAGAATTTTTGAAATGAATATGGTTAAATTTATCCCCTTCCTAGGAAAAACAACCAAAACCACTTACACATCCTTCACTTGACCCATGGGAGGCACTTTCTTCCCATCCATCGAATAACACCTCCCAAAATGTTTGGTGAGTGTGAGTCCTAGAGACTTGGCAACATAGGTGGGCATTATGATATCTAATGACCTTGAATTATTTATATAATTTCTTCATTTTTTCCCATTTAATAATAAGGAGACATAAAATAGGTTAGGTTTACAATCTCCTCCATCATCTTTTAGTACATGTGAGACTTTAGGACTTCCCAATTATTTAGGGAGTTCTTCTAAAACAAAGGGGGGGTATGAGTGAGAAGCAAGGTTTCTTCAAAGTGATTAGTCTAAGGGATTCAACTAGCTCCACCTTTGACATATTTGACCAATTTGTCTAGTTCTTTGGAATTTTATCTTAGGTATTCAACCATTGAAATAGTTATAGTAGAAGGATTATATAACTCTGTAATATCAAATAAGTAAGAAGGACTTACCACATTCCCTTTTTGATCCTTAGCATCTGTTGGTTTTATATTGGGAGAAGAAATGCTTTTTTCTTGCTCTTTTCCTTTAGGTGTCACATTTTGCGAGCTAGACCTAGGTAGAAATTTGGCAGTCCTTTGGTTCTTGGTTAGAACTACACAAGAGAGATCATTCATGGAATCTAGGATATCTCTCCTTTCATTAGAATTAGAATCATGTTCCAATTAGAATGCATTGTGGCTTCTTGAACTTTCTAGATTCTCTTCTTCTACACTTTCTTCCCCAAGTTCATCCATTATAGAAACTATATGTAAGAATCTCATCCAATCAAGACATGTCTCTCCATCGTGATCAATGGTCAAATGGAAAGAATACATGACTTCTTTACCCAATGTAACTTCAATTTGCATATGAGTTTGTAGGTATGCTATATTTTTCCCATTAAGTGCATTATATTATTTTTGAATTGTATCTTGATAGGAATTTTGGTAAGGAGGATTGGATTACCTCTACCATTATAGATCATTTACCAACGTTTGAATGATAGGGTTCATAGCCACTGATGACAAAGCACCTAATGTTTCAACATCCTTTTCCATATGCCAATAGTGAAGAGTACATCTTTAAGTTCAATAGTTGATCTCTAGTTGGCTGCCATATCTTGAACCCCATCTTTTCATAGGTGGAAATTTATGTCAAGGGGCATCATGTTTAAGAAGAATCCTTTCTAATTTTCACCATTTTTTCTAGATGCTATAGGGATTTTCTAAACAATTTTTTAAAATTTTGACACAAACTTCCTCATGGGCTCTTGTATCTCCTTCTTTAATTATGCTAGTTGAAGCAACAAGGTGTGTTCATCACCTAATATTTTGAACCTTTCTTCAAAAGACACAACCATTTCATTCCAAGTAGTTATAGATGCCACATGGAGATGATGAAACCATTTAGCCACTGTATCAGAAAGAGTTTGAACAAAAAGATGAACAACCACACCTTTGGTAGGAACATCTAGGATACCATAAGCTAAATGAAAGGAAGTCAAATGATCCTTAGCATATACCCTACCATTTCCATTGAACTTTGGAAAAAAATCCTAGGCCCCTTTTGGCATAGCCCCTAGGTTCCCCTTAGGTTGAAAGAGCATCTGGTTTGTTCCTAAGAATTTTCAGCCATGTTTGGCCATACAAAGTTCAAGGGTTGTATGTTAATACAAATAGGTGTGACTATTCCTGGTGCACTTGAGGCTTGTACTATTACTGAGGGTTTAAAAACTAGAGATAGGGAAGTTCTAATGATATATTTTACCTTCTTCTTCCTTCCCATAGTGTGTTCAAGAGAAAAATTCAAACTTCTTACTACTTCAAAATATTTTTCAGTAACACTACTTTGGTTTACCCAGTTTATCACACAATTATGGGATTTAGTTCCTCATGAGATTCTGAAAAATCCTTTCCACTACTTTCCTTTCTTGAATAATAGGGATCCCTCTCAATATTTCACCTATTTCTTCTTCTCTTTCAAGGATTCTCAACACTTGTTGATATTGAAAATTACTTGTTCTCAAGTTTCAAGCCACCAAGTTCAAATATGAAACAAGGTCTTCCTGCATGTCATGAAATCCTAGATTGGGTTGTAGTATAGGGAAGGTGTCATATTGTGGTAGAACCATAGTTAATCTTCATAAGAAATCTTTAAAGCCAACTACGTCATCAATTATTTTATTCCCTAGTAGAGTTATGCAAAACTTGTTGGTGGCCAGATGTGTCTTTCCAAGAATATCTTATTGACAAGACTCTATTACCCTATATCCAAAGACAATGTAAGTTCACAATAGTTGGGTAGGTTTAATGGTTCATATCCATCTACATTTTACTAGGCACATTGTAGACACTTAAAATTGTCCTAAAACACCATATTAATTTATTTAATATTTCCCTTGACATTACAATTAATTAATTATATTTGTCATATTTTTCTACTTATTTAATTAAATTAATTTAATTAAATAGGTTCACTTTCCTAATGTATTTAAATTTAATTTAAATACTTTCATCCCTAATGTATTAAATTTATTTAATGCATGATCCCCCATAAATCCCCTTTTAAATAAATCTCATTTATTTAATTTCCTCCATCTCCATTAAATTCTCTAATCCTATGACTAAATTAAATCCTATTTAATTTAGTCTTAAAACTATCCTAAAACCTAGTCTACGCCCATCACTTTCATCCTTCTAAGCCTACCCACCACTTAATCCCACTTATTTATCCTAAATACCTTCCTAAACCCCTTTTAGTTCCTAAGTGTGTGCTCACACATGTGTGATCCACACTTCTTAAACCTTTTTCTCCCACTCCTTCCTTCAAGTTTACTCACACATGTGTGAGCAAACTTTGAATGTTGACCTTTGCATGACTTGTCTCCATGTCTCCCTTGTGCCACTTATGTGGATGCCACATAGATGCCACCTCAGCAAGTCCTCTCTTAAGCCTATAAATAGAGCCCTTGTCTCAAGCATTTTGACATCTCCCTCATTTGCATTTTTATCATGCTAGTTTGTTGTTAGAGCTCTTTATTGATTTTTAGAGTTGCATTATTACTAACCTTTAGTAGTTGCTAGATTTCTATTTCATGTGCATTGTTAGCTTAGTTTGTTTCTTTCATCCACACTCATATCCTTAGAATGCTCTCAAGCATGGTTGCTTCTATAGCCATTGTTTGAAGCATTCTCCACTCATTAATCATAGTATCATTTTCACATTGCATTTAATATCAAGGGATTCACATAGTTGTGTTTTGGGAGAGCACACCAACAGGGCCTCTCATGGGTGCCTTTTTTGAGCTACTTTGAGGTTGCATGGGGGCTTTTCTTTTTGGTTGCATTGGGTTGTAAAACTCAAGCATAGTATTATTTTCATTTTGTTTTATTTTGAATATTTGATATACCCATGCAACTAACGAGTGCTTGTTTACTCTTGCTCCCAATAGGTTAGGTTTTATTGCATACACACATCTCAATCTATTGATCTTCAATGAATCAACCAAATTAATATATTAAACTTCTTTTATCCAGAAAACATGAAGGTTATACACCTTATACTCAGATAAGGAATAGAGATAAATGAACTTCAATATATATAACTAACACATTAAAACATCAAATCCTCTCATGTTTCCATAAATAATGATTGTTAAAGATCAAAAATAGAAAATGAATTCATCACAACAGATGACTTCAAGACAACAAGAAAGTAAGGGGAGAGAAAGTAAACATTCAAAAAGTAATTTTCCTTTCTATAATCTAAATAACATAAATTAATATTTCTCCCAAAGAAGTACTAGCTTTAATTATCTTGATTCAAAGTTCAAGGAAAAATCCATCTATATAACATTCATCCAAAATCAATCAGTTGCAAATGCTATCCAAAAAAAAACTTAGTAAGTATTATATTCTACCTCTATATTCTAACCCCTATTCTATCTAAGAGTTCTATATTAAAAAATTTAGACTATCCAGAGGATCTCTTTGAAAACTTGACCCTCTGGTAGTTATAGTTAACAATTATAACAACTAAGAATTTAAAAAGTGGACATGTGTGTTGAATATTTAAACTATTAAGGAGAAAAATATAGTAAATTGAAACTAAATAGATGGACTGCGTCCAAAATCCTCCACTTGATCATCCTCATTGGCTAGCCCATGTGCCAAATTTTATTTGCAAAAGGCACCCAAAAATTCCCCTAAAGCATTAGAAGTAGGGTTTCTAAAACTTAGGAGCCTGGTTGTCCACACACTTTTGTCCCATGTCATCTTCATGACCTTTTCATCATACCTTGGAAGATGCTCTACACACAAGGCTAACATGGCTTCTATTTGAGTGACCTTGTCAAAATATGAGGCTATGGGGTGCACCTTTTCTTTTACCACTTTCATATCTTCTTTGAATGTCTTGATTAGTGTTTCTAGGTCTAAAATCCCTTCTTCATATTTTTGGGCACTGACAAGATTTATGATCTTCATTTCGTTAGAGAAATTACTATATATACTTTTGATTTCTATTTTGATGTCCATTTCTTTCTTGATAACAAACTTGATTACAGAGAACCTCTAGGCCATGTTTTTCTTAAGGACATATTGCATGCTAGGATCCATAGAATTTAGGGGGTTCTCAGCCAATAACTTCTCAATACCATACTGTTCTACTTCACTAATATGGGTAACCATGGTAGACCATTTGAAATCTTTAGTTTTCCATGTCGATAATTGGGTTCTCACTTCCCCAAATAGGGTTCCAATATCATTGAATACTACATTGGATTATTGACTGCACCTTTTTTTGGTTCAAATTACACTATCAATCCAATCATCCATTTCCAAGGCTATCTATTTACCCCTCTATAATTGGTTCAATAGTTTCTTACTATCAAGAGAATTTGGATCAAAGTTCTTTAGCACTAGAACCTGTTGACAATTGGCTAATGAGGATATGTAATTGTTGTCATTTATGGCAACACATGATGTACATTCTTACAGGAAACCTTACAAATAAAGATACTTAGCTTTTGGTACTTATAAATTTGTCTAAGTATGAATTTGGTATACAACTATGTATTGTTTTGTTTGTAACTTATTGTTGATGTCATATTATGACTAGTGAAGTTAGATGGAGATAGTATACATGTTTATGATGATGTTTATAACCTCAAAATTTAGTAAAGAATATACAGAAAAGAGTTATTTGTGTTTTAGCAATGAAACAAGACAAAAGAATTAAAGGAAAGGAATTATTATTTTGTTTATAAAAATAATTACATGACCAATTAGAGCTGACATCCTAGATGTTTGCTCTAATTTGGAAAAGTGTATTATGGTCTTAGCGAACCTAGCAAAAATTTGTGTAAAGACATGGTATTTATGCAAAGGATCTTGGGAGCTTAAATTATGAAATTGTGATAGTCTATTGTTGTGCTATCTTGAGAAGTATGTAAACTTTTGTGAAAGTGATATATGTGAATATTGTGAAGCTATTTTGTGATACAAGATCTAACTGAGAAGAATCTATTCCAGAAGTCTAATTACTTGTTTAGGCAATGAGCTCTTCTTATAATTGGAAGTGCATGTTTGGACAGTGGGCTCATCTTGCATCTACTGTATTACAACTCCTAATAGGGATTCAAAGTCTCCTAATAGGGACTCTCTTTACTAACTTTTCTCATTGAATCCTAACAGGATCCATCCTCCAACAAGGAACTTATATATCAATATAGTATCTAGTGGGTATCATCCTCATTGGGGTTTTTCCTTGGCTAGGGTTTCCCTAGTTAAAGAAAATGGTCTTATGAGTTATCTTTGTGTATGGTTATTGTTACTATTCAACATTACTTTATTAAATTTTTATGTATGTTTTAAAGTACCAAATAATATCTAGTTGGTGACTAAAGTTTGTAAATTACTGATTCACCCCCCCTCTCAGTAATTCCCATTTCTAACAATTGGTATCAGATCACAGTTACTTAGAAGAGGCTTAACATCTTGAGTAATATCCATGTAGATATGGAAGAGTTGATGAAGAACCTTGAAGAGACACTTGAGCAACTTGATCTCCTTACTAAAGAAAGATATAAGTTGAAGGACATATATGAAGACTCCAAAGTGTATATTGGACAATTGAAGGACAAAATTGAACATCTCAAATCCAAGCTTGAATCTATTGAATCTAAAACTAGCGATGATGATTATTCAAAAAAAAGATAGAATGCAAGATCTTGAAGCATGAATTAAAGATTATGAATCTAAAGTTGACTTTGAGGAATGATCCTAGAAAAATTGAAGACTAAGAATGTAGATCTTAGGGCAAGTTTGGAAAAGAAGATATCTAAATTTGAAACATTGAAAGAAGATCATGAAGAACTTCATAAGTACAATACTATTGTGAAAGATGAATTAACTCAATGCAAGTAACAACTTGAGAATCTTTATTCTAGTAGAGAAAAGATTGATGATTCAATGTCAATACAGAGATCTACTTATGATAAGACTGGTCTTGGTTATATATTTAACATGTCTTCAAAGAAACTTGATATTAGATCATATCCAAAAGAAAAAGGTAAATCTGATGATAAGATTGAATCTAGTCGATCTTTTGATAAAACTAAAGAAGTTGGACAAGACAAGGAAGTTGAGATTTTGGATGAACCAAAGCAAGTAGAATCTCCTAAGTAAACCAAGTATGAATTCAAAGGTAAGTGTTTTTCATGTAATGAAAGAGGTCATATAAAAAGAGATTGCACAAATAAGTCATTTAAAGATAGAACAAGATCTAATGGAAGGACATCAAGAGAATGAAGACCTTATGAGGAAAGAAGATAGATCATGTGTTATATGTGTAATAGCTTTGGACACATAGCTCAAAATTGTCATGCACCTAATAATCATCAGAATCCTAAAAGCAAAACTCTACTATGTTAGTTATGTAATAACTTCGGACATACAACACAGTATTGCAAAATGGATAGAAACTATGGAGATAGAAGGAAAAATGGAAGAAAATTTAGAAACATAAGGAATGATGGAAGAAATGTCAGAAATAACAGACATAACCATGAAAGGAACTCCAAAACTAAAAATGAGAATGAGGAACAAGGAAATATAGTTAGTGAACTTCAAGAAGAACTCAATGAGGCATTTGTAAAAGGATCAAACATCTCAAAATAAAAGCTAGAAGATAATAAGATAGGAAGATCAAAGTTAGTTATAGAGTTTGATTCAATTAAGTTGAATTAAGCTTGTTCACAACATTAGAATCTGAAACTTCATCTAGAGATCAAACTAGAGGTAATGAAGTTGGGAAAAGCTATATCAAGATAAGTTTAGATGGTATCTAAGCGTGCTTGTAATATGGAGCTTATCTAAAATAGATATGAAGAGATTAAGAGAAACTTTTATTATAGAGAAAGTTAATTCTATAGTAGAAGATGAAAACTATGTTTTTACTGAGAATTTCATGGAGAAAAGTTTTATGGAGCTTTGCCATGATGGAAGGAAGCTATGGAAAACCTCAGGTAGCATCTAAAGATTAGATAGAGGATCTTGAGAAATTATTTGATTTAAAATACAATTGACAACTTTTTTCATGTTTTACAAAGTACATAATTAATGCAAGTTAGAGTTGAAGGAATAAATGGAGTATAGACTTGATTACTACTTCATTGTGATTACATCTGAAGCATAGAGCACTCAGAAGCATCTTGTCAAGGTGATTTCAAAGAAAACCTTATTTTTGAAAAAGGTATTTTATCATTTTTCACATAATTTATTCAATAAAATTTCATATTTAATAGAAGCATGGATATGTCAATAGTTCACAATATTGAGAATGAGGAGAGACCAAAATTAAAGGTTTTTTCCATGGAACCTATAGAAGGAAACTCTAATTTAGCATTATCTATTACTCTAAACAATGTAATCTATTTGGAAGATGTAGTTAATTATCTTAATAGTAAGTTTGAATCTATTGGAAGTAAATATATGAACAAGGATATGGAATTAGTCTTTAAGCATGATATGACTGTGAAGCCCAGATTTGAACACCTAAAGGAACTAGACCTATTGAAATATCATTTCTACTAAGAATTGGACATAGATGAATGGAAACAAGTCATATTAAGTAGAATACATGATGGAAAACTATGGAAGCAAGATAGTGTAGTTAATATCTAAGCCAAACTTATTCATGAGGTAACTGGTATTTGTAAACAAGGCAGTGTAGCTATAGGTGAGAAAATGGTTAAGAAAGTTGAGAGCTACACAAAGGCATTGTACAATGGAAAGGCCATGGTGATCAACACCATTAAGCAAGATGATGTAAGATTCCTGAGTAGAATCATTTCCTACTCTTTGTGTGTAAGTTCAAAAATTGATGAAATATTAGTTGGATTCATCTATGTAGCCTACAAGATATGTGTTGAGAAGGAACAAGTTAATCTTAGTGAAATTCTAAGAATTCAACTTCTTGAAAACCTAGAAAATATCAAAAGAAATAAGAATAATGTGTTTAGAGTTTAGTCACTGATCAATCACATATTCTTTAATGTTCTTAAAAGATTTCTATGTTTGTCAGTCACAAAGATTATGAGCAGTGAGAGGTGTACAATGGAGAAGATCACAAAAGTGTTTAGAAGACATCTGATAGATAAGGTATTGGATAGTGGGAATTTAATTATGAAAATATTTTAGAATGAAATAAGGCAAAGATTTAGAATTACACCTATAATTGTAGATAGATTTAAGGAAGATATTTGTGTTATGGTTGATACAAATTTTACTTATACTCGAGTAGTAGAACCTCAGGAAATATTTCTTCATCCCTTAGGTTATGAATTGAGTGATGAAACAATAATTGGATATATTGATTTACTATTGGAATTAGAGAAGAATCAAGTTAAATATAGATTTGGAACTTATGATGAGATTACCCAATCAACTCATCAAACATCCTTGGAGAAGGCATCTCACAAGAAGATAAAAAACTATAATGAAGAAAAGCTTTATCAAAAGTTGATATGACTGAGAGGAGCTACAAGTAGTCAGGAAAACTATGAAGCAAGGTATACTGAATGTGCAACCTTTGTTAGTATCTATTATAGAGACATCTTCAGAATAGAGCATTTTGTATGTAGTAGTGTCTGATGTTTAGCCAACTGAATCAAAGAGAAAATTTGAGAGATTAGTAGAATTTGAGACCACAAAGACTAAAAGGGTCAAGCAACAAGCAATTGGACCAGGAAAGAGACAAAAGACATTGTTGAAAATTGTTGAGTCTAGTGAAGAAGAAGAAGAAGACCAAGAAGTCAAATAGATAAAAAACATAATAAATTCTAAGTAGTCAACATGAAAAGCTTGGCAACCCTAGAAGCTAAAGATAGAGAAGATAAAATCAACTATTGCTAATGGAGGAAACTTTGTTCAAATGAATTTTTTTAATGATTTGTTTACATTTTTGAGAAAGATCAGATTGATATCTCAAAAGTGAGATACATTATAGCCAACAATCTAAAACTGAAAGACATTGAAGGCACAATAAACCAAAAGGTCTACGAAAGACTCATAGAAAAGAAGGCACTAGCTAGAGAAGATGACTTAGACCTTTAGAAGTCTATGCTAAGAACAATATGCAAGACTGATGATGAAGAAGAAGTTAAGAGATTGTTAAAAAATCTAGCACCTTAAGAAACAAGGCAAGACCATTTCTATTTATGGCAGGCGAGAAAGATAAGATAAGAAGTGAGACTACAATAGCTATAAGTTAGATGTTGATAGAGTCAAAGGCATCATCTTCACCAGCACCCAAAACCTTGGAAGTGTCAGTGACTGGTGACACAATGTAGATAAATTAGACTAATTTCACCATTAAAATTGATTATACAAACCCATTTGAGAGTTTTGAACAAAATGAACCTCATATTGAGGATATTGAAGAAAAAATGAGACAAATTTAAGAGGAGAAGAGGTAACTAGAAGAAGAGAAAAGGAAAATAGAAGAGGCCAAGTAGAAATTGCTTGAAGATGAGATGAAAAGGAAAGAAGAGGAAGAAAAGAAAAGAGTAGCCGAAGATGAAATGAAAAGGAAAATAGAAGAAGATGATAAGAAGAGATTAGAGAGGAAGAGAAGAGAGAAAAAGAAAGAAAGAAAAGGGAAGAGAAAGAGGAAGAAGAAAGAAGATTCAAAGAAGTAAAGGGAAGATGACACTAAACCTTCTAGTTTATCTACTCCACTTTTGCTTACTAGCTTGGCAATCGATGATGATGATGATGAAACTAACTTGATCTCATCTTTGTCAAAACTTATTCAGAAGAAAAAAATAGTGAAGAGCTTGTAGAGAACCTTGATGGAGGTTACTAATATATTACATAGTACTATGTCAGTACTATATAAGTTGATGAAAGCCAACTTCACAGTGCGCTAAGATCACCTACATGCAAATAACCCACTAAAGAGAAATAGAAGAAGGAAAGATAGGGCTTAGAGAATCTCAATAGAGTGAGAGAAATTATATTGCAACAATGAAAAATTAAATTTTTGTACAATATGATATGATATTACACTAGGAGAGCCTATTTATAAAGGCCTCTAGGAAGCTTCTAGAATGAGCTAGAAAATGCTAGGAGATAAGCATGACAACTAAGCATATATCCACAAAAGGTGGATTATCCTCCATGTAGGTGAGAAAATAATTATGACTAGGTAGGAAAAAACTCCTGTGTTGTCAACAACTCTTAGATGCCAACTAATAACTAAATCCATTTATCCTAAGTAAACTTAAGTAAAGTGTAAATAATAATAATTTACTCTAACACCCCCCCTTATGTGCAACTTGAATGAACTTAAGCTCACAATAGCTATGATGAAATGCATAATGGGTCCTAGATACAAGGCCATGTTAGGTACCCATGTAAAAATGAAAAGAAATGCAATGCAATCTCTGTAAACTGGAGACAAATGAGAAAACCTAGTAGGAAAAAACCCTCTCCAAAAAGAGATTGTTGAAACCCTAGTGAAGGACTGAAGAAGCCTCCAACAAAGGAATGTCCCAAAAAATAAGAACAAAGAGAAGATCATGAAGAACATCACTAAAGCATTAAGAAGCCACAAAATCTATAAAAAAGAAATTTCTAATTTGAAGAACCTCTATAGAAATAGAAGGCTATGAACCAAAAGTGTCTATATGGTAGATGATCCATCTCACCAAAATGCATAGGTAGCCAACCACTGCAATCACCTAGTATATAGGATCAAATACTAAATACATAACTCACTCCATCAGACTATCAAACCAAGGAAGCATTACAACAACATAATAACCCCCCTTAGTGTAGATGGGGTGAGGTGACAAGCAACTAAAAAAGTGGGCCAACATTCTCTGTAGAAAGAAACAAGAGCAACGAGAGAGAGAAAGAGGTACAAACACCTATAAAGGCACATGTCACCAACACATCATGGGGCTAATGTCATGGAAGGGACACTCACTTGACAAAGGAAGAGGGCACAAAAATAGCAACTAACCCCCCATGGCACTTTATAATCTAGTGTAAGTACAACTTTCTCAAAAAACATTCAGGATCCCAAAATGTAAGAGTGGCATTTTATCTCAATACGTTTGCATAATGTTGCTTACAAATGATAGCAAAAATGATCAAAAAGGGAAAGAAGCTTATATAACAGATAATACAACCCAAAAGAAAAGATCCCATGCCATGAAAATGATCCTTGAACTTGGAACACCCAAGATATCCACCATATTGTAGAAAAGCAAAAAACATGATAGAAAGAGAATGGGGTAGAATTTGAAGGAAATTATAGCATTTTTGAAAGTAGATAGAACCAACTTTCTAAAAATATAATGTTTTCAAAAAATGAAGATGGGATGCACAAGATATGCTCACCGGAGTGAAAAATAGAACATCTAACTTTGATTGCAAAAATAGGCAACAAAACTACATCAAAACCAAAAAATACATGCACCAATATCTCTATCTCATAATTAGCTTTATGGAACTTCTTTCAAATCAATAAAAGACCTTCATATGCTCAAGTTACGACCAAAAAACAAGAGTAGGTCAAAAAGGACCTATGGAGCTTGTAGGAAGGTTGATGTAGTGCTGATGTCATGCTAAAATCAGCATTTTACTGTCCCAAATTTGAAAGGTTGGAGGCCATCAAGGAAAAAAAAACTACCACGTGGTAGTACGGCCTGGACTTGATGATGTGGCACAACCATGTAGTAGTTGCCAACATGGCACCTGTGCCACATGACATGCATTGATTGTTCCATTTGTGAAGAATAGTGGTGGTTGTAGGGGTGGTTGTCACTGGTAGAGGTAGCGGTGAAGCTACAAAATAGGGTGACATCATGGCAAAGGGTGGAGGGTTGGCGACAGGGTGGTGGCCACGAAGCGACAGCCATGCTACGGCTACACTACCAGCAATGGTGCCCAAGCTATGCATGGGTTGTATAGTGGTGATGCCATGGTGGTATAGCATGCTACAACCTTTTTTTCTTAATTTCTTTTTCAAAAAATCATTCATATAGTTCATACGGCCTCACAGGGGGAATTTTTTTTGCCAAAAGCTATAGTCACCAAAAATAGAAAGTTTTATATGGATCCTAACTATAATGAGCCTTTTGAACTCAATGGCAGTGTCTATTTAGGCCCAAAGTGCCCTAAAAATTGCTCTTCCTCCCAATTGAATAAAAAATCACAAACAAACCAAGGTTTGTGTCTCTAAATTGAGGCTTCAAAAATCCTTCAAACCAGGAAGCAAAGAGGCTCTAACACCATGTAGAAGTTGAAGAAAGCCAACTTCATAGTGCACCAAGATGACCTGCATGAAAATAACCCACTGAAGAGAAACTAAAGAAGGAAGGAACAAGAGCTTGGAGTATCTCAACAAAAGTGAGAAAATATATTGCAACAATGAAAAATGAAATTGTTGTACAATATGATATGATATTACACTAGGAGAGCTTGTTTATAAAGGCCTCTAGGAAGCTTGTAAAATGAGCTAGAAAGCACTAGGAGATAAGGATGACAACTAAGCATGTGTCTGCAAAAGGTGGATTATCTTCCATGTAGGTGAGAAGATAAGTATGACTAGGTAGGAACAAACTCCAATGTTGTCAACAACTCCTAGATGACAAATAATAACTAAATGCATTTATCCTAAGTAAACTTAAGTAAAGCATAAATAATAATTATTTACTTTAACAAGTGCAATACATAGAGGCAGATCTAGAATAGAGGACACAAGCAATGCTAAAGTCTTTTTATAAAGAATTCACAAATTTTTTGAGTGTTGAAGAATCTAAGGCACAAATCTCACACAATGCTAACTTATTTAGCACCATTTATCAAAATATTAAGAATGATTTGATCAATCTTGATACTTGTATCAAGGAACTTTGAAAGTGTCAATAGGATGACAAGATACTATACATCAAGTGTACTCTATCTTATAAGCTGACTAAGGATATTGACAATTAGATTGAAGAAAAAATGAGTGAGCTAGAAGTTCTATCTAGCCAATTACAACATCCTCCTAGTAAAATTGATGATTTTAAAGCACAAGTGGCTAGTATTCAAAATGATATTAAGAAACTAGAACTTTGGAAGGAACAAATTTTGAAGAGAGTATCAGATTTTAGAGAGTCTAGTGCTTTGAAAATTTATTTTGTTGAGAAATAGTTGGAGGAATGTGTCAAGGCCAAGGTCACTTATTATAACTTTTTATACTCTAACCTTAATATAGTTGAAATTACATCATATGCCCTATGTGCAATTCTCACCTCTGTAGAGACAACCAAAGATACATGGAAAAAAGGTATTGATAATTTGAAAGAAAATTTTGATGATTGCATAAGATATTATCAGTTTAAGGTAGAAGAATAGAGATTTTGACACTAGATGGATAATTTTTTTTAATAGTTTTTGACATTTTAACTTTGTCATTGATGTCAAAGGGGGAGAGGTACATAAGAAAATTGTAAATTAGGTAAAGGGAAAAGTATGCAATCATATTTTAAGGGGGAGCATATATAAGATGGACAAATTGTAATAGATGTAATGTTAATGTGTTATTTATTTTTAAGTTTTTGATACTTAGCCAATTTTCCCTATTTTGTTGCCATCAATTCCAAAGGGGGAGGTTGTTAACAATTGGCTAATGATGATATGTGATTTTTTTCATTTGTGGTAACACATGATGAACATGCTTACAAGAAACCTCATAAATTTAGATACATAGCTTTTGGTACTCAGAAAATTGTCTAAGTATGAATTTGGTATACAACAATGTATTGTTTTGTTTGTAACTTGTTGCTAATGTCATATTATGACTAGTGAATTTAGATGTAGATAGTATACATTTCTATGATGATGTGCATAACTCAAATGTTAGTATGGATTGTACAAAAAAGAGGTATTCATGTTTTAGCAATGAAACAAGACAACAAAATTAAAGGAAAGGAATTATTTTGTTTACAAAATAATTACTTGACCAATTAGGGTTGACATCCTAGATGTTTACTCTAAGTTGGAAAAGTGTATTATGGTCTTAGTTGACCTAGCAATTTTTTTTGTAAAGTCATGGTATTTATGCAAAGGACATCTTGCGAGCTCAAAGTGTGACATTGTGATAGTGTGTTGTTGTGCTATCTTGAGAAGTATGCCAACTTTAGTGAAAGAGATATATTCAAAGTTTGTGAAGTTATTTTGTGATCTAATATCTAACTAAGAAAGAATCTATTCTAGAAGTCTAATTAATTATTTGGGTAGTGAGCTCTTCTTGTAATTAGAAGTACAAGTTTGGGCAGTGGGCTCATCTTACATCTACTATACTACAACTCAAAACAGGGTTGGAATCTTCTAATAGCGATTCAAAGTCTCCTAATAGGGACTCTCTATACTAAATTTTCTCATTGACTCCTAATAGGGTCCATCCTCTAACAAGGAACTTATATATTAGTATATTATCTACTGGGTATCATCTCCACTAGGTTTTTCCCTTGGCCAAGGTTTCCCTACTTAATAAAATATGGTGTTATGAGTTATCTTTGTGCATGGTTACTATCACTATTCAACATTACTTTATTAATTTTTTATGTATGGTTTAAAGTAACAAATAATATCCAACTGGCGACTAAAGTTTTTAAATTAATGATTCACCCCCCCACCCCCTAGTAATTCCTATTTCTAATAGAAGCAATGGAAGTGTCCCTAGCTCATTGAGGGAATCAATGTCTTCTTCCATGTCATTAATGATTTGATTCAATATCCTTTTCTCCTTAGCATCTTTTGAGCTTGAACCAAAAATATTTTTTGAGCTGAATATGATAACATGTGCTCTTTGGTTCCATAGTTCAAGACCGCAAGAGCCACTTTGGTCACTTTGAAGTTGGCAACATTCAAATCGATGGAACCTTCCTTTGATTTGTAGAGAAAGACTTCTATAGTGACTCATCCTATTTTAGAGTATATAACCATGTGTTATTTTTTTTTTCATTTCCTTTAGCTTAGGGGTCTTATAACTATACTTACTAACCATGTCATGAATAAGCACCACCACAAGAACTAGGCTTTGTTTGTTGTTGTTTGGACTAGTAAGCCAATTAGAGATTTTTAGTGGTGGTAATGCTATTCATAGCCACTTGTACCTATTAATCATTAACTACAAAGTTTAGACTGTATTCTTTGTCCAATTTTACCTATGTGATTTCTTGAGTGGCCATCTTGTTAGAATAATTATAATAACTAAGAGGGGGTTGAATCAGTTATCCTTAAGTCCATGTGTACTAATTCAACTTCTAACAACTTGTAACAACTTAAAAAAATTCATAAAACAACTTGTTCCATATAGAAACATATCAGAAACTTAACATTTTGTTCACTACTTAACTCTCTATTCAGTATATGTGTTGATTAACAATAAAATAAACAATTATAAAAATAGCATGCATAAAGTAACATTCACACAAGTAAATGACACTAGTATTTAATGTGGAAACCCAATTTGGGAAAAACTATGAAGTAACATGCTAACACTTTTTAATTATTTTGAAGTAAACTTGGTTAAGAGCCAACCCTATTAAAGGTTACAAAATAAATTATTAAATGTGACCCTATTAAAGGATTTAGTCACCCTATTAGGAGTGACCTTGTTAGAGGAATTTGGATCATTCCATTAGAACGTCACCTTGATGAAAGGATTTACAAAATAACTATTATGTCAACCTTGATTAATGAATTTTGACTACTATAATGGTTAGAATGTAACAACTAGGTTTGATCTATAAAACACAACTAACTTTGTCAACTCATATCTCAATTTTCTCATATGTCAGTTCATTGAATGGATTCCATTAACATCTCCATCATTGATCTGCTTGGCATCCCTTCAATTAATAACACTTCACAAATCTCTTCACTTATCCTCTTCTACTCTATTCTTCATAGGTTTTCTTTAAGATCACAAGCAACAATGAACCAACCTTACAAAACATATCTTATCCCCCCTTAAATAGGTAATTTTGATCTTTTGTCACTTAAACATCACTATAGATCTTAGGGTTAGGTTAGATTCATCAAATCCTTCCATCATTTTGTTCTTCTTCTCTTTTCTTGAAACATCTAGAAGTTTCTTATCAAATCCTTGCCTTTGATCGCATAACAAAATCTCATCATGCATTAAATACACCAAATCATCAATCCTTATCATCCACTCATTTTGGCTAATCCAAAAATTCAATTATGTCAACCTCAAACTCAATTCTTTTACAAACTGTCACTTTTGTTATCACTCAATAATAACTAAGTTATTCTACTAGGTCAAAACTACATAGCTCAACATTTAGTTTTTTTTATCTCACTTGCCATCTGCTATCTGGCTTGGTCTTTACTATGGTTAATTAATACTACAATATTTTTGGCCATAACTATCACTCATCCAATACTACTTGTTTGACTTCTTATTAAGTTCCTTAAGCATCTGTTTTAGCTCCTTCATTGATTGACCAACACTAATACTCATCAAGCTTAGAGTTTTATTCAACATCATATGATTTCACTTATCTTCTTTACTTTATTTAATGAATAAACATTACATTATCTTATCACTGACTAACTTATCAAGTGGCCATTATAATTCTATGGTACTTCTTTCTACTCAACAACTTGACTATTTCACCTTGCTATCTCCTCTTTCCAAATCCTCTTCATCAATCAAATAATGTGTCACTCTACACTGTTAATAAATCTTTCTCTAATAAGTTTGACATCAACGAAAACATAACAATTATTCTAATTGTAATTTCCAACACATATTACCCTGCTTCACAGATCTAGTGTATAATCTGAATCTTTGCACAATAGGCTAGTTTTTCATTAGTTTTTCACTAGTTCAAAGATTGGTTGATTCAAACCCCTTTTATTACCTACATGGTCAATGGAAACAAAAGTGTTAGCAACTAGGGTAGATTGTATAGTTTGTTTTGGTTTTTCTAACTCAACTTGGACCATACCCTAGTTATTTTTTATTTTAACCATGCTTTTGTATCCTAAATAACTGTACTAGTCCTTTGATTTATGTTATCCTCCTCACCTTGAGAAAAATGAAGGGTAGGAAAGATGACTATTTCTTGAACCATGAGCTAGGGTTCAATCAATTCTGAATTATCCTCTTGGACTCCTTTTACATTCAACTTCAATTAGAAAAAGGCAATTTTTGATTAATTTAAGAATTTTATTTTTGGATGCACAATCCTCCCATAAATCCTTGATATGGGGTATTAGCATGATTTGGTTCTCTAAATCTAGTATCATTCTTGTAAATCCTTTTCTATCAAAACCTTTTATCTCCTTATATAATTTGAAATCAAAATTGCAGTGATCATAACCAATGTTAACAACATTTTTCATATTTTCACAAGAGATCTTCTTGAGTTTTATATGGAAGACATTATCCTACTTATCTTTAGGAAGGAATTTCTTAATCTAAATACTCAACTACCTACAAACTTTAGCTAATATGAAACAATCTAGCATGAACCTAGGTAATTTCATAGGTTCTTCCTCAAAACTCCCTATTGTGATATAGGTAAATTTAAGAAACTAGATACTTGCACTAGCAAATCTCTATACTAATAGATAGGATTTAGTTGACATTCTCTATTTAAACATTTCGACCAATTAAAAATATAAATTTCCCATTAAAATATCATAAACTTTTCTATAGTTTTCTAGGGAGAGGTTCTTTTGCAACAAAGGAAAATAATCATAGATGGTAATATATTCATCAAAAGGTTCATGAGGAAATGGTGAGAAGTTTTATGTGTAGGCCAAGCAATACATGAGGTACAAGGACATAAAGGAGTCTTACATAATAGTTTAGGTCCATTTTAACTATGACCTTATTGAAATGGCAATCATTTCTACCTAATCTAGGTGTTGCTTACCTTCGACTATGATTTTTATATAATATAACATCTAGTCTTCACAAAGGTAAATGACTGGGGCATCTCTAACCCTGTGTAACAAAACTAATAGGTCATGTATAATATGGGGCTTCAAATGGTCTTTTATTAAGCTGATAGGTAACCTCAAACTATCCTTGTAATTATTTTTAGTCCAATGCCTAGCGATTATGCTATGAAATTTATCATGTTCCTCTTTCAATTTAGAAAGGCAATGATTTGGGGAAAAATCTATGAAGGATTCATCATGTATCTTAAGAGTAAACATCACATTTTTCCAAGTGATTGCAAAAAAAACATGCCCATCATTCTTCCTAATGCAATTGGTCTTGACATCATATTGGTTCACACATTCTTGTATGAGTTTAGGGCTTATTATGGCAGAGCAGAAAGTGGTTGCTTCTAACAAACCACTATTAAGAATTTCAACCTTGTCAAGTTCATCTAATTTAGTGGCTAACATATTGGTAATAAATTCCACGTCTACCCTTCTTAAATATTTATCTATAAGCATGGGTCCCTTACAATTCATGCAAGTATATTTACCAAAAAGATGGAGAGACAACTTCATACTTTACTAGCACATTTGTGACTCTAAACACTTAGATTCTATATAATAGAAAGCTTATAGAGAAAAATAAAAAGAGTGAAATGGTAGAAAGTACCTTGAATTGACAATCAAAATACCAAAATATACTCCTTGAACCTCTTGGAATCCACCTTTGTTGCAAATACTTGAATAAATTTTATAGTTTCTTTTTCAAGAAAATACTGTTAAATGATGATGACGACTATGAAAAATATCAAGGCATAGATTTAGAAATATTTGTAGATAATAAGTATCATTTGATTTGACAACTTTAGGTAATTTTAATTAATGATCATCTTTTTGATTTTTTACAACCTTCTTGTGTCATAATAGCTTTCTCACATGGGAACCTTTCCTTTAGAACTCATACCACTATTTGTGTACCTTTTGATTTAACTTCACCATTTAATGACCTTCATACATGACATGTCCAGGAAAATTTTCCATTTAATTTAGTGCCACCTCAACCATACCATAACCCATATTGAAATTTTTACCTTTGGTAGTCATCATGGATCTTACTTGGTTGGTAATGAGATACACTACCAAATGTTGTATGTTGGGACCTACCACTACTCTCTATAAGTTGTATGTATTGTCAAACTAGTTTGAACCAATTTGAACCAAGTTTCAAAGTGGTTTGAATGGTACAAAGAGGTTCAAAAAGATATAAGAGTTTGAAAGTTTGGTTGCTTCATACACAATAGGCCTTAACTATCTTAAACCCAATTCAAGGCTTGAATTAGATAGAAAAAAAAACCTAGTCACCATGACTCAAAGGATACTTAATTGACCTAAAATTACAAAACTTGGGAGTTTGGATCCAAAAAATAGAGGTTCAAAACTAAAAGTTCAAAGTTGAATTTTCAAACCCTAACACTTGGTTACTTTGGAAAATACAAGAACTAACACTCCCCTTTAGGAATATCATCAAAATTCATGTTAAAAATTGCCCCCTTTAGCATTGATGGAAAGATATGATGAAAAATATGCAAGTATCAAAAATAACAAATATATTTCTTCCTCATCTTCTTTCTCCACCATACAATACTTTCCCTCATACATCAATATGAAACAATGAAATCACCCCATTCATGTTACTCTTTCCTAAAGATGAATAAAATTTTTCATGTATATATCTCCCCCATTCACAAAAATTAAAAAGGCTCAATTATGACAATTCTAGAAGTTTAATCATCTCTAAAAAAAACTATAAAATATCACCCAGTACCAAAAGATATTGTTATACAATACTCAAGAGTTCTCAATAGTTCTTCCCAAAAAGTGACTACTCCCCAAAAGGAAGCATCACCAAGTATGCAATGCACATGTAAGAATAAGCTCTCAAGATATTGGGTTGATCTAATCCTACATCAACTACTTTGAAGAAGGCTAGGACATAATTCCAAGAATTCCTCTCAAGTAATCAAAGGTGTCATTAGCCAAAGGTTTAGTAAATGTGTCTAATATTTGTTCCTTTGTGCTAACATACCCCAATATGATTTCCTTCTCTACAACTTTCTCTCTCAAAAAGTGATACTTTATTGCTATATGCTTAGTCTTTGAATGTAGCACTAGATTCTTTAACATATTAATTATACTTGTATTATCACAATGAATGATAATAGGTTCCCAAATTTCAATACCAATGTCTTACTAGATCTACTTCATCCAAATACTTTGATTATAGTTATTTTCTACTACAAAATACTCTTCTTCTACTGTATATTATGATATGCAACTTTCTTTCTTGCTTATCCATGAAACAAATCTTCCTCCCAAGAAAAATGCTCCACCACTTGTACTTTTCCTATCATCAACATTTCCTTCCCAATTTGCATTAGTGTATGTACATAAAGTAAACTAATGTGATATGTCATACCATAATCCATAATATGATGTCCCCTTCAAATATTTAAATATACTCTTGTACATGGTATAATTGCATATTCATGAGACCTTAGTGTAGCATGTGATTGAAGTAACAATGACCTATTCTAAACCCAAAAAACCATTGTTAAACAAGAACTCCATGAACTATTGAAAATACAATAGGGAAATTAAACTCTGAGAGATGGGGATGAATTAGCACTTAAAGATTTTAACCATAAAATCATTCACCTCATATCCATCTCTTAATTCAATAAGTAAATTGAAATACCATATCAAGCATATACATCTAAAGCATGTAAATAAGTAAACATTCACACAAATGAAACATGATATGATTATCTAGAAACCCTCCAAAGAGAAGATAAAATTGGGGTGGGGATGACACCCACAAATCTCCACTATTGTAGTAATAAAGTGTATCTAATGAAGGTTACAATGTTTTGATCATGAAACATGATCTACCTTGTGAAAGGTCTTCCTTGTTCAAGGCTTACAAAGACTATTAGGTATCCCCATATCAAAGGATATAAACATCGTATTAGAAGTGTTCTTGGTAAAAGGACTTTGACTTACAATGAAGTAAGCACCCTGTTAAAAGATTTACAACAACCTATTAAGACTACTTTGTTAAGAGATCTAAATGAATCACTTGTTAGAATGTTTCAGCAATGATCCTTTAGTTAGCACTTTTTTGCTTGATGACAGATCACCTCTTTCCTGATGTGTAATTGATCCTTTCTAATAAGATGTACCTTTGCTATCTTCTAATTCCTTTCCATTGTTCTCCTCTAATTGATTCTGAAATGTATTTCAAATCAGAACTCCTTAGTCACCATGAATGCTTTGTTTGCACATGCAAAACTTCTCTCTTTTCTCCTTACACATTCATTGAAAATTTAGGGTTTGTCCTCCTTAAGAATACCTAGGTGACTTAGGGTTATTTATGAATCAATAATTGTGATTCATCCATATTGCCACTTAATCATTCTCTTTTTTTGATTAGCTTCATGTAATGCATAGGGATTCACAATAAAGATGTGTTCTTATCATCTAAGATCGTAAAACAATCCTTAAGTCATCTAATAAATGGTTTACATAGAAGTTTGTGCCATTACAAGTAACTATGTCAAAATTGTATAACTCATCATCTAAAGTCCTTGATGCTTGACATCAACTGCAACTTTAATATTGTCACTCAGCCTCTAAATGACTCAACATCCATTGATCACTCGACATTTGAATAACTTGGTACATACTATCTTCTTGACAATTGAGTGGCTTGGTACTTACTACTTACTCGGCACTTGAATCAATCGACACATTCTATTGTTTAACACTTGAGTGACTTGGCATGCACTATCTAACATGTTATGCTCGACATGCATTACTTTTTCAGCATGAACTAAGTAAATAACTTATAAATGACTTAAGAGTATAAAAACTCATTTGTCAAAACCAATATGAGATCACATGTTTCCCTAGCTACAATACTAGGATTTCTCTTAGACCACCATCTTGGTGACAATTCTAAAATGGGAGTATGTCATGAATGTAGATCTATCAAAATATATGCTAGATCTATATGAAAATACAGATTATGTGAAGATAGTAACACTAGAATGCTAGAAACATGTGCATATGTAAGTCTAAATGATATTAAATGACATGAAATAAATGCTAAAATGATATCAAAATAACATGAATTCACTATAATAGCAATGCTAAAAGAGATGATAACTCTAAATGTGCCTATAGTGTAGATGCCTAAAACTTGGGTCCTTTTTCTCTTGAATTTCCCTCCTATTTATAGGATTTTAGAAGGGGTTGAGGTTGTTAGTCTCAAATTGGTTTTGACAATTGAGTGTCAACACACTTAACCAATTCTTAAGATGATGCTAAGAATGATACTGAAGTCGAGCTACAGTGTGTGTCGAGCTAGAAAATTTAATAGGTGCTGAGTGAACTTCAGGTGTCGATTAATCTTTAGGTGCCAAAAAAAGTTCAAGTGTCAAGCAAAGTATAGATGTCGAGAAGAGTATAGATGCTGAGTGAAATAGAATTACTATAGAAGCTGAGTGAGCTAGTTTTCCTATATGTGTCGAGCATCAACATCTAGTAAGTGTTGAGTAACACAAAATCAGCATATGAGTTTGTATCTTCACAAACTTAGATGTAAATAATTTTTGAAGTCGACATGGGATGAATCTTGAAGGATCTTGAAGATAAAATCAAATCTTTTGCATTACCTATGTAATCAACATGCAACCAATAAGAAAAATGGAGAAGGCATGCAACCAATAGGACAAGTGCAAGAAATGAGCAAGAAATTAAGATTTAATATTGATTGTAGATTCATACCTAACCCTAAGTCTTCAAAATCTTTAAAAGGAGGATGAAACCCCATTATACAAGAGAGGGGATGCACAAGAGAGAAGTGTAGAAGGATGAAAAGACTTAGTGAAGAATAGAGCAGCATTGCAGAATCCAATAGATGAAGAATAGAGTATTAGAACTTTGAAGAGTGACATAATAGATCAAGCAAGGATTAGAGTAGATACAAAAAAATAGGGATCTATAATCAATAATTGAAGATTGCATGTTATTAGGTCAAGAATTTCTAATACTCTTTAGCAATTGTATTAGATATGGAAATCTTATGGACTTAGGTTGGCCTAGCAACCATTTGTAAACCCTTTAACAGGGTGGCATTCCAAGTGAATGTACTAAAGTCCTTTAACCAAGCCTACTTTTAGTAGAGTAGTTAAATCCTTTAACTAGGTCATTTTTTAATGGGGTGTAAAGTCTTTAATAGGATAGGCCTTTCATAAGGCAGACCATTGGAAGTGGTCAAACATTATAACTTTGAACATTTACACATTGCTATAGTAATATTTTGTGGGTGTCATCCCCACCCTAGTTTTACCTTCTCATTTTGGAGGGTTTATGGGTTACCAAATTTGTGTGTTATCTATTTTCATTCATATCTTTACTTTCATGTTTATTAGATGAATTAGATGCATGTGAATGGTTTCAGCTAAAAATATTTGAAATGGTTAAAGTTAGTTACTTCTAATTCACCCCTCCTCTCAGAAGTAAATCTTCCCACTTGTTAATTCCAACAGGGGTAAAGATCAGGATTTCACTTTTGACTGGAAGGTAATGGTGAAACTATAAATATCTCATAAGGCACAAAGAGGAAGAGTCCAATAGACTTAGTTCATGAGGATAAAAGAGGATTTTCACTTTTGTGAGGGTAAATGGATTTTGTTGATTTATTAAATGTTCCTTTTCATTTTCCCCTTTTTTATTTCATGTTATGATTTCATGAATTGTTTTTCTCCTTTTACAATTATTTAAGTCCTTTTTTATTTGATAGGTGCTTTGATTGATTAATAACTTGATGTAATGATTGATTTGAGAGTCTATTGTTTTCCTTTGATTTTGTCCTTAATTTGCGTCATTTGATTGGGATTTGAGTTGTTTAAGGTCTTTGAAATTTTTTTGGTGTCTACAAATTCCCCTCTTTGAGCTAATATGCAAAGCATATTAGTTCAAAGATTGTCTTGATTTTCTTATTTTAGGTTGATTTTGTTGTTTAATTGTTTGGTTAGTGATGTTTCATTGACTCGAGATTGATATGGTTCTCGATTGCCAATAATTTGATGTTTGATATGATATTGCAATCTTTTAAAATACTTCATTTAAGATAACTCGTTTGGATGCCCTCATTTTCTTTAATGTTAAAATTTTGGCAAGGGTAGATTTTTCTAATATTTGGAAAATTTTTGATGCCTCAGTGTGATATGAGTATACTACCCCCTCACAAATAAAATTGGAAAATTGGATGTTGGAAAAATATGGAGTCTAATTTTATTTCTAAAACACTTGATAGAAAATTTAATTGGATGTACATCACATGGGTGATGTTTGAAGAATACCCAATTTGCAAAAATGGTCAAAAGATCTTATAAAGGGCTTATAATGTTTGCAAATGTCATAAAGTTCCCTAAAAGAGGTTTGAAAATGTCAAAAGATACTTTTACCCATTTCATTTTGACACTTCTCATTTTACTATTGGTGACTTGGAGCTCTGAGCTAGTGAGGATGGTGGTCCCATTGTGAGAGGATAGGTTCAAGAAGGATCGTAGATATGAGCATTCGACAAACTATGATGCCCTAGTGAGTCATCAAGATCCTCCGTCAATTAAAATTGGTGAATTTTCACATGTATTTTTTATGTTTGCATGATTTTTTTGAATGAATGAGTAAATTTGGAATTTTAGTGCATTTAATATATATTTTAGTGCATTTGAATTTATTTAATGCATTCAATCAATAGAATAGAGTATCCACATAGCAAAATAACACATACAAAACCCTAGTTTGGTAGTAAAATAGTGCATAACTGTGAACCATAGCGCATCCATAGGTTTCCATAGTGCATTTTAATTGCATGTTGTAGGACCTAAAAAATGGGCTAATGTCTAACACACTATAAGCAAATAATAAACCTAATAAATATATGTTAACACCCTTTAGTCTACCATGAAAGTCAAATGAATAAGGAAAGAAAAACAACGTTAAAACTCCCTCTTTAACTTGTAGCTCCAAAATTGCCTATAGTGCACACAATATTGAAGCAAAAGGCCTAGGATAATGATGGTGCTATGAGAATACTTGAAGATGTGATTTTTAGCATGACAGATGGAGTGAAAACTATGGAAAAACTAGGGACCCAAGAACTGAAGAAATTAGGACCGGAAATGAGAGGAATAATGCTCATTTTATAATCAACACGAAGGATGAGAGTATTGGAATTGTCACCTTGTATATGCAACAAAGCAAGAGATTCCTTCGAGAATCCATGACGCATATGAAACAAGATGCCAAGTGTAGGATTCTATGATGCTTGAAAGTCAAACTAGGCTAAATATGGTTGAGAATCTATGATGTGTCATAGGACACCTCAAGCCCACTTAAACCCAAGAATCTATGAAAAAGAAAGCCAAATATGGATATCCGTAAGAGAATAAGAATATTGTATCATGACATATCTGAGCCAAGTGTCAAAGTAGAATCCATGAGGTGTCACATCCATGTGTCATGATGATGTCAATATTTTATAAAATATTTGAATTAAAATTTCTTTATTCCACAAAATAGAAATTACTAAAATGGAATTAATGGTGGAAAATATGACTTAGGAAATTGTGAATTTCCATGGTTTGCAAATGATGAACCAATTAATTAATAAAATATCAATTAATTGAGAAGGTTAGTTAAGAAGAAAAAATAGTAAAATGATAGGATTAAATTATGGGTTAGTTAATCCTATAGAGAAAATTAGTAAATGATTTTCCAAATTGATTAAATAAATCTAATAGAATCCTTTGACGAAATGTGATGATAATGGAGATTGACTACAATGATGATAGGTAGACCAAAGCAATGGTCAAATTGATGGATTGATTTAAATTGATAACATGCCAAGGACACATGACATGAACTAAAGATATGTAACATTTAACTAACATTGTAAAATGCTACAGAATCGAGATTGATTGATAAGGTTGATCATAATAACATTGACAAACACTGTCAATGTTATTAAAATGGTTGATAATGCCATGATTTGACATTGAATGACTCAACATTGTCAAAGATCAGATGACATGAATGATAGTTTGACCTAGCACTAAGAGCCATGACAATACTAAGGTCAGATTGATAAGATTTGATAGATTGATAGGTTTCCAAAGCATTGAAAGCCACAAAAATGCCTAGGATTGGACAAATGATGATAGATTTTGGATGTTTGATATGTCTTATGATGATTTAGACTGATTTTAGGTGATTTTGAGTTGATTTGAAATTGTTTTGAGTTGATATGAAATGTTTGTGAGATGATATGAAATTGATGTAAAAGAGTATACGAATGACAACAGACATTGTTTGAGATATGATCAAGTTGGCCAAAAGATTGAAATTAGTGCATTGAGAAAATGGGATGAATTATAATGAAAAAGTGATGAAATCATAGATGTGAAACCATTTTTGAGCATCTACATTTTGCCCCTCTTTGATACAATGTAATTTAGAGCATTGTGTCAAAGAATGCTAATGAAAAAGCCACAACATGCCCTAGTAGGGATGATATATATGGGTGCCCCTTGATAAATTGACTAAGACAAGCATATGATAAGTCAATTTGTCAAAAATGAGAAGACAAAACCATAGCAATTTATAGATCACAAATTAGAGCTAAAATGTGAAAGTTATGAGGTCTAGAGTGCAGAATGGGGTCAATCAAGAGCCTGAGAGTAATTGCATGGGTTACCAATCAAGAAAGTAAAAAAATTATGAAAATGATAGTTCATTTTGTTCATGACAAAGATATGAATCTGATGCAACTAATAGATTGCAAATCCAAGTTAAAATGCAAAAGTTATGGGCTCCGAAGTGCAACATAGGGGCTCTGAGAGTAATTATGGGCACCTTACTACCCCAAGTGTGCCCAAAACACACCCAAGTGCACCCAGTGCACACTTGGTAAGTCCAAGTTCACTATGAAAGTATCAAGTGTTCCCTGGGTGCACTTTGGAAGCCCTACTATGCTCTGAAAGTGCAGACTATGCCCTAGAATGCTCTAGGGGCCAAAATCAGCCCGATTGGACTTGGATTGGCCTGAAATTGTGTGTACATGCCCAAAATGATGGAAAGATGTCATAACATGAGTGAAATCATCAAACATGGTCAAATTTGATCAAATATGGTTAGGAAAATGTTAGACTTAGGTTGGACTAGGTGAAAAGCCATAGAAAGTTGACAGATAGTGTAGGATGATGCAGGAATGTATGAATGCCAAATGAAGATGGTTTGGTGTATTAGAATACATGATCATGCTGGTGGATCAAGAGATGAATGATAGAAGATTGAGGAGATGAGATGAGGACCAATTAGATTGAGGTAAAGACTTTTTCTTTTGGAAAGTGCACTATATGTCAAATGAAGTTTTATTTTTATATGGCAAATAGAATGCAACACATCATGGGATAAAGGACTAGAGTGCTAATGCAAACCTTTTGCATAAACAAGCATGATGTAGATAGAAAATGACCTTGTCCTTCCTAAGGCATAAGAATCTCAAAGGTACATTGCAATAGATAGAAAATAAAAGATGACCATGAACCATCCCAACAACTCTCATATATTATTTTATATCATTGAGTAGCATAGGAACATGATTGAAGAAAAAAAAAAGAAAAAAAAATCACTCACTAAACAGCATGAGCCAACAACTATTCTTTTCCATTATTACTTTCCTTTTAGTGTTTTAGATCTATAGATAATGTTTGAAAAGCTGTTCATGTGATAGTTTGGTTTCTTGATTTAGTTGATAGGTTCATAGTGACATGTTGGATTGATTGTCAGTTCACATTGCTCAAATAGTGTGATTTTCATTGAAGTATATTGCTTTGAGTTTCAGTTTGCAAAGTGCAAGTGTTTATGCAAAATGAGTGATTATCCACAATGACTATTGACAAGGTTTATTACAAAATTTTGATGGGTTTTGTGATTTTTAGGGTTTTTGGGATATTTTATGTTTTTTTGTAATTGGTTTCTTAAGGACATTTTACAAATTTTAGGGTTTATTTCAAGACATTTTCTAATTTTTAGTGCTTTTTTTAGGACATTTTATGGCTTTTAGAATTTTTCCAAGATCATATTTGAATGTTTAGGATTTTTTCAAGATTGTATTTGAATTTTTAGGATTTTTTTAGGAACATATTTGAATTTTAAGTTTTTTTTCAGGAATGTATTTAAATTCTTAGGATTTTTCAAGATCATTTTTGAATTTTTAGGATTTTTTTAGGATCGTATAAGCATATACAAGTGTTAGCTCCAATATATTATACAATAGGTCCAATGGATAAAAAGTGATTAGGGATATGCCCCCAATTCAAGTTCAAACTCATACACTATGTAGGTAATACACCCCTGGACAAGATGGGAACTATATACAAAGTCCAATGATAGAGTATGTATATACTAGTGATGCATTAGGGAAGATAACAATGGACATTAACTAGTTCGTGAGCCATGATAAGGAACTAGGGATGTCTTGCAATATGAAGGATATGATCAAGGAATGACAAAAAGAGGGGGAAAACCAGATGGAATCCTAATAGATGGAGCAAAAATTGATTACACATGGCACTTGTTTACCAGGTTTTCACCATGGTACTTGCCCAAAGCACCTGTTTGCTAGGTTTTCACTTTTGCATGGAATGTTTCTCTTGACTCAAATTTTCGTGTCAAGATGCCTGTTCTCCAGGTTTTCATCAAGGCATCCATTTTTTCATGGCTTTTTGCTCTTTTTCTAATCTTTTTTCAAGACTTTTAGATGGAATCAAGAAAATTGCTGACAAATGTTGAGAAGAAATCTTTTGTTGGTGCTACTATTTGATAATCTCTAGATCCATGACTAACTGTAACTATGTAGGATTTGTTCTGAGTCTGTAGCTAGAATCAAACCATTGGAAAGGCCTCGAGATATATCATTGTGTATTGTATGTAAGATAGTGTCTACCTCTTGCGAATCAAGGCATCTAAGGATAAATGGGTCAAAGGATTCTTTGTATGGGATGTCATTGATGATGACATATGCAAAGGGTTGTTGGATAAAGATTTGATCTTGGGTGTTGTCCAAATTAAGTAGTTGGATTTGGGGATAAACAATTGGATATAAGGGAGGATTGGGAGGATTGGGACCAATGACCTTCCACATGAAGGCTGATCGAGAGAGCTCCAAAAGACTTTGTGGTATGTTGAACACTAGAATGTTGATATTCATTGCATCATATTTTTCATTTTGTATCCTTGGGAGTTGCTTAGATTTTGATTTTTCATGGTCTAATGGTGCCTTTCAGTTTTCACTAAGAGACCTATGCTTCTTATTTTTTTCTTTGCTTTCAGTTTTATAAATAGAAGATGGAGTTGACTCCCAACAATATGCCAATGTGTTCAGTTTAAGAGAAATTGCTTCTAAATGATTGTTGTTCATAATGCCTCCATATATTTCAAAGTCTATTATAAGAGTGGCATCATTGTCAAATCAATCAAAAATTGGTGGTCCACATTGGTCCCAATCCAATAGTTTAGGATAACTTGAAGGGATGTCATCATTAGTGTTGAATGGGCTTTGGTTAAAGGTATGGATATGGGCATTAGATTCTATTGTATCATTGGGGTTATGCTCAGAAGCTAGAGGATTTTTGGTTTCAAGTGGGGTATCCTCAGATGCCTTTTCATCATTCAAAAAATCCATAGTCTTACACATAGGTACCATAGTACTTAGAGCACCTATTCACAATGGTTTGAATCCAAGCCCCAAACTAGGAGGTTGTCCTTTTGTAGTGATAGGTTTAGTTATACCTTGTTTTTGAGATTGAAGACCACTACATCCATCATAGCCTTGCTTCTACATGATAGTAAACCCAAGTCCATACTTGCTAGGAGATATCAAAGTGGGTTTTTGTTCTACTTGTGCTTTCTCAATACAAATAGAAGTATTCTCATTGGTAGAAGTGGTATTTTGTGTACTAATCTTAGAATGTTGTGCTTGCAATAGTTGTGATTTACCATCAAACTAGGGAGAAAGTGGTGACTCGCTAATGGTGAATACTTGAGAAATAAAGTACTCTCCACACCCATTGTCTTCAATCTTTAGCTTCTCCTTGGCCTTATTGAGGAGTATATTAACATCCACATATTTAGAGGAATTTTTAGGTTGTACTTCATTATTTCTGGGACCTTGTATGTAGTAGCATCTCTTAGATTAGCACAAAATTGGAAAGGATCTGGATCACTAGGGATGGTAACCTCCACATTGTTGTAGGAAAACTTCAGACATTGATGGTATGTAGAGGGCACTACTTTCATAGCATGAAGCCAAGGGCATCCTAGTATCATGTTGCAATTCATTTTGATAGCTAGGACTTGGAATAAAGTATTCTTAGTAGCTGGACCAACTCTGATGGGTAATATGATTATGCCCTTAGAGAAGCATTCACCATCATCATAAGCTTTTATTATGATTCTTCAAGAGGGATCCACATCATCTTCAGAATAACCCAAACCTTTGACTACTTTAAGTGTATAGATATTAAACCATGTTCCTCCATCTATCAAGACATGTCTAACTTTAAAATTATGGACACAGACTTCAAGGTGAAGAGGATCATTATGGTTTGGTCTATCTTTAGGAATATCTCAAGGGGAAAAGGTGATATGTTGTGATGCAGATAGGTTCTCAACCATGGCTTGGAACTCGGAAACATCAATGTTATCTGGGACTACTGACTCTTTAAGGGCTTGATCTAAGATCTTTTGATGTTGGGTAGATGCACATAGTAGGTCCAAGATGGATATTTGCACAGGGGTCTTACAAGAGATGCTCAACAAGGCTATAATCAGATGAAGTAGGAGCAACACGTCTACTAGGGGGTGCAAGTCTAGTAGAAGTAGAAGGTCTAGATGGGGCTCTAGGATGAGTGATATTAGTATGATGTGTAGTGATAGTGCAATGAGGGTCTTCAATGTTTAAGGTGAATGTGGATATGTGGGAATCTGACTCATTGAAATAGTTGATAGTGTAGTCATATCTAGTGCTCATGTAATTCACGTTACCTTGTGAGTTTGAGTTTGAATTGGATGGTTTCTCTTTGTCATGATTAGCCAAAGGATATTTGAAGATAGTATGATTAGAGTTAGATGCTAGTAGTGATGGATCAACTATGATTACACCATCATCAATAAGGTCTTGCATTGCATGCTTTAGTTGGAAACATGATAAGGTTTTATGTCCTTTGGTGCGGTGGTAATCATAGAAGTTTTTGTCATCCCATCAATCTGCTTTAGTTAATGATTCGTCTTTGATTGGGGGTAACTCTAGGAAGTTATTATTGAGTAACTATTGCAGTGTAGTCTCAAGAGGTATCCCCAATGGTGTGAATTTCCTATCCTTAGTTTGAGGATGTCTTTGGGGTTTGTCCTGCATAGAAGTCTCAGTCTTCTATTATGGGGATGATGCTTGATTGGGAGTTTTTGAATTCATAGGGTTTGCACCTTTCAAAGTTAGTTGAGGTTGTACTATGCTAATCATGCAAGCATCCACAATGCCATCATTAGTCACATTCTTGTTTTTGGAGAAAAAAATTGTCTTGTCATTAGACAATTGGTGTTTGTGTTTTCCTTGTTCGTCTTGAGGATTCCCTTACTAATAAGAGCATCTTCAATACTAGCCCTTTTTCTAATCAGTTTAGAAATGGTTCTTGGACTTTTGATTTTTAATTCATACATTAATTTAGAGACTAGGTTTTCAATGCACAAGTTGACTTGTTGTTCTTCAGGAATGTCTAGTGAGCATTGATTGACTAAGCTTCTCCAATGCAGTAGGAATGTGATAAATGGTTCTCCTACTTTCTATTTAATTGAGCAAAAATTGGTCACCTCCTTTTTTATGTTAAAGAAAAAATGGAAGATGAACTTTTCTGCTAACTCTGGCCAAGATTTGACAGTACCAAAAAGTTTGGAATACCATCAAGTGTGGGCCCACCTAGAGAACGAGGGAACAATCTCATGAGGTATGTGGGCTCATCACTAAGTTTGGTACATGAGGCATGGAATTCTCTTATGTGATCAATAGGGTTTCCTTTTCCTCAGTATTTTTCAAACCTTGGAGCCTCAAAGTATTTTGGGAATGGAGGCATATACAAACTTTTGTCAAATGGATTAGGACGTAGGTCCCTTTCTGTATATAGGGCATGTTTCTTTTGGACTCCCAATGCCTTGACTTGTTCAAAAAGTTGTTTGAATTTTTTTAATAGATCTTCATTAGGATTTTGCATGATAGTCTTTCCTTCAAGTCTTTTGTTTCTATGAGTAGACCATTTGTTGTGGCAAGAACTATGTCTACTCGGTTCTGACATTTCTAAATCTGATGAGTTTGGTGATGTGTCACTAGGTGATGGAGGTATGTTAGTACCTTGAAGACAAAAGGGTCCCTATTGTGACACATGTTGGGGTACTTGTTATGGTATTTGATGTGCCACTTGTTCCGATATTGACTACGATTGATGTACCATTTATTGTTGTTGTGTTGTTTGTTGTGGTTGTTGTTGAGATACCTTTGTTGGTTGTATGTGAGACCATGTATCTGATTGTTGTTGTAGAGGTATATATTGAGGTTGTTGTGGCACATGTTGTTGTAACAAATGTTGCTGGTATGCAATTTGTTGCTCAAGGAATCTTTGATATTCCAACTATTTTTTGAGTTGCTCTTGTTGTTTAGCAAACATGGCTTGTTATTGTTGGAATTGTTGTTGATACATTACATGTAAGTAAAGTGGGTTTATGTTGGATTGTTGTGTTAGGGATGTTAGATGCTTGTACCACTTGAGGTTGTTGCTATTGTGGTTGATGTTGCTATTGATATATTGAATGTCTGTTGGTAACATTAAGTCCTTGAACTATTGTAGGTTGATGTTATTAGGGTAGTTGATTATGCCCTCAAGAATTGATCATCATGTTGGTATTGTTGCTTTGGAACCTTTGCATGTTAGAGGTTTCTCCTTGGGACATCATATTGACTTGACAATGAGGTGAATTTATTTTGGGAATAGGTGTAATTTTAATAAGACTTTTCCTTTGTGTCTCAATAGGGATTGTTGTAGTTGATGTTTCACATAATGTACTCGTGGGAGGCTCCATAACATTTGATGTCATAACACTTGGTAGAGTTAGGAGAAAAGGTGTATTTTGTTGATTTATCTCCAAAGGAGGTATGTTTGGCATCCCTAGAGTGAAAGTCTCTTTAGGCCCATCTTGTTGTTGCACCATGTGATTGAGATCAAGTCTTAACATCCTTTTGGGGTACTTTGGAAGAGTCTTGTTTCCCTTGATTGGTTGTGGTTCATCAAACAAGGGATTAATGTTGATGTGTTCAAATGTACTTTGGAGGATTTTGATGGTTGATTCTTGATGGGACCTTATAGGTGCCATTAGTGTGTTTGAAAACTCCAAAGGTTGTTTTCCATTATCTAAGTCCAAATTGATCATGGGTTGTATGTTTTTAATTGTTGTGTTGGTTTGATGTTTGGACTTAGATCCCTCCAAGTTTGGGTTGAATTTGACAATTTCTTGGGCTGCCAAAAGTTTGAAGTTCTTGCAAAAATTTTTGTCTTGACATGCCCTAGCTATTTCTTCATCAGTGATGCCATAGTCAGTGTCAGATTCATAACTTAGGTGCATAATACCTTGTTGTGTGTTTGACATATTATAGTTGAAGGTACTTGCATTGGGTTTTCTAAATTCAAAGGAGTGCATTTGTTCATCCTTGGTGTGGTTGGTATACTTCCACCTCCAAGTGGTATTGGGACAAATATAGGTTCAAAGTGAGGACTCCATCGAACCATCCCATGTGTGGGGGAAGTGTTTGAAGGAAACCTCATGGTAGGTGTGTTTTTTAGGGTTTGATGCATCATTTCTTGTTTATCGTGATCTTGCGGATACATGTTTATGGGGTCTACAAGTAAAGGTTGTGATGCTTCAATTTGGTCTTCATCAAAGGTTTGTTGGGTTTTCTTGCTCTTCTTTTATCTTGGATGAGGTTTTGGTTGTGTTGGTACCTCAGAAAAAAAAAGGTTGATAAAGTTCTTTAGGTCTTTGAGTTGATTGTGTCCTAGTGAGTGTTGGCATGATACGTAAGGATGCAAATGAAGTGGAGGAAAACCTAAATGGGCTCCCTACCTCCCAAATGTACACCTAAACTACCAACTCTACTTAGATAGTACCAAGTGCACCGTTGGTGCACTTGGGGTCCTAAAGGTAAGCAGTTGGTAAGTAGGAGGTATACAATGGGTAAACAAAGGTGTTAGGGTACCTAAAATGCAAAATGTGAATGATTTGAGTGTTTTAGAGTGTTTTTCAAGGTTTAGGGATGCAATGAAGCCTATGGAAGTGCAGATTAGGGCTCTGGAACCTAGAATGAAACCTTAATTACCAAGTGTGCTATGAAACTACGAATTGTGCACCTGAAGCATGTAGTTGGTAAAATAGGGCAAATTTTGATAATTAAGATGTGGGTATGCAAGATATGAATTATTTTTGGATTTTTAGGTGTTTAAGGATGTTATGAAACCTAGGAAAATGCCAAATGAATTGGGTTTTTGACATTTACAATGCAAATGTCCTAGGGAAACTATGCAAATGCAAATGCAAAGTGACGTTTTGGAGGTTTGACTAGAGGAGATGAAAATGACCCTATAGTATGAAAAATGAAGGTTAGGGTTAGATTTTTGGAGTTGGTAATGATGTTAGGGGTTGATGCATGCAAGGTAGGATATGTAAGAGATAGTGTTCTAGGGTTGATAATGATGTTTGGGATATGCAAAATGAGGATAAGTGATCAAGAAGACAATTTGGGTGATTGACAAGTTGATAGGGTTTGATAGTGGAAATGATGCTAAGGTTTTGAACAGTGCAAGATGAGGGGGGATATACCACTAGGGTAAGTAAAAATAACATTTAGGGATACTAGGTATATGATTATGATAATGACAAAGGTATATGCAAGGTTTTGAACTAAGGTGAAATCTTTAGAAAGTATTTTGTCTAGAAGTTTAACCTTGTGATAATGGACTTTGAATCTTGACCAAAAAATGATAAAATACAAAAAAGATCAAATTGATAAAGATGACAAGGTCAAACATATTAAGACATAGATAGAGTTTGACCAAAGAAAATGATAAGAAAAGATAAAAAGACTAGTCAATATCCATCATCCATCAACACTAGGAGATACTCTAAGACTCATACTTTGTTCAGATTTTTGACAAAATTCAAAGGTTTTGGGGTTCAAAATGATGTTTAGGGGAATCAAAATGGTGGTTATGCTGATTGTATATGCAATATGCAAAGATCTTATGATTCAAAATGATATTTTGGGTACAAGATGTGGTTTTGGGTCAAATGCAGAATAAGGAGGTACAAAGGCTCCTAAATACAGTTTTGGGGTCCTAAAATGCAGTTTGGAGGCCCAAAATGGTCATACGGGTGCCCAACTACACCCTGGTAGCACCAAGTGCACTCCAATAGTACCCACTATTCCTATGGTGTAGTTGCAACTAGTTTGGGCATAGTTGGTAGTTTCATGGCATAGTTGGGAAGCTGGGTTGAAGGGTTACTAATTCTAAGCAAGGTGGTTGTCAAATTGCTATGCCAAGAAGCTAGGATGATGGGTTGATGTTGGGATGAGTTAGGAGATGAAATATGGAGGTTATGACCTAATAAGTGATGTCCTAAGTGAAGATAATGAAGGTTAGGAGATGCAGAATGCATATCAGGGCAAGCTGAGATAGGGGGGCCTATCCAGGTACCTAAGGACACTATTGAAGTCTCAAAATGTTGTTTGGAAGCCCAAACTGGGTTCTTAGACTACCAAGTGTGCCTAGATAGTACCAAATATGCCTATGGTTTAGTTGGGTCTAGTTTGAGCATAGTTGGTAGCTTCAGAGTGTAGTTGGGAAGCTGGGCTGAAACTAAGGCAATTTTAGGTGCTAGGGTTTCTAGATTGATGCCATAGTGAGGTAAATAGTAGAGGACAATGTTAAGACCAAAATGGAGGCTTAGAATTATGTTTATGACACCTATAATGATGGTTAAAGTGTTCAAGATGAGGGTTGGGTATGCAAAAATGCAAGATGGATGATGCAAAATGCAAGTTCTGGGGTTGAAATGCAAAGACCAAAGGATGTAAACTAAAACCTAATGAATGCAATGTGAAGGATGAGGGATGCACAATGAGTACTAGAAGATGAAAGATTAAGCCTATATGATGAAAATATGAGGCCTAAACTAGGATGAATGCAAGTGGGTTCTACGAAAATATGAAACCTAAGGTATGTCAAGCACTTCTAGGGATGTAGTATTCCATATTTCCCAAGTTTTGAATGTATTGGATCAAAGTTTACAAAGTTCTAAAAAAGTTGCAATGTTTTGGTAGTGTTTGATGTTTTGAAAAGGTTCAAGGTTTAAATTTGAGAGTTGGTTGTTATCTTGATTAATGTTTTACACACACGCAAGACACATTAAGACAAGAATAGTTGTTGTTAAAAGTGAACAAGCACACCACAACCTATGCTTTAGGAATATATCCACTAAATTCCTACTTGAACCAAAGTTTAGTCACATTTATCTAGAGTGGAAAACCTAAGATCTTGGCACCAGACTCCCCCTTACAGTGCACTCACTTCTCGAGGCTACCAAGATCCACTTCCCAAGGGGCATGACTTCCCAAGGGATTGTTGTCTCTACTAAGGACTGCGAGAATGTAGGATGTCTTAATGGGCATAGGTGACCCCTTGAGCCAGTGGATAGAAAGGTTTTTGGCCACTAAAACATGGTTTTTAGTAAGGGCATTCTGTTCAGAAAGTGAATGACAAACTTCCATAGAAGGTCTCCCAGCCCTAAGAATCAAGGTTTGACACACCACAAGGGTACTTGAGGAGAGCTATCATGCAACAATACCACTAACATAGCTTTCACCATAATTGAGTTTTATATAGTGGTTGGAATGTTGACTTGCCTTTTGGCCTGTTACCACTCTGAAGTCATCCCCTAGCATACTTAATATCGAGTATCTTGGTCTAAGGCAGGCTTCCTATAGAAGTCACATGGATTTCTCTTACACCCAAGATCCATGAATGGCGAGGGGAGAGGATATGTACATGTAACCCCTAGGGTTTTAAACACCATAGAAATAACAAGTAGAAAAGAAAAAATTCATTTTAAGCACCAAATGAAGTGTTATTTAACCTAAGAGATCCACACACATGGTTTTGATAAACACACAAATTCTTCAACAACATCTTGCAAAGCAAGAATTAATAGTTTTTCATGATCATGTCTTAATCCAATGATCACCACATGCTGCAAACAAACTATTAGTAACACAAAATCATCTAACCTAAATCCTAGAAGCAAATGAAAACTTTAGATGTAGATTCTTATTGAAATAGGTGTTTTATGTGAACCAAGTGTTGCACCCTAGAAGGCCAAAATGACCTAGACTACCCCCAAGTGCACTTAGACAGTGCTAACTATGCCAATAGTGCACTTGGGGCTTAGAAGGGTGCAATTGGTAGTTTTTGGGCACAGTTGGGAGGTCAATGGCAAGTTGTGGGGAAATGGTGCCTAATCAAGACCCATAAACTAAAAATTTTGAGACCTATACTACCAAGTGTGCCTAGAGAGTGCAAACTATGCCCATGGTGCACTTTAGGCTTATAAGGGCATAGTTGGTACTTTTTGGGTGCAGTTGGTCAGTTAGGAACAAAAAATAGGGGTTATGGTGTCTCCCAAGTGTGTCCTAACAGAGAAAAGTGCACCCTAGGGCAGAAAGCTAGCAAAATGCATAGAATGAAAGGATATAACCATATTATTGGACCCCCTAATTAATCTAGGTGTGATAAGGAAGTGAAAATAGTCATTATACCATTCCAAGTGAGCTCCCTCCTTGCACCTACAAGCACAAAACAAGAAAACCCAAGCTCGATAAGCACATTCATGTCAGGTTCACCAAATGTAGGACTTAAAAATGGACTAATGTCTAACACACTATGAGAAAATCACAAACCCAATAGACATACATTTATACCCTCTAGTCTACCATGAAATCAAAATGAATAAAGAAAGCAAAACAATGTTAAAACTCCCTCTTTCACTTGTAGCTCCCATGTCCTTCTTTCTTCTCCATGTGATGTAGCTCCAAAATTGCCTATAGTGCACACAATATTGAAGCAAAAGGCCTAGGATAATGATGGTGCTATGAGAATTCTCGAAGATGTGATTTTTAGCATGAGAGATGGAGTGAAAAATGTGGGAAAACTAGGGACCCAAGAACTCAAGAAATTAGGACCGGAAATGAGAGGAAGAATGATCATTTTATAATCAACACGGAGGATGAGAGAATTGGAATTGTCACCTTGGATATGCAACATGGTAAGAGATTCCTTGGAGAATCCATGACACATATGACACAAGATGCCAAGTGTAGGATCCTATGATGCTTGAAAGTAAAACAAGGCTAAATATGGTTGAGAATATATGATGCATCATATGACACCTAAAGCCCACTTAAAGCGCCAAGAATCTACGAAAAAGAAAGCCAAATATGGATGTGCATAAGAGAATAAGAATATTGTATCATGATATATCTTAGCCAAGTGTCAAAGTAGAATCCATGAGGTTTCACATCCATGTGTCATGATGATGTCAATCTTTCGTAGAAAATTTGAATTAAAAATCCTTTATTCCACAAAATAGAAATTAGTAAAATGGAATTAATGGTGGAAAATATGACTTAGGAAATTGTGAATTTCCATGGTTTGCAAATGATGAACCAAATAATTAATAAAATATCAATTAATTGAGAAGGTTAGTTAAGGAGAAAAATAGTAAAATGATAGGACTAAATTATGGGTTATTTAATCATATAGAGAAAATTAGTAAATAATTCACCAAATTGATTAAATAAATGCAACAGAATCCTTTGATGAAATGTGATGATAATGGAGATTGACTAGGATAATGACAGGTAGACCAAAGCCATGGTCAAATTGATCGATTGATTGAAATTGATATCATGCCAAGGATACATGACATGAACTAAAGATATGTAACATTTAACTGACATTGTAAAATTCTATAGAATTGAGATTGATTGATAAGGTTGATCATAATAACATTGACAGATGCTATCAATATTATTAAAATGGTTGATAATGCCATGATTTGACATTGAAAGACTCAATAATGTCAAAGATTAGATGACACGAATGATAGTTTGACCTAGCACTGAGAGTCATGACAATACTAAGGTCAAATTGATAAGATTTGATAGATTGATAGGTTTCCAATGCATTGAAAGCCACAATAATGCCTAGGATTGGACAAATGATGATGGATTTTGGATGTTTGGTATGTCTTATGATGATTCAAACTAATTTTAGGTGATTTCAAGTTGATTTGAAATAGTTTTGAGTTGATATGAAATGCTTTTGAGATTATATGAAATTGATGTAAAAGAGTATATGGATGATGATAGACATTGTTTGAGATATGATCAAGTTGGCCAAAAGGTCAAAATTAGTGGATTGAGAAAATGGGACAAATTAGTATGAAGAATTGATGAAATCATAGATGCAAACCATTTTTGAGCTTCTACACATGCGAGTGCTTTGTTAGTGCATAGGAGGCATGAAATAGCACAATTATATTGTGGGTTCAATGAGTCAAAACTGTTGGTATTTGTCTTGTTAAATGCATGAGTCATAGTGCATATGCAAGTTTGGGTAGCACTTCTACAATGTATAACACATTAGTAGGTTTTAGTCACACTTATAATAGATAAAATAGTGCTTACACCTGATGTAGCCCATGTGACCTTTCTAGAAGTGCATATACTCATTTTAATAGTGCATGTGACTTATTGAGTGCATTTGTACTATAGAGTAGCAAATTTGATGTATGGAGTTGCACAATTGACTTTTTAAGTGCTTTTGATTGGTTGAATAGTGCTTATGCAGTATGAAATAGTGAAAAGCATTATTGTAGCACTTATGAATCATACCAGGCTAGGTTATGGGTCCTTTGATCACTTTAGTTGAGTTTGGATGTGCGTAATCATTGCTCAGAGTGTAGGATAGATCCTGATGTGAAATGGAGGAATCTAGGCTCAACCTAGATACTTGTTCATATAACTAATCAAACAATAATAAATTTGTGCTCACAAAGTGATGTGGAAAACCCATTGGTTGATGTTAGATAGGTATAAAATAGTGCCCCACTCAAGATACATAGTAGAGAAAACTAGCAGGTCCATATTAGGATGTAGAGTGGGATAAAGAATAGGTTAGAGATAGAACCATTAGCTAGATAGATGGATGCTTGTTGTTGATTGATGTAGGGTAACCACTTGCAATGTCCCCTTTTAGGACATTAGGTTTATAAACCCTAACTGCATGAAAATTTCTATTTATTATCCCATGCCTCCTACCAACATTATTATTCAATATATATATTTTAATAACAAGAGTTACAACCTTTCATAATAATAATATATATTTATATGATTATAATACAGTATATAATATTACTTATAAATACAATTTGATTATAAAAGATTATATGATTGTAATAAATATTATATGATTATAATAGTATTACTTATAAATATTATTTTAATATGATATTATTATAATATAATATCATTATTTTAATTATTAGTATTACTTTATATATAATACTTATTTGAATTATATGTCAAAATGGGGACATCACAGTCCTCCACTCTCAAAATTTGCTTGTCCTCAAGAAAAATCATTCATACAAAACTCCTTCATAGATACAAACATATTTTCATATAAAGCCTAAAAGATTTATAAAATATACATTTTAATAAATGAAAACACAAAGCAAACACAGGATTGATATGAGGTAGACACTTGAATGCATGAAGACATGAAGTATACATGATGCAGATAGATGAGCACATGAAGTAAACACGATGCAGATAGATGAAGACACAAAGTAAACATGATGCAGACAGATGAAAACACGAAGCAAACACAATGCAGATAGATGGAAACACACGTTATGCAATTCCTTGATTGTGAATCTACAACCACAAAATCATTAGTACACATTTACGTATAAATTTTTCCCTTTTAGGATTTCCTTATATTAAAATCCTGACAGGATATTTATACTCTTAACTCTAAAGAATAAAAAGTGATTTTGTTAGATCAACATAATAAGAAATCATTCGAAAATATAATTCATCATTTAATACAATATCAAATATTTAATCTATCATTCCTTAAGGGCAGGAGGAGAAACCATAATAGCGTGCCCTATTACCTAGTCATGGGCCTCACCGTTCTCCCTTATTATTGTTATCTCTCTCTAATAATCATTTCCTGAGTATGAGAGGAGAAACTATAATAGGGTGCCCTGTTACTCAATCAACAGGCCTCACCATTCTCCCTTATTATCATTACCTCTCTCCAATCATCATTCCCAAGATGGTGCCCTTGTATGATGTACCATGGATTATTTGCTCCACCATAGGCCTTACCCAGTACCTCCGAGTGGTGTCACCCAACCCATTTCACTGCAGGGCTTATCTCATCTTTTTAGAATTATGATCTTATTAAATTTAAGTTGTATTCAGTTATTTATCCCAACATATTTCCTTAGTTTAAGAAGTTAAATATTAATTTCTTTTATTGCTTTCATTCAAATTAAACTTAGAAATTAATATTAATTAACTTTATTTTTTAGTTCAATCTAAACTTAGAAATTAATATTGATTCCCTTTATTGTTTCAATTTATTCCTTTAACTTAAAAGTGGATATATACATTCCCAATTAAACATAATATATTACTAACCTATTGACGTATAGCTGTACTACCTTATTTCCTTCACGTGGAAGCTGATGGAGATTATTCGTGTATGATTTGATGCTATTTAGTATGCTCCACTAATTCCACCTTTACTGTTTTCAATGTGTTTTCTCCTTCCTAATACGTGACTCCAACGAATTTCTTTATGATCAATATATTTGATTTATATATCTTACATTAAAGTAGTTTTTATCATGCCTCCATCTAAATTTTATCATCTATTATGATCTTCCAAATTCATTTCAGCCGACGTTTATACTTAGCACCATAGATCGGGGTTCACATATTATCATTATAATGATAGTATTCCATAGATTGTTATCACTCTATTTCTCTGCAAAATTTTGCATAGTTTCATTTTTTTGAATAATAATATATCTTCTTCACTCTTTTTATTTGGTTTATTTTATATTCTTCTTTTGTATGCTTTAAGCATGGAACCCATTCATAAAATATGAGTCAATTGAATGCAATTGACTCATGGATGGTTGAATTACATAACCATTCTCTAGTCTTTCTTAATTTTTTATCATCATCTTCATCATCTTTATGATAGTGGAACTCACACCCTCAATGTAAAACAAATGCCCTACTTTTTGCTCTCACCTTTAGTTTCCTTTCCTACATAATTTTTTATGAATAATGGCTTTGTGATCTTTCATTTTCAATTGAAGCACATACTTCATTACAAAACCAAAGTTAATGGGGTGCTAAAAATAGATTCAGGTGAGAAATTCTACTGACCTTCTCAAAGCTTGGATTTACTCCCAATGTTAATACAATGATTGAAATGCTTCTCTTTTAATCCCCATCATCCATTCCTAGTATCCTAAGAACCAAGACACAAATATTTATGATCAAGAGTAAGCTATTTAGATTGAATCCAAAAATGGAAATGTGTTTGATTTTAGAGCTAATGGAGCAGGTAGGGTTTCAACGTCTCAAATTCCATTAAACAAGAATGGTGATTTTTCCTTGGAAAGAGACTTTGGTGATATCCATAGCTTCAATAATGAAGAAATCCATAACAGAGTGAAGATAATGAAGATAAATCCAATCATGCCTATTGATGTTACAAAACTAGCAAATGATACCACAACTTTGATTCAACTATGGTCTTTAATGTCTGACTTGCATTTTAGGTTACTGCAATTGGGCTGTGAAAAATCTTCGTTCAATTTATTTTAAACTCAATAGTAGACTCCACAATCATTTCACCTAGAAATCACAAGGAAGGAAGAAGTAAAAGTAGCAGAAAGGGCAAATTGGTTCTTTCCAAGGAAATGGAGTGGGGTTTAAAAACTATATCAATGATGTTGCCTGTCTATTCTCCAGAGATTTTGTATTTGCAAAAAAATTTATTCCCTAATGACATTGAAAACCTTACTATCATGCCTTTTCCCTAGCTATTTCACAATATTCTTTAGCTATATGAATTGTAGTGATTTATTCAGTCATGCCTTTGATAAAAATTCATGATAAATATTCCCCAGCTCTAAAAGTGACTAGTCCTTTTATAGATATGTCCCACAGGCTGGCAGATTCGATGCTCTAATACCACTTGTAATGTCCCCTTTTAGGACATTAGGTTTAAAAACCCCGACTGCATAAAAATTTCTATTTATTCTCCCATGCCTCCTACCAGCGTTATTATTCAATATATATTTTAATAACAAGTGTTACAACCTTTCATAATAATAATATATAATTATATTAATAATAATATAAGATTACTTATAAAATATTATTATTTTAATATTATAATAAATATGAATATAATATAATATATGATTATAATATCGTATATAATATTACTTATAAATACAATTTGATTATAAAAGATTGTATGATTGTAATAAATATAATATGATTAAAATATTATATGATTATAATGGTATTACTTGTAAATATTATTTTAATATAATATTATTATATTATAATATCATTATTTTAATTATTAGTATTACTTTATATATAATACTTATTTGAATTATATGTCAAAACAGGGACATCACACCACTTGTGATAAAAAAAATGATGTTGTTGTTTGATTGTTTGATGAAACAAGTACATGGGTGCAAACTCATTTTTTAGGGGTTGTACCTATGGCCCTTGGAGTCAATAGGCAGGTTCACTAATCTTTTACAAATTCCTCAGTTCTAAGTGAACAAAAGTTTATTCATAGATGTGGCTAAGTGGTGGTACTTGGACCACAACACCTTCTACATGCCCATGGGGGAGATGACTATTACTCTAGAGGATGTATATTAAATTTTATGGATCCCTAAAATGAGAGATCTTGTGGACTATGATCAAATTCTAGATGGGACTACTTTTAGAGATGTATTTGGTGATGAAAAAAATGGGGATGACAGTGTATCCTAGTTTCAAATGTTACAGTATGAGTCACTACCCACTGTGTTGGCTAGACTAATAGGAGGGTTTTTGTTATCGAATATATGAGGATGGGGATGTCTAGTTGGATGGGGTCACCTTGTTCAGGATATGATTGACCAGCCACAGAAGTTTTCATGGGGCAACTACATATTAGCCCAATTATATCATGATTTGCACCAAGTTGTGGATTCTAATGCCTCATCACTATCAGTAGGTGTGGTCTTATTACATAAATGGACATGGGAGCACCTTCCCATTACTCAGTCAATATTTTTGTGAGAATGACCATAAGATATCACACACACACACACACACACACACACACACACACACACATTTGGGTGTGATTGTCTAGCTCCATCTAGGCAAGATAGAGTATTGGTAGCAAATGTTGGATGACATAGATGAGGTAGTATGGTGACCACATAGGTTTACTTAGGCATGGATTGAGGATTATGATGAGCTAGTATATTTCTTTTGTTCAAGATTTTTACTTGGCTGGGTTCCCTCAATGATCAAGATATTTTACTTTAGCATGGTAGTGAGATAGTTTGGTCAGAGGTAGGGCATGCCACAAGGATCAGCTCATTATGTGTGAGTTTATTTAGAGAGGCCAGTATGGGGGTTGACCTTGGAGTATGATCCCTACTAAGAGGAATTTTTGTAGATGATAGAGACATCGTAGGTATGGGCATTGAGATATGGGGAGGAAAATGCAAGGATGGAGGGAGATTATACATGGTGGTTCTGCGAGCATCCATTCCTAAGATATACAAATCCAATAGAGCCGATACTTGGGATTGAGGAGTAGTTGAGTAGAGGAAAGGATAGGGATGATGAGGGTGGATGAGGGTAGGTGTTAATATTGAGTGAAAAGTGGAGCTAGGGTATGAGGGAGATATAGAGAGTAAGGTCAAGCAACACTATTACCAAAATGACATATTTTTGTACAAGGTACAGTGTAGAGGGACCTAGAGAGGTCTATGATTGAGGTGGGATTAGGGGGTATAAGCAGTGGTGTAAGATCAAGCCAAAGGGTAGAGGATATTCATCAAAGTAGGAAAAAGAAAGTTAAGGCCAGATTACTAGATGATGTGTAATTTAACCAGTGATAGAAGCCTTTGATACATGTCCTAATCTTAGGTGCATAGGGCTTACAACCATAAGTACTACCAAAGAGACCAGTTGGGTCTTCAAACATAGAGGCTTAGATGAGTTTCATGGAGACACAGATGCATGAGTTGACAAGTATAGTACAAGCTTTCATAGTTGTGATGACATCAAGGCCTCCAATGCCACCACCACCACCAAGGATAGATAAGGCTACTACTAGTCAAATGGACACAACTATTCCAATGAAACTTGTGATAGAGTAGGCTCTTCAAGATGAGAGGAGTGCCCCCAACAAGAAGGGATTGTTGGATTAAAAACATAGAGATGATGCAAGTGGTGAGACATAAGGTTGATTCTATGTATCATTTGGCATTGCACTTTATTGTTTTATCATGTATGTCATTTATGATGATGACCTTTGGATGTCGATGTTGATGACCTTTTGACTCTTGGATGATTCAATCTTTGTTGATATATTAGATATTTGAGCTTTTTGATGTTCATACCTATGCACTTTTTGATGTTCATACCATGTGATATGTGATGTTTGTGATTTAATTTATATGATAGTTGTAGATGTTGATGTAACAGGGATGATTAATGTAGTGTATAGATGGATAATGTAATAATATGGTATGTGGATAGTGAATGTAGAAATGAAGTAGATAAATGATATGTATGAATGAAACATACTAATGAAATATGTCAATGAAATGTTATGTAATAAAATGCATAAATGAAATCTAATGAAATGAAATGGGATGAAATGCAATGTATAAACAAAATGTGATGAAATGCAATGTATAAATAAAATATGATGAAATGAAATGCATGAATGAAATGAAATGTATAGATGAAACATGATGTAATAGAATGCCTAAATGAAAGGAAATGAATTGTGATAAAATGAAATGAAATGTAGAAATAAAATGACATTAAATAAAATAATGTAAAATCTAATGTGAAATGTGATGTGATGAAATAATGACGTGATATGAAAAATAAAATAATGAAATAGATGATGATAATAATAAAATGTGATGTAATGAAATGCATAAAAGAAATGTGATGTACTGAAATGCATAACTGAAATTTGATGAAATGAAGTGTGATGTAATGAAATGCATAAATGAAATCTAATGAAATGAAATGTGATGTAAAGAAATAATATGAAAGAGGTAATGATGAGAACATAAAAATATAATGAAAAGATGAATGAATGAGAGAAAAATGAAATGAAGATAGTAATGAAATGGAATCACAACCCAAGATAAAATAGAAGAGTGAAGGTGATCTGAGTGAAATGAAAGTGAAAAATTGAAGGAAATGTGAAAAATTAAAAGAAAGTGTTTAATGTGTGATATGTGATGAAAGAAGAAAGTGAAAATGAAAAATGAGAAATGAACTAATGAAGTGAATATAGAAATAAATATGAAAATGAATAGCAATGAATATGAAATGATGATGCTAGGAGTGAAATGATATGAAGAGAAGTGACTCAAATTTTGAGATTCAAAAGCCACAAAGGAACCTCGAAGCCCTAGTGAGAAGGGGAAATAGTGATTACATGGAATGTGATAAATAAATGTGAAAAATAGAAGTGTGGTAGGAGAGAATAGTGACCAATTTTTTTTGAGATTCAAATGTCACACAATGCAATAGGTGGAATGTATATGATGGGATGATGAAGTGTGATGCAATGAGTCAAAGTCCACAATAGTTGAGTGTTAAAAGTTTCTTTGATGTTGGTGTTTTTTTCCATCTTTTGAAAGTTGGTCCTAAATAGTGTTGTCAATTTGTTGAATGATGTTGTGTAATCTTGATTTATGTGCCAACTATTTATTTTTAAGGAACCCAAGATGAAATGAAAACTAGAGAGATGCAACTAATTGTCACTTTTTTGTAAAGAGATGCAAATTCAATGTCATCATTGAGTGCCTAAATAAAAAGTGACATGGTACAACCACTACTAGGTCAGCTATGGTGATATGAATATCGTATCACATTGAGAATTATGACCTAAAACAATGTTCATGAAAGATAAGACATCCATTAAAAACAAAAACCATAGCCGTAGTAAATGAAAACAAGAATACAAATAGATACATGTCAAATAAAGGACCTCACCTAAGATATCATGCAAAAATGGTTGAGGTACACGTGGCCTTTCAGACGAGAGGAGGCACTTACAAGTGGACACCAATAATGCATAAAATCAAAGGATCACTGGAGTAAGATAGTGAAAACCAAAGGCAAATAAAATATCATGGCCTCATCTTGGTACATCTAGTCAACTACATCATTGAGGTACTAAAAGCTCATAATAGTAGGAAAAACCATAATTTGTGAACCAACAATGTCAACAGTTGTGTGCAATAGTGTCAAGTTTGTTCAATTCTTGGTGGATGCAACCATTATAGGGTTCTAATAAAAATGATTCAATAGTGGGACCATGGTAGTTGTGGTAGAAGATATGTGTTGGTGTGGATCAAGATGTCTAAATGTTAGATCCAAGTGGCAAGTGTACATGGTGCATGTGTGGCAGATTGCATAGAGTGGATCCGTGTCAAGGTAAGTGAAGTGTAAAGAATGGTGAGTGATAACTATAAATAGATGAGGAATGTGTCTATGAAAAGAAGAACCTTGAAGAATATATCATCATTGCTTAGTTATTTTTAAAGGTCTAGTAAGTATGTGGTTGAAAGCATGTCGGGTTCACCAGATCAGTCACAATAGGAGGGTGATGTTAGCTAGGGGAGATGGGTGAAGAAAGGATGAAGGGAAAAGAGAATTAAATAGACATCCATAGAGCTGGTGTGTCAACATAAACTCCAAGTGTTAGTTCAAGAATGGGGTAAATCAAGTCGGGTGAGGCAGGTACAAGCACAACTTGAGGGTTCAGGATTCAAGGTGGAAAAAAAATATTATCAACATTGATGTTATTAGGGAACTTAGTGCAAAAAGCTTTGCAGGTGGTACTAGATGATGATCCAATGATGCAGGAAGAGAATAGTCTTCCTAAGGTGAAGATTGTGTCAGAAGCAATGACAGAGGTAGGGGAGATGGACTCTTCCAAGAAGACCACAGGAAAAACTCAAAGAGTAGGAGAAGATGTCAGTGTGGGTGAGGTGGTGAGTGTAGTAAGCTAGATGATTAGCCTTGGGATTCTAGGGTAAAATTCATCAAAATAGGAGAGGGTGGATTGAGCATGGTGGAGCCACATCCAGAGGCAGAGGGCAAAGCACAAGCGATAAGTGAAATGGAGAATTTTTTGGAATTGATGGAGAAATTCATGAGGATGGAATGCAAACATAAGAGAGGTAGTTGTAGGTTATCATGAACTCAGAATGAGATCAAGTGTGGTTGCTAGAGATCACAAGTGTGAAGACTATAGGAGTTGCTGAGAATGGTGCAAGTGGGTTTGGAAAGTGCATAGAATGAACTAGTGTTATTGCAAGCACAGTTTGGGTCTTTTAGGGAGAAAATTACAAAATCAAACACCATGTAATTAAAATTGCAAGAGTGGTTAGCTTTGAGCGAGTCAAAGGTGATATAGTTATAGCAATGATTAAGTGAAGCAAAAGTGTGTGGAGCACTGGAGAATGGCGACTGATCAAATGTAACAAGAGCAGGATGTGACCCAATGAGCAATCACTATACTAGGTATAAATTAGCTAGTGGAGAATGTGTTCATGGATATCAAAAGGATTGTAAAAGTACACCAATAAGTTTCCTATTATATGTGGCTTTATCATCATTCACTCCCTAATGAGAAGTGACAAAAGACTCAGTTTGTAGATAGGGAATTTACACAACTATAGAATTCCCAATTGTGTGGTCGAAGATTTCCAATTCCCATGGATGTTGTGTGGGTGCAAAGAGGATTAATGCTAGGAGCCTCATCCTCTAGGACTGGGTCTATGGAAATGTCCCTAGTTGGAGATCCTATCTTGCCGCCTCCTCAAGGGAGGGCAAAATAAGTGACCAGCTAGATGTTGTTTTGAATGTAATATTGTTGTTGTCATCGTAATAGAATTTAAAAGTGTGTCATTTTAAAAGGCAAAAAAAGGCAATCAGTGGTTATGTTAATGTGATTGAAAGCATTGGATAAACATTATAATGTCTATTTTTGATATTTTTATTGATATATTTTGCATGATTTTAACATTTTTGGGAATATTTGGATGTTTATAAAATTTTGTTTGAAATATTGTGATGTTTTGGCATTTTGAAAATATTTGGATGTTTATGAAATTTTGTTGGAAATATTTGGATACTTTTGACATTTTGCAAATATTTGGAAGGTCATCAATAACCATAAAAGGGGGAACGATGAGATATTTAGAGGAAGAACTTATGTGTGGCAGTTGAATGTCAATGTCAGCTTCCAATGAAAGATGAGTACAAACTTGTGTGACACTGAGAGCCACAATGCACAAGGTGGAGAAAGTAGGGAGTGCTAACTAATGAATTGCAAGGCACAATTATGTATATATTGATAGTCTTTATAGATAAGCTTATGGCCAATGTTGGGAATTTTCTCTAGGTGTGTGTTGAGACAAAGACTCATGATGCCTGTGAAAAGGTGTTTGGGCCTATGGGAGGCTTTGATGGCTGAAAAAGGCACTATAGGGGCTATAAAAAAGGTTTTTGGGCCTTGAAAAATGTGTTTGGGTGTAGAAGGTGCTAATGGGGCCTTGAAAAAGGCACTTAGGGCCTGAAAAGGGTGCTTGGGCCTGGAAAAAGGTGCTTGAGCCTTGAAAAAGGTGTCAGGGACCTTGGAAAAGGCACTTGAGGTCCTAAAAGGGTGCTTGAGAGCCTTGTAGTCTCTCAAACACATGCCTACTTATATTGAGCCCCTATTAGAAAATGATGAAAGAGTCTGACAAATACGTGGGCCTTTTGAGATAGCATAGATATATTTGTTGAAAGGTTGTTGAATTTTGAGGAAACTCAGGTGCGGAAACAACTTCCTACACTAATCCCTTAAGGAAAGTATTGTGAAAAATCTATTTAAATCCTTACAAATTTAGATTTGATATTATATAAACAACAACATTGCAGTCAACCATGAATACTACAAAATAGATAGAGAAAGAAAACACAAACACAAAGAATTGTTAGTGGAGAAAAACCTTTTGGTAAAACAACCCCACCCCTCCAAAACTTGCACAATGTATTTTCTTCAACACAAAGGTTACAACACACTTGCAATGCAAGTTCTTTTAGGACATGAAAGACAAATCTAGTCACAACAAAACACTACCAATAATACACTTTTTTACTTTCTCCTATCTGCAAACCTAAAGTCACTTATATCATGCATTTTCCATTTTTGGGTAACTTCCAAAGAAGAACTGTATGGAGACTTGAGTGTACAATACTCAATGACCAATTGCCATATATCTTCACATCTTCACCCATCATCATATCTTCCAAAGATAGCTCTTACATATCATAGGAATGCATCATAACCATTTTAGTGATGATCTCTTTATACAAAATTCAAGATGTCGACACATGCAAGTGGAGTGATACATCAACATGCCAACTAGACATGTACACTCACACTTAATTACATTATTTGCAAAAAATACATTTACAAAAAAAAAAATAAGAATAGGAATTATCCAAGGTTGAGACACCTTATTCCCAATAGGATTAATCATGGTCTCTGCAACATAAATGAGACTAGAAATCCATCAATAGTTGTTGTTCTTGATAGAAGGAGAGAAAAGGGACACTAACGGAACCTCTTCAGTAACCCACGTTGTGCCAGATTTTCCAAAGCCTAATGAGATGTTTCAAGACATAATTACGATGCTTTTTAATAAATGGATGCACTTATTTATTGTTTTTTCTGAAGGTAATAGGGCAATATAATAGTTAAGTATTTTTCAATGTAGTAGGCCTCACCATTGATTTTATATAAAACCAACCAAGGTATGCAAACTTGTCCCAGAGGAGAAACAATTATATATGGACATCAGTTCGACATGAAATCAATGGATCATTGGTTTGAAAAATACAAAAATAATTTATGCACAAATTAAATAGCCTATTTAGGAAAAATTCATTATTTAGTGGTTTACATTTTGGAGTTTTTTTTTAATATTTCTAAGATTTTTTATTGTTTTTTTATATTTTTTAATGTTTTTGACAAATTTAGACAAATTTTGAATGTTTTTGATAAATTTTGACAAATTTTGAATGCTTTTTGACAATTTTTGATTTGGTGAGAGGAAAAAGAGGATGTGAGTGAATTTTGTTGGAATATGGAGATATGCAGGGCCTTGTGGAACACTTAAATAGTCAAGGAGACCAAAAGTGGGTTGCAAAGGCTAGAAATGGACTCAGAAAGCTATATAAGGCAATGGAGGCAAAAAAGGATTTTTGGGACTTCAAATGGATTTTATGAAGGCTAAAATGGATGGAGGGAGTTATTAGCCATGACAAAAATTTGATATGTGCATTGATTCTCCTACAATTCATGTCTATAATATCTTAGAAAATAATTAGACTCCATGCACTAGTACATTTTAGATCAAATTTTGACCTTTATTTTCAACCAATGCTCTTAAAATGCTTGATGAATAATTTTTTTTTCATTTTTATGCCCGAGTTGGTCAAAATTTTGACCAACTCGGGTCCATCATAACAAAAAAAAGGAAAATAAAGAAGTCATTTTGCCGTCGGCCGAAGGAGGGTTTGTTTGCATGTGCGCTGTGCACGGGAGCTCTTTGAGGTGAGGTATGTCCATTTCGCTACCTCTGGTAGCATATACATTGTTTTTTAAAGTGATAGGCTATATCGTTCAGTAAAACCCTCAATATTTTCATGCTTTAGAGATATAGCTCTAGCCATTGGGGAACATTTTGAAAAATATTTAGATTATGCGATGCCTATGCTTCAGAGTTATATTCAAACAACATGGTGTAAAACATAAAAGTCGTGTCATGATCACGAGAACCTAAGAGGTAGGAAAGATGCTAAGAAATATACTCAAGGCTTACTAGCACCACATGAGGTGACAACAGCTTAAGAAATGTAAATAAAGAAATTGATATAATAGAGATGAGACTAAGTTCCATTCTACCAGCACCAAATAAGAATTTAACCATGCATATACAGTAATGGCCTAGTCACCAAGGAAATCAAATAGACAACAACAAGATCCCCTATATGTTTTTGAATTTTAGAAGGACGGTGGACTTACAATGAGGGTTTTCTAAAGGAACCTATGGAATTGAATGAAACACTTCAAGAGTGTTTCTTCATGTTTTGGCATAATCATAGATCATAGACATAGTTGATCCTTAGAATATTTCGAGAATAGTGCTTCCAAAATCAATAACACAAAATTTGCATGCTACATACCACTTGGAGAATATATCTTTGATTATTACAAGTGTGTCACTCAGATGTTACGATTAAATTTTTAACCCAGCATTGCCAACATGGAAAAAATATGATTGTATTTCATTCATGGTGAAGTTTATTGAAAAGCATCGATAGAGTTTAGGGAGTATCAAAATGATAGAATACACAAGTGTATGAAATAGGAGAGCACCTAGGAATGATATCTCGATTATGGTGTTCAATAAATAAAACTATAGAGATTAAGGTGTGAAATAATTTTGTGGTGAAAGCTGATGATTCAAGAGTTGAAGGATGAAGGTAATTACCCATGTCAAAGCCCTTCAAAAGATTGGGTGACAACATTTTATATAAATACAATAGTCTACAAACCGATGGGAATCGCAGTTCATAGAAATTCATAGGCTAGCATTAAAATCATAATTATAAAATGATTTGAGTTGTGTTTAGAGGAAATAGTGATTAATCTAAGATTAAAAGGGGATGAAATATCTTATCATAATTTGGTGTGATTATGATTAGAAAAGATGTTATTTATTTCTAAAGAGCGTGACTCTTGGATATGAGAAGTAACTTTCTTTTATATTTTCAAATAAAAATCTGGAGGAAGAAGACACATTTGACATAAAAAAAACATTCAACATTCATTTTTGTAAGGAGCAATGAGGAGTCCAAATATGACTTTGTAATATATTCTAGTATTGTGTGCAACATTCATGCAAACAACATGCAATGACCATATTGGATGCACGAGGCGTCCTAAAAGAACATCTGCAATAGAAGCATGCTCACTTTCCTGCTTATGCAATCATTTTGACTTCAATGTCTATGCATCTAGAAGCAATTAATATCATTTCCAACACTGCTTAAGTACTATCTATCCTCCTTTCTCTACATATACCCACCATGGCCACATTTTTCTGTTTAAAGGTGATTCTACATTTCAAACTAGAATATAATATGCTAAATCTGTCCTAATGCTACTGTAATACTTAGGAATGCAATAAGATAAAAGATTAGAGAAATGCTTAACACTGGAAAAATAATTCTTGAACACTAATGATTAATACATTAATAGTATGAAAAAGTAGAGAATATGAGAGAATATGAGTAAATGAATAAAAGACCTAGAAATAAGAAGATTTCAGAGTTGTCCCTATTTCATTCTTAAACATTACATTAAGGAACTTTAACTGTACTTTTAGTTTAGGAATGAATTATTAGTATCTGATGTTTAAGTCATTTAGAATAGAAGTAAAAAAATACAGAAATTTATTATACATCAAAGAACTAGACGTATGATTGATGTATGAAAAAGTGATAGAAGTGTGAGAACAATGCAAGTGATACAGGAAGGGTCTTTCATAAATGTGCCCTTTCTGTGACAACATTAGTACCATTTTAAGGACGAATAGTTGTCAATTAAAACCTAACCATTGCATTTAAAAATGTATAGTCATCTGATAAAATACCTTAGCCAACAATTAAAATAATAAAACTAGTCAGCACAACATGTATTAACATAACAAAGGTCACTCTTGAAATTGAGTGAATATTTTTGACAACCTTAATGACCAATGAAATACACACATCAGAGGGATATACTCCCCAAATAATGAGCCCAAAGCTTAACTTGAAAAGAAAGATTATTGACACTCATCCAAAAGTACTACCAACCTCCATTAAAGTATACATGTAAGGGTTCATGAGGAGGGAATCAAGTCCCTTACAAGAACTAGGCACCTCAACCTATCCTGCCAAGAGAGATCAGACCTTCAGCCAGTGGTGCAGAAGCACCTATCAAGAAAATGAACACCTTGGTACCGGATGAAGACAATGGATCAAGGACCTCTTTGAAGATCAATTGGAACATTCTAAGACCAATAATGGCATATTGTAACGAACAAAGTGCATTGAAGGTCAAAGGTCCTAATAAAGCCCTACGGGCAACATGATGTAAAAATGGCATATGAGCCATGAAGGGTAGAATAGGAAGTAGTTTCATGTTTTTTTTTGCATTCAATAAGGTCAGTGGATCATTCTTAAATCAGTTGCATAGGTTAGAATGCTGAAATATGCATAGAAACCAAAGTTTGAAATTTGAATTTAGTTTTGGAGGGAAAATAGTAACTTGCTATTTGTTTGATTAAATAAGCATTTCCAACCAACTTGGTTAGTTGGGCAGGTATTCTAAGGTTTATTTAAGATGTCTCAGCCATATGGAAGAGGAGAGACAGTGTTTGTACGGAAAACACACAGAATTTGTACGGACAGCCTTGTGAATAAATGAAAATTTGAAGTTTTCTTGCAATTTAGAGGTTCTTTGAATATAGAAATCTGTTATTTACTTTGGCAAGGTGTTATTAAGAGGTTTTGCATCCATCTTGAGACGTTTCTTATCAAATTACAATTATTATTGTTGCTGTCACGCTGAAACTGTGAGTTTTGCTTTGATTTTTCAATAGGAAATGAGGGTACCATCCTAGTTTTTGTACATCTAACCCATGGGATGGACCCTAAATGCCCTAACATGTCTAACTAATCATGAAAATGCAAGAAAAGTGAAGATTTGCAGGTTACTGTGAAAGAAATGCAAAGTTGAGTGCTAGAAGGATTAATTTGGGTACCCAAATGAGTGCTAGGTGTTATGCAGCCGTACATCTGGCTTAACAAGGTATATTTTTTATTTGATAATGTTTGAAGAAAAGGTAAATTCATGGTGAATGCTGAAGGAGAAGTTCTGGAATTGAGTTTTGGGGTTTGAACAAGCAGGCCCTAGTTTTTAAGCCATTTTAAGGAGGGTTTTGAGGATTGGGTGTTTAGGAGTGTGACCAAGACCTATAATCTTGAAATTCCTTTGATTTAGATCATTAATAGAGACTATTCAAAAGGATTAAGTCGGATTGCAAGTTTGAAGGGTGCTTGCTTTGTAAAAGTGGCCTAATTAGGCTTAATTCTGAGACAAACTGCCCTGTTCCGTACAATCATTCCAAAGGAGTGATATCTAATTTTTTGATATGTTATAAAACTCCGAAAAGGGTATTTGGAAAGCCTATTTATTTTCTTGGTGTTTTGGAAAGTTTCAGAGAAAAATCAAGAAAATAGGGTTTGCTGATCCAAAGAAGAGAATAGCATAGTAAAGGGCAAAACTGGTCTTTTTTGTATCTACTGAAGATTTATGGGTTTGGAAACCTTAGAAACATGTTGGTTGAAGTTGTTTAAGGTGTGTAGAGGTGGAGGAAACACTTGGTGAAGGTAAATCCAAGTTTGAAGTCTTTGGTGGCATTGTGTGCATTTGGGAACACCATTGAAACATAGGGGTTTGGGTCCATATTGTGCTTGAATTTGCAAGTTTGTCAGTAGATCCTTCATCCTCTACATCAGGTAGTATCAGAGCATTAGCAAGGTCTTTGGAGAGTTGAGAAGTTGTATATTCCATCATCTTGGAGTCTTTTGTCATCACTAAGGTACTGGTCCCTTTGTAGAAACCTTGGAGTGCCCATTTCCTCCTTGAGCATCCCAAAGTTGAAAGGTACATTAGAGGTGTCCTGAGATTCTTGGTGAGGGAAAGAGTGTTAGTTTGAATATTCTATAGTACGGAAGAGAAAACTAGGTTGTGAAAATGCCTCCTAAAAATCAAATGGCTAGAGAACTTGAAGAGTTGAGAGAAGAATTGGCAAGAGAGAAGAGAGAAAGGAGAGAACTAGAAGCATCTAAAGAGAGGGAAGAAAGACAAATGAGAAGGGAGAGAATACAATTTATTGAAAGGATAGAAGCCTTGGAAAAGGAAAGGCAAGAACCTAGAAGAGAAGAGGTTAGAGGAAGAAATCATGGAGAGAATCATGAAGAAGAAGAAGTTGGTAATACAAGACAAGAACATGAGGCAGCAGATGATCCTGAAGAGAGGAGATTTGTGAGAATCATTAAAGCAGTACAAGGTAATGGTGGAAAGAACCACATTGATTTACCAATCTACCAAGGTAAAATGGACAGCGAAGAAGTACTAGGGTGGATAGAAGCCCTTGAAAACTACTTTGATCTTGAAGACATAGAGGCAGATAAGAAGGTGAAAATAGCAAAGGCAAGATTGAGAGGGACAACACTTACATGGTGGACTAGTGTTCAGAAGGAAAGAGAGGAAAGAGGATTGAATAAGATCTCAGATTGGGATAGAATGAAGGCCATGGTGAGAAGTCAGTTCTTACCATCAGATTTGGCCATTCAAATCAAGATGAGAAGGAACAACTTAAAACAGAGAGACATGGATGTGATGACATATACTGAACAGTTTCATACCTTGAGCATTAGGGGAGGAGTGGAAGATGAAGATGAGAAGGTGGCAAGATATATCAATGGCCTCAAGTACAACATACAAGATGAAATAGGGCTGAATGTGCCAAGAACCCTTGGAGAGTGTTTTCAACTTGCAATTAGAGCAAAAGAGAAACTGAAAAGAAAGAATGAAAGGAAAGGAAATCAAAGAGGAGGTGGAACCATGAGAGGAAGAGGTGTAAGAAGTCAGTTTGACACTACAAATAATCAAGACAAAGATAAAGGAAAAGAGATTACATCTGAGACAAGAGGAAGTTTCAGAGGAGGAAGATTTGGAGGTGGAAGAGGATCAAGTGTTTTCACAGGCAAATGTTTCACATGTGGAGGAGTGGGGCATCAGTTCTACAAGTGCCCTGAGAAAAGTGTGGATTTTAGGGAGGAGAAGAGAGTCACCTTGACCCAAGGAGAAGAGGAAGAAAAGAAGTATGGTAATGCAGATCCTGAGATAGGAGAATCCCTACTGGTGAGAAGAGGACAACCCGTGCAGCAGCAAAAGGAGAGAAGGCCATCTATTTTCAGAACAAATTGCCTTAGCCATGGTAAGGTTTGCAAAATGGTCATTGACTCTGGTTCTTTTGATAACCTAGTGTCTTATGAAATGGTACTCAAACTAGGATTGAAGAGGTATCCCATTGATAGGCCATATAGAGCATCTTGGGTCAGTGATGAACAAAACATTGTTGTTAGGGAACAAGCCATGGTTGATTTTTCCATAGGAGAGTATAAAGACCAAGTCTTATGTGATATCATACCAATGACATGCTGTCATGTCATCCTTGGAAGGCCTTGGCAAGCCTCAAGGAATACCATTTATTTTGGAGCATCAAATGTTTATATAGTGCATAAGGATGGTGTGAAGTATAAGTTAACTCCATTACTTGGTCATGATAAGGAAAGAGTTATTTGTTTTGGCAAGAAAGAATTTGTTGTTTTGCAGGAGCAGAGGCATAGAAGCCATGATATGGTAGAACCTCCACATAAGCCTTCTCTATTGGTGGTAAAGAAGAAGAATATTCAAGACAATACTCATATTGCTGCTTGTAATCAGACAGTGATAGTACATGGGGCAGCAACAGCAAATGAGACAGCAAATAAAGTTATGACAGTAAGAGGAGTGATGATAGGAATAGTATGGTGTCCATTGGTGACAAAAATACACAAAGAAATGAGTCAAACCATGAAGGATAAGGGACACGGTCTACATAAACTCAAACAGCAGCACATGAAGTCTTTGATAACAAGTGACTGTTCACAGACAGCAAACAATAAGTTAACCATGGATGGTAACAAATATTCAAGATTTTTTGTTTCTAATCATTTGCATGCAGGTAATACACATTAGCAGGGTGATAAATTGCAGGTGAAGAGTTGCAAACAACCATCTAGAAGGATGGGAGGCAAGAAGACTATTCCATTTAACTCTTGGGACAAGAGTTACTTTGGAGGTGGGATGTATGGTGCAGAAGCACCTATCAAGAAAATGAAGAACACCTTGGTACCGGATGAATACAATGGATCAAGGACCTCTTTGAAGATCAATTGGAACATTCTAAGACCAATAATGGCATATTGTAACGAACAAAGTGCATTGAAGGTCAAAGGTCCTAATAAAGCCCTATGGGCAACATGATGTAAAAATGGCATATGAGCCATGAAGGGTAGAATAGGAAGTAGTTTCATGTTTTTTTTTGCATTCAATAAGGTCAGTGGATCATTCTTAAATCAGTTGCATAGGTTAGAATGCTGAAATATGCATAGAAACCAAAGTTTGAAATTTGAATTTAGTTTTGGAGGGAAAATAGTAACTTGCTATTTGTTTGATTAAATAAGCATTTCCAACCAACTTGGTTAGTTGGGCAGGTATTCTAAGGTTTATTTAAGATTTCTCAGCCATATGGAAGAGGAGAGACAGTGTTTGTACGGAAAACACACAGAATTTGTACGGACAGCCTTGTGAATAAATGAAAATTTGAAGTTTTCTTGCAATTTAGAGGTTCTTTGAATATAGAAATCTGTTATTTACTTTGGCAAGGTGTTATTAAGAGGTTTTGCATCCATCTTGAGACGTTTCTTATCAAATTACAATTATTATTGTTGCTGTCACGCTGAAACTGTGAGTTTTGCTTTGATTTTTCAATAGGAAATGAGGGTACCATCCTATTTTTTGTACATCTAACCCATGGGATGGACCCTAAATGCCCTAACATGTCTAACTAATCATGAAAATGCAAGAAAAGTGAAGATTTGCAGGTTACTGTGAAAGAAATGCAAAGTTGAGTGCTAGAAGGATTAATTTGGGTACCCAAATGAGTGCTAGGTGTTATGCAGCCGTACATCTGGCTTAACAAGGTATATTTTTTATTTGATAATGTTTGAAGAAAAGGTAAATTCATGGTGAATGCTGAAGGAGAAGTTCTGGAATTGAGTTTTGGGGTTTGAACAAGCAGGCCCTAGTTTTTAAGCCATTTTAAGGAGGGTTTTGAGGATTGGGTGTTTAGGAGTGTGACCAAGACCTATAATCTTGAAATTCCTTTGATTTAGATCATTAATAGAGACTATTCAAAAGGATTAAGTCGGATTGCAAGTTTGAAGGGTGCTTGCTTTGTAAAAGTGGCCTAATTAGGCTTAATTCTGAGACAAACTGCCCTGTTCCGTACAATCATTCCAAAGGAGTGATATCTGATTTTTTGATATGTTATAAAACTCTGAAAAGGGTATTTGGAAAGCCTATTTATTTTCTTGGTGTTTTGGAAAGTTTCAAAGAAAAATCAAGAAAACAGGGTTTGCTGATCCAAAGAAGAGAATAGCATAGTAAAGGGCAAAACTGGTCTTTTTTGTATCTACTGAAGATTTATGGGTTTGGAAACCTTAGAAACATGTTGGTTGAAGTTGTTTAAGGTGTGTAGAGGTGGAGGAAACACTTGGTGAAGGTAAATCCAAGTTTGAAGTCTTTGGTGGCATTGTGTGCATTTGGGAACACCATTGAAACATAGGGGTTTGGGTCCATATTGTGCTTGAATTTGCAAGTTTGTCGGTAGATCCTTCATCCTCTGCATCAGCCAGGGAGGTTTATGGACATTTACTAACTTGAAAGCATGTTCTATTTTCCAATATGAAATATAGTTTCTTTTGAGCATGCATTTGTTTTCAACTTGACATAGTTGCAAGATATTAGTAGAATATAAGCTAACCATACATTTTATGTGGTATTATACAAATCAAAGTACTCAAGAAATTTTTTATTTTACATGTTCAATGGTTTCCATTATGTAGATAATAATGATTTTACCAAATATTTTGCACACCATTCCACATAGCGTTATCAATCCTAAGCAACATTAGTGAGTATCTTGTAACATACTAAATCTAAACATTTGCCCTTTCAAGAACCTCAAACCACATTTTTTATTAGTATGGAGTGCATACAAGTTACAAACATTTTGTTTAGTTGAATAGTTTTTTCATATTTCAAGAAACATATGTTGGATGGAATAGATTACCTTTTATTTAATGTAATCATAGTTTCCAATGTTGATGTTATTTATTTTATTTTACATCTAGTTATTTATTTTACAGTTCTGTAGCATTGGTGTTTGGTACGAAAAGAATTTAGTTGGAGTTTCATGCAAGGTAATTCTTTGATTCTCTTTTTGTTAGTATCAAATCAGTTCTGAATGGCTTTTGTTGACTCGTTTAGGTGTTTAAGTTTGATATCTTCCACAATACTGTCTTCTTGAATAGCTCTGAGTTGATTCCTTATAAGAAACTTGAATAGGCCCAAATTCTTCCACAATTTTATCAAATCAGTTAAGCCTTGCATTTCCTTAACTAGTATTCCTCTTTGGGAGACAAGCTTATTGGGCCTTATCAAGTTGCTGCTCTGAGTTGATTCGGGTAGGCATTTTCTTCATAATCAATGTTCACATACAATCTCCATCGAATTATCTTGATAGTAAGGATCATTTCTAAATATGTATCAATAGCACATATATGAATAGTTGGAACACCTAGTTTATTATTGAATTTTAAGGCAATAACGTAATCCCCATGGCTCCATTTCTCATGATAGGTAACTTCTACGAGTATTCACTTAATTAGAGAGGCAAGGGAGGATGTGAAAGGGGCTATCTACTAAAGTGGGAACAAAATTGGTTGAATTCTCTTGGAATTTGAAGCAGGACACAAGTGTTTCTTGAATACAATTCTTGGTTGGTTCAACTAAATTCCTTATTTGAATACATAGAAAGAGCAATATTTTATTTGTTGCAATCAATCAATTGAAAATTGGAGGATCTTGTGTGCAACTTAATACAGGGAATAACCATCATTGATCCTATATTTCTTCAATATTAGCTAACCCCCCCAGTGGAACCACTAGTTAACACTGCACACCAAAAGACACTGAAGCATTTCCAACTTGGAGGATCCTGTGTGCAACTTAATATAGGGAATCACCATTATTGATCCTATATTTCTTCTAGATTAGCTAACCCCCCCAATGGAGCCAATAGTTAACACTGCACACCAAAAGACATTGAAGCATTTCCAACTTGGCCAAAAATAACTTTGTTACTATCCCATTACACTTATTACATCAACTGTTCTACAATTAAATAAGATTTTCTCTTGAAGTTGTGGAAGCAATTGTTGATGAAATTGGTGCAAAGCATGTGGGAATTTGGCTTTCTCCTTTCTCAACTTATGACTCAAATCATGATCTTGATGCTTACAAAACTAGTGATCTTTCTCTCATATCGTGCAGATCTTTCTAGCTTGTGAGGAATTTGGTTATTGCCCACACACTTTAGGAGCAAATGGAAAATATTCAATGCTTGAGAGCATGCATGTTCTTCCCAATTCAATTGATCATGGAAACCCCCATTTTAGGTATGTGCATTTTCATTCACCACCTTTCAATACTAGCTACATTGCGCACAAAGAACATTGCAATGAAATAGTTGGATTACTATCAGTCTATGTTTTCAACATTGTGCAAAGAATATTGCAATGAAACATTAAATTCAAATAGAAATGATCAATCAAAGGCCTCTCTGATTATTCTCAACTGTATTCCCTCTTCTTTTTAATACACATAAATTGCAGCTACAGGAGCTCACAATTTAAGAAAATATGAAATTAAATTTTAGTCCAAATTAAAAATCCTATTTCTAAATACAATAATAGAATCAAAGATCTTTTAAAAACATTTCTAGCAATTATCTCAGTAGCATTTCAGTTTTGATAAATTTTGACCAATAATCTCATTAGCCTAAAACCTTATCAAAAGTCTCATCACTTTTCATAGATCACTTTTCCTCTGTACTTGGTATATCTCTTTTATTCACTTGTTTTTGATGTTGATCAATTTGGACTTTTTTTATTTATGTTCAAAACTTGTAGGTAAAGGGTTATTTTTGAGTTTAGATTTATCTGTCAGTAATATATTTTAGAATTTGTTTCTATAAAATTTTGTCATAAATGTTCTACATAAAATAGTGATTTATAATCAGTATATGGAAACAAGAAAAAGAAGTTTGAACTTAAAATTAAAAAAGTCTTGGCTAGGAATCAATATATGAAATGTTGCACATAATATAGGTGTTAAAGACAGACTTGGAAATATATATAGTTTGATTTCAATCTAATAATGGTCTGTAGCCTATAAATCTTTAAATGCATTGGTTGTCTAAATGCATTTCAATCACTTTGCATCAATTACTTTAATGAATGGTTGGAATGTTCAATTTTTTCTTTATTCTATTTTATTTTTATTTTCTTATAGTTATATATGTAATTTTTGTATTTATTTTTTTCATTTTATAACTTGTTCAAAAATAACTTTGTACTTTTAAGTCCATTTTACACTTTGTTGATGTAGAATAAAAATATTGTAGAGTCGTGGCACTTCAACAGATGTGTGGCCATGCACAAAATCTTTAGCTGCTACTGCCAAGAACATAATTTGATGCTGCAGGTTCTCACTAATTCAAAACTGTGATATGGATGATTGTGGGTTTTGCGCCAACTCCCATGGCTTCAGAGCTTAAACTAGTAGATGTTTCTATTGTCCACACGATCATTACATCCTAATCTGCTCTATTCATTGACATTTTCTTTTCCAATCTTCTTCATCACATTAAATCTTTAGTTATATTTGTTTTCAAGTGAATTCTATACTCATTTATTATTCTCTTTCAATTCCTAAACTTATCCCATTTTTATTCACTTTCAATTCTAAATAGGTTCAATAAGCCTCCTAAAGCAATTATGGGCTGTTAAAACTTCTAAATAGACCATCCTTTTTTTTGGCATTGTTTTATCTCTTTTCTGATGCCTATTCATTTAGTTTTAGTGAAAATGGTTTGAGCCAATGGTGATAATGATTTGAGCCAAGATCATATTCTCTGTGTTTTTTTTTGTAAAAATAAAGATAGTACAACAGAATCTAAAGTCATTATGTGAAATGTCCCTTTTCTGATTTTTTATGATATTTCCAATCTCTAATCAGATTTTCAAGATCAAACAACTAATATCACAAAGATCCACCAAATTTCTCAAGAAACCCCAAATCGGGTATGCCAGAAATGGTGCCAAAAGCTTCACAGCTTCACCTATTATTAATAAATCTGAAAGTGGACATTTTTATAGAAATTTGAGCAGCATAACAGCCTATAAAATGACATTTTTATATCTCTATAACATGCACACAATAGCTCCCAAATGGAGGACAAAAACAATGCTCATCGGGCTTCCGAAAATAGCACAAAATAGCCCAAAATCACCAAAACAACTTAACAATCTATCACAGAAGTATAATCATATCCAAATAAATATATTCAGCTCTATTTTAATATTTAAAAGTCTAATATACAGCAGAAACCCAAACTGATATGAAATACTCAACTGGAAACACCAAACTCTTACAAAATATACACCCAAAAACTCACAAATCTGCACTATTCAGCACAAAGGCAAACTCTGCATGAGCATGCACATGGAATGGCTTCAAACTCTCATCCTCAGCCTTCCTGGAAACTTGAAAACTCCCGTTCTTGGGTCTCCCTAGAAACCTACAAACTCCTATTCTTGGGTCTCCTTCTCTACAGGTTTGGCAGCCTCTGAAGAATAACAAAGAAATGAGCAAAAATCAAGTTCTAGAATGAGCCCACAATGCCTCCAAACCCCTTAAAAGAGGGTATAAACCTAACTCATGTCCAAGAGGGGTTAATAAAACATATTTTAATAATAATTTTCATTTATTAGTCCATTCACTTCCAAAGATATTCCCCTTTTGTTGAAACTTCACCTTTTTGGGCCTGCTTGCCTTAGCAAAGATTATTATTTTTAATTATTTGAAAAGGGGACATGACAAGTCCTCCCCTCCAAAATATTTCTTTTCCTCAAGAAATGGCTGAACAATAAACCAATCAATCCACCTGGATCCCAAATGTAGTCATGAACTATACTACTGCCAATTAACACAGGCTCCTGCAATATCCTCTGCAATATGACCAGGAGGAATCCATAATCAAAGTGACAATTATAGCTCAACCAAACTCCAAAATCACAACTTCCACAGTTAGAAACCCATGAGACACAAACTCTTAGAACATCAAAACCCAAGTAAAGTGGACAAATCAAACATCCAACATAGTAAATACCATCAATACATCCCATTAGCTTATACGGAATGTACAATCCAACTCTACAACAATGGTGAACGCTCCCGAATGAAATTGTACCAAGTATGGAGAATCCACACACTGTACAACTCCTACAGTCAACACTACTCTGTAGATCACCAGCCACTGTCTCATAACCATAGCTCCCATGCACCCCTAATGGTGAAAAGCCATCACAAGATAAACAACAAGAAATGGAACCCAAACCAAATTTTCCTGCCATCAACTCATCAACACAAGGATCAAATGCTAACTGATGTACATACCTTGCAATATAATGTTGATAAAAAAAACCAACCTCAGTCAACAACTCACCATGAACAAGTGATACAACCCACTGTGACTGATCACTAGCTAAGTCAGGAGATGTCATGGCCAAAGGAGTAGAATCAATAACAACACCCGTTGAAGCATCACTCCAAAATTCTTTCTCTAAGTCATGTATTATCAAGCTGTCAACTACAGAACCTATCACCATGTCATGCCTATCACAACTCTCATCCTGAGGTGTCAAACTATCCCATAACTGATGATAAGCACTAGGAACCAAAGTACATCTCTATATCATCATCTCATCAACATGGTCATCAAAGGTGAAGTGATGAGCATACCTCACAATATAATTTCGATAGAATGTACCCATCTTAGTCAGTGGCTCAGACTGCAATCCAGATGTAACTAACTGCAATTGATCACTAACCAAGTTGGAACTAACTACTACCTTTGAAGACATCACCAAGGGAGTAGTATTACTAGTAAGAACCATGCCAACTATCAGCTCACCAACATCACACATGGTCTTTGATACAACATCTCTAGTCTCTGTGCCATTAGTACTAGAGGTCACCACCATGTCAAGCATACCACAACAATCTGCTGCAACACCCAACTCAACTAAACCTAACTCTAGTGGGGACGAACCCGATATGGCAATGTTAGTATTAAGGATGGATGCATCCCCATCTCCACTATCTTTGACAATCTCGACCATGGACATCCTTAGATCACCAGACACCACAGCTTGTGACTGTATAGAATCTAGTAAAGATTGTAGTTGCTCTAACTCCATGGTCACCTTAGCCAAATGAAACTGTGACTCCTTGAAAGCCAATTGTGTACTCTCAAAAATCTTAGAAGTCACCTAAAACTACTGAGTAAGCTCACTCACCTCATCTTCCTTGGCCAACAATGCATCGTATGCTGTACTGCCCCACTCCATAAGATAATCTCTATCGGCTACCAACTGCATATAATCCTGTCTCAAAATCTGGAAAGCCTCCCATAAAGAGTGGAACTCTGTCAAGGAAAGATAATTGCCTCCTTTCTCATCACTAGTAGGAGAACCCCATCCATAAACTGCTAACAATTGACGAATAAAATCAAAATGTTGGCAAGCGATAACAATGTCTCACTCACTAACTCTCAATTGATTAGACACATGATGGTACTGGTTTGACTGTCTCTTACAAACCTCCTCTGATGCACTGTCTAAAGTAGTATCCTCAAAGTTACTAGTCTCTAGAGCATTACCATCCATATCCTATGAATCAACTCTAAAGCTCATATCAACATACAGAGTATCAAAAATTATAGCACTACTGTCCAACTCCTTTGTACCCAAGGAAACTAAGTCTTCAAAACTACCCACTGCATCCTCCTAGATGTCATCAATGCCAATATGATCCTGGGACTCATCTGTACATCCTGCCAAATATGAAAGATCATCAATACATTCCAGCAAGTATGGTCGACTGGATATATGAGCAAAGCCCAACACTGGTGTATAAAAACTAATACCAACATCAGACAAGCTGCTAGCACAAGAAAAGAAAACACCGTGCAATCTGCTAATCAAATCCATGATAGCACCCAAACAAACACTACTACCAAAAAGTGTTAAAAGTCTCCAATCAACTGAATCCCAAATGCCAATATAACAATCTCGAGTCTATATCTGTAAACTAGAATCAGTTGGTAACTCAAGCAAAATCCTCACTTGAGTAATATGACCAATACCAACTAACTCCACATACCTATCATGATGAGATAATGAAGTCACAATACTATCTTTGTTCACTTTTATCTGGCTAGACAAATCATGTAAAGTACTACCAGCCTCAACCTCATGTGACAAAGAATCTAACTGTGCTTGGTACTCTTTCTTAGAAAAGTCATGAATGCTTAATGTCTTCTCATCTCTACCAGGTATCTCACCATCATGCACAACAACATCCTCATAATCATCATCTTTGAGGTCATATCTATCTGTCACTCTTTGACTAAAATCATCAAATGTAGTTACTTGATCATGACCTTGAGTAGTCATTCCATGATACCACCAATCATAGGTTGCATCTTCCAAGTGTAGACTTGCAATTTGAATAGCATCACTCTCCTTCATGGGGTTAAGTGTGAAGAAGGTCTATAATTTTTGTAGCCATGCTCTAGCTGAAATTTTATTTGTTCCATCAAAAGTAGGTGCTACAAACTTGCTTATTTTATTTTTGAGCTCTCTTCCACTTATGTCATGCTCCCTTCTGTACTCTTTCTTGGGCATCAATGTGTTCATCATATCCACATATTCTCTAAAAGGAACTAAACTGCGAAAGTCATCATCTAAACCATTGTAAGTAGCTCTTAATGCAATCAAGTTACCTATAACCTCTTCCATGGGATTAAGGGCTGGATTTGGCACTGGTGGCTCATCTACATGCAGAAAAATAGTTTTTGTTGATTGAGAGGGTGTGAGTTTTAGATTTCTTGACTCCTCTAAAGTGCTCCCTTTCTCATTAATAGATGCAACTCCTTGCAATTTTTCTATAAATATTCGCAAAACCTCTCTAGTTTCTGCCAAACTATCCACTGTTTGCTTCTGAGTATTTTGGATGTCTTGGAAGAATTTCTTTGCCATCTCATCTAGATTAGCCATACTTTTTCCTTCCTTGGATTTTATACTTTTACTTTCAACTGGAGGTTTGATCAAAATTTCTTTATTCTTTTCTTGCTGTAAATATCTCTTTTCTCTTTCACTTAGTTGCATGCAACCATAAATTTTGACATGCAGCTGATTAGAAGCAACATGAAACCACCAAATTCACCAAGAACTAACATGCAAATGATTAGAAGTAGAATGAAACCATAAATTTTGACATCCAGCTGATTGGAAGCATCATACAACCATAAATTATGACATGCAAGATTTGGGTAGTTATCAAAATTGACATGCAAGATTTGGGTAGTTGTCAAAACTGACATGCAAGATCTGGGTAGTTGTCAAAACTGACATGCAAACTTCTACAAACCCTCAAGCTAGCAAGATCATGGCTCTGATACCACTAAAATGTCCTTTTTTTGATTTTATATGATATTTCCAACCTCTAATCAGATTTTCAAGATCAAACAACTAATATCACAAAGATCCACCAAATTTCTCAAGAAACCCCAAATCGGGTATGCCAGAAATGGTGCCAAAAGCTTCACAGCTTCACCTATTATTAATAAATCTGAAAGTGGAAATTTTAAAAAAAATTTGAGCAGCATAAAAGCCTATAAAATACCATTTATAGATCTGTATAACATGCACACAATAGCTCTCAAATGGAGGACAAAAATAATGCTCATCGGGCTCCCGAAAATAGCACAAAATAGCCCAGAATCACCAAAAAAATTTAATAATCTATCACAGAAGTATAATCATATCCAAATACATATATTCAGCTCTATTTTAACATTTAAAAGCCTGATATACAGCAGCAACCCAAACTGATATGAAATACTCAACTAGAAACACCAAACTCTTACAAAATATACACCCGAAAACTCACAAATCTGCACTGTTTAGCACAAAGGAAAACTCTGCATGAACATGCACATGGAATGGCTTCAAACTCCTATCCTTAGCCTTCCTAGAAATCTAAAAAATCCCATTCTTGGGTCTCCTTGGAAGCCTGCAAACTCCTATTCTTGGGTCTCCTTCTCCACAGGTTTGGCAGCCTCTGAAGAATAACAAAGAAATGAGCAAAAATCAAGTTCTAGAATGAGCCCACAATGCCTCCGAACCCCTTAAAAGAGGGAATAACCCTAACTCATGTCCAAGAGGGGTTAATAAAACATATTTTAATAATAATTTTCATTTATTAGTCCATTCACTTCCAAATATTATCCCCTTTTGTTGAAACTTCACCTTTTTGGGCCTGCCTACCTTAGCAAAGATTATTATTTTTAATTATTTGAAAAGGGGACATGACATTATGCCCTAAATGTTACAAAGAATTGAAACATTTGCATGAGCACTATGATCCATTTATCATTCACCGTGATTTGAAATCATCAAATGTTCTCCTTGATGCAAACTACAATGCCAAAGTAAGTAAATTTGATTGTAAGGGAATGCTCATCAGGGCAGAGTCCAAACTAAAAAACCTTGTACTTGATTGTTGAATATGTTAAAGAAGAAACAAATGCTAGTTAATTTACAGACTAGAACTGACCTGAATTGCTTGATGTATTTTTTAAATGTTGAGATTCATATACTAATGATTTTTTTGTTGTTGCAGGCCAAGTCACAGCTAATAGACAGGTCAAAGCTTCCAACTATTGTGGATCCTGTGATTAAAGAGTTGCTGAACTTGAAATATCTTCAACATGTAAGTTGCATGCAAAATATTTCTTTTGAAGGGAATTGACATTATTTTTAAAAATACATTCAGTTTATACAATTTTACTCATAGTTTGGTGGATAAAAACTTAACGTTCTTCCACATTTCTTGCCCATTTTATTGCATATTTGAAATAAGACATAATCTTTCCATTTTCCAATAGCTAAATGTCTTTAACTATGATTGAAATTAGGCATAAAATGTATTTTTAAGGTTAGATTGTTAGCTAGTTCTGGTTGATCGCCATTTGAAAATTAGAGGTGCTAATCCTTTCATTGAAGAGAAAATTTATAGTGCACTACATATCATCACACTTACCAAAAAAAGTTGAGCCAAACTCTAAAAGTCCCATTGAATCTATAGAAGGAAGAGAAGAAATTGATTATCTAGATTGAAAGTCATTGTCCACTTCATAATCTTAGCAAGAAGAACACCATAAGCGCTTGTGAACCAAGTATTTATGATGAAGCAAGAAGGAAAGAAAAATTAAAAAATGTGTTGAGTCAAGAGATAGACATTGGAAAGAAAGCCATTGATTATAAAAAGTATTAAGATCAAGTTTAAAAATAATATTTTAATTGACAAGCACAAAGCAAGATTAGTAGCTAAAGAGAAACAAATTTTCTTTGTACATCCATGCACCATCTCCATGATTCCATGTTTGGTCCTTAGCCTCTTTGCAATAACCACATGATCGATGATTTCTAAATAGTGCCAACATACTATGTAGAAAGGCCCTTTCTAGATAATATTTCAATGCAACAATTTATCAAATGATGGAACTTTTAGGGGACAATGATCATCTTCAACCGTGTGACTTTGGCTCATTGCTTCAAATTTCTTAGAGGATATAGAAACTTATTGACTATAAACAGCAGGTATGTTCTTAGAAAAAAAACCCATACTCATTGTAAAAAGAAGGTATGAACTTAATGCATTTTTCATGAGTTGTGGTTCATAAAAAACCCATACTCATCATCTTGGATTATTTGTTTAATACCCAATGCATTGAGGTGATGCTTACAATTTGAATTCATAACAACCATTTCTCATCAACTTAAATTGTTTGTTTAGTACCCATTGCATTGACATGACACTTACAAGGTTGAAGTATTGCAACTTCCTAGAAGGTCTGCCTACTCAATTCCATGATGATCCAACTTTCCTTGATCCTTCAGAGAATGATGCAGAAGCATCAAGGTCAAGGTTGAAAGCATGAGAAGACATTAAGGTCTCAAGATAACCAACATGACCATGTTAGAACAGTTGATGTAATAAGACCCTGTGAAGGTCCTTTTTGATATGTTTGTAATCATTTTAGTTACATTTGAAAATATTAATTAACAAAAACCATATCTGCAGACATAAACATTAATCACAACATGTCCAATTTATTTGTAGATATATTTTCCTGTGAAGAAAGACCATGCCTAACAATATGAACCTAGAACAAAATAATGAGACAATGGCTGCATTGTGGGCTCAGTTCTGAACAAAACCTGATAAATATTATTGTCCTTGCAAAAAGTGTAAGGGCTTAAAGAATCGAAGAATTCTAATCACAATAGCCCAGATTCATTGTAGGTAATATGGTCATGTTGAAGGGGGCCACAATTTTTGTCCATTGCTAAATGTGAATTTACTACTAGAGGAACATGGAGGTGTGAATATCCAAGCTGAGGATAACAGTCCCATGGAAGAAGATGATAATGTGCTAGAGGACATGATTGAAGAAGATGGTATTGGGGCAGGTGATGAAGAGGCTCACAATGATGGTACTAGCAAATTTAATAATAATGATGAAGATGGTCTTGATATATCTTTACTTGAGAAGGCACACGGGCCCTTATATGAAGGCTTCCAAACAACTCTATTGTTGGCTATAGTGTTGTTGGTGAACTTAAAGGTTATGAATAGTATATCCAATGTAGCAATGTCACATATGCTAAGGTATGTCATTTTTGTCATCTTCAATGTTAGCATAAAATTACTATTCATTATATTAACAATGCATATTTGTCGTTGTAGGTTGATTAGTGAGTTTTTATTACCACCATCAAACATTTTGCCTTGTTCATATCGAGAATTGTCTAATATTATGGATCAGATTGAAATGAAGTATCAGACAATACATGCATGTCCCAATGATCACATTCTATATCATAAACAACATGAATTTGCAACAGAATGCCCTGATTGTCATGTTAGTAGATATCGGTAAGATCAAATAACAAAAAAAGTGCCTCACAAGGTTCTTCAATACATTTCCATTATTCCATGTCTTAAACAGTTATTTAGGTGCACTAGCTTGGCATAATTTATGGATTACCATGCACTCAATAGAAGTCAGGATGACATTATGCGAATGTCTACCAATGGTTCTACATTTAAAGAGATAGAAGAAACATGGTCACATTTTAAAGAAGAACCTCGTAATCTAAAACTTTCATTAGTGGCAGACGGTGTCAATCCATATGGAGATATTAGATCTATTTACTCAGTATGGCCTATTTTTGTTATTAACAATAACATTCCTCCTTGGATGTCCATAAAGAGGGAGCACATAATGTTGTCAATGATTGTGCCAGGTATTTTTTAATTTTATAGTTATCTAAATTAATTTATAAATAGTGCATGAAAATGGTTATAATAATTATGTAATGTTTATGTTCATTCAATTGCTAGGTAAATACCAAGTTAAAGATATGAATGTGTATATTTAGCTCCTAATTGATGAGTTGTTGAAGTTATGGAATGGCATCATTATGTATGACATCTCTAGATCAATAGGACATCAACAACTTCAATTCCATGCAATGCTTGTATGGACAATACATGATACCCCTGGGCTAACTCATTTTTACGATATGTTATATTGTTTAGATCACATATTTTTAGTCTATTATAGTGCTTACACATTACTATCAAATGCTTAAGTTGTGCATGATAATTGTACATGATCCAATTATACATGATCTTTTAGGTCTTCAGACAAAGGAAAGATTTGCATGTCCAGTTTATGGTTCGAAGATGAAATGTCATCATTTGAGAAGTTTAGGAAAGTAGGTGTTTGATGAGTTTAGAAACTTTCTCCATAATAATCATAGGTATCAAATTGCCGAAAAACATCTTTTCAATGGGAAAGAAGAGTCATCATCAAGGCCACAAAGAATGACACCTCATTTATGGAAGTTGGAATATGATCAACTAAATCATCGAGGTAATGTCTAATTTGTCGTCCAAATTTTACAATTTGTATTTTGATATTGTCTTATATTTACTAATGCTATAACTGATGCTTGTGAAAGTCATCAAGGCATCAATGACTAACTTCCTAGAGGAATGAAAAGTTATCCTACTCAATTTAGTAGGTTACCATACTACAAGGATCTCCCAATTGTGCATTTGTTTGATGCTATGCATATTGGAAAGAATGTAATAGAGACACTATGGAAAATGTTGGATGGAAGGCATGATAGAGAACAAATTACTAAAATTTGTGCTGAAATTCATGAATCTAATCATGCACTAAAAGTTTTCATTGAATCAAATAGGAATGGAGACCGCATAAATACAAGTGCCCTTCCTTGGTTATTAATGGAGCAACAAAGTGATGTATTAAAAGAAGTCATAAAAAAAACAAAATTTTCAACAGGATTTGTTGTAAATATAAGCACTCTTCTATCAAAGAAAGGTGATTTTGGGCCAAGGTTGAAGACACATGATTGGCATACCTTCCTCAAGGTAAGTCATGTTTTCTATTTATAGTATATTTGTAATATTGAATGTAGTACCAATTGCATTATTTAATAATATATTGAAATGATCATTTTTTAATGATTGCAGTTTGTCCTACCTCTATCCCTTCCACAACGGTTTGACAACAGTATTAAACAAATTATATATGATCTTAGAAAATACATGAGGTTAGAAGAGTATTTTTTCTTAGATTTGTAGCTTTTTATTTGAAATCTATTGTATAATTTTATTTGAAATCTCCTCTATGTGTTTTTGTGTGTTGAGTCTCTTTTAAGTGGTTATCATCTAAAGAAATTGATAAAAAAGATATAAAATATTGGAAGAGAAAAATTCCACAGCTTATGTGTGAAATACAAAAGTGTTTACCTCCAACATTTTTCAATGCTCAAGAACACTACCTCATACATCAAGTTGAGGAGATTGAATTGTGTGGACTTGTACAAGCTATATCAATGTGGATGGTTGAGAGGCACTTGAAATTTATCAAGGGCTTAGTTTGACAAAAAGCACATCCTAAGAGTTCTATGATAGAGGGATATATGATATACCAGACCACAGTGTATATCAGTGAATATCTTTCAAAGTTTGTAGCAGGTATCCATGTAGATCGCATTTGGGATCCCAACTGTAATGACAAATTCAAAGGGGAGTACCTGATGGGGAAAGGTAGATTGAGAAGAGTGAGAGGTAATTATAAGTTTTTTTTTTTAATTTAAAAATTCTTATCCATCATCAATATATAAGTTGTTTCTAATTGATGTAATTATCTTCTTTATAGTTGGTCATGAGTGGGATGCACTACACTTGTATATTGCAAACAATCTTGATTGGATGACAATATGGATTGAATAGTCTCAAGAAAATGGTTGCTCATTAACATGGGATGGTATTGCATCATTGGTTAAAGAAGTTCATCGTAATGGAGATCTCAATGTTATGCCAATGGTACTTGATCTAATATATGGCTTAAGAGATACAAAGGTATGCATAAGATTACTAATCATGAGACATAAGTTTAATATCAACTCATAGATCAATGAGAAGATTCTTGACATGTTGGAATAATTGCAGGTCAAACACCACAAAGCTATGTACTACCATGGCTATAAATTCTGCACAAAAAAGTTAGATGAAATGAAGAAAACGTATGATTCTGGGATAAGTGTTGTCTTCGTATATTTCATCTAGAACTAACATACATCCTCAACAATCTAAAAATTGATACAATGACATTTTGGATGATATACTTGAGTGTGAATTTAATTCATTCAAAATATTTCTATTTGTTGTCAAATGGTTTAGGTTATGACTGAATCGAAATGATCCCGATAGGACTATTATTGAACATGATAGTGGATTTACTATGATTAATACAAGGCCATTTGAGCCAGTTGGAGATGAGCCCTATGTTCTTCCAAGTCAATGTGAGCAAGTGTTTTACTTTGGTGTTCCACACAAACTAGGTTGATCATTTGTTGTTAGACATGACCCAAGAGGAAGGCCGGTAAAGTATAATGTGATTGAAGAAGAAGATATTGAAGAAGCACAAGCGGAAGTAAATGATTATCAGGAATGACAATTACCCAGTGATAAAGAAGAAGAAGATGGTGATGATTTTGGTCATACTAACGATAATGGTGATAATGATGATGATGATGCTTATGACGATCATGATCATGGTGATGAAGATGGTGATGATCATGGCAATGATGGTCATGATGATGATAGTGATCAAGAGGATGATGATGGTGATGAAGATGGTGGTGGTGATGATGACGATCAAAGTGACAAGTACGATGATGGTGATGATGATGATGATGATGATGATGATGATATGGATGAAGATCATGATGATCAATGAAATCTCTAGGTACAATCAATGTCAACTATGATGGGGTCTTGTATGACCAAATATTTCTTTCCAAACCATATGTGCACATATAAACATTAAGTAGAAAATGTCAAATATTTTTTTAGATATAAACATTAGTTACACTAAATTTTTAAATTAACACAAATGATTTACATATATAATCTACTTTATTATTAATATTTTTTTTCGTAAGTCTATTACTTTAATTTCGCTGCTGATTTCTAAGACTTACTATTTTTTTTCACAGGGCAATATGGATGCACCATCTTAGACACCTTCAATAGAGGTAAACATTAATTATTGTAAATTTTAATGTTAATATAGAAATAAATGTCCTATTATTATTATTTTTTCTTTATGGCTTTGGAGTTATTTTGATGAAAGTATACGAATATTTGATGTCACAAATGATAGGAAAAAGCTACAATGATTGCTGATCAAATGCAATCTAAAATATGGGCATCATATCTACATGACATTGGCTTTAGTACTGACCCTGTATTCATCACCCAACAAATTATGCAAAGATACACTGATGAGCTTGTTAACATTATCATCAAGGGTAACAAAAGTGAGGAGAAAGAGGCACTGAGAATAGAATTGGACCGTATAATTCAATCTTTAAAAGTAAGTAGTAATTTGACTAAAGCAGTAATAGAAGTTTAATAGATATTAATATTTTATAGTATCTTATGGATCATGATCTCTAATTTTATGTGTTCTTGTATAGACATATGTGCTAGTTGCGAGGTCACATGGTGAACATGGTCAGGGTTGTTGTGTAGTACCTTCTTCTAAGTAACACTTTGTTTGTTTTGATCAACATTGTAACACTTACCTTTTTTTTCGTGGACATTTCTTGCTAGTATCCCATTTGATCTTTATCCTTTGCAAATGTATTTGCTAACAATATTCTATTCTTTAGCTCATGATGAAGTGCATACTCCTCCTTCGGTTGGTGGTCCACTATTGTCTACTACATTGTCGAAAACAAGGACCATGCAAACATCATCTTCTATGCCTAGTAGAACTGGTAAAACCTTGTTTTTCTATATTTTGTAATGTGCTATATTTTTTAATGTCTTTCTACAAGTTGATGAACAATGAAGTAGTATATTAGTGCTTAAATGATGTCTACAGAAGCTTGCATACACACAAACACATGCATACACACACACACACACACACACACACACACACACACACACACACACACACACACACACACACATATAGCCACACATAGAGAGACATGGACATAGGCAGGGAGGTAGACCAATAGAGAGTAGTGCTAAAATTGTCATTTAATTGTTATGATGTTTCAGTTGATAGACCAATAGAAAGTAGTACTACTAAAGCTAATCCATTTTTTGGAGCAATTTGTGTGATTAGTACTGGTTTGTATGAAGGGACATTGTTGCCGAATAAGAAAACTATGTTTCCATTAAGAGAACGAAAGCTTCCAGGTGCTTTAAAATTGATATTATTTAAAGTGTAAATTTAGTTTACTTTTACATTACTCATTTTGGACTGATAAATCCTTCATGTTTGTGTAGGTAATAATGCTTTCTTTGAACATCTGTTTCATATTACATTGAGACTATTTGAACCCACCATACATAAAAGGTACATAGTTTCATATCATTACTACATAATTTTTCTTTTCTTCTATTCATTGTAATATATTAAAGTTATTGATCTAACAATCTATTTATTTTTAAAAAGGTAGAATTTACAAGCTATGGAATTAAAAAATCAGCTAATTGCATCCATTGAGGAGAAATTTGGGAAAAACATTTTTGACATTGGCCTACTTCTGAAAAGAGCAGCAAAGCATATAAAGACTATGAGGGATCAATATAGAAGGGCTCTTAAGGATAACCCAAAGTAAAATCCTCCTCCTATGATTCCATTGATGGAGTGGAATGAAATAATAGAAGATGCAAAGGAGAAAAGGCTATGTGAAGATAGAGATAATGAAGCAACACAGGGCAAAAAGAGGTATGTCATTATAGTATTAAGTACATTGTAATCATGCACTAATTATTGATATTTGTAAATATATAATCAAAGATATTTGAAATTGTTCATAGATTGTAGGACACATTTGTGGCTACAAAAGAAAGAATAGAAAAGGTTGGCCAACACAAACTTGGCTCTAGTGGCTATATGAATCTGCAATCTCGACTTGTAAGTAGAGCAATGAATTTTGTTTTTTTTTTTTTTAATATAATGTTGAAAATAATTTTTTTTAATGAAACCATACATGGAAAATTGACGTTATCAAGAAAAAAACACAGGGCACAGATTTCAATGTGTAGGTCACAGATGAAGATAGAAAAATTACCTTGAAGGAAGGCTATAAAGTTGTGGTTGCATGCCTATGTGAAGAATCTGTAAGCCTTGCCCAAGAATCCAGTGCACCAAATGATATCTCACAGGTAAATTGGTCAGATGAAAAGTAAATAAAATTAAATAGTTGAGAAGATTCTTTTTTGGTATTAGTTTTAAACGTAATTTGACTACATAACAATGTGCATAACATTTTACTGTAGCCTTCATATCCTACCACAGAACCTGCTCCTGACAAAGGCCATGATGTGCATTATAGTGGTGGACGTATTAATTTGCTATTGGAAATTAATTATGCAATTATGAATACAATTTAATATCTTCAATTGGAATTTGATGTGTATCCTTTTTTTGAATATTTCAGAGCATGTTGAACATCATGCTGAAAGAGTGGACCATGTTCTAAGTGTTCAACATGTTGACATGATGGCAGATCAAAATGTTAATGTACATAATGTGGCATTATCAGATAAGAAAAATGCATTTAATGTTGTACTTAATTACAAACTTGTAATAGTTAGAAAAAGAAAAAGAGTATGCCAATTTATCGCATTCGCTTGTTCTTGCAACAGAGCCCCCTTTAGTGCAGCAACCTCCTACTCCTCCAAAGAGAAGGAGCCATCATAATTTGACATTACACGTGCCAGAAGGGGAGGAGAATGAAGTAGCTATGGATGCTCCTATGAGCACTTTTCTTAAGAGAGCTCAAAAAAACAAAAAAAAAAATGATGTTTTAAAAATCTTCTTTGATAAACCTTGTTGGATAATGAAAGAACTTTGTTTTAAGTAATCATGTATGAATGATACGTATTACTACAGATTTTTATTTTATGTTAATGAATATTGTTATGTGTTAATTAAGTTTTGATTAGTATTGTGTATTAATGAATTTTATATCATATTAATGAATGTTATGTGATTGTATTGATTGAATGTTATAGTTCATAAATGGATGAATGAATGAATGAAGTATGTAATTAGATGATAATGGGTACTTTAGATTGATGTTATGGGGAGGGGGGTGAGGCCAGATGAGCTTCCACCTTCACGTGGTTGGCATTGTTAAGTAGAGAATATTATAGTATTCTTGAAACCAAGTGAAGCTCAAATTTGTTAAGTCTTCAAACACACATCCCAATTGTCTTTAATGAGACTAAAGTTCTTTTGCTTGTAATAGTCTCATTGCAGTCATCTTTTGGTTCCTTGAACATATAGTTCTTGCTTAGTTTAAATCCCAATTATTAGATATTTGTCCACATTGGAGTTAGTTTGGCATAGAAACCTGCATATTTTATTATATATATATATTCCTGCACATGAATCCTCTAACAAATCATAAAAAAATCAAACAATTAAAAAACAATAATCACTACATACCAAGTTTGAATATTTGAGTGCACTTTGGCTAGAGTTCACTACATACCTTGCATTTGTTCAGTATAAACCTCGGGTTCATATTGATGTCTGTGCTGGTCTCTGTTACCAAAAAATGAGATAGTAGAGAACTTCTAGTGTTATGATGGGCAAAATATGTCTTTCATTGTGATAGACTATTTCTAAGTCATCTATGTTGTTTCTTGCTATTGTCAACCAGTCTTTGTTTTCCTTGAGACCATGAACAAAATTATCTACCATTTTTGCTAATGATAAAATTTTGACTTGAACAATGATAAAGTTTATTATTAATCATTATTATAGCAAAGTTTCAAACTCATTAGTATTGAATTAAGCTTGATAAACAACAAGTTGATATACAAATAGAAAACTAAATAAAAAATCAGGAATTTTAACCAAGACTCTTAACTATGATGCTCACTAATGAATATCCCGTAAATATACTTAAATACAAATCTTAAAAAGAAAACCTGATTATAAAATTATTTTAATGCAAAAAAAATTGTAAATAGTAAAAATATTTTTGTGTAGATAGTTTGGGTACTTATACTGCTGTGTTTAGAACTTTCATCCATCTGAAGGTACAATATTTTTGTTACTAAATAGTCCTTTAAATTCAACTCCCCTATTGAATTCTAGTAACCACATTAAAAAATTCAATTATTAATGATCTATAAGGATTCTGCAATTGCATGAATGTACCTAAAAAATCTCAGTGCTCAGAAAGAGGAGTAAAGTTACAACCAATGAACAACCTACAACTAGAAAGGTATCTCCTATTGGCATGTTCTGGGTGGACAAAGGCTTGATGCATTAGTTGGTTGTCATTTTCTATGTTACATATACCTAGATTGCTAAGATTAAAATTTTAAATTCATTTTCCTTAATCCCTCACAATTTCTTGTTTCATTTTCTTGCTACTTAAATAGGGACTAGAGGATCTACTATAGACACTGGTACCAGGTTTGATGTTTGTATAAGATATTTTGTAATTAAATTTGATGATTGTATAAGCCATTCTTTCATAGTCGTGTACTTTTATTTAATTTTGAGTAAATTTTATTGACTGATTATTGATTATATAGCTAACTCTTTTAATTTGTTTCAAATAGATGGCTAGGAGAACCGTTCGGTGCAGTTTGATTAGAAAAAGGATGAAGGCATAGCTAGATAGTGGGTTCACACAACAAGGAAATGGCATGGGGATCTAGAGGACAAGGGTGTGTAGTTATATCTTGCTATTTTATTTTTTAATAACCTTTGAATACTTAAATGATTTGGCTAAAATCTTAATATGTTTAAAAAGATTTAGCACTTGGTTATTAAATGTCCTCTCATTAAATCTAAAAAATAACGCTACACTAGATCAACATTAATAAATTAACACCTACTTTTGTTTTATAGTTGAAGAAGTATAGGAGTGAAAAACAAAATCTAAGTGTAGACTTGTAAATCTGAAATAGCTTGTGTGCTGAGGGTATGGATGTAGGTTGAGACTTCTAAATCTAAAATAAAAGGCTAGTAAAAAATAAAAAGCTAAACTGATGGAGGTACACTCTGCTACCACTGACAAAGGTATGCTCTGATACCACTTGATGGGGTCAAGCCAAATAATAGAATGGACACAACAGGAAAGCGAAAAAAATTATTAACTATGTAAATATGCTAATACATTTAGTACAAAGAAAATAAACTTCAAAACATTCCCTAAGGGCTTACAATAGCATAAATCTGGAGATAAATTCTTCTCCCAGTACCTTCTCTCAAACTCCACTCCGAACTACCTTTTACAATGCTAGAAATGCTCTTAAATAGACCCCGAAGGGTTAAGGTTTAGGAATACATTCTAGAAAGTGCTAGTTGGCATCCACCGACCAAATTGAAGGCTCCAAAAGTTGCATTAGAATTTGGCACAAAATTAGAAGAATCTAGAAACGGTTACCGAACTTCTAGGAGGCATAACTTTTGAACTATAGCTCCGATTGACGAACTGTTTACATTTTTAGAAAGATATCAAAGCACTCTATAGCCCTATGGACCAGCTGCACTCATCCCCCATTTTTTGGCCCTATTCAAGGTAATTTAATTCCCCTAACCTAACCTTGAAGCATTCTTAGGATGTCTCCAAAAACTGAAAAACTGCGATAACTTTCAAACCGTGGGGCCTTTTGACCTGATTCTTTTTTTGGAATGCTCTAAATTATAATGAAAATCATCCTACCAATTTACACATTCTAGTTCACCAAAATGATGGCTCAATTACATACTCCTATTTTTTTGACATTTACATATATCTCAAGGTGATTAAAAACTCTAACCCAGAACACTAATAGTGGAACTGTGAGAGTTGGAACTTTTATTTAACCCAAATGGGTATCCAAAAATGAAAAAACATGAAGCAAAAAATAAGTCTAAGTACATTTTTTTGGGTGACACAGGATTGCCCTTATACCTCTGGATGCTCCTACATCAAACACCTAGGGTAGATTGAAAAGTGACCCTGTCACTTTATGAATGGTAAATCCCAAATGGGAAACCTTAGCTGCTGATATCCAAGTTGAGTCCTCTATTGGGCATCCTTTTGACTTGACTAAATACTCTTCATACTACCTATTTTTGGTGCTCCTACCCACATGACTATCCAGAATCTCCTCTATCTCTTCCTTCTTAGAAGTAGGAATTGGACATGGATCTAACATCAGCTCCTCATTTGCACCACCATCATGATACTCTGTTAAGTTTGCAATGTTGAAAATAGGAGAAATGTGAATTCCATCTGGTAACTCCACCTCATATGCATTTCTTGAGTCATGTTTCTTCAAAATTTTGCAAGGCCAATTTTTTTCATCTTCAGCTTGTTGTAAGTACCTACTGGAAATCTTTCTTTTCTTAAGTGTACCATGACTAGATCCCCTACTTGGAACTCCTTATGTCTTCTCCTTTGATCAGCCCTAGATTTATACTGTTGGTTCATCTTGGTAATGTGTTCCTGGACCTCCTCATGTAGACGCTTGATATGTTTAGCAAAATCTTCTACTTCAGCACTTGTCCTCTCACCTTGCTCCATCTTCCTCAATTCTGGTGCAGTCCTTGGGCTACTTCCATATACAATTTGGAATGGTGATTTACCTATACTCCTATTTACAGAGTTATTGTAAGAAAATTCCACTTGTGGTAGAATCAAATCCCATCCCTTGGGCTTATCCCCAACTAAACATCTCAGCAAATTGCCCAGACTTCTATTTACCGCTTCTGTTTGGCCATCAATTTGCGAATGATGTGTGGAACTGAATTTCAAGTCTGTCCTCAACTTTTTCCACAATGTTCTCCAAAAATACCCCTCAAATTTTGTGTCTTTGTCAAAAAATATACTCCTTGGGAGACCATGTAGTCTTACCACCTCTATGAAAAACAAGTTTGCAATATGTACAACATCATGAGTTTTGTGGCAAGGAATTAAATGTGCCATTTTGGAGAACCTATCAACCACCACAAATACTGAGTCATTACTCCTTTGTTTCCTCGGCAATCCAAGAACAAAATCCATACTTATGTCCTCCCATGGCTTTGATGGAACAGGCAATGGCTGATATAGTCTAGTATTGTGACTAAATCCCTTGGCCACTTGACAAACTTGGCAACTCTATACAAACTTCTTCACATCCTGTGACATTTTAGGCCAAAAATAATGTTCTTTGAGAATGGAAATGGTCTTAGCTCGACCAAAATATCTTTCCATGCCTCCACTGTGTTTCTCCTTAATCAGATTTTCCCTCATGGAACTCCTTGGAATGCACAATTGACTGCCCTTGAACAACATACCATCCTGAATCAAATAGTCTAGCCACTTGGTTATATCTACAGCAACAGGCTCTTTACAAGCTTTCCATGCTTCAGAAAAATTAGGATCCTTAGGGTACAAATTCTTGAGTTCATAAAACCCTACTACTTCAACTTGCATTACTGTAAGCAACAACTATCTCCTACTTAGTGTATCTGCAACCCTATTAGATTTTCCACTTCTATGCTTTAATGCAAATGTATAGCACTACAAGAACTCCACCCACTTCATATGCCTCTAATTCAATTTACCCTAGCTATTTAGGTACTGTAATACCTAATGATCAGTATACAAAACAAATTCCTTTGGCAATAAATAATGCCTCCATTTCTTTAAGGCCTGAACTATTGCATAGAACTCTTGATCATAAATAGAATACGTCTTCACATCATTCAATTTTTCACTAAAATATGCAATAGGCTTACCTTCTTGGCTCAATATAGATCCAATAGCACTGCCACTAGCATCACAATCCACCTAGAACACCTTTCTAAAATCTGTAAGTGCCAACACAGGTTGTTCTGTCACCTTCTTCTTCAAAAATTCAAAACTTCTTGTAGCTATTGCAGTCCATTTGAACTCTTTTCTATCCCCTCTTATTGTGTCAGTCAGAGGTGCACAAATGCCACTGAAATTCTTAATGAACTTCCTATAAAAACTAACCAAACCATGAAATGATCTTACCTTAGTAGTAGACCTTGGAGTAGTCCATTCCAAGATGGCTTTTACCTTCTTTAGATCCATTTTAAGACCTTCAGGTGATATAACAAACCCTAAGTAGACTAACTCCCTTTTTGCAAAGATACACTTCTTTAAATTAATTAACAGTTTCTCTTCCCTTAACCTTTCAAGGACACTATGAATATACAGTAAATGTTCTTTCAAAGTCTTGCTGAAAATTAAAATATCATCCAAATAGACAATAAATTTTTTTCCCAAGAACTTCTTAAGTACCTCATTCATAAGCCGCATGAAGGTGCTTGGTGCATTCATCAATCCAAAGGGCATGACTAACACTCATAAAGACCCTCCTTGGTCTTGAAGGTATTTTTCCACTCATCTCCTTCTCGTATCGGTATATGGTGATATCCACTTTTGAGATCTATCTTTGTGAAGTACTGAGCTCCACTCAAATAGTCCATAAGATCATCCATTCTTGGCAAAGGAAACCAATACTTGATGGTTATCCTATTGATAGCTTGAGAGTCTGTACACATTCTCCACTCTCCATCCTTCTTTGGTGCTAGTACTATAGGTATTGCACATCGACTCAGGCTCTCCTGAATCAAACCCTTCCTCAATAGCCCCTAAACTTGTCTATTTAGCTCCTCAATTTTAGTAGGAGTCATCCTGTGAGCAGCCTAGTTAGGAAAACTAGCTCTTGGGATTAAATCTATCTGATGACTGATTTGCCTTACCAGTGGCAATCCTTCTGGAACATAATCTGAGATAATATCTCCAAACTCACCTAGTAAATCTACAACTTCAAGTGGTATTTCACTACTACCTTCTTTATCTTTCCTAGGAATCAAAGCATATCACATACACTGATGTTTCATGCCACCTAAAAATTTCTTTCCATAACAAGACAAATCCTAGCATTGCTACATACCTTTTCGCCTTCCTTTTTCATGGGCTTTAGTTTGTGGTGAACTCCATCCTTTGTTAGAGAGTATGTGTTTGCATGACCATCATGTATTGCATGCCTATCAAACTGCCATGGTCTACCCAACAATAGATGACAAACATCCATTGGAATAACATCGCAGAGAACTTCATCATGGTAACTCCCAATTTTGAACTTCACTAAACATTGTTCACTTACCAAGACCTTATGATCACCTTTCACCCAAGAAATCTGATAGGGTTAGGGATGTTTCTCCCTCTTGAGCTTCAGCTTAGAGACCATCTCCTCTGATATCAAGTTATCAGTGCTACCACCATCAATGATCACATCCCAACATTTATCCTCACACTTGCACCTGGTATGGAATAAACTCCTCCTTTTTCCTAGTTCAATCTCACCACTTAGTAGAACCCTTTCATTTACTAAAGTCTCTCCTCTTTTTGCATCCTTTGAATGTGATGACTATGCATCCTCATCCACATGAGTAACCCTAGTTTGACCCTCAGCTCTCCTATCTGTCCTTCCTTGTCGTTGAGATTATTCAAAGGCATGATGACCTTCTTCATTGCAATGGAAATAGGTACCATGGAAGCCTCCTCTTCCTTGTCCATGTCCTCTACCTCTTCCTCTCTGATTTCCAAAGTCTTGATCATGGGAGCGGTTGAAACCCTCGTTCCTCTGGTTCCTGCTAGTACCCACATCTTCATTTTTCTTTTGGGTTTCATTCAGCCTCCAGATGACCTACCACTACCCCTTCCTCCTTGACCACACCCTCTTTGTCTCCCTTCAAACATTTTATTTAGCTTCTCTTCAACTCATAGGGAAAATTGGTATGCCTCCTCAATGCTGGTCATTCTTACTAGACTTAATTCCTCCTGGATGCTAGGTCGCATCCCACTGATATAATGAGCAACCTTCTCCTTATTTTCTTTTACATGCCCTACTCTAATTAGAAGTCAATAAAACTCCTTTTTATATTCTTGAATTGATTTTCTTTATTGCTTTAACCCATGCATCTTCTTTAACAAATCATGCTCGTAGTCAATAGGAATGAACTGCTTCTTTAGTTTGTCCACCATGCAATCCCACCTTGTGATCTTATCCTTTCCTCTTCTATTTCTTTCCAATTGAACCTCTTCCCACCAAATTTTGGCATGTCCTTTTAGTTTGGCCTTTGCAAACTTAACCCTATCTGGGTCTCCGATATCCTCATACTCAAAAGTATTCTTCCAGTTCATTAATCCAGTTGATCAACTCATCTGGTCTCAAATTTCTATAAAATACACCCACATCAATTGTAGGTCTTTTCCAAAACATAGTAATGGCCCTAAAAAGTCTTTCCTCTGCCTCATTCAAAACTTCCCCATCAACTTCCCCTTCTAGTCCAATCTCTTCTTCTTCATTGTTGTCCTTACTTTTTTCACCTACAGTAACGTTTGTTCCTCTACGGAGCTCCTCTTACAACGCTTGTACCTATCTTTGGAGGGCTCTAACCTCCTCAAGATTAATAGCTCCAGCCCTTCTACCACGCTCTCTTCGTGGAGGCATCTTCTTAATTCAAACCCACAACCACACAGTCTTGGTGAAAACTACCTCACAGTCGGTGCTCTGTCTACACACTTAGGAAAACTAGCTCTAATACTAGTGGATGGAGGTACACTCTGCTACCACTAACAAAGGTATGCTCTGATACCACTTGATGGGGTCAAGCCAAATAACAAAATGGACACAATAGGAAAGGGGAAAAATTTATTAACTATGTAAATATGCTAATACATTCAATATAGAGAAAATAGAATTCAAAACATGCCCTAAGGGCTCACAATAGCATAAATCTAGAAATAAATTCTTCTCCCAGTAACTTCTCTCAAATTCCACTGTGAACTGCCTTTTACAATGCCAAAAATGTTCTTAAATAGACCCCAAAGGGTTAAGGTTTAGGAATACATTCTAGAAAGTGCTAGTTGGCATCCACCAACCAAATAGAAGGTTCTAGAAGTCGCATTAGAAGTCGGCACAAAATTAGAAGAATCTAGAAATAGTAACCAAACTTTCGGGAGGCATAACTTTTGAATCGTAGCTCTAATTGATGAACCGTTTACATTTTTTAAAAGCTCTCAAAGTGCTCTATAGCCCTATTAATGAGCTGCACTCATCCCCAATTTATCAGCCCTATTCAAGGTCATTTAATGCCCCTAACCTGACTTTGAAGCATTCCTAGGATGTCTCCAAAAATTGAAAAACCGCGATAACTTTCAAACTGTGGGGCCTTTTGACCTGATTCTTTTTTTGGAATGCTCTAAATTACAATGACAATCATCCTACCAATTTACACCTTCTAGTTCACCAAAATGATGGCTCAATTACATACTCCTATTTTTTTGGCATTTACACGTATCCCAAGGTGATTAAACACTCTAACCTAGAACACTAATAGCAGAACTGTGAGAGTTGGAACCTTTATTTGACCCAAATGGGTATCCAAAAATGAAAACACATGAAATAGAAACTAAGTCTAAGTACTTTTTTTGGGTGACACAGGATTGCCCTTATACCTCTGGATGCTCCTGCATCATAAACTTAGATGTGCATGCACGTTCCCTATCTCACATCACTAGGTGTTGAGAATTACAAATTAAAAAAGTCATTTTAATTAGGCTAGCTGCAATATGCTACTATTGAAGCACCTTTGTTGAGAAGAACATGGAATAAGCAACTAGATAATAACTGTAACTAAAAATGTTGGATGGTGTCACAAAATACATAAAGATTATCCAAATAATGACATTTTAATGATCATTATTTTCTATATTAGAGATTGTAGGCAATAGATACATTTTTATTTCAACATTTTCTAGCAGGTTTTGCATATTCTTGGCTCTAACATCAGTTTTTATCTTTGTCACAGGTGTATCTTCATAATAGAATTTTGGGATCGAGCAATACACAAAGAACCACTTACAAGCTTGAAAAACACCTTGTCTCAATAATTATAAATGGTATTGAAATCTGAGTTGAGCTTGAGGGAAAATGGGCTACTATATAGATGTCCTTGCTTGTTCATCACAAGACTATAATTGATGGGGACACAACCCAAGAACAAAATGGACACAATAGAGAAGGGAAATTGTATTAACTGAGAAAATAAGCTAGTACAAACAGTACAGAGAAAATAAACTTCAAGACATGCTCTAAGGGCTTACAATAGCATAAATTTGGAGATAATTTCCCCTTTCAGTACCTCCTCTCAAACTGCACTCCGAACTACCTTTTACAATGCCAAAAATTTCTTTAAATAGACCCTGGAGGGTTAAGGACTAGGAGTACATTCTAGAAAGTGCTAGAAGGCATCCACCAACCAAATAGAATGTTCCAGAAGCTAGGTTAGAAGTCAGTGCAAATCTAGAAGAATCCAGAAATGGTTATCAAACTTTCGGGAGGCATAACTTTTGAACCGTAGCTCCGATTGACGAACCGTTTACATTTTTGGAAAGCTCTCGAAACACTCTATAGCCCTATGGACCAGCTTTTTTCATCCCCCATTTTTCGGCCCTTTTCAAAGTCATTTAATGCCCTAACCTGAGGTTGAAGCATTCGTAGGAGGTCTCCAAAACCTGAAAAACTGCAATAACTTTCAAACCATGGGGCCTTTTGACCTGATTCTTTTTCTGGAATTCTCTAAATCACAATTATATTCATCTGGCCAATTCACACTTTCTAGGTTACCAAAATGATGGCCAAATTACATGATCCTATTTTTTTGGAATTTTCTAGCACACTAATAGTTGAACTGTGACAATTGGAACCTTTATTTGACCCAAATGGGTATCCAAAAATGAAAAGACATAAAATAGAAATGAAGTCTAAGTACATTTTTTGGGTGACACAGGATTGCCCTTATACCTCTGGATGCTCCTGCATCAGACACCCAGGGTAGATTGAAAAGTGACCTTGTCACTTTATGAATGGTAGAGGAAATCCCAAATGGGAAACCTCAGCTGCTAAAATCCAAGTTGAGTCCTTGATCGGTCATCCTTTCCATTTGACCAAATACTCTTCATACTGCCTGTTTCTGGTACTCCTACCCACATGATGATCTAGAATGTCTTCTATCTCCTCCTTCTTAGAAGCAGGAATTGGACATGGCTCTAACACTAGCTCCTCATCTGCACCATCATCATGATACTCTATTAAATCTGCAATGTTGAAAATGGGAGAAATGTGAATTCCATCTGGCAGCTCCACTTCATATGCATGTCCTGAGTCATGTTTGTTCAAAATTTTGCATGGGGCCAAATTTCTTCATTTTCAGCTTGTTGTAAGTACCGACTGGAAATCTTTCTTTTCGTAAGTGCACCATGACTAGATCCCCTACTTGGAATTCCTTATGTCTTCTCCTTTGATCAGCCCTAGCTTTATACTCTTGATTCATCTTGGTAATGTGTGCTTGAACCTCCTCATGTAGACGCCTAATATGTTCAACAAATTCCTCAGCTTCAGCACTTGTCCTCTCCCCTTGTTCTATCTTCCTTAGCTCTGGTGCAGTCCTTGGGCTACTCCCATATATAATTTGGAATGGTGATTTTCCAGTACTCCTATTTACAGAGTTTTTATAAGAAAACTCTGCCTATGTCAGAATCAAATCCAATCCCTTGATCTTATCCCCAACTAAACATCTTAGCAAATTGCCCAAACTTCTGTTTGGCCATCAGTTTGTGGGTGATGTGTGGAACTGAATTTTAGTTTTGTTCTCAACTTCTTCCACAATGTCCTCCAGAAACACCCTACAAATTTAGTATCTTTGTCAGAAACAATACTCCTTGGGAGACCATGTAGTCTCACCACCTCTCTGAAAAACAAGTCTGCAATATGGACAACATCATGAGTTTTGTGGCATGGAATGAAATGTGCCATTTTGGAGAACCTATCAACCACCATGAATACTGAGTCATTACCCCTTTGTGTCCTTGGCAATCCAAGAACAAAATCCATACTTATGTCCTCCCATGGCCTTGATGGAACAGGCAATGGCTGATATAGGCCAGTATTGTGACTAAACCCCTTGGCAACTTGACAAACCTGGCAACTCTGTACAAACTTCTTCACATCCTGTGAAATTTGAGGCCAAAAATAATGTTCTCTAAGAATGACAATGGTCTTATCTCGACCAAAATATCATGCCATCCCTCCACTGTGTTTCTCCTTAATCAGATTTTCCCTCATGGAACTCCTTAGAATGCACAATTGACTACCTTTGAACAACATGCCATCCTGAATCAAATAGTCTAACCACTTGGTTCTATCTACAGCAACAGGTTCTTTACAAGCTTTCCATGCTTCAGCAAAATCAAGATCCTCGGGGTACAAATTCTTGAGTTCATCAAACCCAACTACTTCAACCTGCATTACTATAAGCAACAACTGTCTCCTACTTAGTGCATCTGCAACCCTGTTAGATTTTCCACTTCTATGCTTCAACACAAATGTATAACTCTACAAGAACTCTACCCACTTCATATGGCTCTGATTTAATTTACCTTGGCCATTTAGGTACTGTAATGCCTGATGATCGGTATACAAAACAAATTCCTTTGGCAATAAATAATACCTCCATTTCTTTAAGGCCTGAACTATTGCATAGAATTCTTGATCATAAACAGAATACTTCTTCTTTGCATCATTCAATTTTTCACTAAAATATGCAATAGGCTTACCTTCTTGGCTTAATACAGCCCCAATAGTGCTGCCACTGGCATCACAATCTACCTAGAAAACCTTTCTAAAATCTGGAAGTGCCAACGCAAGCTGTTCTATCACCTTCTTCTTCAGCAATTCAAAACTGCTTGCAGCTGTTGCAGTCCATTTCAACTCTTTTCTATCCCATCTTATTGTATCAGTTAGGGGTGTACATATGCCATTGAAATTCTTAATAAACTTCCTATAAAAACTAACCAGACCATGAAATGATCTTACCTCAATAGCAGACCTTGGAGTAGGCCATTCCAAGATGGCTTTTACCTTCTTTGGATCCATTTTGAGACCTTCAGGTGATATAACAAACCCCAAATAGACTAATTCCCTTTTTGCAAAGATACACTTCTTCAGATTAATTAACAGTTTCTCTTCCCTTAGCCTTTCAAGGACACTACAAATATGCAGTAAATGTTTTTCCAAAGTCTTGCTGAAACTTCAAATATCATCCAAATAGTCAATACAAAATTTTCCCAAGAACTTCTTAAGTGCCTCATTCATGAGCCGCATGAAGGTGGTTGGGGCGTTCGTCAATCCAAAGGGCATGACCAACCACTCATAAAGACCCTCCTTGGTCTTGAAGGCTATTTTCCACTCATCTCCTTCTCAAATCTGTATCTGATGATAACCACTCTTTAAATCTATCTTTGTGAAGTACTGAGCTCCACTCAAGCAGTCCATAAGATCATCCATCCTTGGCAAAGGAAACTGGTACTTGATGGTTATCCTATTTATAGCTCGAGAATCTGTACACATCCTCCACTCTCCATCCTTCTTTGGTGCGAGTACTGCAGGTACTGCACATGGACTCAGGCTCTCTCAAATCAAGCCCTTCCTCAACAACTCCTAAACCTATCTATTTAGCTCGTCTATTTCAGTAGGAGTCATCCTGTGAGTAGCCTTGTTAGGTAAACTAGCTCCTGGAATCAAATCTATCTGATGACTAATTTGCCTTACTGGTGGCAATCCATATGGAACATTATTAGAGATAATATCTCCAAACTCCCCTAGTAAATTTGAAACTTCAAGTGGTATTTCACTACTACCTTCTTTATCTTTCCTAGGAATCAAAGCATAGCACATATGCTAATGTTTCATGCCATCTAAAAACTTCCTTTCATCAACAAAACAAATCCTAGCACTGCTACATACCTTTTCACCTTTCTTTTTCATGGGCTTCACTTTGTGGTGAATTCCATCATTTTTCAGAGAGTATGTGTTTGCACATCCATCATGTACTGCATGTCTATCAAACTGCCATGGTCTACCCAACAATAGATGGCAAAAATCCATCGAAATAACATCACAGAGAACTTAATCATGGTAAATCCCAATTTTGAATTTCACTAAACATTGTTCACTTACCAGGACCTTATGATCATCTTTTAGCCAAGCAATCCGATAGGGCTAGGGATGTTTCTCCCTCTTAAGCTTTAGCTTAGAGACCATTTCTTCTGATACCAAGTTATCAGTGCTACCACCATCAATGATCACATAACAACATTTATCCTCACACTTACATCTGGTACGGAACAAACTCCTCCGTTGTCCTAGTTCAATCTCATCGCTTAGTAGGACTTTTTCATTTATCAAGGCCTCTCCTCTTTCTGCATCCTCTGAATGTGATGATTATGCATCTTCATCCACATGAGCAACCCTAGCTTGGCCCTCAGCTCTCCTATCTGTCCTTCCTTGTTGTTGAGGGCATTCAAAGGCATAGTGACCTTCTTCATTGTAATGGAAATAGGTACCACAAAAGCCTCCTCTTCCTTGTCCATGCCCTCTTTGTCTTCCTTCAAACCTTTGATTCAGCCTCTCTTCAACTCGTAGGGCAAACTAGTATGCCTCTTCAACGCTAGTCATTCTTACCAAACTTAATTCCTCCTGGATGCTAGGTTGCAACCCACTAATATAACAAGCAACCTTCTCCTTATTTACTTTTGCATGCCCCACTCTAATCAAGAGTCGGTAAAACTCCTCTATATATTCTTGGACTAATCTTCTTGCTTTCTTTAATGCATGCATCTTCTTAAATACATCCAGCTCGTAGTCCATAGGAATGAACTGCTTCTTCAATTTGTCCACCATGCGATCCCATCTTGTGATCTTCTCCTTTCCTCTTCTGTTTCTTTCCAATTGAACCTCTTGCCACTAGATTTTATCATGGCCTTTTAGTTTGGCCTTTGCAAACTTAACCCTATCTGGGTCCCTGATATCCTCATACTCAAAGTATTCTTCTAGTTCATTGATCCAATTGATCAACTCATCTGGTTTTAGATTTTTTGAAAATACACCCACTTCAATTGTGGGTCTTTTCCCAAACTTAGTAATGGCCCTAAAAAGACTTTCCTCTACATGATTCAAAACTTCCTCATCAAATTCCTCTTCAGGTCCCATTACTTCTTCTTCATTGTCATCCTCATTGTTGTCACTTGCGGCAACATTTTCCCCTCTATGGAGCTCCTCTTGAAATGCTTGCACCTGCCTTTGGAGGGCTCTAAGCTCCTCAAGATTAATAGCTCGTGCCCTTACACCATGCTCTCTTTGAGGAGGCATCTTCTAACTCAAACCCACAACCACATAGTCCTAGTGCAAACTTCCTCACAGTTGACGCTTTGTCTACACACTCAGAAAAAATCGGCTCTGAAACCATTTGATGGGGACATAACCCAAGAATATAATGGACACAATAGAAAAGGGAAATTGTATTAACTAGGAAAATAAGCTAGTACAAATAGTATAGAGAAAATAAACTTGAAGACATGCCCTAAGGGCTTACAATAGCATAAATCTAGAGATAATTTCTCCTTTCAGTACCTCCTCTCAAACTCCACTCCGAACTACCTTTTACAATGCCAAAAATTTCCTTAAATAGACCTTAGAGGGTTAAGGACTAGGAGTACATTCTAAAAAGTGCTAGAAGGCATCCACCGACCAAATAGAAGGTTCCAGAAGCTATGTTAGAAGTCGATGCAAATCTAGAAGAATCCAAAAACAGTAACCAAACTTTTGGGAGGCATAACTTTTGAACCGTTTACATTTTTAAGAAAGCTCTTGAAGTGGTCTATAGCCCTATGGACCAGCTTCACTCGTCCTCCATTTTTTGGCCCTTTTTGAGGTCATTTAATGCCCCTAACCTAACTTTGAAGCATTCTTAGGAGGTCTCCAAAACTCAAAAAACTGTAATAACTTTCAAACTGTGGGGCCTTTTGACTTGATTCTTTTTCTAGAATGCTCTAAATCACAATTACATTCATCTGGCCAATTCACACTTTCTAGGCTACCAAAATGATGGCCAAATTACATGCTCTTATTTTTTCAAGATTTTCTAGCACACTAATAGTTGAACTGTGAGAGTTGGAACCTTTATTTGACCCAAATGGGTATCCAAAAATGAAAAGACATGAAATAGAAACTAAGTCTAAGTACATTTTTTGGGTGACATAGGATTTCCCTTATACCTCTGGATGCTCCTGCATCAAACACCCAGGGTAGATTGAAAAGTGACCCTATCACTTTATGAATGGTAGAGAAAATCCCAAATGGGAAACCTCAACTACTGAAATCCAAGTTGAGTCCTCGATCAGTCATCCTTTCCATTTGACCAAATACTCTTCATACTGCCTGTTTCTGGTACTCCTACCCACACGATGATCTAGAATGTCTTCTATCTCCTCCTTCTTAGAAGCAAGAATTGGACATGGCTCTAACACTAGCTCCTCATCTGCACCATCATCATGATACTCTTTTAAATATGCAATGTTGAAAATGGGAGAAATGTGAATTCCATCTGGCAGCTCCACTTCATATGCATTTCCTGAGTCATGTTTCTTCAAAATTTTGCAGGGGTCAAATTTCTTCATTTTTAGCTTGTTGTGAGTACCGACTAGAAATATTTCTTTTCATAAGTGCACCATGACTAGATCCCCTACTTGGAATTCCTTATGTCTTCTCCTTTGATCATCCCTAGCTTTATACTCTTGATTCATCTTGGTAATGTGTGCTTGAACCTCCTCATGTAAACACCTGATATGTTCAACAAATTCCTCAGCTTCAGCACTTGTCCTCTCCCCTTGTTCTATCTTCCTCAACTCTGGTGCAGTCCTTGGGCTACTCCCATATACAATTTGGAATGGTGATTTTCCAGTACTCCTATTTACAGATTTGTTATAAGAAAACTCTGCCTGTGGTAGAATCAAATCCCATCCCTTGGGCTTATCCCCAACTAAACATCTTAGCAAATTGCCCAGACTTCTATTTACCACTTCTGTTTGGCCATCAGTTTGTGAGTGATGTGTGGAACTGAATTTTAGGTCTATTCTCAACTTCTTCCACAATGTCCTCCAGAAATACCCTACAAATTTAGTATCTCTGTCAGAAACTATACTCCTTGGGAGACCATGTAGTCTCACCACCTCTTTGAAAAACAAGTCTGCAATATGGACAACATCATGAGTTTTGTGGCATGGAATGAAATGTGCCATTTTGGAGAACCTATCAACCAGCATGAATACAGAGCCATTAGCCCTTTGTGTCCTTTGCAATCCAAGAACAAAATCTATACTTATGTCCTCCCATGGCCTTGATGGAATAGGAAATGGCTAATATAGGCCAGTATTATGACTAAACCCCTTGGCAACTTGACAAACCTGGCAATTCTGTACAAACTTCTTCACATCCTGTGAAATTTGAGGCCAAAAATAATATTCTCTAAGAATGGCAATGGTCTTATCTTGACCAAAATGTCCTGCCATCCCTCCACTGTGTTTCTCCTTAATCAAATTTTCCCTCATGGAACTCCTTGGAATGCACAATTGACTACCTTTGAACAACATGCCATCCTGAATCAAATAGTCTAATCACTTGGTTCTATCTGCAGCAACAGGTTCTTTACAAGCTTTCCATGCTTCAGCAAAATTAGGATCCTTGGGGTACAAATTCTTGAGTTCATCAAACCCAACTACTTCAACCTGAATTATTGTAAGCAACAACTATCTCCTACTTAGTGCATCTGCAACCCTGTTAGATTTTCCACTTCTATGCTTCAACACAAATGTATAACTCTGCAAGAACTCTACCCACTTCATATGCCTCTGATTCAATTTACCTTGGCTATTTAGGTACTGTAATGCTTGATGATCATTATACAAAAAAAATTCCTTTGGCGATAAATAATGCCTCCATTTCTTTAAGGCCTGAACTATTGCATAGAATTCTTGATCATAAACAAAATACTTCTTCTTTGCATCATTCAATTTTTCACTAAATATGCAATAGGCTTACCTTCTTGGCTTAATACAACCCCAATAGCGCTGCCACTAGCATCACAATCTACTTGGAAAACCTTTCTAAAATCTGGAAGTGCCAACACAGGTTGTTCTGTCACCTTCTTATTCATCAATTCAAAAATTCTCGCAGCTGCTGCAGTCCATTTGAACTCTTTTCTATCCGCTCTTATTGTGTCAGTTAGGGGTGCACATATGCCACTGAAATTCTTAATAAACTTCCTATAAAGACTAACCATACCATGAAATGATCTTACCTCAATAGCAGACCTTGGATTAGGCCATTCCAAGATGGCTTTTACCTTCTCTGGATCCATTTTGAGACCTTCGGGTGATATAACAAACCCCAAATAGACTAATTCCCTTTTTGCAAAGATACACTTCTTCAGATTAATTAACAGTTTCTCTTCCCTTAGCCTTTCAAGGACACTACGAATATGCAGTAAATGTTCTTCCAAAGTCTTGCTGAAAATTAAAATATCATCCAAATAGACAATAACAAATTTTCCCAAGAACTTCTTAAGTACCTCATTCATGAGCCGCATGAAGGTGCTTGGGGTGTTCGTCAATCCAAAGGGCATGACCAACCACTCATAAAGACCCTCCTTGGTCTTGAAGGCTATTTTCCACTTATCTTCTTCTCGAATCCATATCTAATGATAACCACTCTTTAGATCTATCTTTGTGAAGTACTGAGCTCCACTCAAGTAGTCCATAAGACCATCCATCCTTAGCATAGGAAATCGGTACTTGATGGTTATCCTATTTATAGCTCGAGAATCTATACACATCCTCCACTCTCCATCCTTCTTTGGTGCGAGTACTGCAGGTACTACACATGGACTCAAGCTCTCTCGAATGAAGCCCTTCCTCAACAACTCCTAAACCTGTCTATTTAGTTCCTTTGTTTTGGTAGGAGTCATCCTGTGAGCAGCCTTGTTAGGCAAACTAACTCCTAGAATCAGATCTATGTGATGAGTGATTTGCCTTACTGGTGGCAATCCATCTGGAACATTATCAGAGATAATATCTCCAAACTCCCCTAGTAAATCTGAAACTTCAAGTGGTATTTCACTACTACCTTCTTTATCTTTCCTAGGAATCAAAGCATAGCACATATGCTAATGTTTCATGCCATCTATAAACTTCCTTTCATCAACAAGACAAATCCTAGCACTGCTACATAACTTTTCACCTTCCTTTTTCATGGGCTTAATTTGTGGCAAACTCCATCCTTTGTCAGAGAGTATGTGTTTGCATGTCCATCATGTACTGCATGTCTATCAAACTGCCATGGTCTACCCAACAATAGATGGAAAACATCCATCAGAATAACATCATAGAGAACTTCATCATGGTAACTACCAATTTTGAATTTCACTAAACATTGTTCACTTACCAGGACCTTATGATCATCTTTTACCCAAGCAATCCAATAGGGCTGGGGATGTTTCTCCCTCTTGAGCTTCAGTTTAGAGACCATTTCTTCTGATACCAAGTTATCAGTGCTACCACCATCAATGATCACATCACAACATTTATCCTCACACTTACATCTGGTATAAAACAAACTCCTCCATTGTCCTGGTTCAATCTCACCGCTTAGTAGGACTCTTTCATTTATCAAGGTCTCTTCACTTTCTGCATCCTCTAAATGTGATGATTATGCATCTTCATCCACATGAGCAACCCTATCTTGGCCCTCAGCTCTCCTATCTATCCTTCTTTGTCATTGAGGGCATTCAAAGGCATGATGACCTTCTTCATTACAATGGAAATAGGTACCACAGAAGCTTCCTCTTCCTTGTCCATGTCCTCTACCTCTTCGTCTTTGATTTCCAAAGTCTATATCATGGGAGTGTTTGAAACCCTCATTCCTCTGGTTCCTGCTAGTACCCACATCTTCATTTTTCTTTTGGGTTTCATTGCACCCACCAAATGATCTACCACTTCCCCTTCCTCCTTGACCGCGCCCTCTTTGTCTTCCTTCAAACCTTTTATTTAGCTTCTCTTCAACTTGTAGGGAAAACTGGTATGCCTCTTCAACACTGGTCATTCTTACCAAACTTAATTCCTCCTGGATGCTAGGTCGCAACCCACTAATATAACAAGCAACCTTCTCCTTATTTGCTTCTACATGCCCCACTCTAATCAAGAGTCCGTAAAACTCCTCTATATATTCTTGGACTGATCTTCCTGCTTGCTTTAATGCATGCATCTTCTTAAAAAGATCCAGCTCGTAGTCCATAGGAATGAACTGCTTCTTCAATTTGTCCACCATGCGATCCCATCTTATGATCTTCTCCTTTCCTCTTCTATTTCTTCCCAATTGAACCTCTTGCCACCAAATTTTTTTATGGCCTTTCAGTTTGGCCTTTGTAAATGTAACCCTATCTAGGTCCCTGATATCCTCATACTCAAAGTATTCTTCCAGTTCGTTGATCCAATTGATCAACTCATCTGGTTTCAGATTTCCTGAAAATACACCCACTTCAATTGTGGGTCTTTTCCCAAACTTAGTAATGGCCCTAAAAAGCCTTTCCTCTGCATGATTCAGAACTTCCCTATCAAATTCCTCTTCTGGTCCCATTACTTCTTCTTTATTTTCATCCTCACTGTTGTCACCTGTGGCAACATTTGCTCCTCTACGGAGCTCCTCTTGCAATGCCTGCACCTGCCTTTGGAGGGCTCTAACCTCCTCAGGATTAATAGCTTTGGCCCTTCCACCACGCTCTCTTTGTGGAGGCATCTTCTAACTTGAACCCACAACCACACAGTCCTAGTGCAAACTACCTCACAGTCAGCGCTTTGTCTACGCACTCAGGAAAAATCGGCTCTGATACCACTTGATGGGGACACAACCCAAGAATAGAATGGACACAATAGAAAAGGGAAATTGTATTAACTGAGAAAATAAGCTAGTACAAATAGTACAGAGAAAATAAACTTCAAGACATGCCCTAAGGGCTTACAATAGCATAAATCTGGAGATAATTTCTCCTTTCAGTACCTCCTCTCAAACTCCACTCTGAACTGCCTTTTACAATGCCAAAAATTTCCTTAAATAGACCCCAAAGGGTTGAGGACTAGGAGTACATTCTAGAAAGTGCTAGAAGGCATCCACCGACCAAATAGAAGGTTCCAAAAGCTACGTTACAAGTCGGTGCAAATCTAGAAGAATCCAGAAACGGTAACCAAACTTCCGAGAGGGATAACTTTTGAACTGTAGCTCCGATTGATGAACCGTTTACATTTTCAGAAAGCTCTTAGAGTGCTCTATAGCCTTATGGACCAGCTTCTCTTGTCCCCCATTTTTCGGCCCTTTCTGAGGTCATTTAATGCCCCTAACCTAACTTTGAAGCATTCTTAGGAGGTCTCCAAAACCTGAAAAACTACAATAACTTTCAAACCGTGGGGCTTTTTGACCTAATTCTTTTTTTTGAATTCTCTAAATCACAATTACATTCATCTGGCCAATTCACACTTTCTAGGTTACCAAAATGATGGCCAAATTGCATGCTCCTATTTTTTTAGGATTTTCTAGCACACTGATAGTTGAACTGTGAGAGTTGGAACCTTTATTTGACCCAAATGGGTATCCAAAAATGAAAAGACATGAAACAAAAACTAAGTCTAAGTACATTTTTTTGGGTGACACAAGATTTACCTTATACCTCTAGATTCTCTTGCATCAATAATGAAACACTAAAAGTTATGCACCATCTTGTTATTTAGAGCATTCAAAGACTCTATGCTTCATATGCAAGCTGTCAAGGAGTAATACTCATTGAGGGTATTTTAAGACCACAATGTGTAGAAAAGCTTTAGAAATTCTCTCTACAAAGGTAAAATGGACACTCCATGATATTTTTCCATGCTTGACTAGATTAGCAAGTAGCCTACATAGGTCTCTAATCCAAAATAAGCCACGATAGTGAACTCTAGCAAAAGCTTGACCAAGTTCAAGGCTATGTTTTCTAATAATTTCTTATTAAGCATCAAACCAACAATAAATTGTATATTTCTTAAGAAAGAAATTAAAAGATGTCTCTTCGTCATAACAAGAATAGATATCATCTAGTTCAAAAAATTTAGTCGAAGGTGTTGGAATTGATAGTGAACTCCTAGCTCCTAGAAATCACCTGCAACCAAAATTCATGTTACATCTATGTCTAAGAGAGAATATGATCCAAAAAACATGCCTACTTTGGTGATTTGCCTATTATTGCAGCACTACAAAGTGTCTTATAGTGTTTCTCATTTTCTTAAATAATAGGCAATTAGTTCATGATTTCATCATATCTTATAGTGGAACAACTCCAAGAATCTTGGGTGAATTGCTTGCTATAAGACTTTCTATTATAGGACACTCAATAATGTGGGCTAAGTGGTGGGCACAAAGAGGAACAAGAAAGGATCTCTACAAGTGCACGGTGTAGTAGAATTCAAAATTGAAATTGAAGTGCTCTCATATATTCATTATAAGAATCTAGTTAGGAAAATTGGCTTTCATCTCCATTCATGATGGAACTTACAATGATGCATATCCACAACAATCTTTAACTTCTAGCAAACAAGTTAAACCTGAAGATAAGTTGTTTGAAGACCTGGTTGACTTTGCCAAGGCAAAAAGTAAAACTTCACCCAGTAAAAGCAGAGGTTTTTAAAAATTGGAGGTTGTTCTCTAGGATGGTTTGTACTACATATCTTCAAGTAGCTTACTACAAGTGATGGTTTAGGTGTAGCATCAGTTTTATTGAAGCCACTATATAGTCTTTTGTTCAATTGAGGTTTAATATTCATTATGTGTTATATTATTCCTAGTGCACTGCAATTTAATTTATTTCGTGTTACTTTTTTTTTTCTGATATGAAATTCCTTTTGAAGATTTGTATATTGAAATAAACTTATGTTCTTACCTAGAAGGTAAACGATTTTAGTAATAGTGCCAAAAGATCCATATATATATATATATATATATATATATATATATTGCAATGTATTACTAAAGCTTGTTCTATTTCAGATCTAAAGTAGTGTGTGAGTATTATCTTTTCTTATCATAGTATTTGTGGGAAGTAATTACCTGTGTGGCCTTCCACTAATCTCTAGGTGGAAGGATATTAATAATATAGTTAGTAGGTTATATGGTTAAGTCTGGGTAGAAATTTAAGAATTGTTGGGTTCCTAAATGTGTGTTTATTATTGGAATGTATTTTATTACTCAAAATATTGCTATAACTAGTATGAATCTGGGAATTATTGATTCACAATGTTTATTTGGTTGGTTGAAATTATTGGTTTTCTATCAATAGAAATGCCATACTAATTTGGCATCTCTTGATTGTTTTATGCAGGTGCAATTCTCACAAATGCAAAATCCGATTGGCGTGACACAAGCTATGCCAACTCGTCTTCTTGTATACCCTCCCGGATGTCCAAGTCTAAGCCAACCAATGTTCTGTGGATAGGGGCCACCCACACTCATGCCACCTCAAGTAAATATGATATATATTCATATTTTTTGATATATTTGTTGCTGATGTTGCTAATCTGTGCTAATCAATTCAAAGTTAATTTTGATACCTTGCAAATGGCTCTATGCTTGTCTTGAAGAAAAGGATGTGTCAACTTTTATTTTGTGACCGATCTAAAATGAAAAGCTCAATGTTCATTAGCTTTTATTTGTTATGTTCTTATATAAGAACAAATTGCCCTTTTTAACATGTCATGATTGGAAAACCATTCCAATTTTTTGCAATTTCTTCATTCAGCATTGTTTTCGTTGGTAGTTTATGATTTGATACCAATTTTTTCGTAGGCTGGTAGATTTGGTTATCAGAAACAACTTGTCCTTGGTATTAGGCTAGAAAATGCACCTATTCCAAATTTTAGGAAATGAGCTAGAAATGAGGAAGGTTTTTTCCTAAGACATTCATTTGTCTGGAACTTAACTTGATTTTTCAATTGAATGTCCAAGAATCCTTAAGCATTTCCTTGTTCTATATAAGATTCTTAAATAATTTTGTCTTTAACATTTGCATCTTTCTATCCCACTTGACTTACAAACTGAAGGAATTTCCACTGCTACTCGTGCTTTCAGTTTGACTTGGTTCATGATTTCTACATTTCCATGACCCACCTTGATGACTCTCTTGTCAATGTCTCCATGACACTTTGTGGGAAACTTGTTAACAACTTCCTTGGTGATTTTCTTGATACTTTCTACCATTTTCTTCCAATCCTTGATGAATCTTAGATCATGGGTTAATGACTCACTCACTTCCTAAGGAGAGGACCTAGAGGCCAAAGCAACTACCACAACTAAGCCTAAAATTACCATACGAGTAAGCAAGCAAGGGGGTTCCCATTTCCAATGGGGAAATATATGAAAAGGTCACAACACTACTATTATACACACACCCATTTAGAGTGGCCTTTTTTTGTTTCTACTATTTTTTAGGCTCTTCCCTTACCTTTCTATTAGTTGTTGTACTAGCTTAGCAATTAATCTTCTCAAGTTCACCCCATGCTTCAATTAAGCCCACATTTTTCTATTCTCTTTGCCCCATGACTATAGCTATTTTTCTTCACTCCCTTGCTATTGTATTTACTATACATTCTGCTTCTTTTAATCTATTTCTAGTTATTTCTGCTAGACATTGGTATAATTTCTTGGATCAGGAGAAAATAGATTTCATTAAAATTTATAAAATAAGCATATGTTTGTATGTTATTTGTTGCTAGTCTTTGCATCAGAGTGATGTCTGCATAATCTTTTCACTCTTGCTTGCTATTGAAATGCATCCTCAACTAGTCCTCCTTTTGAATCTCTTCTAAAACCAGCAAGTGCCACCTATAGACTTGATTCACTGTGTTGTTGATCGCTCTTCTACCACATTCAAATTTGTTGATTGATTTGTATTATGTTTAGTAAATGTATTCTTGTTTTAAGCTATAGACAATGAATTAGTGAAATGTCCCTTTTCTAATTTTACATGATATTTCAAGCCTCAAATCAGATCTTTAAAATCAAACAACTAATATTCCAAAGATCCACCAAATTTCTCAAGAAACCCCAAATCGGGTATGCTGAAAATAGTGCCAAAAGCTTCACAACTTCACAAATTATTAATAAATCTGAAAATAGAAATTTTTACAGAAATTTCAGCAGCATAACAGCCTAAAAATTGACATTTCTATATCCGTACAGCCTTTACACAATAGCTCAAAAATGTAGGACAAAAACTATGCTCATCAGGCTCTTGAAATAGCACAAAATATGCCCGAAAACACCACAAAAACACTAATAATCTATCTCAGAAGTTTAATCACATCCCAATACATATATTCAGCTCTATTTTAATATTTAAAAGTCTGATATACAGCAGCAACCCAAACTGATATGAAATACTCAACTCAAAACACCAAACTCATACAAAAAACACACCCAAAAACCCACAAATCTGCACTGTTCAGCACAAAGGCAAACTCTGTATGAGCATGCACATGGAATGGCTTCAAACTCCCATTATTAGCCTTCTTGAAAACATACAAACTCCCATTCTTGGGTCTCCTTCTCCACAGGTTTGGCAGCCTCTGAAGAACAACAAAGAAATGAGCAAAAATCAAGTTCTGGAATGAGCCCAAAATGCCTCCAAACCCCTTAAAAGAGGGCATAACCCTAACTCACGTCCAAGAGGGGTTAATAAAATATAATTTAATAATAATTTTTATTTATTAGTCCATTTTTTACCAAAGATTAGCCCTTTTTGCCGAAACTTCACCTTTTTGGAGCCTGCCTGCCTTAACAAAGTTTATTATTTTTTAATTATTTGAAAAGGGGACATGACAAGTCCTCCCCTCCCAAATATTGCTTGTCCTCAAGCAATGAAGGTTGGAATTCTCAAGAATATATGCTCCCTCCCAAGTTTCATCCTCTAGGGGTAATCCTTTCCATTTGACCAAATGCTCTATGACGCTCCTGTTTCTCAATCTTTTTTCTCTTGTATCCAAAATCTCTTCTGGTATCAAAACTAATTTCCCTTCATCATCAAGAGGTGGTAATTCTATAGATACTATGGTTTGCTATCCTAGAACCTTCTTTAGGCAAGAAACATGGAAAATATTATGTATTTTTTTGTTTGGTGGGAGCTCCAATTCATAAGCTACCTCTCCTACCTTCTTGATGATTTTATAAGGCCCATAGAACCTTGCCTTGAGTTTCTTTTCCCCAATCCTCTTCAAGGTTCTTTGCTTATATGGCTGCAACCTAAAAAATACCAAATCTCCCACTTCAAAAGATCTTTCAATCCTTTTCCTATCAACATATATCTTTTGTTGGTTCTGTGCATGTTGTAGGTTATCCTTGAGGGACCTTATTATGTCTTGGCTTTGCTTGACGAAATCACTTGTTGCGGGTACTCTGCTATCGAAAAGTATTAGATCAACAAAGGAAAAGGCATCATAACCATAAAGAGCACAAAAAGGAGGCATACCAATAGACATGTGATGAGATGTATTGTAACAATACTCCCCTAGGTGTAACCATTTCACCCAAGCATGTTGTTGATTTGAAACATAGTTCCTCAAATATCCCTCTATCCATTTATTAACTATCTCTATTTGTCCATCTGTTTGAGGGTGATAGCTAGTACTAGGAGTGAGTTCAGTTCCTGCCAAATGAAAGAGCTCCTTCCAAAAAGAGCTGAGGAATCTACTGTCCCGATCACTAACAATGTTTCTAGGCAAACCATGTAATCTAAAAATTTCCTTGAAGAACAATTCGGCCACTTGTGATGCCTTGAAATCAGATGTGATAGGAAAGAAATGTGCATACTTAGTTAGTCTATCTACCACCACATATATGCAATCCTTACCTTGAACCTTGGGCAACCCAGTGATGAAGTCCATGGAAATACTTTCCCATTTTTGTTCGAGAATAGGAAGTGGCTGCAACAACCCTGCAGGAAAATTTTGCTCACTCTTGCTTTGTTGGCATACCATACATTCCTTAATGTGTTTAAGGAAATCCTCCTTCATAACCTTCCATGAAAACCACTCTCGAATTTACCTGTATGTCTTGAAGTATCCTTGATGACCAGCCAAAGGTGTGTCATGAAAGGCCCTCAATATCCTCTCCTTAGTTTTTGACCCTGGCACTAGGAAGATCCTGTTCTTGTAATAAATCAATTCATCAGCAACCTTGTACCTGTTATCATCCACTAACTTATCCAAAATCTTTGTGGCAAAGGAATCTTTAGCATACTCTAAAATTATGGAGACTTTCCAATTAGTAGAGATAGATGATAACGAACACAAAGTGGGCTTTCTTGAGAGAGCATCAGCAACCACATTATTCTTTCCTTTCATGTATTCAATATCAAAATCATAAGCTTGTAATTTTCTTACCCATTTTTGTTGATGATAATTCAAATCCCTTTGGTTCAAGAAGAACCTAAGGCTATTATGGTCTGTCTTTACAATGAATCTCCCACATACCAAATATTGTCTAAACTTATGAAGTGCATGCATGATTGCCAACATTTCCTTATCATAGATGGAGTAACCTTTCTCTGATTGATTTAATTTTCTACTCTCAAATACTATTGGATTTCCCCTTTGAGTTAGGACAGCCCCTATACCTTCTCCAGAAGCATCACATTCAACAACAAAAGGTAAAGAGAAATCTGGAATTGCAAGCATAGGGCATGAACTCATTACCTCCTTAAGCTTATCAAATGTTTTTTGTGCCTCTTCTGTCCAAACAAAAGCTCCTTTCTTTGTCAAATCAGTCAAGGGGGCAGCAAGCTGAGAAAATCCCTTGGCAAATCTCCTATAGTAGCTACACAAACCGAAGAAACCTCTCAACTGTGTAAGATTAGTGGGTGGAGGCCAATCCAAAATTGCCTCGATTTTTTGTTGATCAACCTGTACTCCTTTAGAACTTATAATATGTCCCAAATATAGGATCTCTATCAAACCAAACTCACATTTAGATAGCTTAGCATAGAAGGATTGCTGCTCCAAGATTCCCAAAACAGTGTCTATGTGCTTTAGATGCTCTTCCCATGTTTTACTGTATATCAAGATATCATCAAAAAATACCAAAACAAATTTTCAAAGATGCTGGCTGAATACCTTATTCATACAAGATTGGAATTTTGCAGGTGCATTAGTGAGTCCAAATGGCATAACAAGAAATTCAAAGTGCCCATAGTGACATCTGAAAGTAGTCTTTTCCACATCTTCACTCCTCATTCGGATTTGATGGTACCCTGATCTTAAGTCAATTTTTGAGAAGTACACAACACCATGTAACTCATCAATGAGTTCATCTATGCGTGGTATAGGATACCTATTTTTTATGGTCTTCTTGTTTAGAGCCTTGTAGTTTATACACATTCTCATTGTACCATCCTTTTTCTTGACAAGTACCACAGATGATGCAAATGGACTAGAGCTAGGCCTTATGAATCCCATGTCCAGGAGTTCTTTAATAGTTTTTTCAATTTCTTCCTTATAACCTCTTGGATGGCGGTATGGGGTTGTTATAACTGGTTTGGCACCCTGTTCTAACTCTATAACATGCTCAAAACCTCTATTTGGTGGTAATCCTGGAGGCAAATCATTGAAAACTATACTATACTTATCAAGACTATTTTGAATTTCAAAATGGAAATTACCTTGATTCTTTGGAGAGCTTGTTGGTTGGATTATGACTCCTACTGCCCATGTTACTTGTCCTCTTTGAAAAGTCCTCTCCATCCTCTTTGCAGAGACTGCCTTAGGTGTTCCATTCGATAAACCTCTCAATATGACTTCTTTCCCATTGGAATGAAATTTAAACTCCATAGTTTGATGGTTCATGTAATAGCCTCCGATAGAGTGCAACCATTGAACACCCAATACAAGATCTGTCTCCCCAATACCAACCACATAGAAGTCATCACATAACTCATAATCTCCTAAGGTCATCTTGAGTTGTTTCACCACCCGTGTGCAAGGCATAGTGAATCCATCAGCTACCGTAACATTCAATCTCTCAAAATCTTCTGCTTTAAGCCCTCTTTTCATGACAAATCCCTCATCAATAAAATTGTGAGTTGCCCCACTATCAAGAAGAACTGTCAACCTTTTCCCTGCTAGTACCCCTCGAATTCGAAAGGGATGGTATCTTGGGACTCCCGATAATGCTGCTAAAGTGCCATCCTTGCTGATTTCTTTTTCTTTCTCTTCTTCTACCTCCTCCTTAGTATCATGAAATTCCTCATGCTCATCTGAATCAGATTCTGAAGCAACTTCAATATAGTGCACTTGACCTTTCCCCAAACATCTGTGTCCTAGAGCCCATGGTTCTCTACAAGTAAAACAAAGCTTTTTCCTTCGTAATTCACTCCTAGTCTCTTCATCTACCTTCTTTTTTTCCACCTTTATCACATCTTTTGGTGATAGTGTTGGGAAAGTCTTTTTCTAAAAATTTCCCTTATGTTGCCAAAGATTTGGGGGTTTTTGATTAGTGATTGATTTCATAGGCACACAAGTTTCAAGTTGCAAGCTTCTTTTGATAGCTTCCTATAAAGTTGAGGGTGAGAAAGCCTTAACAAAACCCTTAATAGAATCTTCTAAACCATCAAGAATAAGATAAACAATCCTCTTTTCACTCATATCAGGTACCATAACAGCCACTTTTTGAAACTCTTCTATATACTCATTAACTGATTTGGTTTGCTTCAACTTTGACAATTCTTTAAAGTACTCTTCATCATCTTTGAGGTCAAATCTATCTATCACTCTTTGACAGAAATCATCAAATGTAGTTACCTAATCATGACCTTGAGTAGTCATTCCATGATACCACCAATCATAAGTTGCATCTTCCAAGTGTAGACTTGCAAATTGAACAGCATCACTCTCCTTCATGGGGTTAAGTGTGAAGAAAGTCTGTAATTTTTATAGCCATGCTCTAGCTGAAATTTTGTTTGTTCCATCAAAAGTAGGTGCTGTAAAATTGCTTATTTTATTTTTGAGCTCCCTTCCACTTATGTCATGCTCCCTCTTATTCTCTTTCTTGGGCATCAAAGTGTTCATCATATCCACATATTCTCTAAAAGGAACTGAACTACGAAAGTCATCATCTAAGCCATTATAAGTAGCTCTTAATGCAATCAAGTTACCTGTAACCTCTTCCATGGGATTAATGGTTGGATTTGGTACTGGTGGCTCATCTGTAGGCAAGAAAATAGTTTTGGTTGATTTAGATGGTGTGGATTTCAGATTTCTTGGCTCCTCTGAAGTGCTCCCTTTCTCATTAATAGATGCAACTCCTTGTAGTTTTTCTGTCAATATTCGCAAAGCCTCTCTAGTTTCTGCCAAACTATCCGCTGTTTGTTTCTGAGTATTTTGGATCTCTTGGAAAAATTTCTTTTCCATCTCATCTGGATCAGCCATACTTTTCCCTTCCTTGGATTTTGTACTTTTACTTTCAACTGGAGGTTTGATCAAAATTTCTTTATTCTTTTCTCGCTGCAAATATCTTTTTTCTCTTTCACTTAGTTGCATGCAAAAATTAATTTTGACATGCAACTAATTAGAAGCAACATGAAACCATAAAATATGACATGCAAGATCTAGGTAGTTGTCAAAACTAACATGCAAGATCTGGGTATTTGTCAAAACTTACATGCAAGATCTGGGTAGTTGTTAAAACTGACATGCAAACTTCTACAAACCCTCAGGCTGGCAAGATCATGGCTCTGATACCACTAAAATGTCACTTTTCTAATTTTACATGATATTTCAAACCTCAAATCAGATCTTTAAAATCAAACAACTAATATTCCAAAGATCCACCAAATTTCTCAAGAAACCCCAAATTGGGTATGCTGAAAATAGTGCCAAAAGCTTCACAACTTCACAAATTATTAATAAATCTGAAAATGGAAATTTTTACAGAAATTTTAGTAGAATAAGAGCCTACAAATTGACATTTCCAGATCTGTATAGCCTTTACACAACAGCTCAAAAATGTAGGACAAAAACTATGCTCTTCAGGCTCCCGAAATAGCACAAAATATGCCCGGAAACACCACAAAAACACTAATAATCTATCTCAGAAGTTTAATCACATCCCAATAAATATATTCATCTCTATTTTAACATTTAAAAGTCTGATATACAGCAGCAACCCAAACTGATATGAAATACTCAACTCAAAACACCAAACTCATACAAAAAACACACCCAAAAACCCACAAATCTGCACTGTTCAGCACAAAGGAAAACTCTGTATGAGCATGCACATGGAATGGCTTCAAACTCCCATTCTTAGCCTTCTTGAAAACCTGTAAACTCCCATTCTTGGGTCTCCTTCTCCATAGGTTTGGTAGCCTCTGAAGAACAACAAAGAAATGAGCAAAAATCAAGTTATGGAATGAGCCCAAAATGCCTCCAAACCCCTTAAAAGAGGGCATAACCCTAACTCACATCCAAGAGGGGTTAATAAAATATAATCTAATAATAATTTTCATTTATTATTCCATTGGTTTCCAAAGATTAGCCCCTTTTGCCGAAACTTCACCTTTTTGGAGCCTGCCCGCCTTAACAAAGTTTATTATTTTTTAATTATTTGAAAAGGGGACATGACAATTAGATATATGCAAGTATTATGTTAGTTCTTAACAATTCAGTTAATTTTCCTAGGAAAAGTTTTCCTAGTTTTCTTGTATTATATCTAATGTACGTTCCAGCCTGTTGACTTATTCTTGGTCATTCATGGTCGTTAATAAAGTTTCTACCTTTTTTCTTTCTTTCTTTGCATTCTAATGTAGGCTATTACAAAATCAAAGTTAGGTTATGATCCATTGGAAGTAAATCATGAGGATATGGTCTACTTTGCAATGGAAGAGCCACAAGTTAGTCATAATGATACACTTGAATATTGATGTTGATTCCTTAATTCACTCATTTTGTTCTTCACTAGTAGGAGTAAAAGATAATATTGCATTGCTATTTACATTGCTTGTTTAACTTATTTTTCAGTGTACTGGTTATATTTTTCTCTATTTCTAAGTGCCATGATATGTTCTTTTGATGCTTATTTTGTGTAGACAATGGCATCCTATTCAGTATCTGATGTAGTTGCAACATATTACCTTTACATGACATATGTACACCCTTTTATCTTTTCTTTAGCAACAATAATCCCTATGCCCCCTGATGAAGTTTTACACAAAGGCAATGGAACTCTTTGTGAAATGTTGCTTATGGTTCAGGTGACTAATCCAAGCTAGATCTTACTAAGTGTTATAATGCTTAAATGCTTTCTTCAAGTCCCAGATCTTCATTCCAAAATAATCTGTTTATTTTCTTTAGCGATTTTATCCTTTTTGTTCATAGGTTTTTTGAAAGGTGCAGTGGATGTTGTTGCTTATCCCTTCAGATATGGTAAGTTTGAATGACACTTTAATTTGATTTTTAAATTCAATTGTGTAAATATTTTTAGCATCATCATTTTGGATCAAATGAATTTGTGGTTTAGCATCAATGTTTTGGATCAAATGAATGTGTGGTTTAACATCAATGTTTTGGATCGAATGAATTTGTGGTAAGCATAATCTTGTAGCTACATCAACATTAATGTATTTGAAAAGTAAATTTTTTGTTTTTCAATTTGATTGTGTATGGTATTTTTAGGATCAATGTTTCAGATCACACTACAAGATCCATCATTAGGAGACAAGAATGCAAGAGTGAAGTGTAACAAATGATTTGGTGTAGGAGGTGGAAGTGCTGGTGGTCCCATTGGGGGGCATTTACCACATCAAGGTTCACATCAACCAATTGGACGTATGGGATCTGCTTTCAACTTTCCTAGTCTTCAAAATCTAGCAAGCCAGACTTTAGTTAGAGGTCTGCTACCTCAAATTGGCTTATTGAGTCAGGTAATCATGTATATTTGCTAGCTTTTATTTGATAGGTAGGAAATACTGTAGCTGTAGAAAGCTATGGGAAATGATTTTTGAACATTCGACTAAAGTTTGTATTAATGTGTTATGGTAGTTGCCTAATCAAGGATTGAGTCAAAGCCTACATGTGGGATGGGAAATTAAATCATATTATTGGCTCCAAGAATCAATTTTTGTGTATTCAAATCTGATGTATCAGTTTTCAAGCTTGCTATTCCTCATTGAATACTAGAGATTGTAGGGATAGATTTATCAATTCACCCCTTGTACCATAGTTATCCTAGTATAGCCATGACAGTCAAACAATGAAGGCTGAACTTCTTTTGAGATTCTCATGCATGGCTTTGAATAAATTCTTGTCAAATTAAATGAATAGACAACTATTGTTTCTAAGAACACATTTTCAGTCTACTAGTTTTTTGTTTGTTTATGATCCATAGTGTTAGTTTATAGTTAATAAATTATAATATTAGCTTATCCACCACATGTGAGCATCATCTAATTGCAATGAGTGCTAAGTGTTCCATTCATTCTCATGAGAGATGAGTCCTTGTGAACTATTACTCATGAAACATGGGTCAATGAGTTTGAATTAAAATCTACAAAATTGAATCCGCATAGCAATATCATAATTTGGCTTGCTATGGAAAATTTGTATGCCTTCAAATCTAATGCTTGGAGGCCTTTGTTTTATCTTCTCTTTTATCAATTGCTGGGTGTATTTGAATTAGGCACAAGTTACAGGTTGTCAACTTTATTAACACTTATATCACAATCTTTTACAGGAGCCTAATTGGATGAGTCTTCGAAGCACTTTACCTATATTTACATCTCTTTCTTGTAGATTTGAGGTGACATGTTTGGATTGGATCTAGTTTAGGTCCTTGTTTACGAGTTTTGTGCCCAGATTTGGGTCTTATTTCATGTGGCTAAGGCCTATATGTTTCATGTTATGGGCCGAGGCCCACATGTTACCCTTTTGCGATCAAATCTATCTCAAACTTAGCCTAGTATATGTTCCCAAATTCACACCCTATATGCTGAAGCCCTAGCATATAGGGGATACCTCTACCCAACATTCAAAAGTCTTTGATCATTTTTTTGAGAAGTGATTTATTTGTGATTTTGCAATTACAATTTGTGATTCTAGATTATTCCATCCAAAATTTCTTTGTTAGTTGTGGAGGCAATTAATTCTGGGCTTCATCATCTGCTCATTCTCAGTAGAACAAGTTCTCTTTCCACATTCTTTTGATTTATATAGACCTCACTCCTTAATCACATAAATGTGTACATTTAGTTTCGCTTATGTATTTCTATAAAAAATTCATGATGCATTTTGAACTGAATGTTTTTTAATCTATGTTTTTCTCTACTTATGAATACAACCTGACTTAAATAGTACAAGGGTTCTGCTATTTCTACCCTAGCTTTTGATAGTTTTGTTTGGATTTGAATAGTTTCTTTAGTATACTAACAAATTAAGTGTGTAATTTGGCTATGTTCAAGAGGATCTAAAATTTGAAACCTAATCCTGAAAATGGTCCTTTATTATGCTATATTTGGTGGGGTAGCTATGGAACATGGATTTGAGATTTGTCAAGTAGAGATTATTGTAGTTTTTAGATGATTTATGTAGTTTTTGTACAGAAACTTATGTTTTTTTTTCTTCCAGGAGTGGTGTTAAGCTATGAATGAAACGAAGAATGGAAATCATAATAAACGATTAAATGCTACTAACAAAGATGAAATTCTAGATAGACCTTCACTTGCTGAAAATGGAGAAACTATTCCAACAAATAACAACTTTGTTGCTCATCTAAGTAATGATGATAAGTTATCCAACTTGCAGGATCTTAATAATTTTCTGATTAAAGATATTGCAACCTTGAGAGAAGAAAGAAAGGCATGTCTCAAAATTAGCCTAGTATATGTTCCCAAATTCACACCCTATATGCTAAAGCATTAGCCACTTCGATCTAGGCCTAATTAGGCCTGTATGTCAGCTATTGGGGCCTAATCAAGCCCATTCTACATTGAATTATGGCCTTGTCTAATTAGATCAGGTCCATTCATTAGACCCAAAGGCTGTTTAAGTCATTTTTAGGCTCCAATCTTGAGTTTTGAGCTTCATGTTTTATTGTAGGCCTGATTATAGGCATCATTATATCTAGTTTAAGATTGATTTGGTCATATAAGGCCCATGTGTTTCATTACAAAGGGTTTGCTGATTGGTTGATATTATATGGGTCTTTAGGATACATGGGTCTTTAGGATATTATATGGGTCTTTAGCATACATGGCCTTAGCTTTGGTGATTAAATTGGATTCTTATTTAACCCTGCCACATTAAAAAGAAAATTGTTATACAATATAGAAGAGGGCTATTTGGTCAAAAAGAAGCTGCAGCCAATTTAATACACATTTTGTAACTTTTAACCCCATTGGTCTCTATTCCAATGACTATTGTATATATTCTAATCTACCAAAAGTCTTGTAGGCATAAAATTAATTAGCACTGTTGTTGTTTAGGGAACAAACCATGGATAGGTTCTTCAAGCTCCATGAGACACATCCTTCCATTGTGTTGCTTATGTAGCAGCCAATGTGTTGTTTGATTATATCCTCCTTGTTGAACTCCCTAGGTATTGTTAGATTAGACATTAGTTTGACAGGATCAACATTGGTCAAGAGTAGTCATATTATTGATTGATACTGTAGTATTATTAAATAAATATATTTGAGTAATATTACTGAGTAATATTATTTTTGATTAGTAGTAGTAGTATTGATTAATATTAATTTTATAATATTATTAATTTAAAATTATTGATCTCATTAATATTATATTTTAATATATCAAATATATATATATATATATATGAAATTAATACTTATATGATGAACACATACAATAGCTATACTATATTGTCTATTCATGGTTCATGGGCCAAGGGGCAAATATATGCTGTCAAAATTAGTCAAATAATCTTTGCAGCATCATCCCTCTCACTACTAAATTAGGCTCACTATATACTTTGCATGAGGAATTTGAAAAGAGTCAAACTTCAATATGATGGTTTGGCAAAATTTGAAACACAAAAATCTGACAACTATATGCATGTATATATATATATATATATATATATATCTGTCTGTCTGTGTGAATCATCTTGGATTTCATCTCTTACCTCCTCTATATTATATGGGAATTCTTCTACTAAATAATGCATCACAATTTTGCAAGTTAATGCTCTCTTTTCTATATACCACAACAGAAGTTGTGATTAATATCAATTAAGGCTCTGTGAGAAAATATGAAAAACAATCCCAAGCAAATATATACCAACTTTTCTTGTAGAGCCTTAATTGATACTAAAACTTTTGTGGTAGTAAATAAAAAAGGGGAAATCAACTTGAACCACTCTTATACACTATTTAGCAGCAGAGTTTATGTATCATAATATAGGAGAGGTTCAAATTGGAGGACAAGATGTTATGGGCTCAAAAGGAGTTTAGTCACTCTAGAGCAATAGATCTTAAATACCAAATCTAATGCTTATATAGATATTAGATGTCTAAATGTTAATTCATCAGAAGAGAGTGTAAGAGGAAATTTGATAACATGGATTTGGGTGCTATTATTGAAAAACAAGATTGAGGTAAAACAGATGCAAACTTAAAGCCAGTTGGAGAATAGCTTGTTTGTTTGATAAAGGGATCAGTAGCCCTAGAAGAATTTGGTGGGAAAAATTCATTTGTGGAATATTAAATTGAAAACTCAAGCTAATTCTTGTGAACATTAGATGTCTAAGCTCTAATTTTATAAGAGAGTGATAGAGGAAATTTCTTAACATTGTGATACAAGAAATTTCTTAACATTGATTTGAGTGTTATTTATTAATAAATATGATTGAAGTGAGAAAGATGGGGGACTTTAAAATGATATAAAAAGAGATCCAAACACAACTTTGGTTTAAAGTCAATTTGGTGAATAGCTTTTTATTTGATCATAGCTGTAGAAGAATTAGGTGGGAAAATCCTAGGCACATTATAGTAGATGTAGTAGTTTGCATATGAACCCTCTAGATTAGAGGTGTGCATCTTGTGCTAGAATGTTTCCATTACATTTTTTTTGTTTTTTTGGTTGACCCCTTCCTTATGAACCTTAGGGTTCCACAATCAATGCAAGAACTTCAGGAAAAAATTGTTTTTTTTTTTGCAACACACACATGCATAGCTTGATCCCTAATTGTTCAAACTTGAATTTGTGGCTATTGAATATTTCTAGGAATTTAACACAAGTGGTGTGAATCCATGAGGTAAAACTAGCCTTGACCATTCTTCAAGAAGTCAACATGCACATTTAGGAGCTTTACACACAACACTTGGTATGGTTGAATCTTCTAATGGGAATTTACTAGATACAATGTGGCCAAGAAATGTCAAGGAACCAAATATTTTGTTTTCATGTCTCTGAAAACACATATTAATATTTATCAGCAATTAAACTATACAATTTTCTCAAAAACTATTCAAATGCATCCTATCTATGATGAATTTGAATATCTTGGTCATATGAGTGTTAATGGATTTGTTGGTAACCCAAACATAAGACTGTTTTCAAGACATTTACTAGTGATTCATATATAATCAATTAGGCCATTTTACTATAGAACCTTCTCCACATCCTCTTTTGGAATTGTTTGGACATCTAATATGAATATCTTGCTCTAGTACTATTTTAGGGCAATTGTTTATATATATCCCGTATCTGGATCCCAATTTTTTTGAAGTGTACTTTGTCTATGACCTATGTACATCATGTTGCTCTAATCTTTTTTGCCCTTTTTCTATCATCTCTCTTATTGTAATTTCCTTATTAGTCAACCAGAGCAAGCCATTATCCCAGATGTTTAGATTCAATTTGGCAACTAATTCATCTTGTATTTCAAATTTTCATGTAATGCCAAAGCCCCACTATAGGTTACCTATCTGGTTGAGTTTTTCAGTTAAGAGGTTGCTCAAGACTAATTAAAGGGCTTCATTGTAACAAATGAAGCTTGACTTGAGCAAACTGTGCTAGCCCCTATATTTTTATTTCTATTCAGGTTCCTTCCTTGCTAAGGGGAACTTCTTATTTATGTAGCATGAATGGCTTGTGATGAAGCACCAATAGCACCAGGCATAGTTGGAGGAATAGCTGTTCTTGGAGACATCTTCCACTGAGGAGACTATTATCCCTACTTCATGTTTTGGCCTTGATAGGGCATAGATGTTGGAAACTTGCTGAGATTAGAAGTCGGTGGTGTTCAATCTCCTCCATAACTAGGCATTGTGATCTATGTTGAAGTTACCAATGGTAGTACATTTGGGCTAGGCATGGATTTTATACGGCTTGCAACTTGCTTTGTATTCTGGTTCAACTGTTGAGTAGAGGAAAGCTTTTCTTATTCTATTGTGCTAGAGAAATTAATCAATTCTCATCAAGTTTTCAATTAAAAGCTCTTTCCCAAATGGAAGGCATCAACTCCTTATGGAAGGCATCGACTCATGGAAATTGCCTTGTAGGTGCCTACCAAAAATGGTATGATTCTTCAAAATGATGGGGCTCCTGCACATGCAGCATAATGATCTCTTTATGGGATATATTGGATTTTGCCAAAAAATAACAAGTCCCAAGACACAAGTTATTTATAAATAATATTCTATATATAAAATACGTAATTGCAATTTAATTTAGAGAAAATTGTATCAAGGATTTATGATCATTATACAAATGATATTGAAAATAGAACACCCTAAATTCACTTGTATCCATCCCATTGCATAACTGCCTCCTAGATTCACATTCCGAAGAGCTCATAACACATTATCTCATTAGAAAGGTTTTAGATGGCAATTTCATAGGAAGGGCCATTGCTAAAGTGGACCTCAATAACTGTGAGCCCCAAAAAAAATTTGACCAATGCCTAGTAGTTTTCTACCAAGAATTGGTCAGAATTTTGACCAATACATAGTAGTTTTCTACCAAGCATTGGCCAAAATTTTGACCAATGCACAACACTTTTCTGCCAAGCATTGGTTGAAATTTCAACCAATGCCTAGTAGTTTTCTATGAAGAATTGGTTGAAATTTTGACCTATGCCCTGCAGAAAATGTGCTAGCAATTTGAACAATTTTTGACCAATGTATTCGTCAAAATTTTGACCAACCAAAATGTTGGTCAAAATTTCAACCAAATTTTTTTTGACCAATGTGTTGGTTGAATTTGGTCGAAGTTTGGTCAAAAATTGGGTTAAAATTTCAACCAATAAAGGTCAAAAAATGAGCCCAACTGTACTAGTGATGTTGCCCTTGAGTTGTTTGTCTTTCAGTTGTTGTTGTTTTGTCAGTTATCTCTGTGACTGTGAATTGTGTCTGTTGCCAAGAAACCATTGAACTGAAGCCACAAGTGTTTCTCAATTGGGTATGGGTGAAATTAACTCAACTGTGCTCAGTAGTATAGTGAGATGAAGTGCAAAGGTCACAAACAAGTAAAATTTGTCTTAGAGAAGGTTTTTTGAGCCATGTTTTATTGTACTATCACATTGAAGGACTTGTATTTTTAGGGAAGTCCAAAGGTGTTATATCTCACTCTTTTTATACCAAAGGTGGTATTTCTCATTCCTTTTGTACCAAATTTTTTTATAATTTTTTTTAATGATTTCATGAATTGTTTTTCTTCTTTTAAAATGATTTAAGAAAACTTGATTTAATGATTTATTTGAGAGTCTATTGTTTTTCTCTAATTTTCCCCATTTTAGACACCAAAAAATTGGCAAGGACCTAAAATAACTCAAATGTTGATCAAACAATGAAAATTAAGGACAAAATCATAAAGGACTTAAATAATTTTAAAAGAAGAAAAATAATTCATGAAATCATGAAATCATTTGAGAATCTTTTTTTTCCTCTAATTTTGTCCGTAATTTACATAATTTAATTGAGATTTGAGTTATTTTATGCCTTTGCCAAAAAAAAATTCTACAACTCTTTACTATTTCCAAATGTGTCTCTTTAGGATTTTCCCAAAATCTTGCCACAATTAGAACTACATTAGCTATATCTAGTCTTGTATGAGTCAAATATTCTAATCCTCCTATCATAGATCTATAGCTTTTTTGTTTTGTACTTGGAGACTTGTCCATGCTTGATAATTTGCATCTTATAACCTAGGTATCCCAACTAGTTTACAATTCTCCAAACCAAACTTTGTCAACATATCCTTAAGATATTTGGTCTAGTTAATATGAAAATGGCAACCTTATTCTGATTTATTTGTAATCCCAATAAATAATTCATCTAACCAATAATTCTCATCTCAAATTCATTCTTCATTTCTTCTAAAAATTTATTACTAGCTTCATCGTGTTAAAGTTGATGAAAGACCAACCCCATAGCTCCCAAAAATCACCTACATGCAAACACATGTCACAGAGAAAGAGAGAAGAAAAAAACTATGGAGGCTAGAATTTCCAAATCCATAGATGAGACATTCTTGATGAGTGAAAATGAGATTTCTATTATCAAACCTAAATGAATAAAATTAAAAAAGAGATAAATCCTTATGAAAGGAGATCAAAACCCTAATAAGGTAAAACCTAGGTTGCATGATAATAATTAATAAAAGAATTAATTATTATATGCCTAAAGTTTAGCTTAAGTAAACTAGAGATAATAAGTGACTAAATAATCAAATTAAAATGATTTAATTAATAAGGAAATATCTTATTACTCTACCACCCCCCCTTAAGATAAACTTAGGGAGTAACTTAAAAACTAGAAACTAGTGTTGAAAGAAAATTGGGTCCTGACAGCAAGGCTTGGTAGGTGCCCAAGCACAACCAAATCTCTATAAAGAGGAGAAATAGAGAAAACCAAATATTAAAAACCCTACTCCAAAAGAGAGATGAAAAGAATGTTCCAAAAGATAGGAACAAAAGGATGATCATGAAGAACATCACTGAAGCATGAAGCTACAAACACTGCCAAACTATTGATTTGAAGAACCTCCACTATATAGAATATGACTAGGTAGAGAAGAATAAGTCTGAAGAGCTAATAAATTGAAGATGAAAGGTATCTTCATGGCATCCAAAAATAGGAATGAAAGAATGTCTATATGGTAAATGATCCATCTCATCAAAATGCATAGGTATCTAACCATTGTAATCACCTAGTACATAAAATCAAATACCAAATACATAGCTCACTCCATCGAACCAAGAAAGCAATAGAACCAATATAAACCCCCTATAATGCTAAGAGGTAAGACATGAACACTAAAACTCAATGCAGTATCTCCTATAGAAAGAAGAACCAAGAACATGAAGAGTGAAAAATAAGTACAAACACCTATAATGGCACATGTCATCGACACATCATGAGGCTTGTTGAGAATTGTGTCTCAACCCTTCAAGCTTATTCCAAAAAACTCTAGAATTTTTTTTTAAAATTCTAGAATTTGTTTGTGGTAGTTTTCTACATGTTTATGAGTTGGAAAAGGGTGTATGAGTTGTTAAAAATGTGTCTATTCTCTAGAACAATGTAGAAGGGCTATTTTTAGACTGTAAATAACACATTATATGACTTTTATGGGGATCTAAACTAGAGGACAAATTTATGGACGAAAATGGTATTCTTGGAGTTACAAATGACAAGTGGTTAACATGTGACATGGTTGTTTTGCCCATAGTTTTTTAAGACCACAAATGGTTTCCAAGATGTAAATCACTATAAAGGAGGGCTTGGGGAGATGTTTGAATCATTGAGTTTAGTTTGCAAGATTTGTGCTAGAAGGAGTCTCTCTGAGTTTGAGTCCAAGTTCAAGTTGTGGTGATGTGCCCCTGTAAGAACTTGCATTGCAAGTGCATTGTAATCTTTCAGATTTGAGAATAAATTCTATAGCTTTTGGAGGGTGGGGTTTTTCTCCTAGAAGGGTTTCCCCACAGTAATCATTGTATTTTGAGTTCATATTTTGATTAAGTTATTATGCATTTCTTGAGATCTCTGCACTAGTTAGTTGAATTTTCATAATCATCCTCTCAAGATTAGTGTAGGAAGTAGTTCTGTTCACCTTTTCTTTCTTACAAGTGGTATCAGAGCCAGGCCAGTTTTGGTTCTATTTACTAGGTACAAGGTTTTTTGAGCTAATCAAGGTTTTCGTGGAAGCTTGTGCAGACATTTTTTATTTCTGTGTTGCAAGATTGAAAAGATGGCAAGCATATCAGGGAGGATTGATGTAGAGATGTTTTCTAGCACAAAATTTGAAATGTTGAAGCTAAAGATGGAAGATCTATTGATTGATCAAGATCTATGGGATGCAGTTGATGAAAAGAAGTTGATGCCCACAGATCCAACTTTAGTCATAGAGTATGATGTGAGAGATAGAAAAGCTAAAATTCTCATCAAGTTGTGTCTTGTATACTTGATTCTCATTAATATCCATCAAGAACCTACTATCAAGAAGCTTTGGAAGAAGGTAAGTGAGATCTATCAAGAGAAATCACTTGTGAACAAAATTTTCTTGAGGAAGAAGTTGTATTCCTTGAGAATGGGAGAAGGTGGACGAATTTTTGAGCATCTTGAAAGTTTTAATATGTTGGTGACTCATCTAACCTCAGTTGGGGTGTGGATGGATGAAAAAGAAAGGTACTAAATATTGCTATGTTCATTGCTAGACTCATAGTATAGTCTTTTCATGGCCATAGGGAGCACTTTAGTCATCTTGAAGATGGAGGACATTGTTGGTTCTCTACTCACTGAAGAGATGAGAAGGAAAGTCTTTCTGAATTCCAAAGAGGCTTTAAGTGTTTGAGGAAGACCAAAGGAAAGAACAAAAAGTAGCATGGCCATTCTAAGTCCAATAATAAGGGGAGATCAAAATCTCATGGTAAGTCCAAGGTAGTTTGCTGGAATTGTAGCAAACCTAGACACTTCCAAAAGGACTATAAAGAGGAAAATAAAAAGAAGAAGAAGCAAGATTCTAATTTTGAGTCTAGGATGGAAGATGGAGATGCTTTCATCATATCCTTGGCCACTCATATAGGTGAAAATTCATGTTTTATAGACTCAAGTGCATCTTTTCACATGACTTCTAATAGAAATTGGTTTAGTAAGTATGAAAAGTTTGATGGTGGTAAGGTGTACTTGGGTGATAAATTAGATCTTAATATTGTTGGTCATGGAAGTATTTGTGTGAAATTTTTTGATGTTAGAATTAGAAAAAATTGATGGTGTCTTGCATATCTCGAGACTAGCAAGGAATTTTTTACTTGTTGGCAAACTAATAGATGCGGGTGTGCATGTATAGTTTTCTAATGTAGTTGTGAAAATGGTGACAGGTGCTATGGTGATAGCAAGAGGAAGTAGATTGGGTACATTGTACCAACTTGATGCATGCATGGTTGAGTGAAATAGTACTTCTGATAAGACTATGAAGAGAACTACTTTGTTGGAGAAGGAGAGGGTTTCTCTTTCGATAGATGGCTGTGGTTTTTGGGTACCCAAGGGTACTCTATCTACCGAATCAAAGTTACCTGTAGAGAAGACTATGTTATGACACTAGAGACTTAGCCACATAGGTAATAAAGGTCTATGAACCTTAAAGAATAAAAAACTTGTTGATGGGTTGAATGACTACAATCTTGAGTTTGATTTTTGTGAGCATTGTAACTATGGTAAACAAAATCGCTTTTAGTTTTACTTAAGTTCTCATAAGTTCTCATGTATTTTTAATCTAATCCATTCAAATGTATTTGGTATAGTTGATGTTCCTTCTATTGGTAGATCAGTTTATTATGTTTCTTTTATTGATGATTTCATTAGAAGAACATGGGTTTATTTCCTTAGGAGTAAAGCTGAAGTTTTCAATCACTTCAAAGAATTTAAAGCAATGGTTGAGTTGCAGACTAGAAAGAAGATAAAGCATTTAAGAATTGATAATGGTAGTGAATATTGCTCCAATTTTTTTAAAAAAATTTGTAAATATTTTGGAATTAAAAGAGAGAAGACAACTCTATATTCTCCACAGTAGAATGGAGTTGTAGAAAGAATGAACAAGACCTTGATGGAGAAGGTTGGGAGTATGCTAAGTGGAGCTAGAATATAATGAAGATTTTGGGCTGAAGCTATAGCCACTACCTGCTACCTAATAAATAGCTCTCCTACATTAGCTCTTGTTGATAAGACACCAAATGAAAGCATGTTTGGGCCACAAGCCTTCACTTAGACATCTAAGGGTTTTTGGTTGTGAGGCATATGCTCATGTGCCAAAGGAGAAATAGAAAAAATTGGACAATGATGATGTCAAATATATCTTCATTAGATACAGTTATGGTGTGAAAGGATACAAGCTTTGGGATCCTATTACACAAAAGGTATTTTATTCTAGAAGTGTTATATTTAGAGAAACTAAGTCTTCTTCTATTATAGTGCAACCAAAACAAATAAAAGAAAGGAAAGATGTGATTCAACTTCCTACTACACATGAGAAAGTTGAATCAAGTCCCTTAGAAAGATGATATGTATAAGAGAGCTCTATGACTTCTAAATCATTAGAGGAAGAGGGAGAACCTAATCATGAACCTGAACCAGATCTTGCTCAAAGGTCTAGTAGATAGAGGAAAGCCATAAAGGTATGGATATTCTCTTGATGATTGGAGGTGTATATTTTCTTTGAATGCTAATATTGATGAACCAAAATCTGTAGAAGAGGCTCTTGGTATGAATGATTCAGAGTCCTAGAAAATTGCCATGGAAGAAGAGATGGAAACTCCTAAGAGGAATGACACATGGGATCTTATACCATTGCCTGAATGATGGAAGCCTATTGGTTGTAAATGGATGTTCAAAAGGAAGATGGGTTCAAATAGAAGCATTGAGAAGTATAAAGCATGATTGGTTGCAAAGATTACTCCTAGGTTGCAGGAATTGATTATGGTGAAATTTTTTCTCCTATAGAAAAAATGGCATCCATTCAATTTTTACTTTCTATTACAGCAACTTATGATGTAGAAGTTGAGTAGATGGATTTGAAGACAACTTTCCTTCATGGAGATCTAGAGGAAGAAATTTATATGACACAGCCAGAGCACTTTGTGGTGAAAGGCAAAAGTCATTTGGTCTGTAAATTGAAGAAATCCTTGTATGGTTTAAAACAAAGTCCTAGGATGTGGTACCAAAAGTTTGATACATATGCATTGAGTTTGGGATTTGTGTGATCCAAATCTGATCACTATATATACTACAAGTTTGATGGTGGTTATTTCCTAGTTATTGCCTTATATGTTGATGAAATGTTGTTTATCGGCAAAGGAAAAGGTTTGATTGCAAAATTAAAAGCTCAGCTCTCACAAAAGTTTGAAATGAAAGATCTTGGTGCAAAAAGGTACATTTTGGGAATGGAAATAATGAGCGATAGGAAAAATAGAAAGCTTTGGCTAGGAAAAAGTAAGTATGTTGGTAATATTCTAAGAAGCTTCAATATGTAGGATTCCAAACCATTGAGTTTTCCTATTACTATGGGAACAAAGCTTTCTAGCTCATAGTGTCCTTCATCCACATTGGAGATGGAAGAGATAAGTCAAGTATTTTATGGGAGTGTTGTTGGAAGTTTGATGTATTCTATGGTCTACACAAGACTAGACATTGCCCAAGTAGTGGAAGTACTTTCCTGTTACATGTCTAATCTAGGAAGAACACATTGGGATGTAGTAAAAAGAGTCTTCAGATACTTTTTGGGTGCCTCCGAGTACTCTTTATGTTTTCATGGAATAGATTATGATAATTCCTTGGATATTCAAGGCTATGTGGATTTAGAAAGATCCACCAGTGTATATGTGTTTTTACATTATTTGGTGGTGCAATCAGTTGGATGAGCAAGTGATAAGCCATGGTCACTTTGTCCACTACAGAGGTAGAGTATGTAGTATCAACTCATGCCTACAAGGAAGCTATCTCTAGCTTAAGAGATTGTGTTCAAATATAGAGTTCAAATAGGGTATAGTGATAGTTAGAGTGCAATCTTTCTAGTGAAGAACCTGGCATTTCATGCTAGGACCAAGCACATTGATGTACAATATCATTTTGTGAGAGATATGGTCAAGGACGAAAAGGTGAAGCTGGAGAAGGTAGAGATTTGGTGAATTTTGTTAATGCATTAACTAAGCCTATGAGCACAGAGAAGTTCAGATGGTGTTCAAAGTCTATGGGCCTCTTGGCCCCTAGCAATTAAGTCCACGAAACATTGGATCCCTTGACTCTTGCAAGGGTTCGACAAGTGGGAGAATTTTGAGAATTGTTTCTCAACCTTGCAAGCTTTTCCTAGAAAACTCTAGAATTTTTTTAGAAAACTCTAGAATTTTTTTAGAAAATTCTAGAATTTTTTTGTGGTAGTTTTTCACATGTTTATGAGTTGGAAAAAGGTGTATGAGATGTTAAAAATGTGTCTATTCTTTAGAACAATGTAGAAGGGCTATTTTTAGAGTGTAAACAACTCATTATATGACTTTTATGGGGGTCTAAACTAGAGGACAAATTTATGGACGAAAATTGTATTCTTGGAGTTATAAATGACAAGTGGGTAACATGTGGCATGGTTTTTTTGCCCATGGTTTTGGCCCATGGTTTTTTAAGACAACTAATAGTTTCCAAGTTGTAAATCACTATAAAAGGAGGGCTTGGGGAGGTGTTTGAATCATCAAGTTCAGTTTGCAAGGTTGGTGCTAGGAGTCTCTCTGAGTTTGAGTTGTGGTGATGCACTCCTATAAGAACTTGCATTGCAAGTGTATTGTAATCTTCTAGATTTGAGAATACATTGTGCGGGTTTTGGAGGGTGGGGTTTTTCTTCTAGAAGGGTTTCCCCATGGTAATCATTGTATTATGATTTCATTGTTATTTTTATTAAGTTATTATGCATTTCTTGAGATCTCTATAATAGTTAGTTGAATTTGCATAATCATCCTCTCAATATTAGTCTAGGAAAAAATTTAGTGCACCTTTGTTTTCTTACAAGTGGTATTAGAGCCTGGCTAGTTTTGGTTCCATTTTTTGGGTATAGGGTTTTTTCAGCTAATCAAGGTTTGAGTGGGAGCTTGTGCAAAGGTTTTTTTATTTTTGTGTTGCAGGATTTCAAAGATGGCAAGCACATCACAAAGGATTGGTGTTGATAAGTTTTCTAGCATAAACTTTGGAATGTGGAAGCTGAATATGGAAGATCTATTGATTGATCAAGATCTATGGGATGCAGTCAGTGAAAAGAAGTTGAGGCCCGTAGGTCTAACTTTAGTTATAGAGGATGATGTGAGAGATAGAAAAGCTAAAAGTCTCATTAGATTGTGTCTTGTAGACTCAATTTTGATTAATGTCCATGAAGAACCTCCCGTAAAGGAGCTTTTGAAGAAGCTAAGTGAGATCATCAAGCAAAATCACTTGTGAACAAGATTTTTTTGAGGAAAAAGTTGTATTCCTTGAGAATGGAAGTAGGTGGATAAATTTTTTATCATCTTGAAACTTTTAATATGTTGGTGACTTAGTTGACCTTAGTTGGGGTGTGGATGGATGAAGAAGAAAGTTTCCAAATATTGCTATGTTTGTTGCCAGACTCATGGGGTAGTCTTATCATGACCATAGGGAGCACTTTAGTTGTCTTGAAGATGGAGGACATTGTTGGTTCTCTACTTTCTGAAGAGATGAGAATGAAGGTCTCTCTAAATGCCAAAGAGGCTTTGAATATTCGAGGAAGACCAAAGGAAAGAGGCAATATAAAACTTTTGAATTTGATAGACAAAATTAGTCACCAAATAGCATCAAAAATCCAAATAAACTACACCATCATGATGAGCTTAGAATCATCTTTTTGACACTTCTTACAGATCAAAAAATGGAGTTCGGATGAGCAAGTTGGCCAAAATACCACATGTAGGACAAAAAAGTGATGGAAAAGAAAAATAAATAAATTTTATAGCCTCGGGATCCATGCCAAAATGTCTCAAAAAGTGTGTCCAGCAATACTAGAAATTGTATTAAGAAGTGTGCCAGTTTTGTACCAAAAATTTCTCAATTTGTGTGTCTAAAAATCATGATTTTTGTGAAAATCTCAATTTTTATGAAACATGCCAAAATCATGATTTTTGAAAAAATCTCAATTTGCATGCAAAATTTAGAAAATTGTCACCTAGAGAAACATGTGAAAATCCTAATTTTTGAAAAAATCTTGATTGCGTGTTAGAAAATATGAAAAATTTTGTCTCAAAAAATGTGCCAAAATTTAGAAAATCATCATCTCAGGAAATGTGTTCAATCTGGGAGAAAAAAATTTAGCCTCAAATTCCAATTATGTCTAAATTGGACAAATTTTATATGAAAATAGGGGTTTTGGGGCTCTTTGATTTCAATGATGGCATTTTTTTAGGCTCAAAGTGCACCAAAAAATGGTTACCCCTAGATTCAATACAAAAAAATTGTGAAAATAAAACTCGTTGAACAAAAAACACAAATCTGAAAGCCAAGACAAACTTCTCATAAACATAACAAGGGCATGAAGATGTAGAGATTTGATACCATGTTGAAGTTGATGAAAGATCAACCCCACAACTCCCTAGAATCACCTGCAAACACTTGCCACAGAGAAAGAGAGAAGCAAAAAGCTATGGAGGTTGGATTTTCCAAATCCATAGATGAGACATTCTTGATTATTAAAAAAGAGATTGTTATTATCAAAGCTAAATGAATAAAATTAAAAAGAGATGAATCCTTATAAAAGGAAATCAAAACCCTAATAGGGTAAAACCCAGGTTGCATGATAATAATTAATAAAAGAATTAATTATTATATGAGAGATAATAAGTGACCTAATAATTAAATCAAAATGATTTAATTAATAAGGCAATATCTTATTACTCTAAGACATCGTTTCCTCCAAAAATAATGTTATCAAAAAATACTACAATAGTTAGTAAACTATCTTCTTTCTTCCTTAAGTACATGTTATTTTTTGCATTACCTTTCTTGAATCCCAAATTATATAAATGTTTATCCAATCTTCTAGACCAAGCTCTAGGTGATTTCTACAATCCATATAATGCTTTCTTTAGTCTGCAAACCATGTCTTTGTCTTTTATCAATGAAACATCAGGTTGTTCAATGTAAACTTATTTCTCAAGTTATTTATTAAGAATGGGTGACTTAACATCCATCTAATAAACCTTAAAATTCTTGTTAGTTGTATATGCCAAAAATATTCTTACTGCTTCAAGTCTAGCAACAAGGAAAAATGTTTCCTCAAAAATAATTCCTTCTTATTTCAAATAACCTTTGCATACTAATCTTGCTTTGTTTCTTACCATTTTGCCTTGTTCATTCATTTTCTTTCTAAATACTAACTTTTTTCCAATAGCATTCTTGCTTTTAGGTGTAAAGACCAATTCCCATGTCTTGTTTTTTAAAATTTACTCAAGTTCTTTCATATCATTTATCCAAAATTCATCGTTACAAGCTTCACTACAGTCTTGGGTTCAACTTGAGATACCAAACATAAATTTTCACTTAACTTATTCTTTTTCATCACTCCCTTATTTTCACTTCCAATTATTTTACTCATAGGGTGATTCCTTGCAATATGTTTAGGTGTTCCTTGGTCTATTCTGATTTCTACTTTAGGTTCATATCTAGGTTCTTCTCTTGGTTATTCTTCTTGCAAGTCATTATCAATCTCATAAAATAGTTCTTGCCCAAAATTTTGATTTGTAGGCCTCTGATTAGTATTTTCATCTGAATCATAATTAATTATCCTTTCCTCAATTTTGAACTTCTCATTAACTTTTACATTAGCACTTTCATAAATGGTTCTCAATCTTTGATTAAAATATATATATACCTTTATCTTTAAATAATATCCAAGAAACATACCTTTTGTTCAATGATAAGATGGAAGTACTTTAATAAGATGTAGACTTCCACTTTATAGGGTCACTAAGCTATTCAAATATGTATGCGAGGGAAAGAGGAGAATTTCCAAATACAATTTCACTTATGATCCAAATTAGATTTACTAGAACCCAAAGGAAGAAGGGAGATAATACTAAATTAAAATTATAAAGAGGAATGAAATACAAGGAAATATACTCTTTGGCCCTTAATATGATAGTGGGAATGTCAAATTGAACTAATTTCTTAAATAATGTAAATATAGATGCTATGTAAAGACAATTATCCCAATTAAGACATAAATATAGGGTAAAGATATGGAAGTAAATAAAATATAAATGAATCACCTTGAAATGCATAGAGGAAGATGTATTTTCACTCCAAAAATTGCAGATATGAACTGTATATAAATATTCATTTCCAGATTTCAGAATAAAATGATGAAAGGAAAAAGAACCTAGAAATCTCTCCAAAAACATAGACTAAAGGACTAGGTTGACATAATCTAGTGACATGATAATAATTTCTTCAGAAAGCTCCCAAAAATTAGGCTCCATATCTATAACCCTTTTCACTCTGAACCTGCAAACAAATATAGAAAATAAAAGTTTTGGTAGTTTTGTTGGGGGAGGGATTGCCTTGGTCAAGCCCGAGGTTAAAGAATTAACCATAATTGATATATGTAAATGTAAATGACTGAAAGACAAGATAAATGTTAGGATTCACCTTTTTTAAACCCTTGTATATAAGAATTTATCATGATGTACATTGTGATTTTGAATTTGATATGAAGGATGTAAGATATCTCCACAATTGAAATGCATATACCATAACCATATCATGGAGCTATGGATGTAAATTTTCATCAATGAAGAAGATAATAAATATTTCAATGTAGATATCCTCCCTTGATGGTCAAAAATATGCTAGATCTTGAAGAGGAAATGCCTACAAAGAATCTTTAAATTCTTGAATAAGACTTTATTGCTTGAATACTTGAATGGTTGAACTCCTTTCCTTAAGTGTTTGATTATTTGTAAATGCTTGATGTCAAAATGAAGCCCCCAAGCCTCCTTTGATACTAATTTATTTGTGTAAAAATAGTTAAAGGTCAACTTAAGGTTGAATATTAAATGGAAAGTTGACTACGGGCCAATTGTTAAGAAGAGTTGACTGCAGACTGACTGTTAAGTGGAGAATTAACTGTAGGATATCTATTAAGAGGAGAGTTAACTCTAAGTCAACAAGGGAGAGAAATTAAATCAATTGGTAGACTCAAGGTCTTTTAGTTGGGTCGACCTAATCTTGGGCTAGGTTGACCTAGGTCGACCCTAACCAAGATAATAGAGGGAAAAGGCCTTAAAAGAACTAGGTCCTAGAGACTAGAGAGAAAAATCCTCATGAAAGCCTAGAAGGACATAAACATGAAACTGACTGATATGGTTAGATGGGTAGAAAAGAAACACCTAGAAGACCATGTTACTAGGAGAGAGAGATGAAAAAGAGGAGTGCAATTGAAGGGTAGAGGAGAAACAGAGACACTAAGCATAGGTCCATCCATGGTTTGAGAAAGGAATTATGGAAAGGGTGCTAAAAGGTCTTAAAATGAAAGTGCATCCACTTTAAGGTGATACATATAGAACCCACTTTAGTGGGAGTATGATTTTCCTTAAACTAATTGTAAAGTAGATTAAAACTAAAATATGATCTTATCAACTTAGCAGACAAATAAATCATCAAGTTAGAAATAATGCATAGATTTGAGGATAACTTAGAAATCATACCAATATAGAAAGGCTTAAGTACTCTAAGCCATACTCAAAATCCATATTTTTCCCTAAGAAAATTGAGTTCTCATCATATCCCAAAATCACAATAAGAGATATATTATTGGAAAAAAAAAAAGAGAGAGATAAGGGGGTGTGATCAACTTTCCCAATAAAGCTTGTGTTCCTTATTGTGAATCACACAAAAGGGGATAGGATCGAATGGTCTAATGGGTTTTTGTGCCTAATAATCAATCCCATAAAGAAAATAAAAGGAGATGATTGAATAGTCTAGCCAATTTTTGTTTTTGATAGTCAATCCCATAAATTTTCCTTACAGTCTCATAATATAGTACTCCTATATTATGAGAATGGTTTTTGTATGTACTTGGATATGTCAAATGGTCTAACAAGTGTCTGTAGCATGCTAGTCAACCAATCCAAGACATGTATAAAGAGAGAGTAGTTGGCCCTAGCAAGTTGTTATTAGACTAGGGTTGTTTTTGCACCAAAAGATTGAATTTTCAATTGCTGATACAACCACTCAAATTATAGTACATAGGAGGTATTTAAGCCCTTTTCATGAATCACAAGGGGAGTGTTGAACAAATTTCTAAAAATCTCCCCCCCCCCCCAGCATTACCCAAGGGTATAAGGATCCTAACCTATGACCAAAATCTGATACCACTTGTTAGAGTGGGGTTTTCATTCCACCGAAAGAATGATCTACCAATACTTGATACAACCACTCAACTTATAGTATACAAGAGATAGTTAAGCCCATGTCACAAATCCCAAGAGGAGCACTGAAAAAAATTCCAATAGTTGTGTCATGCTAGTGTACTCTATATGGTGTGCTTGAAAAATAAAACATATGAAAATGATAAGGGGACTATATATTCTCCCCACTTAAGATGAAAAAATAATTTCTTATTTTGGTATCTTAAGGAAGTGATGGAGGATAAAAAAATTTTAGCATCAAGATAGTATCCATAAGCAACACCCAATCCAAACCAAAGAGCTCACAACTCCTATGAGGTCATGGAAGGGTAGAATTTAGAGACACCATGCAAGTAGTGAAAAAGGAAATGCTTAAAAGGGAGGATACACTATTATGAGACTCCAAGGTAAGTGATTTATCTATCATAAAAATCGAATTGCAAATGATGTAAGATTGAATATCACATGATAAACAAATAACACTCAACCAAAGGGAATAGTAGATCCATGAGAAAGTGAAAAATAAGGACATGATTCTCTTTCCCACCAAGATAAGAGAAAACAAGCCTATTAGGCTACTCATGAAGAAAACCATGTATGGCAATGAGCCCCTAGAAAGAAGGCCAACAATGTTACATGGAATAGAGAAACACAATAGGAACTTAAATGTTATTTAAAGAAATTAGAAGTAAAAGAGAGATCATTATAAGGAGATGTGTGAATATCCCCATTACTAATGAGGTTTTTAATTTAGTAATGCAAAGCTTGACAATTATGAGTAGAGTGATCATGATAATAGTGATACGTGAAAAATGAAATATTCATAAGTCTTTTACTACATTTAGACCTAGTAATCACCTTAGAAAGAAGAATTTCAGTTAAGATAATTTCTTGATTAGTAGGATAAGATATGTGAGAGGACGTGAAAAAATAATGAGATTCAATACTTTGTTGCACACATCTTTCATTATGATTGAAAATGGTGTCAAAAGAGTGTTTGTGCCCCTCGTATCCTAAGGACATATATTTTTAATTAATAGAATCATCATGTGCCCCTCAAAATCCATATTTGTCCCTAAGAAACTTGAGTCTTCATCATATCCAAAATCACAATAAGAGATATATTAATAGAAAAAAAATAGAGATAAGGGGGTGTGATCAACTTTCCCAATAAATCTTGTGTTCCTTATTGTGAATCACACAAAAGGGGATAGGATCAAATGGTCTAATGGGTTTTTGTGCCTGATAGTCAATCCCATAAAGAAAAGAAAAGGAGAGGATTGAATGGTCTAGCCAATTTTTGTTTTTGATAGTCTATCCCATAAATTTTCCTTACACTCTCATAATATAGTACTGCTATATTATGAGAATGGTTTGTGTATGCACTTGGATATGTCAAATGGTCTATCAAGTGTCTATAGCATGCTAGTCAACCAATCCAAGACATGTATAAAGAGAGAGTAGTCGGCCTTAGCAAGTTGTTGTTAGAGTGGGGTTGTTTTTGCACCAAAAGACTAATTTTTCAATTCTTGATACAACCATTCAAATTGTAGTATATAAGAGGCAGTTAAGCCCTTGTCATGAACCACAAGGGGAGTGTTGAACAAATTTCTAACAATCCCCCCTTAGCATTACCCAAGGATCTAAGGATTCTAACCTATGACCAAGATCTAATACCACTTGTTAGAGTGGGCTTTTCATTCCACCAAAAGAATTATCTACCAATACTCAATACAACCACTCAAATTATAGTACACAAGATGATTAAGCCCTTGTCACAAATCCCAAGGGGAGCATTGAACAAATTTCCAACAATTGTGTCATTCTAGTGTACTCTATATGGTGTGCTTGAAAAATAAAGCATATGAAAAGGATAAGGGGACTATGTATTCTCCCCCCTTAAGATGGAAAAATAATTTCTTATTTTGGCATCTTAAGGAAGTGATGGAGGATAAATCAATTTCAGCATCAAGATAGTATCCACAAGCTACGCCCATTCCAAACCAAAGAGGTCACAACTCCTATGAGGTCATGGAAAGGTAGAATTTAGAGACACCATGCAAGTAGTGAAAAATAAAATACTTAGAAGGGAGGATACACTATTATGAGACTCCAACGTGAGTGATCTATCAACCATAAAAATCCAATTGCAAATGATGTAAGATTGAATATCACATGATAAAAAAATAACACTCAACCAAAGGGAATAGTGGATCCATGAGAAAGTGAAAAATAAGGACATGATTCTCTTTCCCCCAAGTACAAGAACAAGATAAGAGAAAAAAAACCTATTAGGCTACTCACAAAGAAAACCATGTATGACAATGAGCCCCCAGAAAGAAGGCCAACAATGTTACATTTTGTAGAGAAACACAATAGGGACTTAAATGTTATTCCAAGAAATTAGAATTAAAAGAGAGATCATTATAATGAGATGTGTGAATATCCTTATTATTAATGAGGTTTTTAATTTAGTAATGCAAATATTGAGAATAATGAGTAGAGTGATCATGATAATAGTGATAAATGTAAAATGAAATATTCATGAGTTTTTTACTATGTTTAGACCTAGTAATCACCTTAGAAAGAAGAATTTTAGGTAAGATAATTTCTTGATTAGTAGGATAAGATATGTGACAAGGATGTGAACAAATAATGAGATTCAATACTTTGTTGCACACATCTTTGATTATGATAAAAAATGGTGTCAAAAGATTGCTTGTGCCCCTCATATCCTAAGGGTATATATTTTTTATCAATAGAATCATCATGAGTGGAAGTGGAAACAAAGTGGGTGAAGAAAGGAATTGTGCAATTTTTCATAGATGGAAGGTCCTTAACTCTATATTCCCTAATAAAGGTTGGTGTGAAATATAAGGATCCCCAATGATCACCTAGAAGGGTACTTGTAGGAGGGTCATGATTAGATTTTTTTTTTTTTTTTCATCAATATTTAAACAAGTATTTAGAATTTTTTGATATGAAGAGTGTACATGAAATTATTATAGAGAAACTTCACTTTTTTTTGAAGAGTTGAAGGAACAACATGCATAGCATGTAACTAAGATCTACCCAAAAGAAGATTGTAATTGAGAGGTCTAGGCACATGAATATGAGTATTTAGAACAACTAGACCTAATTTGATAGGTATAGTTATGGTGCTTAAGTTTTTCTTATAAATGTTATCAAAGCCACAAACAGAGGTACTATCGGGTTTGATATTTGAAAGATCAACGTTAATTACTTTGAGTATATCCATTCTACAAATATTAAACCTAGATCCATTATTAACTAGAGTTTAATATATAATATTACCATGGACTATAACAACTACCATAAGAGCATCATAGAGATCTTGAATCTCTTGAGGTGGTAATTCATCATGAGTAAACACAATTTTAGGTGTGATAGATGTAGTAATCATGTATTGTAAAAAGGCATTGATGTCTTATTTATTAGGAGATGGAGTTGGAAGAGTGGATAAAGATTTTTTCAAGGCTTCATGATATGTAGGAGATGTTTTAAGAAGTTTCTAAAGATAAATTTTGGTAGGGTTATTACATAATTGTGATACCAAATCATAGCCCAATCCAACATTTTGAGAAAGATGAGGTGGACAAAGAAGAATGAGTTGAGAAGGTGGAAGAAAAGTAGTAGGTTGAGGATTATTCCTTGTATGATAGGAGTGAGATACCATATGATAATCCTTAGAATCTCTATGTTCCACTTTAAGAGTTATGAGAGGACAACCCTTAAGGGTGATAAGAGGTTTATAACCTTGGAGAGTGAGAATAGATTGAGAAACATTAACTTGATTAATAATTTTCTCCTCCATAGACACATCACTAGAAGAAAGAATATTAAGGAGATTTCCATTATCCTCTTTGTCCAAGGAATCCTTATAATAGGGATTATGGATGTCCATTAATAAATCATCTCTACTAGGAACATTAAATGAAGGAAAGGTAATATTAATGAAAGTATTTATAATGTCTTCCTCTTGCTCTAAAATATCACTAAGAGAAGGATATATATTAAGAGAGGAAGAAACACGAAAGGAGAATGTATCAATCATGTTAAATATTATGTGAGTAAGAGAATAGAAAATACTAGCATCAAGAGGTTTATCCCAAATGGTGGCATTATTAATGAAAGGAATATAACTATCAATAAAGCACACCATAAAGAAATGATCATGAAGTGAAGTGAGGTATGTTAAGGGGAAGGGATTAAAAGAAGATATATGGAAATCCTCAATTAATGCATCCCCATAGTCAAGGGTTATATTAAGAGAAGGAAAAATATCAATTTGACCCTCATCTCCATATGCTAAATCTAAGTTGATAGGAGGCTGATGTTTAATGCCAAAGATAAGGGAATAATGTTTGGCATATTCTTTAAAATACTTGTGCAATATAAGAAAAAGATAATTTCATATAGATTAGATCCCACTAATCATTGGTTCATTAAAATGTATGCAAGATCCCATAAATATTTGAATAATAAAGCATGAAAATTATATACTCAATGTTGTAAAATCCATGGAAAAATGATTCTAGATACAAAGAGGGAAATAGGGGAGATTAGAGGATCTAACTATAAAATCTAGAAGAAGTCAATGCAAAAAAGCTAAGTGCCAAAAATAAGAAATCTAAATCCAATAAGAAAGGGGCATGAGGTTGGGTTCACCAAAATATTTAGTGGTAAAAAGGAAATACTTTAATAAGATGTAGACTTCCACTTTATGAGGTCACTAAGGCATTCAAATATATATGTGAGGGAAAGAGGAGAATTTCTAAATATGATTCCACTTATGATCCAAATTAGATTAGCTAGAACCCAAAGGAAGAAGGGAGCTGATACTAAATTCAAATTATAAAGAGGAATGCAATACAAGGAAATATACTCTTTGACCCTTAATAGCATAGTGAGAATGTAGAATTGAAATAATTGCTTAAATAATGTAAATCTAGATGTTATGTAAAGACAATTAGGCTAATTAAGATATAAATCTAAGGTAAATATATGAAAGGAAATAAAATATAAATGACTCACCTTGAAATATGTAAAGGAAAATGTATTGTTGTTGGAAAACTCACAGATTTGAACTATATTTGAATTTTTTTTGCAAATCTTGGAATAATATGACAAAAGGAAAAAAACCCAAAAATATCCTTGAGAATGGAGACTAAAGGACTAGGTCAACTTGGGAAGATTCCCTACAACCAAGCTAACATAGTCTGGTGAGTTGAAACTAACTTCTCCATAAAGCTCTCAAAAAGTAGGCTCTGGATTTGTAATACTTTTCTATCCCAACTTGCAAATCAACACTAAAATGAAAGGTTTTGGGGTTTTTTTTCGGGGGAGGTCTTGCCTTGCTAAAGACATAGGTTAAGGAATTAATTGTAATTAAGAAATGTAATTGTAAATGATAGAAAGAAAAGATAAATTTTAGGATCCACCTTTCTTGAAACCCTTGTCAATAAGGATTTATCATGATGTATGTTGTAGATTTTGAATTCAGTATGAAGGATGTAAGATATCTCCACAATTGCAATGGATCTACCATAATCATATCATGGAGCCATTAATATAACTGTGAATCAATGAAGAAGATAATGAATGCTTAAATATAGATCTCATGCCTTGATGGACAAAAATATGCTATATCTTGAAGAAGAAATGCCTACAAAGAATCTTTGAATGCTTGAAGAAGACTTGCTTTCTTGAATACTTGAATTCTTGAACTCCTTTCCTTTTGTTCTTGATGATCTATGAATTCTTGGTGTCAAAATTAAGCACCCAAGCCTACTTTTATACTATTTTTCTAGTGGTAAAATAGTTAAAGGATTACCTAAGGTTGACTATTAAAAAGAGAGTTAATTGTAGGTCAATTGTTAAGAAGAGAGTTAACTGCAAGTTGACTATTAAGCAAAGAGTGAACTATAGGCCTACTGTTAAGTAGAGTTAACTTTAGGCCAATAGGGGAGAGAAGTTAAATTAATTGGTAAACTCAAGGTATTTTGAGCCCCAAAACTTACACTCATAAAGGACCAAGTTGATTTGGGTCAACCTACTCCTAGACCAAGCTAACTTGGATCGACCTAGTCTTAGACTAGGTTGACTTGGGTTGAACCTGACCTAGAAAATGGAAGAAAAAGGCCTCAAAAAAGACCAGGTTGATGTGGGTTTACCTAGTCCCAGAGAGTGGAGAGAAAAAGCCTTGAGAAGGCCTAGAAGGATGTGCAGATGAAGCAAACTGATATGGTGAAAAGGGTAACAAAGAGACACCTAGAAGACCATGTTAGAGAGAGAGAGAGAGAGAGAGAGAGAGAGAGAGAGAGAGAGAGATGAAAAAGAGGCATGAAATGGAAGGGGAGAGGAAAAAAAGAAATATCAAGCATATGTCCATCCATTTTTCAAGAAATGAATTATGGAAAGGGTGCTAAAAGGTCTTAAATTGAAAGTACATCCATTTTAATATGGAATACCTTCATCACATCTAGAATAATATTTTCCAATATCATGTTCTCTTTTGATATGACACTTATTTCCAAAGATTCTAAAGTATTTCACAATAGGTCTATATCCAAACCATAGTTTATAGGGGGTCTTACCAATACATACCTTCCCTGATATGTACTCTATTCATTATGTATACTATGTGTAGGGCCAAAAAATGGGCTAATGTCTAACATACTATGAGAAAATCACAAACTCAATAATCATATGTTAACACCCTCTAGTCTACCATGAAATCCAAATGAATCAAAGGAAGAAAACAAATGTAAAACTCCCTCCTTCACTTGTAGCTCCCATGTCCTTCTTTCTTCTCTATGTGATGTAGCTCCAAAATTTCCTCTAGTGCACACAATGTTGAAGAAAAAGTCTATGATATGGATATTGTTGTGAGAATACTTGAAGTTGTGATTTTAGCATGAGAAAACTAGGGACTAGAAATGAGAAGAAGAATGCTCATTTTATAATCAACACGGAGGATGAGAGCATTGGAATTGTCACCCTTGGATATGCAACTTGGCATGAGATTCCTTTAAGAATCCATGACACATATGACACAAGATGCCAAGTGTAGGATTCTATGATGCTTGGAAGTCAAACTTGGCTAAAGAGGGAAGAGAATCTATAATGCATCATATGACACCTCAACCCACTTAAAGTCAAGAATATATGACAATGGAGGCCAAATATGGATGTGTGCAAGAGAATAAGAATATTGGGTTATGACATATCTTAGCCAAATGTCAAAGGAGAATCCACGAAGTGCCACTCCTATGTCATGATGATGTTAATATTTTGTGGAATATTTGAATTAAAAATCCATATATCCACACAAATAGAAATTAATGAAAATGGAATTAATGGAGGAAAATATGACTTAGGAAATTAAGAATTTCCATGGTTTGTGAATGATAAATCAATTAAGTAATAAAATTAATTAATTGAGGATGACAATTAGGAAGTGTCATGACCCCAAATTTAAGGATATATGCATATTTGAATAACATATTATATAATGATAATAATTAAGAATAATAATAAATAGATAATAATATGTTTTATATTTACATTATGAAACCAAAGAAGATTATAATGTATTAAGAAGATTATAATGTATTCACATTTGAATATATATAATATTAATAACTAATGATAATAATAATAAATTGATTAATAGACTAATCAATATAATATATATTAATAATACAAGAATTAATATAAACAATAATACCATATGATATTATATTTATAACAACATATATTTGAATATGTTATTATAAACATACAATGTTATATAACATATTTAATACTTATATCTTATAAATATATATATATATATATATCAACTACAAATACTCTTTAAATATAACTCTTATACAATTATATTGCAAACACCTCTTTCAACATACATATATATGATAAATAACAAATTCAATAACAAATCAAAAATAATAATAAAAACATAAGTCACATCCTTTCATTCATAACTCTCCAAAACTGATTTAGTCTATTTAGGAAGGTAAGGTCAAAAGTACAAAGGCATCAATGGAAATATAATGAAGTCAAGGGTACTGAAAACATTGAATACATCACAGACCATTTCATTTGGTTTATTCTTTCTTAACCAAAGTGCGAATTACTAAAGAAGAGAACAGATTATTATCAAATTTATAATTTTCTAGAAGAAATTATCTAATTTCCTAAAAGGGGACATTACAATTGGTATCAGAGCATTGATCTTGCCATCCTGTGAGTATTTCTTCATGAGTATCTTGCCTAGCTTGTGCCTACAAAATAATCATGTGCAAATATCATTGTGAGAGACATGGAAGAGGGACAAGGGGTTTCTACCTGTGAATTTGGTGCTCTTTTTTATTAAACAGTTGTTAGATATTCTTATTGGAAGCGATGGATACATTTGTCTCTCCTCCTCACAAAAATGCATATCAAATATTAAGCAATTGAAGATTACAATCTCAACAACAATCACCCATGCTGGAGGAGCTATATTCACAAATATTGACTATCCATTAAATCAAACACAATCTTGAAACTATTACTCATTATAATCATTACTAATAGACCATCAGAATACATCAACATTAAAGAGAAATCACCAAGAAGATTAAATTTACGAAAACCTGTTACTAAGGCTGATATCGTTGAAGGCAAAGTGAGATTACTACACAAAAGAACACAGTTATTATGGTTCAAGCTAAAAAAGAAGTAAAATTTCAGAATTAAATATTTAAAATACAAATTTATAAATTTGTGCATACAGGTAGCAACATAAGTGAATTTCATGTCTGCTATAGCTTCTAGTTGAGAACATAATGACCTCTAGCTCTTTGGATCATCATCAGTTGGAAAAGCAGCTGACATCTCTGCAAAAATTATCTTTCAAAATTTAATAAACACATAGATAATATATGGAGCTCCAAATCATGCAAAATTTGAGTACTATATTGAAACAAGAGGTTAGCATCTGTACCACTCTCTGAAGCCAAATCAAGATATGCTTGTAGCTTCAGTGCTCTTTTATAATACATCATGCCATGAATTGCAAAAATTCATGCAAGTGTTGGTAATGTAATATCCAAATCAAGCTAAACTGAAACTATAATGAATAAGGAACTGCAAAACTTAGTGCACAATATTTACTAGTTCTAGATAGCGTTTGACCTCTTTGTGAGGCCTAATGACTAAGCTGAAGCACATTCTCTTCGCTTTCTCTTTTACAATTTAAGCACTCCATAAAGTTACTCCATTCATCTGCTTAAAAACAAAAAGCTTAAATTTTCACCAGACATTTTCTAGCTTTGCAAACTGATACTAGAACATACCAAAATATGAACCAAACCTGGAAAGATCTTTTGCAGGTAAAAGACTACCGAGACTTCATCCTCATTTTCAAGTTCAAGGTCGTATTTTGAATAAATAGTCTCTTCACTATAATATGGAGTAAGAATGCTGTCCAAGATTACAAAAATTAAATATAACATTACTTAATATTGTCAAGACCAATATGTTTTGCCAAAGCATAGTGGTTGAAGACAAAGTGAGCCTACTATTAAACCATTTGTGATTCATGTTATGATCAGTCTCCTTTGCATCAACTCTATTACAGTTGCATCTCTAATGAAAAACCATTTAGTCTATCCATCCTTCTAGTAAATACAACTAAACTTTCAAAGGAATCAAATATTTCATATCGATATTCAAAGCACAATGTTTTGTATTTTAAAAAGAACATTCACACCAAGAATAATAAAGGCCAAGTTCATCTACAGAAGAAGTAAGAACAAATATAAAGATTGATAGAAGAAAAATAAAATAAAAATAAACAAATGCCTGACATGATGTGGAATACATGAGGAAAGTTCAATAAGACCAAAAACATAGGAAAAAAGAAGAAGTTTCAACCTTATTTTAAATATATTAAGGAGAAAAGAGTAAAGACCACGAATATGTAGCCTTCAAACCCAAAATTATAGGGAGTATGTCATGAAAGGTAGTTTATGCTAAGGTAAGTAATTTTATTACCTAAAAGTGTTCCTTTTATTCATTAAAGAATTTTACTATATGAATTTTCTTTTATATTGTTATATACATTTATACATATGAATATATTTATGCATAGAAATTTATATAACATATTATGTGTTGATCTTATTAATGTTAAAAAATAATTTATTTTTTATTTATTTATTGATAATTAAAGATGTGATATTATAAGAATAATTAATATAATTTTTATTGAGAGATAATTGATCAAGTTCTATAGTACTAGTGTAGGAATCACACTCATCTCTATATAAATGCTTGCATGTCACTATAAAGGTAATGAGGTAAGTTATTTATTTTCTTCATATATTTTAATATGAAATAATTGTTAGTGTCTTTGTTATTATTGACACATTTTGTTATTGTGAAAAATATTGAATGGTCTATCAATGATTCTAATTACAAAGAAATGAAATCAGAACATATGAAAAATGAAATATAAATGAAAAATATGAAATTGTAAGTTTTCTTAACTAATGTAATCATAAAGGTGTAAAATTGACTATTTGAGAAATGATTTAGGGATTTCAAATAGCTTTCCTATGGAGTCTACAATCAAGGAAGGTCTATAAGATGCCTTATTGTAGTACTAGTTAAGGGAAAGACTATATAGAAACCCTACCATATTTAACTTTCCTATGGGGTTTGCAATTAAGGGACGTCTGTTAAGACACCTTATTGTAGTATCAGTTAAGGGAAAGGCCATATTTAACTTTCCTATGGGGTCTGCAATTAAGGGAGGTCTATTAAGACACCTTATTGTAGTATCAGTTAAGGGAAAGGCCATATTTAACTTTCCTATGGGGTCTACAATTAAGGGAGGATTGTTAAGACACCTTATTGTAGTATTAGTTAAGGGAAAGGCCATATTTAACTTTCCTATGGGGTCTCCAATTAAGGGAGGTCTGTTAAGACACCTTATTGTAGTATCAGTTAAGGGAAAGACCATATTTAACTTTCCTATGGGGTCTGCAATTAAGGGAGGTCTGTTAAGACACCTTATTGTAGTATCAGTTAAGGGAAAGGCCATATTTAATTTTCCTATGGAGTCTGCAATTAAGCAAGGTCTGTTAAGACACCTTATTGTAGTACTAGTTAAGGGAAAGACTATAAGGGCATCTATCCTTCCTATGGAGTCTACAATCAGGGAAGAGTTGCTATGATACCCTATTGCAGTACTAGTTAAGGGGAAGATAGTAAGGGAATCCTATCACTTTCCTATGGAGTCTGTAATTAGGGGAGAACACCCTATTGTAGTACTAGTTAATGGGAAGATAGTAAGGGCACCTTATCAACTTTTATATGGAGTCTGAAATCAAGGGAGAGCGGTTAGGACACCCTATTGTAGTGCTAGTTAAGGGAAAGATAGTAATGACTCCTTTTCATAAGAACCTTTCTAGCTAAACAAGCAATCCACTAAGTAGACCACCTCATGTGGATGCCTAACACCTGCCACCAGGGCCAAGGGGGGCAAAGTTCTACTCTTGGGCTTAGCATGGATTTGGCTTGGATTAACTTATTATCATTCAAATTTCTTCGAAGTTTATATATATGCATGTATTGATGCTTATTTTGTGGTTGCAGGGTTATAAGCCTAACGAAGAAGTATAATCATTGTGCATTATTAATTTTAGGATCTAATCAAGGTTATGTATGATGTGTCTACATCATGTCTACTTCGTGTCTTCATGCATCAATGTGTATGCTTCGTGTTTTCTTCATGTCTTCATACATTCATATGTATACTTTGCATTCAAATGCATACTACATGTGTGACTCTTTATAGAATAGAATGAAGTAATCTTATAAGTAAAAATTTGAATGGGATCTAGTAGTCAATTTTGTTATATAAGGTGAAACAAATACGAAAATGATTATTGCTTGAGGACAAGCAAATTCAAGAGGGGTGGACTTGTCATGACCCCAAATTTAAGGATATATGCATATTTGAATAACATATTATATAGTTATAATAATTAAGAATAATAATAAATTTTATAATTACATTATGAAACCAAAGAAGATTATAATGTATTCACATTTGAATATATATAATATTAATAACTAATGATAATAATAATAAATTGATTAATAGACTAATAAATATAATATATATTAATAATACAAGAATTAATATAAACAATAATACCATATGATATTATATTTATAACAACATATATTTGAATATGTTATTATAAACATACAATGTTATATAACATATTTAATACTTATATCTTATAAATATATATATATATATATATATATATATATATATATATATATATATATATATATATATCAAGTCCAAATACTCTTTAAATATAACTCTTATACAATTATATTGCAAACACCTCTTTCAACATACATATATGCGATAAATAAAAAATTCAATAACAAATCAAAAATAATAATAAAAACATAGGTCGCATCCTTTCATTCATAACTCTCCAAAATCGATTCAACCTATTTAGGAAGGTAAGGTCAGAAGTACGAAGGCATCGATGGAAATATAACGAAGTCAAGGGTACTAAAAACATTGAATACATCGTAGACCATTTCATTTGGTTCATTCTTCCATAACCAAAGTGTGAATTACTAAAGAAGAGAATGGATTATTATCAAGTTTATAATTTTCCAGAAGAAATTATCTAGTTTCCTAAAAGGGGACATTACAAGAAGAATAATTAGTAAGAATGATAGGATTAAATTATGGGTTATTTAATCCTATAGAGAAAATTAGTAAATAATTGGCCAGTTTGATTTAATAAGTGCGATATTATCCTTTGATGAAGTGTGATGATAATGGAAATTGACTAGGATGATGATGGATAGACCAAAGCCATGGTCAAATTGATTGATCAAAATTGATAACATGCCAAGGACATATGACATGAACTAAAGATATGTAACATTTAACTAACATTGTAAAATGCTACAGGATCGAGATTGGTTGATAGGGTTGATCATAATAATATTGATCGACATAGTCAATATTATTAAAATGGTTGATAATGCCATGATTTGACATTGAAAGACTCAATTATGTCAAAGATCAGATGACATGAATGATAGTTTGACCTAGCACTGAGATTCATGACAGTACTAAGGTCAGATTAATAAGATTTGATAGATTGATAGGTTTCCAAGGCACTCAAAGCCATAACAATATCTAGGATTGGACAAATGATGATTGATTTGGGGTGTTTGATATGTTTCGTGATGATTAGAACTAATTTTGGGTGATTCTAAGTTGATTTGGGGTGATTATGAGTTGATTTGAAATGGTTTTGAGTTTATATGAAATGATTTTGAAATGATATGAGATTCATACAAAAGAGTATATGAATGATGAGAGACACTATTGAGATATGATCAAGTTGGCCAAAAGATCAGAATTAGTGGAATGAGAAAATGGGATGATTAATCTAAAGAAGTGATGAAATTGTAGATGTGAATCATTTTTGAGCATCTACTTTTTGCCCCTCTTTGATACAATGTGATTTAGAGCGTTGTGTCAAAGAATAGCCGATGAGAAAGTCACAACATGCCCAAGTAGGAATGATAAATATGGGTGCCCCCTCAAGAAATTGACTAATATAAGCATATGATGGGAAGACTTTTGCTTTTATAAAGTGCACTATATGTCAAATGGAGCTTTATTTTGATATGAAAAATCAAATGCAACACATCATGGCATAAAGGGCCAGAGCACAAAATACAAACCCTTTGTGTAAACAAGCATGATGCAAATAGAAAATGACCTTGTCCTTCCTAAGGAAAATATACATGCCCAAACTCTCAAAGGTACATTTTAACAAGTAAAAACTAAAAGATGACCATGAACCATCTTGGAAACTCTCATAGATTAGTTTATATCATCGAGTAGCATAGGAACATGATCGAAGAAAAATAAAGCAAAAATAAATCACTCACTAAACAGCGTGAGCCAATAGTTATTCTTGTCTATTATTACTTTCTTTTTAGTGTTTGAGGTCTTCAGATAGTGTTTGATAGGTTGATCATGTGATGGTTGTGATTTTTGATTTAGTTGATAGGGTCATAGTGACATGTTGGATTGATTTTTGGTTCACATTGCTCAAATAGGTGTGATTGTTGTTGAAGTATTATGCTTTGGGTTTCAGTCTAAAAAATACAAGTGTTGACACAAAAAGCAGTGATAATTCACAATGACTATTTACAAGATTTATTACAAGTTTTTTATGGGTTTTGTGATTTTTAGGGTTTTTTTAGGATGTTTTCTAATTTTTAGTGATTTTTCTAGGACATTTTATGGTTTTTAGAATTTTTTTCAGGACATTAGATTATTTTTAGTGATTTTTTTAGGATTGTAAAAGCATATACAAGTGTTAGCTCCAATCTATTATGTGATAAGTCCAATGGATAAAAAGTGCTTAGGGATATGCCCCCAGTTCAAATTCAAACTCATGCACCATTTAGGTAATATGCCCCTAGACAAGATGCAAACTATGTACAATAACCAATGACAAAGTATGTACAAATTGGTGATACGTTAAGTAAGATAAAAATGGACATTAACTAGTTCACGAACCATGGTCAAGGAGCCAAGGATGTCTTGTAATACAATGGATATGATCAGGGAATGACAAAAAGAGGGGCAAAAAACTAGATGGAATCTTGATCGATGGAGGAGCAATAACTGATTACACATGGCACTGTTTTGCCAGGTTTTCACCATGGTACTTACCCAAAGAGCCTATTTGTTAGGTTTTCATCAAGGAATCCATTTTTTCATGACTTTTTTTCACTTTTTTCCTTCACTTTTTTTCCATGACTTTTTTCAATTTTTTTGAATTTTTTTTAGGACTTTTTTCTATTTTTTTGATATTTTTTTCAAGACTTTTAGACAGAATCAAGTGTAGTAAATGCAAAGATGCATGCAGTTGATGGACATGGGAAGTGGTTCATCCTCTAGAGTCACAAGTTGATATACTCTAGACCCAAATGATGCAATAACTACATAAGGTCCTTCCCAATTTGGTTCAAATTTTCCTTGTTTGTCTCTATGTTGTTGAGTTTTGTAGTTCATCTTCAAGACTAGATCACCAATCTCAAAATGATGACCTCAAAATTTCTTGTTATAGCTCTATTTGAGGTGGTTTTGGTAAGCTTGCAAATGTGTCAAGGTAGCTCATCTCCATTCATCAAGCATTTCCAACTCATGGAGTCTAGATATTTGGTAGTTTTCATCATCAACAACATCTTGTAGGAAAACTCTCAATGAAAAAATTTCAACTTCAATGGGAAGTATGGCCTCAATGCCATAGACAAAAGAGAATGGTGTTGCACCACTAGGAGCATGCACACTTGTTTGGTAGGCCCAAAGGGATGGATTTAGTTGTAGGTGCCAGTTTCAACTAGATTTATTGACAGTCTTTTGGAGAATCTTAACAATGGTCTTATTAGGGGCTTCTGCTTGGCCATTGCCCTATGGATATTAAATACTAGAATATCCATGGTAGATGTTGTACTTCTTGCAAAGCTTGTCTACATCTTTTTTTTCAAATGAACTACCATGGTCAGTAATAATAGCCAAAGGGACTCCATACTGACATATGATGTAGTTTAGAATAAACCTTGAAACCTACTTGCTAGTGGTGAAGATCAAAGGGATAGCTTCAACCCACTTAGTAAAATATTCTATTGCTATGATAATGAACTTATGACCATCAGAGGATAGAGGAGAAATAACTCCAATAAGATCAAATTCCCATTGTGAAAAGGGCCATGGGGATATGACTAGCTATAATTCTTATGCTAGTGCATGGATCAGATTTCTATTTATCTGACATTTATGACATGTTTTAGAAAAATCATGGGCATCTTGTTCCATGGTTGGTCAATAATATCCTACCCTAAGAATTTTCTTGGCTAGACTCAGACCATTGAAATGACCTCCACATATACATTTGTGAACCTCATGTAAGGCAATTTTAGCTTCTTGTGAGTCAAGGCATCTGAGAAGGGTTTTGTCAAGGATCTCTTGTAAAGGTTGTCACCGATGATGATGTATCTAGTGGCTTGAAAAATAAAGGCTTGATGATCATTTTTTGATAAGTTGGGTGGTAGTATTTGGGTGTATAGGTAATCATAAATGTCTTGATACTAGGGATAATTGGGACCAACAAGTTCGCACACAAACTCAGATTGAGGGAGCTCAAATGTTGGAATCAAAAGTTGCTCCACAAGGAATTCACAGCATTGCACATTTTGAGGCATGTCAATCATAGAAGTGATGGTAGCCATAGCATCAACTTTCTTGTTATGTATACTTGGTAGGTAAAAAAAAGAGTTAGTGACAAATTTAGACTTAAGGAAGTCTACCATCTACTTGTAAGGCATTAACTTATCATATTTGGTTTCATAGTCATCATTGACTTGGTGGATGACCAACTGGGAATCACCAAAGACTTGTAAATGTTGAATGTTCCATTAAATAGCTATCTTGAGTCCTATTATTAGTGCCTCATATTCGGCTATATTGTTTGTACACTGGAATGCTATCCTATATGACTCAGGGATTATGTCTCCTTGGGGAGTGATAAACATAATGCCAGCTCCTAAACCATTTTGTGTATGTGATCCATCAAAGTAAAGCTTCCATTCATTAGCTACATCCATGTTAAATATGGCTTCATCTAAAAATTCTATCAACATAGGATGATCATCTGCCATAGGTGCTTCTTCTAATTGATCTACTATCACTTACCCTTTGATTACCTTTTTGCCTATATATTCGATGTCAAATGCACTAAGGATCATGACCCATTTGGCTAAACATCTTGTGAGAGTAGCCATACTTAGGAGATACTTTAGTGGGTCAATCTTGAAGATGAGCATTGTTTTTTGATGGAGCATGTAATGTTTTAGCTTTTTTGTTGCAAAGACAACAAGGCAAGCTCATTCAATGAGTGAATAATTTAGTTCATATCCCACAAGTGTTTTGATGATGTAATATATGGCTTGCTCTCATCCTCGTTCATCATTTTGTGCTAAGAGAGCTCCTAATGTTGTATCTATAGTAAATATGTATAGAATGAATGATTTTCCTAGAATAGGAGCCATTAAAATTGGTGGAGGTAGAAGATAATCCTTGAGTTGTTGGAAAGATTCTTGGCACTACTTGTTCCATTGAAAGGATACTCCTCTACATAAGATGATTTGAAAGGAGTGACATTATATGCCAGTTGTGCAATGAATTTGTGGATAGACTGTAATCTTCCTTGTAGTCCTCTTAAGGTCTTTATATTTGTTGGAGGAGACATGTCAAGTATTGCTTTTACTTTCTCAGGATCCACTTCAATGCCTTGTTGAGAAACAATGTATCCTAGGAGCTTTCTAGAAACAACCCTAAATACACAGTTTTTTGGATTTAGACGGAGCTTATAGATTTCCATTCTAGTAAGTATATGATTTAAGATGTCCAAATGATCCTTTCTTTTAAAGTATTTGCAAAGTAAGTCATCAACATAGTCTTCCATTAGGATGTGCATGAAATCATGGAAGATTGTAGTCATTGCTCTTTGATATGTCGCCTCAGCATTTTTAAGACCAAATAGCATAACATTCTAGCAATATGTTCCCCAAGGGCATGTAAAAGCTATCTTATGTTGATCTTTTGGGGCTATTCTTATATGATTGCAGCTAGAAAACCCATCCATCAGTGATAAAATCTCATACCCAACTATCATGTCTACAATGATATTTATATTTGGTAAAAGAAAATCATCCTTGGGACATGCCTTGTTAAGATCACAGAAGTTAGTGGATATCTAGATGCCCCCAAAGTGTTTTCTTATCGGTACTAGATTAGATATCCACTCTACATAATCAATGGGCCTTATAAAGCTAACATCCAATAATTTCTTCAATTTAGCTTTGACAAGGAGGGCAACTTGAGGATCCATTTTTCTCAAGTTTTGTTTTACTGGTTTCATTCCTATTTTGAGTAAGTGATCAAGGACTAGTTCAAGATCTAATCCAGGCATGTCCACATAAGACCATGCAAAATTGATCTATCTCTCTAGAAAGAATCTGAAAAATTCATCCTTTTCCTCTAGTGATAATGAGGCTATAAAGTGTATGACCTTGGGGTTGTTAGGAGTTCCTAGATTAATCTCTTTATCATTTCCACAAGTAATGTTGATCTTTCCTTCAATGGGGGTGTTTTTGATCTTCCATCCTTGGGCACCTTAGATAGGTTTTCACCCTCAGATACATCCTCTATTTTTACTTTTTCATGATCTAATGGGGCCTTTCAATTTTTACCAAGAGACGTACTTGTGTCTTTTTTTGTTATTTTGTCAATTTTGTGACTAGAAGATGGATTTGACTCCCCAAAATATGCCGTGATGTTTAGATTGATGGAAAATCTAGACTTGTGATCACCTTGTGGTAAATCTTCACCAAGCTCAAAGAATTTTGCGATGGTGTCATCATTTTCAAACTGGTCAAATGTTGGTGGTCCTTGTTGGTCCCAATCAATAAGTTCAAGGAAAAATATGGAAATTTCATCATCGGTGTTGAATAAGCTTTGGTCAAAGGCATATATACAGATATCCACTTTAGTGATATCATCAAGATCATGTTTAGAAGTAGGAGGGCTTGGATCCCAGAATGTTTCGATGCAAGGTAAAGAATTGGTTTGAGGGATAGGTGGATTTACATGTTTGTCTTCCACAGGTAGGCTATTTAGGTCAAGAAACATATGATCAAGACTAAGGGATGTATCAGGATCATTAATGTTGGATATAGATTGGGTGGGTTTGGGTTGGGTGTTCTCAAATGCCTTGTTATTGTTTGAAGCATTCACATCCTTAGATGAGGATGACTTAGTATTAGGAAGACCTAAAACAAATGGTTTGAATCCAAGTCCCAAGCTTTGAGGTCATCTTGATGCAGTGATGGGTTGAACAATGCCCTACTTTTGAAGTCCTAGGCCACTACATCTGTCATATCCTTTTTTCTACATGATGATGAATCCAAGTCCATACTTGTCAGGGGATATAGGAGTAAGTTCTTGTTTTTCTTTAGCTTGTTCAATCCATGTAGAGGTATTTTCATAAACATGTTCTTCATGTAGTTCGTCTCTACTAGTAAAAGCCATAGAAGGTTTCTTTTGAAATACAAACTTAGGCTTGTTTTGTATAAGATGAGGTTAACCATATGACTTGGGAGATAAAGGAAGTTTCCCAATGTCAAAGGCATGTGACATAGAGTACTCACCACAACTTTGGTCCTATATTTTGAGCTTTCCTTTGGATGCAGGTGTGAGTGTGGAAGGATCACCATATTTGGAGGATTTGAGTGGATTTGCTACATGGTTTGTCAAGACCTGGTATTTAGTGGTCCCTGTGAGATTGGCATAGAATTGGAAGGGATCTAGATCACCCAGAATGGTGACTTCTACATTATTATAAGAGAATTTTAAGCACTGGTGGTATGTATAAGGCAGTAATTTTATAGCATGGATACATGGGTAGCCTAGTATTATGTTGCAATTCATTTCTATGCCTAGGACTTGGAATAAAGTGTTCTTAGTAGCTGGACCAACTTTGATAGGTAAGATGATGAACCCCATAGAGAAGCATTCACCATCATCATAGGCTTTGATTGTGATCCTTCAAGAGGGATCCACAGAAGTTTTAGAATAACCCAAACCTTTGACTACTTTAAGTGTATAGATATTTAGCCCTACCCCTCAATCTACCAAGACATATCTAACTTTAACATTATGGACAAAGAATTCAAGGTGAAGGGGATCATTGTGGTTGAGTTTGTCTTTAGGAATATCCCAAGGGAAAAAGGTGATATATTGTGATGCAGATAGGTTCCCCACCATGGCTTGGAACTAGGCAACATCAATGCTATCTGGGACTACTAACTCCTTATGGGCTTGATCCAAGATCTTCTAATGTTGGGGAGATGCACGTAGTAGGTCCATGATAGATATTTGTGTAGGGGTCTTTCCAAGCTGTTCAACAAGGCTATAATCAGATGAAGTGAGAGCAACATGTCTACTAGGGGGTGTAGGTCTAGTAGAAATAGTAGGTCAAGATGGGGCTCCAGGCAGAGTGATCTTGGTATGACATGTAGTAACAGTGCAACGAGGGTCTTTAGCCTTTAATGTGAATGTGGCAATGCAAGAATTTGACTCATTGAAGCAATTGATGACATAGTCATATCCAGTGCACATGTAATTCACATTACCTTGTGAGTTTGAGTTTGAATTGGAGGGTTTCTCTTTGTCATGATTGCCCAAAGGATCTTTGAAGATAGTGTGATCAGATTTGGATGCTAATAGTGATGGATCAACTATTATTACACCATCATCAATGAGGTCTTTTATTACATGCTTTAGTTGGAAACATGATGAGGTCTTATGTCCTTTGGTGCGGTGGTAATCATAGAATTTTTTTTCATCACACCAATCTACTTTAGTTAACAGTTCATCTTTCATCGAGGATAACTTTAGGAAGTTATTACTGAGTAACTATTGTAGTGTCATATCAAGAGGTATCCCCAATGGTGTAGATTTCTTGTCCTTGGTTTGAAGATGTCTTCGGGGTTTGTCCTGCATGGAAGTCTCAATTTTTTTTTGTTGAGGTATTGTTTGATTGGGCGTTTGTGAATTCATAGGGTTTTCACCTTTCAAAGTTAGTTGAGGTTGTGTTGTGCTAATCATATGGTCATCCACAATACCATCATTGGTCACATTCTTTTTTTTGGAGAAAAAAATTTCCTTTTCATTGGACGAGTTGGTGTTTGCATTTTCCTTGTTTATCTTGAGTATTCCCTTATGGATAAGAGCATCTTCAATACTAGCCCCTTTTTTCATCAGTTTAGAAATGGTGCTTGGACTCTTGATTTTGAGTCAGACATTAAGTTAGGGACTAATTTTTCAATGCACAAGTTAACTTGTTGTTCTTTAGGAATGTCTAGTGAGCATTGACAGACTAAGCTTTTCTAGTGTAGTAAGAATGTGATGAATGGTTCTCCCATATTTTGTTTGGTTGAACACAAATCTGAAAGTGTCACTTCATTTGTAATGTTAAAGGAAAAGTGGGACATGAACTTTTCTACTAGCTCTGACCAAGATTTGATAGTACTAGGAAGTTTGGAGTACCATTCAAGTGCGGACCCACCTAGAGAATGGGGGACCAATCTCATGAGGTAAGTGGGCTCATCGCTAAGGTTAGTACAAGGGGCATAGAATTATTGGATGTGATCAATAGGTTTTCCTTTTCCTTGGTATTTTTTAAACCTTGGAGCCTCAAAGTGCTTTGGTAATGAAGGCGTATAAAGACTTTTGTCAAATGGATTAGGACGTAGGTCCCTTTCTATATATAGAACTTGTTTCTTTTGGACTCCCAATGCCTCGACTTGTTTGGAAAGTTGTTTGAATTTTTGCAATAGATCTTCATTAGGGTTTTTCATGATAACTTTCCCTTCAAGTCTTTTGTGCCTATGAGTAGACATTTTCTGTCGTAGGAGCTCTACCTACTCAGTTCTGACATTTCTATGTCTGATGAGTCTAATGATGTGTCACTAGGAGGTGGAGGTATTTTAGTACCTTGAAGACAAAAGGGTCCTTATTGTGACACATGTTGGGGTACTTCTTGTGGTATTTGATGTGGCACTTGTTGTAGTATCAACTAGGATTGAGGTACCATGCATTTTTGTTATGCCATTTGTTATTGTTGTTGTTGGGGTACCTCTGTTGGTTGTATGTGAGACCATGTATATGATTGTTATTGTAGAGTTATCTGTTGGGGTTGTTGTGGAACATGTTTTTTTTTGTAACAAATATTGTTGGTATGAAATTTGTTGCTCAAGGCATCTTTGGTATTCCAACTATTTTTTGAGTTTCTCTTGTTGTTTAGCAAACATGGCTTATTGTTGTTGGAATTTTTGTTCATACATTTCATGTAATTCAAGTGGGTTTACATTAGATTATGTGTTAGGAATGTTGGATGCTTGTACCACTTGAGGTTGTTGTTGTTGTGGTTGATTTTCTTATTGATATGTTGAATGTGTGTTGGAAACATTAAGTCCTTGGACTATTGTAGGTTGATGTTGTCAAGGTAGTTGGTTATGTCCTAGAGAATTGACCATCATGTTGGTATTGTTGTTTTGGCACCTTTGTGTGTTAGAGGCTTCTCCTTGGGACATCATGCTAATTTGACAATGAGGTACATTCCTTTTGGGAATAGGTGTAATATCAATAAGACTTTTCCTTTGTGCATCAATAGGGATTCTTGTAGTTGATGTTTCACATAGTGCACTTGTGGGAGGCTCCATAACATTTGATGTCATAACGCTTGGTTGGGTTAGGAGCAAATGTGCACTTTGTTGATTTGTCTCCAAAGGAGGTATCTCTAGCATCCATAGAGCACAAATCCATTTAGGTGCATCTTTTTGTTGCATCATGTGACTAAAATAAAGTCTTAATGTCCTCTTGGGATATTTAGGGAGAGTCTTGTTTCCCTTCAATGGTTGTGGTTCATCAAATAAGGGATTAATGTTGATGTGTTCAAATGTACTTTGGAGGATTTTGATTGTCAGTGCTTGATGGGACCTTATAGGTGCCATTATTGCATTTGAAAACTTAAAAGATTGTTTTCCCTTATCTAAGTCCAAATTGATTATGGGTTGTATATTTTAAATTATTGTATTGGTTTGATGTTTGGACTTAGGTCCCTCCAAGTTTGGGTTAAATTTGACAATTTCTTGGGTTGCCAAAAGTTTGAAGTTCTTGCAGAAATTTTTGTCTTGACATGCCCTAGCTATTTCTTCATTAGTGATGCCATAGTCAATGTCAGAGTCATCACTTAGGTGTATAGTAACTTTTTGTATGTTTTATGTGTTATAGTTGAAGGTACTTGCATTGGGTTCGCTGAATTCAAAGGAGTGCACTTGTTCATCCTTAGGTGTGGTTGGTACACTTCCACCTTTGAGTGGTATTGGCACAAACATAGGTTCAAAGTCAGGACTCCATTGAACCATCCCATGTGTAGGGGAAGTTTTTGAAGGAAACCTCATGGTAGGTGCATTGTTAAGGGTTTGTTGCATCGTCTCTTGGTTTTGATGATCTTGTGGGTACATGTTTAAAGGGTCAACAAGGTTGTGATGCCTCAATTTAGTCTTCATCAAAGGTTTGTTGGTTTTTCTTGCTCTTCTTCTATCTTGGATGAGGTTTTGGTTATGTTGATGCCTCAGAAAATAAGGGTTGATAAAGTTCTTTAGGTCTCTGAGTTGATTGTGTCCTTTTGAGTGCTGGCATGATACCTAAGGATGTAGATGAAGTGAAGGAAAACTTAAATGGACTCCCTACCTGCCAAGTGCACACCTAAACTACCAACTATGCTTAGATAGTACCAAGTTCACCCTTGGTGCACTTGGGGCGTTGAAGGTAAGAAGTTGGTAAGTATGAGGTATGCAATGGGTAAACAGAGGTGTTAGGGTGCCTAAAATGTAAAATGTGTATGATGAGTGTTTTAGAGTTTTTTCTAAGGTTTAGGGATGCTATGAAGGCTATGGAAGTGCATATTAGGGTTCTAGAACCTAGAATGAAACCCCTAATTACCAAGTGCACTCTAAAATTACCAACTATGCACTTGAAGTGTGCAGTTGGTAAAACGAGGATGCAATTGGTAAAATAGGTCAAAACTTGATAATTAAGATGTGGGTATGCAAGATATGTGTTTTTTTTGGATTTTTAGGTGTTTAAGGATGTTATGCAACCTAGGAAAATGCCAAGTGAAGTATGGTTTTGATATGCAAGGTTAAAATGTCGGAGGGAAACTATGCAAATGCAAATGCAAATTGACATTTTGGAGGTTGACTAAAGGAGATGAAAATGACCCTGTAGTATGAAAAATGAAGGTTATCGTTGGATTTTGGACTTGGTAATAATGCTAGGGTTGATGTATACAAGGTGGAATATGTAAGAGATGGTGTTCTAGGGTTGCTAATGACATTTGGGATATGAAAAATGAGGATAAATGATCAAGAAGGCAATTTGGTTGATAGACAAGTTGATGTGGTTTGATAGTGGAAATGATGTTAAGGTTTTTAACAATGCAAGATGAGGGGAATATACCACTAGGGTAAGTCAAAATGATATTTTGGAATATGAAAATGTAATGGCAAGGTTGTATGCAAAGTTTTTGAACTTAGTAGAAATCATTAGGAAGTATTTTGTCTAAGAGTTTAACCTTACGATAATGGACTTTGGATCTTGACCAAAAAGTTATAAAAGACAAAAAGATCAAAATGATAAAGATGACAAGGTCAAATCTATCAATACATAGATATAATTTTACCAAATAAAATGATAAGAAAAGATAAAAAGACTAGTCAAGATCCATCATCCATCAACACTAGGAGATACTCTAAGACTCATACTTGGTTCAGATTTTTGACTAAATTAAAAGGTTTTAGGGGTTCAAAATGAAGTTTAGGTGACTCAAAATGGTGATTATGCTAATTGGATATGAAATATAGAAAGTTCATAAGATGTAGAATGAGATTTTGGGTGCAAGATGCAATTTTGGGTCATGTGCAAAATGAGGACCTATAGAGGCTCCTAAATGTAGTTTTGGGGCCCTAAAATGCAATTTGGATGCCCAAAATGGTCATGCGAGTGCCCAACTATGCCTTGAAACCACCAAGTGTGCTCTAATAGTATGAACTATGTCTATGGTGTAGTTGGGGCTAGGTTCAACATAGTTGGTAGTTTCATGGCGCAGTTGGGAAGCTAGGTTGAATGTCTACTGAATCTGAGCAAGGTGGTTGTGAAATTGCTATGCCAAGAAGCTAGGATGTTGGGGTTGATGTTATGATGGTTTAGGAGATGAAAATATGAGTCCTAAACTAGGGTGAATGTTAGTGGGTTCTATGCAAATATGAAACCTAAGGTATGCTAAGCACTTCTAGGGATGTAGTATTCCATGTTTCCCAAGTTTTGGATGTATTGAAACAAAGTTTTGACAAGGTTGCAATGTTTTGGTAGTGTTTGATGTTTTGACAAGGTTCAAGGTGTACATTTGAGAGTTGGTTGTTATCTTGATTAATGTTTTACACACACACAAGACACACTAAGACAAGAATAGTTGTTGTTAAAAGTGAACAAGCACACCACAACCTAGACTTTAGGACTATATCCACTGAATTCCTACTTAAACCAAAGTTTGGCCATGCTTATCTAGAGCAGATGACCTAGGATCTTGGCACCAAAATCTCCCCCTTACAATGCACTCACTTCTCAAGGCTACCAAGATCTACTTCCCAAGGGACTATTGCCTCTACTAAGGATCGCGAGAATGTAGGATGTCTTCACGAGCATGGGTGACCCCTTGAGCCAATGGATAGAAAGGATTTTGGCCACTAAAACAAGGTTTTTAGTAAGGGCATTCCATTTGGAAAGTGAATCATAAACTTTTGCAGAAGGTCTCCCAACCCTGAGAATTGAGGTTTGATGCACCATAAGGGTATTGGAGGAGAGCTATCACACAACAATATTGCCGACATTGCTTTCATCGTAATCAAGTTTTATATAGTGGCTAGAATGTTGATATGGATTTTGCTTGTTACCACTCTAATGTCATCCCCTAGCATACCCAATATCGGATATCTTGGTCCAAGGAAGACTTCACTATAGAAGTTACACAAATTTCTCTTACACCCAAGATCCATGAATGGAAAGAGGAGAGGATACATCCATGAAACTTCTAGGGATTTAAACATTGTAGACATGACAAGTCAAAAAGAAAAAGTTCATTTTAAGCACCAAAAGAAGTGTTATCTAATCTAAGAAATCCAAATACATGGTTTTGACAGACACACAAGGTCTTCAACAATGTCTTGCAAACAAGCATTAGTAGTTTTCAATGATTATTCTTCATCTAATGATCACCACATGTTGTAAACAAACCATAAATAACACAAAAACCTCTAATATAGGTCCTCAAAGCAAACATAATCCATAAGTGTAAATTCTAATTGAAATATGTGCTTTCTGTGAACCAAGTGTGCTCTGACAGAGCAGACTATGCCCCAGAATGCTAGTATGGCTCAGAATTCCCCCAAGTGTTCTTAGATAGAGAAAAATATGCCCATGGTGCAGTTGGGGCTAGTTTGGGTGTAGTTGGTAGTTTTTGGGCGCAGTTGGGAGTCTAGGTGCAGATTGTGGGTAATTGTGCCCTAAAATATACCCAAAAACTAAAATTTTGAAATCTACCCTCCCAAGTGCACCTAAATAGTGTAGACTATGCCCATGTTGTATTTGGAGCTTAGAAGGGTGTATTTGGTAGTTTCCAAGTGCAGTTGGTCAGCTGGAATAGCAAACAGGGGTTATGGTGACTCCTAGACTCCTAAAATTGCCGCCTAGGGGTCCCAAGTTTGTCTTGACAGAGCAGAGTGCACCCTAGGATAGAAAACTACCAAGATGCATAAAATGAAAGCATACAACCATATTACTATACCTCCTAACTAATCTATGTGTGATAAAGAAGTGTAGATAGTAGTTATACCCTTCCAAATGAGCTCCTTCCTTGCACCTACAAGCAAAAAGCAAGAAAACCCAAGTTAGATAAGCATGTTCACGTTGGGTTCACCAAAATGTAGGACCAAAAAATGGGATAATGTCTAACATACTATGATCAAATCACAAACTCAATAATCATATGTTAACACCCTCTAGTCTACCATGAAAGCCAAATGAATCAAAAGAAGAAAACAAATGTAAAACTCCCTCTTTCACTTGTAGCTCCCATGTCCTTCTTTCTTCTCTATGTGATGTAGCTCCAAAATTTCCTCTAGTGCACAAAATGTTGAAGCAAAAGTCTATGATATGGATATTGCTATGAGAATACTTGAAGTTGTGATTTTAGTGTGAGAAATGGAGTGAAAATGTGAGAAAACTAGGGATTGGAAATGAGAGAAAGAATGCTCATTTTATAATCAACACAGAGGATGAGAGCATTGGAATTGTCACCCTTGGATATGCAACTTGGCATGATATTCCTTTAAGAATCCATGACACATATGACACAAGATGCCAAGTGTAGGATTCTATGATGCTTGGAAGTCAAACTTGGCTAAAGAGGGAAGAGAATCTATGACACGTCATATGACACCTCAACCCACTTAAAGTCAAGAATCTATGACAATGGAGGCCAAATATGGATGTTCATAAGAGAATAAGAATATTGGATTATGACATATCTTAGCCAAGTGTCAAAGGAGAATCCACAAGGTGTCACTCTTGTTGGTCTGAATTTTTCAATTAATATTTTCCATTGTCTAGGTGAAAAAAAAATTAGATTTAAATCTGTTAATGGTGAGTAGGGTTCCTAGATAAATCTTATTGTTGTTAACCTTTGAAACTTTTGTTAAAATCCTATGCCCCATTCATTTTAAATTTTTCCCTGGCATGAAATTTGTAAAAGTAGGAGGATATTTGAATTTTTTTCTACCTCTGTTAAGTTCGTTGTGCAAACCCTGTGAAAGTAATTGTACCCCACTGTCGGATCCTTTTGAATCCATGGTCATTGTTAACTCGCTATGGAAAAATGCCTGATGGTTACATATAGCAAGTTAGTGAGGCAATGACACATGTTTGGTTACTAAAAGGTCAAATCTGGCACCAAGAATCATGATGACATGAGGTAAAATTTTGCATGTGTTGTATCCTTGATTTGTCAGTTTTAAAAATAAATGCATGTGAAGAAAGTGGTGAATCTAGTCATCGGCATCCAAATTTTTGGGCCTTTCGCTAAGTCGCTATTGAAGAAATTAATGCAAATTATCAGTGATGATAGAGCGAATGCCAGATTAATGCAGAAGGATAGTGCTCTTTTAAAGGGAAAATATGATCGTGGCAGTTCAAACACAACATTATAAATGTGCACAGCCACCTTTGATGATGCCAGCATTAATTGATAGGATTTTTAATCAATGTGCATTTTTTTTCTATCACCAGAAATAAGAATCTATCAAAGGTCACATAATCGCTAACCAGAATAAAGCACCACTTTCCCGATAGCGACTTAGCAAGGACCTGATTATTGGAAAACACTACACTTTTTTTATAACAAGAAGTGATTTTGTGAATCTTGAAGAAAATCTTGTGTAGATTTTTCTTCTATTGCTGCGCAAGTGGAGTTTTTTTTGACATCTATCTACCAGGAGGTCGCTAGCCAGATATTTGATGTTTTTTTTGGTAGCGATATGGTGACTCGCCTGAAGATCACAAATTTGGCAAGGCCAAGAACCCATGATGTCATTAACAGATAAAAAGGAGTACATGTGTGTGCCAACATGTTCAGCCATCTCAGTGGCAGTAGTATATGGACCCACTCCCTATGTATGAAGCACACAATGAATTCTAATTGTCAGATCAAACCAAGATCAAAGGCCATTATTGATTTGCTATGGAAAAACACATGAAAGATAGGCATAGTGAGTTAGCGAATGATGGCCCACCACTGTTGCAGTAAGTTGTTGTCCACAAGATCAAATGTTAATTGATGGTGCTCATTAACTCGCTATGAACAGATGTGCGAAAGATAAGTATAGAAAGTTAACAAGTGAGGGACCCACCATTGTTTTCTTAAAAAGTCATTTCGAACATCTGCCATAAGATCAAAGCAAGATCAATGGTTATCGTTAGCTCGCTATGGAAAGGTACTTGAAAGATAATTATAGCGAGTTAACAAATTGATGACATGTGTCATTGGTCATCCATGAGCCTTGTTTCAAATGCCAGCTTTGAAGGAGAGATATAGATGGAGACAGTTTATTGGGTTGACTACCAACGTGCTAAAAGGAACATTGAGTTGGCCTAGTTTTCATTCCTGGATCGTAGGATTTTTCAAGAATCAATGGCGCAAATTTTTAAAAAAAGGGAAGTGTAATGCTACTCTATTTTCCTATTATGTGCATTTATGATGAATGAAAGCTTTGTGTGTGAAAAAAATAGAGTATAATACAGACAATTTTTCATTCATTCCAGTCCCACGCCAATGAATATTTCATGTTCTCTAAGCATAAGAACTTGTCGATCACATAGTGCTAATTTTGGTAAAGACGTGAAGCAATCCCACATTTGTTCAAAGAGGAACTACAGAAGTTCAAAGAAGGATAATTCTAGAAAATCAAGTAAGTACTCACACATAACTTCTATGACATTCTAGTTCCCATTATTACAATCAAGATGCCTCCTATGAAAGCATTTTCTAGGCAAGTTAATTATATGGACAGGAATGTCCATGATGATTTGTTAGAATTACTCCCAGGATCCCTTATAGAGCCTACGCAGGTTAAAAGATTAATTTCACTAAACCCTAGGCTTAAAATTGCTGATGGCTTATATGAAAAGGGGAACTAGGTTAGGGATGTAGTAACTACTCAAACTAGCCTTGTTTTGTTTAAGAAGTTGTTTTCAGAAAGAAAGTTGTTTTCCCCTCACACTAATATCTAGAATTTTGATTTGGGAAAGCTAATAGTTTCGAGTGTTTTCATGGATTATGATTTCCTAGAGGATATTGCCAAGAATTATGATCAAGCCATTAGGGTTGTCAGAAGAAATGATGGTGTGCCTCTGGTCTCAATTAGCCCTGAAGAAATTAGAGAAGTTTTTCACTTAGAACCATTATCAGATTACCATGTGCCCATCAATTTGCTAGAATTAGAAAAAGAATACAAAGCAAAGAGAGATGTAATTAGGGGAGGTGCACTAAGGGCACACATTGGCACTATCGAAACTCTGCCAGTAATTACTGTAGCCTCTAGAGAGCCTTTTAAGAAGAGTCTTTTCACTTCCTGGGCTATAGAAATATATAGGACCCTTTGCCGTGTTTTTGGTGAGGATGAGAAGGATTTCATGCCCATTGGCCTTATGTATATGATGGTTCAAATTGCTTCTTTCAGTGTAGATGTTATCTTTGACTTTGCCTCCTTTTTAGCTGAAGAATTTCACATTGGTTTGGTTGGAATTGTGAAAGGTAAAGTGGAAAAACCTTTTGGCCATTACTCTCTAACGATGCACATGTTCTTGTTTAAGGGGGCGGCATTTTTCAATAATGAGATGGAATTGAACAAAGGGGAAAATGAGGAAACACTGCCAGTCCAGTTGTGGAGTGCAGATATGACTTGGGATGCAAATAATGCTAGTTTTGTTAGATTTGATAGATATTTTGCATCTAAATTAAGATGTCTCATATTGAATGACAATCCCAGAATCCCTAAGGTACTAATGAGTCTCATTAGGCCTATGGATAGCCCCTATAATTTGAAAGCCTCACATAATTGGGGAGATGTTATTCCTTACCCTATTTCTATAGTTTTCAAAATCTATGGTTTTAAAGGGAGTCCTCATGTCTTGCCTTACCAAGTACCTCTAAAAGTAGGAATGGCAGGAGTTTTGTGACAACTAGGAGGAGTAGAAGAAACTTTTTTGTCAAAAAGGAAACTAGGGTCAATTTTCCCTACCTGCATAGTGGCCCATCAGTTCGTAATTACAAAATGGGGTTGGCTCTTTCTGTATAAATTTTTGGATCAATATATGATGGCTTCCTCCCATCCCCATTTTTGTGATATTGAGGGATTTTTCAATCAGACTTTGAGGTATAGAATTAAGCTGGGACTGGTCAAACATGATTCATATTATCCAGAGGACATCATAAGAAATAAATTCTCATTATAGGAGCAAGAAACTAAAAAAGAAAAATGGAGAGTTTACTCCCAGGTCCTAGAATTCATTCATTGTTTTGATCAGAATTATAGTCCTTTAGATAGTGCTAATATAGAGGCTGATAGAATGAATAAACTCATGAGTAACTTCCTTGCAATAATGGAAGTCATAAATGAGAAGAAACAATTGTTACTTGATTCTCATCCTGATAAGGTCAGAGACTTCATGAGGAGGTTGGTTTTCCACCTAATATAGGAAATGGTCAGATAATTGTACAAAGGAAGCTTGGTTACACTGTAATTTAAAACAAAAGGGCTCCTATAGATAAGGGCAAACAAATAATGGGATCCACCAATACAACCCTAAAGGAGGGACCTAATGAGCTTAGTCCCAAGAGGCAGAAGGTAATAAGAGAAGAGAGGCCTCAAGTTGAGGAATATTCACCCTCTCAATCTCCATTGAGGATTGGAGAAGAACAGCTCATCGGTGAGCAAGTTGAGGAGATGGGATCACAGGGAGGTGTTTTAATTACTCAAACAAAATTAGATGAAGGTAACCCTCTAGAGCCTCCTCTACCAAGTCTGGACCTAACAATAGCTAATTATAGAGGAAGGGAATTGGACCCTGTATTAGAATAGGCAAGTCATCAATTTTTGGCTAATGATAGTTTTGTGAAATCTAGGGCTTTTCAGTAGTTTTCTTGGAAAGAAAACATGAATATGTTTGAGGAAAAGTGAAAAAATTTGAAAACAGAGAATTCAGAAATGGATGAAGCCTCCATCGAAGAAAAAATGAAGGAACAAATGATGCAAGACTTCTAGAACATTACCCCTGAAGAGGGAAGGCAAATGGTAAGGACTTCTAACATATTATTGTTTCTTAATTGGGATATTACGAATGCATTAATTTTCAATTTTGTTTCAAATAGATTGGAGTTGCAAAACCCAAATAAAAAGGATTTTCAAGGCACCACATTTATTGAAGATCAAGCTGCATTGGTCAGTTGGTCATTGAAGAGAGGATCTAGAACCACATCATCACAACTAGATGAGTTTGGATTAATGGGGAATATACTTGTAAGAAGGGTTGGTGACACCTCCCATGTACAGGTAGCATATTGGAATGTGGATTCTTCCAAGTTTCTTTTGGCCACTACTAAGAAGGAGGAACAAACCATGTTTGAATTGCAAAGCAAGTATGAGATAGTGGTGGATGCTTATAATAAAGAGGTAAAAAAGAGAATTGAGCTTGAGAAATTTTTTTTAGGAAAATCCATCAAGCCTAGAATAACATAGCCTCACCCCCTAGTTGAACCTTTCAAATCTACCCCTCTCATAGAATTTCTAGATACACCCCAAAGGCCACAGTACGACACTGCTGAGGATTTTAAAGAAGAAAAGAGTAAATTATGGGCCTTACATGTGGAGCTGGAATCTAAATATGAAGATAAACTAAGAAAAGCTCTCACATATCTGGGGGATAAAGTTGAATGGCCATTAATCTATGATCAATTGACCAAGGTGATTAATATCTGGGAGGAGTTAAAAGAAAATGATGAGGCTCTAAAGCCTATTGTGAATAAATGGTTAAGAAGGGAGAAAGCAATAACATTTTTGTGTTTCTCTATTATAGATGATTCTTTTGATCAAATTGAAAAAACATTTGATATTCTTTCTGATCTTGCTGATTTTGACAATAAAAGAATTCATTTACAAAAAGTAATAGTAGGCTACTTAAACAAGTACAAGAGCCAAAAATTCAGTTTGTTTCCTTCTGCCCTCGACAAAAGAAATAACTTGAAAAGAAAAGAGGAATGGGCAAAAGAACTTGATGATTTCTTTTGTCTAAGGATGAATCAAGTCTTAAATGAAATAGGGCATGCATGGTGGGCTACCACAATAGAAGAAATGGTGAAGGCCCAAATTTTCTTTGATTCTTTAAAACAAGAATTCGTTTCCATTAATAATGAAGATGAATATGTGCTGAAAAGATAGAGGGATATTTTGCAATTCAATTGGCTAGATGACACATTATTTGACAAGTGGATGGCAGACATGGATCCTGGTGAATAGTTTGATGAAGATGAAAATGATAGTGATGAGGTACAAAGTAAGGAGTTCCAAATCATTGACCTCATCACCACTTAGACCTAACTGGAAGAAAAAGACAAGGATAATCTGTTACCTTCAACTACAAACCCAAGACCACAGGATGCCAATACAACTGAAAAAGGGTAAAAGGTAGAACTTATTTCCATAATACAGGATAAAGATGGCAAAAGCCCACAGGTGGAGGTTGACGTGCCATCATCAAAACAAACTTCATCATTGGTTGATTTGGTTGTTGGATACAAGGAAGGATCAAAATAGTAGCTAACTCAATGACATTAGAGTATGTGACAGAGACTGACCCACCAAAAAGAATGTTTTGATTTGGACGTCTTATGTTACCAACATTTTTGTCATTTTGTGATAGGCGTATTTAAATTGTTTCTTGTAAAAGACACCTGTTATTTTCTCTTAGCCTAAAGCTTGTTGCATCTCACACTATTTAAGTGAGATTCCAAGGCTAGAGAAGGGTCCAAATTCTATTTTTCTAAGTGATATGCTTAGTCTGTCTTTGGTCCAATGTTTTGAAAGCAAGTCTGTGATGTGTTTTCTCTGTCATTTCTCTGAGAATACATGAATACAAAATTATATGTGTTTCTTTCTGAAGGTCATTTTGAGTATATTGTAAATTGTATACAATTTTCAAGGAAAATGAATACAAATTTTGAACTATCCCCATATCAATTCTTTCTGAACTTTGTCTCCTTTTGATAACTTGGTTATCTTGATGTTGTATAGGTAAAGACCTATGCAATTGAATGCAATCTAGTAAGGTTGTATATCTATTTATCACTGTTGTTAATTCAATGGATTAAGTAAAAGCTTTGGTGAATGTGATAAGGTTGCTATACTAGTGGAAAGGGTTTTGAATGATAAATTCTAATAAGAATTGCTGATAAAATTTGTTGTAAGGAAACAAATTAGATCTAGAAATTTGTAATAGACTCTATGCCCCAATGGATTAGGCACTGATCAAATTTGATCCAGCTGAAAGAGGAATATATCACAAATGGTTGTCAAAAATGTAGAATTAAATCAATTTTACTTTTGTTTACCTGTAGATCTTAAAAGTTGTCTAGTACTTGTCTGCATGGAATATTTTAGGTTCAGTTAGCCACTTTTGCTGAGAGCACTTGCAGATCTATAGAAGAATTTTTGGCCATATCTTTTATATGGGATGTGTTTATCAAGTTATCAAGAATTTTGTATGTATTTGAGGATTTGAGATGAGAATCAGAATGAAACTAGAAATAATCCTCATACAGTTTTCCCAATCTTGAATCATCCCTAGGTATACCCACCCTAGTTTTGCAAAGCCAGAAGAGTAGAAAACCACCCTTGGTTTTGTTGAAGTTGGACCCAAATGCTTTGCCCATTCAAGTGTTAACAAGAATTGGCTAGTCTTTAGATTGTATGAGTACTATCATCTTGGTATTAAGAATTTTTTTGCTTAATAGTTTTAGTTCATTTTAAAACACCAAAAACTCCCATATCATGACGATGTCAATATCATGTGGAATATTTGAAGTAAAAATCCATATAACCACACAAATATAAATTAGTGAAAATGGAATTAATGGAGGAAAATATGACTTAGGAAATTAAGAATTTCCATGGTTTGTGAATGATAAATTAATTAATTAAGGATGAAAATGAGGAAGAATAATTAGTAAGAAAGATAGGATTAAATTATGGGTTATTTAATCCTATACAAAAAAATTAGTAAATGATTGGCTAGTTTGATTTAATAAGTGCGATAGTATCCTTTGATGAAGTGTGATGATAATGGAAATAGACTAGGATGATGATGGATAGACTAAAGCCATGGTCAAATTGATTGATCAAAACTAATAACATGCCAAGGACATATGACATGAACTAAAGATATGTAACATTTAACTGACATTGTAAAATGGTATAGGATCAAGATTGGTTGATAGGGTTCATAATAATTTATTTCTCCTTTCTTCTATCCCATTCTGTTGTGGTGTCTTAGGAGTTGAAAGTTGTCTCTTAATTCCATTATCCTCATAAAAGATGTTAAACTCATTTGAAATGAATTATCCTCCTCTATTTGATCTTAAAATTTTTATCTATACTTTTGATTTACTCTATACTCTATTCTTGAATAACTTTAACTTCTCAAAAGCTTAAGCCTTTTCTCTAAGAAATGCTACCCACATCATTCTTGTAAAATCATCGATAAAAAGCATAAAGTATCATTCACCATTGAATGCTCTGGTTCTTATAAGAACACTTAGATATGTGTGCATGATATCCAACTTTATTGATGTATTAAATACATTTCTTAGATATTAACTCTTCTTCTATTTAGACATTAAACATTATTTTCAAACCATATTAGATAGTTTTAAATATTATGAAAATCTTTAACTATAGGTGTAGTATTGATTTTCAAAATATTATCAAAGTTAAGTTTTAACAAAAATTCTTATGCCATAAGCAACTATCATCAACTTTTTCTAGCAAACCTGTCTTCTCAATAAGATTTAATTGAAAAACCTTAGCTCTAGTCCTTATAGCTATACCAATAAACTAACCATATTTGTCCTTGATTATAGAAGTATTTTGTGTGATTACAATAGATATACCTTATCCACAAGTTGTCCAACACTCAATATTATGTTTCAGTCCATCAAAAAATATGATGTAGAGCCTCACATATCGATGTCTTTGTTTTAGAATAGAAACAAATTGGTTGGTTATGCATCAAGGGGCACATACACCTATATGATTGATTATCTCCTTTAGATTGTTATGCAACTAACTTTACTTAATACCAATTCATAATCTGGCATGCGATTGGAACTTTCTTGATCTCCTATAGCAACATTTGTTTACTACACCAACTTAACATATGTCGACTAGACTCTTCATTGGAATTGAGTCACATGAACAAACTTGTTAGTTAATAGTTTTTCCCTTTATTTTAAATTGGAAAGAGGGAAATTATTGATAAACCTACTAATTGAATTCCCACAAAGGAAAAATGAATTCTTTGCTTAGTATTGCTTTGAAATACTATTAGGTGCAGCTACCATTTTGAAAAGATATTCATTAATTCCTCTTTTGAAGGAAAACCTTCCCAATGAGTATTTTTCTAGAAAATACTAAAAAGCCTTTAAGCAATCAATTCATAAAAATGAGGAGAATATCCAGGCTGAAAAATCATTCAAATCTGACAACAATAATCATCCACATGATTAGTCATTATAGATGAAAGAAACTTAAGATTTATCTTTCTTCCCTTGAACTCTTTCAACTTCAAAAACAAGATTTAAAACTATAATAAGATTACATAAAGCTTTCACAAATGATTAATCTCCACAAGAACATAAATCACTATAGAATAGACAAAAATACCCATTCTAGAAAGATTTTAACATATAAAATTGTAGAATTTTATATTACTTATCACAAAAAAAATCCACTCAAATTTCAAAGCATATATATTTAATCAAAAATAGCTATGATTTTGTATCTACCAAGAGTTGACTACTTTCTAGAAGTTACTTATTACATATATATGCTCCCCAGGTCTGGACAACCGAAACCAAAATTACCCTACCAAGAGTAGAAATTTTTGTGGTGGTTATCTAACCATGCTAACTAATTGAAATAAAATAAAGAAGAGAAATTAAAAGACAACTAATACCGAACAAGAAGACTCTAGTTGTCATGAGACTTTGTCTATGTCGATGACAATCCTTCCAACTTTCCAGCTTTCATATGCAGTAGTAAAGGATGAGATAACTAATTGGTGAGGTAGTTTGAGATAAGAAATCCTTTGTTTCCAAACTTATTTCTCCTTCTTTAGCTCTGCAATCTTTGCTTCATGCATCTCCAAGTGCTTCTAGTTAATTAACATGGCTTCAACATGTGCTATGTTGGAAAAGTCTTGTCTTGCAAGCATTTTCTTCCCCTACACCTCCAAAAATTTCTTTTGCATTTGTTGAACAATATCCTCTATGGGGAAAAAAAATTCTTTATCCTCTCTTGCACATTGTTTATGGAAACACTTCAAGTCTCCAAGGATTATCTCATCTATAACCTCAATCCCAGACAATATTTCTTTGATTTTGGCTATCATGTGCATAATCACTTCATTTCTCCATTTGATACATTCATTAATCACATAGAGAGTTTTATCATCCAAACCGTCCACATGGCACTTAGAGAGAAACTTGTGTAGGCCATACACTTGTATTTCTCCAATCCAAAATATTTCTCTCACCCAATTAGCCTTCTCTTTCTCATATCTTTTGATATTTGATTCAACCTTCTTAACAATAGTAGAAGTCTCCTTTTGGGTTCTACACAGAAGGTTCACCTATTTTATTGTTTAATCTTTTAAAAATTGGACCCATTCTTCAAATGTCTTTGCAATATCTTTGCACTTCTATAGGTTATCTAAAAACTGTTGGTTGGCCAGAGATTTAATGTCAACAATGGTAGACATCTCATTGATTAGCTTTGGTTCTAGGTGTAGAATGACGTTAATGTACTAGGCCATATTCCTCATAGATTCCTTCATGTCTTGTTTGTCCTTGGCATCTTTCCACACCTGATCAAAAATATTTTTGCTAGATACCTCAAATATTTTCATATCCACTATTCTAGTTCCCTTTCCTAGGTCTACTTTAGATACCCAATAATCTTGAGGTTTCAAATCCTCTTGGATCCTATCTTGGGGAGGTTTGCCAATTTCTATCGACCATCGCCCTGTGCTCTTGTCAAAATCAATTTGAGACTATTTTTTCTTTCTTTTCTTTAGAAGATTTTCCAAGACATTTACTTACTAGGTCATCCATTGGCATGGAGTGTGGGACCATACTTCACTTCTTCTCTACAAAAGTTTCTAACCATTTGAGTGTTACAGGTTCCTTTCCAAGTGTGGTAGTGGTATCAATTAGAGCCAATATCTATATCAGTGCACATCCTCCTTCAACTATTTTCTATTGGCCTCCTATTGTGTTAGACATATCAGGGCCAAGGATCTAATTTGTTACTATCTCAACTTCTGAAGAATCAAAGTCTACTATGATTTTGCTTCCTCTTCTACTTTGTGCAACTCTTTTTCTCTTAGTATTTGAGTGCGTAGTTCTTTTAGTGCTCACCACCTTATGTTGAACTTGAGGAATAGATGCTTCAACTTTAACCTCTATTTTCCTTGCAAGAGAATCATCAATGTTATAGTCTTCTTTTGTCTAACTTTTGAGTGCTTTTTGGGGGGTTTTTTTGAGTAGACACTTGATTTATTTTTCCTTTCAACCAATTTTATGTCCTTTTCAATACACCTATCATCTAAGAATATAAATCATCTTCCTCTCTTTTGTTCCAATCTAGTTCATGGATAGGGAAACAATCAATTTACTTAATATATAGGTGATCAACCACCTCTTTTTTATCATCTTCTTCCATCCCACTAGTATCAAGATTAATTTTTAATGTGTGTACTTGGGTCACAATCATTCTTGACCATAGTATCTTCCTTACTTCAAATTCATCAGAGAAATTAGCCCAATAATCCTCTAAGTGAGGAACATGCCTGAGAGGGGAAGCATGTTTAAGGTTTTCTTTAGTGAAACACATGTAATCAAAGTCTTTTCTAGAAAAGTAGGGTTTGAGGCACAAATTGGACATTGTCGACTTCGTCAACATAGCCTATTTGACATTGGGACATCTGTAGTAGCCAATTTCTATAGGAAACAAAAAAGAAGGAGTTTTCTTAATATTCTCAAATAAATCCATAATAATGATGATTTGCTTACAGATTTATGATAAGATGACATTATCTAGACGATAGTGTGGCAATTTAAAAGGTTCACCAGTGAAGCCTCTGACTCTAAGATAAGTGAATCTAGGAAATTGAATACAATAATAATCATAAACTTTGATAGTCTGTACAGTTTATTTAGATAGCCTACAATTTTCTTGACCTCAAAGCTTGAAAACCAGTTTCACTAGAAACACATCATTAATTACCTAGTATTCCTTATAAGATTCCCTAGCCTACAAGTTTCTATAGTACTGGTAGATAGTCATGTCATTTGTCCAAGGCTCATGTAGAAGACCTTCCCATTCTCTAGATAAAACTAGGATGTAAACCAAAAAGGACATGAAGAATGGACCAAAGTCATTCAAACCTAGAAAGCCTCTACATAACCCTTATGCTACCAAATCTTCCTAGTCAATGAATTTCTCTCCTTCAACAATTTTTTGGATGAAAAAGTACATCTAATCCCCCTAGTGGAAGACATGCTCATTCCCTTTTATTTTATTGAGTAGGAACACTATGATGGCAATTTCCTTGATAAAATGCTTAATGGTTAGTAGTTTGGGTAATCTTGAGCCTCCTAGTGCTAGCTTTAAAAGCCAAGTATCTACCACAATAGAGCCATAATCCTTCTTTCTTTCTCCATATAAGTGCTTAGCTTCTTCAAATTTCCATGGCTTATAAGGTTTTTATGAGGAATCTTTAAGGATGAACTGATTGTAACCCTGTCAAGTCTAGCAAAAACTTTTCCTGTGACCTTCTTGATACATTTGGCAAGGGGGTCATAAAAGTTCACACACTCAATAATCAATTCTAGGCATCCTATGGTGAACAAGAATGTTGCAGCTTCTACCAACCCACTACTAGTAAGTTTCTATTATATGGGTCCCGTCTGTGCATTCCTAATTCTTTCAACTAGCTTGGCTAAACCCACATTTACTAAGAAAGTGTTTAGAATCTCAGATAAGGAGTGTAATAAGAAGGGTTTTTCAGGCTTAGGAAGATAAGGATGGCGAAAATAAATGTTGACAAACAACTTAACAAAAACTAGGAACAAGAAAAAAAAAATACATAGAAGGTCATTTTATGCACTCACTGGTTTCTACAAAGCCAAGGACTCTAGTTTTGTTCTTACCAACTTGATGTTTTGGACTCTGACAAGGTAAGATAAGCAATTAAAATGGAAAATGGGAGAATTTAAGGAGTGAGATTTCGCAAAATTATGAACAGATATGGAGTGTGATAAACATTAATACCAGCATGTTTATTTACTTGACAAGACCTCTTGGTTGCTTTTAGTTAATCATCCCCATCAAATCAGTACCTCATATCACTTCTAATGATGTCAACCAATCGTTACCTTCTTTTCCAAAAATAACTTGTACTTTGACATGTGTTGTTTAGTTGTCATATTTATTGCCTTTTACATCTTAGGTTCTTAAAAGAATTTGGGGCCTTTAAAATCATGTCTTCTTACCTAACAAATCCCTTTGGAAGAAAACAAAAGAAAACAATTTAAAAAGGGGGAATTGAAGTTGGAATGACACTTTCTTTTTTTAACTTCAACTTCAACATTGCACAAGACATGATTGGGTTAACAGGCAAGTTGAAAAAGGATCTTTATTTTTTGCACCTTCACAAATAATAATTTGACATAATTAGAGCATCCAATCTCCAATTTGGGAATTTTTTATATCATTGGAAAGTTCTTTCCGTGATCTTTCTAGTGATGCTAGTTATTTCGTTGGATTATTCTCTAGACACATTCTATTTAGTCTTCTACATTTTTGCATTATAGTGGATATCTTGGATATCTAGGGATCAATTTCATTGTTTTAGATGATTTTTCATGACTTATACTATCTATTGTATTAGTCTTATGTCTCTTATAGTCTATTTAGACATCATTTGTATGCATTCTTGCAAACACACCGAGATAAAGTGTCATATTGCATTTGTATTTTTGTTTTATTTGTTTACCTTGTTTTAGCTTCTAATTTGAGAAGTGTCATTTGAGGAAACTCATGCAAATTATTGTATTCTTGGGATTCACCATATCTTGTGCCTTATTGTACATGCACTACTCATGATTAAAGTTCCATGGAGGGTTGATTTTTTGCCTTTGTTTTCGATCTTCCTTTGTCTAGTGAGTATCCATTCCACGACATTGGCCTCATGATGTGTCTAAGGTTGATCACCTCAATACACACATATGTACTTTTTGTGCATCTTGATCATAATTCCTTGACATGCAATTCTATTGGCCCACTTTTCTAGTTCTTTGTCATCTCACCCTTGTCTACATTATTGGGGGATTCTTCTATTGTTTCTCATGCTTCCTTGGTTTGATTGATCAACTCTTCAAGGTTTAGTGTTTCATTCCATCTATATGTATGTATCTTTGAGCTTAGTTATTTTCCTTTGTGTGACTTCTTATTCAATGCAGATTAAAGTCTTCTCTACCTAGTTAGCTTCTATTTTAGTGGAGGGTCTTCATATCAATAGTTACTTTTGATAGAGCTTTCCAGCTTCTACATGCTTTAGTGGTGTTCTTCATAATCATATTTTGTTCCTATCTTCTAGGAAATTCTCTAGTTTGGAGGCTTCTTTAGTCCTTCACTAGTCTTTTAAACATTATTTCCATATATTTTTGGGGTATGGTTTTTCCCATGTGGTTTTCTCTATTTCTCCTCTTTTTAGAGATTTGGTTGTGATTGGGTACCTCATCAGGCTTTGTTATTGGGACCCAATTCTACTTTCAATAGTAGTTTCTAGGTTTTTAGCTACTTCTGAAGTTTATCTTGGGTGGGGGTGTTGTTAGAGTAATGATGTAGGAAAAGGGAGTGAATAACTAGGGCCAAAGGCTCACCCAACTATCCAAACCACCCTGCAAGAGTTAACACAATGGAAGCAAGCACAAGGAATAGCAACCAAAGGAGGAAGAAGAGAGAATACTTTTATTGATTCATCAAAATATCTTCATACATGCCTAGTTGTAAGGCCTTTTGGGTTACAGATAATTACAATACATTCATATACAAAGATCCAATAGCAAATTCGCACCTTCAATTCTGCTCTCAAATCTTCTTCTGTTAAACTTTCCTAACTCTAAGCCTAAACACTTTATTTATACTTGCCAAAATGGCTTATAGATCATTCTAGAACATTCCATAAGAGGAAGGCTGACCCAAAAATTATCTGGACTCATCCCAAGAAAAGATCTTAACATAAATGTTGCAAATGAAATAAATCCCACAAGTCAGCCCACAGAAATCACGTCTAATTACTGGCACTCAGCATATACTAGATAACTCAGCACGTGAAGGAACACTCAACATACATTGAGTAACTCGACACATGAAGAAACACTTGACATACATTGAGTAACTCAACACATGAAGAGTCACTCAACATATATTGGGTAACTCAGCACTGTAGACACCTAAATTTGATTACACTATTTTAGTAATCCTATTTAGTTATCTAAAAAGGCATCATTAATTAAATTCTTATTTAATTAATCCTTTTCCATCCCTAGTTGATTAATTTAATTAATCATCTATAGTCCTAATTGATAAATCAAATAATCTATTATTTATCAATTAAATCCTTTTCTCCTATCTAATTCCAAAAATCCCCATTTATTAAATAAATCTATTTGATAAATGAAATCCTCAAATTCAAAAACCCCTAACCTATCTCTAATCCTCCATTTAGCCTAATCCACCCCATCCACCCATACTAACCAAGCTTAGCCACTAACTCACCCACCCTCATTAATGCCATCCACTTGCACATCTCTAACATCCCTAATCTAATCCTAAACCCAAGCCTAATCCACTCCCTAATGTTGTCACATTCCTTAAACAAGTTTAAGACTTTCCTAATCCAAACCAAAGTCTCCCCTCAAAAAAACCAACCACTAAGTCATGAGTGCTCTTATAAAACATAAAGACTCTTACAAGCCCACTCATGACTCTTACACCCATCTTCCACACTCTTCCCTCTTCCACACTCATTCCTCTTACATCCCTCTTACATACTCAACCCCACCCATCATGACCTTAACCAACCCTTAACCCTACCCTCTCACACTCATCCTCCTTGTGATAAGTGTCACCTTCCCATTGGTGCTAAACAAGCACAATCCATGTGCTCCCCTTTGAGTGCATCTTAGCCCTCCTTAAGCCTTCATCCATCCTTGCATCTAAGCCCTCCATCTCTCTACCCCTTAGCCTATAAATTGAATCCCATCACAAGCCATTTCATCAACAATCTTTGAGCTAAAGTTACCATGCTATTTTGAGAACCAAAGCCATCAACCATACCCTTATAATGCCAAATTGAGAGCTCACAAAGCTACCAATTTCCCATTACCCATCTCCATTGAAGCAGCTTTTGAGCATCTTTGAGCATACATCCACAGCAAAAGGACACATCTACAAAATCAAGAAAGCATGGAGTGCTTTTTTTTGTGAGGTTTGCACTTCTTGTTTTCTTCCTTTGTCTAAGCATATATGTGAATTTAGTTTTTGGTTTGTGAATGTTTACTTTATTTGTTAATGTTCTTTGCATACTGATTCTGGTTCTACATTTTGGCATGCCCGGTGGGACCCCACTATGGGTCATTTAATCATCTATTTTCATCTATATGTCATTTTTCTAACCATCTAATGTTTGCTGTTGTTTGAGTGTTTTGTGAGGGTTTTTTGCTTATTTTTGCAGGTTAAAGAACGCACTTAGGAAGAAGAAATACCATCTAAAAAAAAAAATTGCATTTTTCAGCTTTTTTGGCGCAGTTTTGACATCTGCAACCTGTCCTGTCTGTGAAAATCGACGTCAGCAAAACTTTGCGTCTGCGCAAATCGACATTTGCAAAAATCCGCGTCTGCGCAAATCGACATCTGCGAAAATCCGCATCTGCGAAAATTGACGTTTGCAAAAATCCGCGTCTGCGAAAATTGACATCTGCGAAAATCCGCGTCTGCAAAAATCGTCGTCTGCAAAAATCTGCATCTGCGCTAATCGACGTCTCACCTGTGTTCTGTGCTGCAAATCTGTTTTGTCCTCTTCGTATTTTGGCATCTCTGTATTTAAGCGTCTTCATATTTTGATAGACTATCTTCTCTGCTTGCCTATGTTCCATTTCTGCTTTATTATGTTCCATGTTCCGTAGGATTTAGACCATTTTAAGCATTTTTACGCGTAGAAAAAACAACAAAAAAAGTTTAAAAAAAATTTCCCATAGTTAAGCTCTCATTTTTGAAGATTTTGGCTAACTAACTAAATTTCTTTTTTTTGTCTCATTGCAGGTTGGAGCACATATGGAACCACTAACCATGTTTCTTGCAGGTTTTCATGTTGCTAAAAAATGAACTTGAATGTTTAACCATTTGTCTTTGAATGCATGTTGCTAAAAAAAAAATGAACTTGAATGGTTAAACACATTTTTCATTGAATGAATGTTGCTCAAAAACACACTCTTGAATGTCATGGATTAAAATCAACTTTCTTTGGAATGCATGCTTAAAACAAAAAAATCCAATCTTGAATGCCAAGGATCAATTAACCATTACAATTTTTTTTTCACATGCAATCTAGGTAAAGTTTGATTTTTGGACATTTAAGAAACTTTGTTAAGTTAAAATACAAATTTACAAAAATCAATTTGAGTAGTTCCTTGGACTCACCTCTTTTCTAATCACCCATCAAATATTAACCATTGGTTGCAATCTCAGCGCCATTTATGGGGATGGGTCTACTTGAAAAAGGTGTTAAATGTTCCACAATCTAACTCACTCACTTGGTCTTTGAACGTTTGCTTTAACTTTATCAAAATTCTTAAATGGCCAAAACTCTAGATTAAATCGATCACACTTCAAGTTTGGGCACTAAAATTGAACAACAACTGACATGGAGAGCCTCCGGGCGCGCGCTTGAAATTGAATCTCACACACTTTTGTTTTGGGCTTAAAAAAAACTCACACTCAATCTTGAATGCCTTAAAGAAAATTAATCGATACTTGACGTGGAGGGCCTCCGGGCGCGCGAGTTTGCTTTTGTTGACCCTAACTCTTCTTATTGTTTGCATTCTTCGATCGATTTACTTTTGTTGGCACTTCAAGTTGGAATTGAACATTGTCTCTTAAACACGAGTGCTTGCAAAGTCTAGATTAGCACACATAAGAGTCAGTTGGTAAAAGAACAAGCGTGTTTTTTAGCCCAAGGTCATCCGAGTCTTCTCTCCCCTTGTCGTCTTTTGAGGCCATCTTGGGTGCATAAGATTAGGATCCAAAACCTTGTTTCTTTTTTAGGAGGCCTGCTTGGGGATTTCATCACCCCTTGGACGACCTCAACTCCAGCATTTTGGCGGAGTATAAGAATCGGGAGGTGAATCGAAAGACACCTCTCTTGGGATCAAGATTTTGTCATTCGGGCTAAGCCTCAAGGAACTTTATACCCTTGAGAAGTGAAAGAGGAGAAGTGGGTTACCGCTCCTCTCGGCTATGTGACATCCTTTTGGTCTCATCTACGGATTTGGGCCTCACGTATCTTGCGTATATCGAGGACTCCCTAGCTAAACCAATTGTCTGCCTTGCAGAAAACCATCTAGGATGTTAATGTGTTTGGAGTGACTGATCGAAACATTTGTAGAACATACACACTCCTTGGCGCAAGTACCACATTCTGAGAACCACAAACTTCTATCTGGGTCTTCCTATCTATTGCTTGTTTTTATTTTACTTGTTGAATGAATGTTTACCAAACTTGGTCAATCCTAGCTTAGGGCACACTTAGCGTAGTCACTGCCTATTTTGGAAGTTGAACAAGTTGAAGCAAAAAAATTGAGATTTTTCCCAAAGCCAAGCAGATTCAGGAATTTATGTCGGAACAACCCAAACCCAAACAGAAGTTTCACAAGGTCAAACTCAAGCCATCTCTAGCATACCAAGAACTTTCAGCCAAGAGAAAAGAGATAACACCAAGCCCACGAATTTCCAAACTCCACAAAGCAGAGGACAAAGCTACTGATGAAGCACTTCAAGAGGCCTGGTTAGAGCGCACCATCAAATTTAGCCAACATCCAGGAGTTAATCATGCTTATGCCTTACCAACTAGGCATGATTTCTATGATTAGACACCCTTGTTTCTCCACATCTTCTTGGATAAGCTTCACTCTAGAGTCATCTTTGTAGAGAAGCCAGCCATCTTAGGTTATCCCCTTAAGCATTATTAGCTCATCCATCTCATTTAGAATCATACCATCTAGCCAGTAATCAAAAATCTGCACATCTAAGCTTTCAAAATTGTTGTCACCTTGCTAAAAGTTTGCCATTCCTAAAATCTTCCAAATCCACCAATCTCACCAAGGTTATCCCTTTGACAGAGCTTTGTCTAGGGTAATCTAGCTTTGTCACTTGTTATCCCTCATCACCTTGAGCTAAAGGTTGGGATTCGCAAGTGGTCAATCTCGTGTTCTTCCTAAAGGATCATCAGTCTATCCTTAAGTTGACACAATCACCACCAAGCTTGCACATAGGAAAGCAAATCTTTTGTACTTTGACAACATATCTTTGAAGTTAGAATCCCCAACCCAATCCTCCTTAGGTTTTGTCATATAGCTTTGCCTCAAACTAGGAAATCATTTGCATAGAAAAGCCTTCCCCCTTTTGCATCCATCAGCATTATTGCATCTCATCCCTAGGAGCATTTTTCATGCCACCCGTCACTCGCTTAGCCAAGAAGAAAGAAACAATGGAGCCCTATCATTTGGATCGAACAGCCTCACCCCCCTTGAGCACTCAGCCATCCTTCAGCCCAGAGCAAGCTATGCCATCACCTACTGACATTGAAGCTTTCATGAACCAACCAGGAAATGCAGTATTGGTAAACGCCATTATAGACAAAAACAAAGAGACAATCATGGCTAATTTTCGAAGGGACAATGTAGGAACCTTTGACTTTGGAAGACCCCCTCCATTATCAGATCCATCTCACCCATTGTTTGGGCAGCTGCCACCACCCATAGGCTCTTATGATCCAAATTATCCTCAATTTATTCCAAAAGAAGAGCCTCCAGTCAATCCATATGACCCAACAGACCCAAACATACCATCATCCACCCAAGTTGAAATCTCCATGCCGCAAGCTAACCCATCCACCACCACTCCATCCTTGGTTCATACCTCTCCACTCCAAACCCCCTTTACCCAAAACACCTCACCGTTCACCCCCTTCACTATTGCTGCTACTCCCCAACCTAGCCTTCCCAATCCACCCATCTCCCAAATCAATGCTAGCATCTTTGGCCAACCTCAGCAATATACAACAGGGATGCCACCCATGGAGCCAAGTAATCAACCTTTCATCACCCCCAGCTTGTTCACCATAGCCCAAAGCACAATCCCATCATTTCCATTAGGTCTTGGGAGCTCAATACCACCAGCCACAAATCCACAAGCTACTACCTTCACTCCACAAAGCTATCAAATCCCACAAGCTACTGCCAATCTTCTCCCAAGCTCCCAAGTGACCCCAGCTCCTGCCACCACTATACCAAGCTTCCAAATCCAGCCACCAAGCTATCAAACCCCATCAGTTCCATTCCCAAGCTTTCAATTCCCACCACCTCCACCACCAACTAATCCATTACCTCCAATTACCAACTACTTTTCAATGCCACTTCTAGGAGGTAATCCAACACCCCAGCCAACCACCAATTATTTGCAGATGCCATCCCAAATGGGGGCACAACCCACATATATTGGTAAAACCCCACAAGCCCTTTGATCCTTTCCCAAAGCCTCACAACCATCTTATACCTTACCTCCACAAAGCAATCCATTTACCCCACAGCCAGCTTATGTTCCTCAATCCCAACCTCAAATCCCATATCAACAGCAAGCCTCGCAGCACATGCAGCAATATGTGCCACCTCCCCCTCAACAACCTGTCATCCACCATGTAGCTGCCCAAACAATGTACAATCCCTATCAGCAAATCCCTCATAACCATCCATATTCAATGGCCCCATCCAGCACATACCTACCTCAAGGCACTCCTACATTGGTGGCACCCCAACCATCACCTATCAATTTAGAGTGGGAGCAAATGAAGACAACTCTGAAAGCCATCCAAGAAGGGAATGATCCAAAGACATTCAAGTTTGAGAATGTGTGTCCTTACCCATTTGACAGAGCCATTACCACGACACCATTTCCCAAACACTTTAAGGTACCTAAATTTGACAAATTCAGAGGAAAAGGAGACCCTGTCACACATATCAAAGTATTTTACATGCATTGCCAGGACGTGGCATACAATGATGTCTTCCTCTTGCGCCTTTTTCACAAAAGCTTGGCTGGACCAGCTCTTGAATGGTTTTATAGAATCCCCTATGGCACAATTAAAAACTTTGCTGAATTATCTGAGGCATTTGTAGCCCAATATGCCCATCTTGTTGAAACAGAGCTATCAATAGTTGATCTTGTCCACACCAAGCAAAAAGGTGGAGAAAGCCTTGCCGAATACCTGCAAAGATGGCAAACCCTTACCACCCGCATATCCTGCACCTTGCCAGAACGCCATGTGGTGAAAATGTTTATTGATAATGCACATCCCAGCTTGGCTCACCACATGACCATGAACTATTTGCAAACCTATAAGGATATCAAAGAGAAAGGAATGATCCTTGAGCAAGGACTCATCAAAGATGGTGTCGTAAAGATTTACAAAGAGGCCAACCAAAATCAATCACATTCCAATGACAAGTCTAGGTATTGGAACAAAAACAAGCATGTTGCAACAGATGGGGTTACTGACACCAGACATGTGAATATCATTGGTCCTTCTCAAAACCAGTCTAACCCACCATATCAAACAAACAACCAACAAGCTACCAATTACCAACAACGAAATAACCAAAGCTATCAAAACCACAATACAAGACCCAACTTTCAAGGGTCTAATAATCAAGCTAATGCCATCAATGTAGCTGCAAGGCAAAAGCCCAGATTCCAACCTGCACCTAGAAACTATACACCCCTTGGTGAGCCATTGGATGTTATTTTTGAGAAATTGGCTAAGGAAAACCTCATCAAATTTCCTCCTACCCAGCAAATTGATCCAAGCCAATCCAAAGCTGCATGGTACAAGGACAATGAGTATTGCAAGTTCCATAGGGTAAACGGTCACACCACCCTCAGATGCATGAAACTGAAAGACTATGTGCAAGACCTCATTGATCGGAAGGAAATCACTGTTGGTGCCCAAACTTCTCCCAATGCAGGCTTACAGATTTATCAAAATGCTTTTCCTCCACACAACAACCAAAATCCTGGAAAAGCACCTATCCAAAACAACACCAACAACCGCCAGCCAAACCAACAGCATGGGAAGAACAATGACCACACTTCATCCTATATAGACTATGGTAGCCTTATAGGTTGTATATCTGAGAAAGAGCCTTCTGTCAATGTTATCAATATCCGAGGACCAGACAATGAGTGTGCGGTCACAACTCAAAGAGCGCGATTTAACATCGCAGGCCCACCAGTTTCATCAACACCATCAGCTCCATCAAAATGCTGGTACAATATCTTGGAACACCTTGGGAACATGCCAGCCCAAATATCCATTTTAGACCTTCTCCGCACTAGTCCTGTGTACAAAGACATCCTTGACAGTGCTCTCATAGAATCCCGTGTCCCTTCTGATATCAATGCTACTGATTTTCATAATCTTGTTGGACACCTTTCATCCTCATGTGCCCTATCTTTCAAACCCACCGACATACCCGCGGTTGAGCCAGATCACACCCTTCTGCTTCGCATAGCCATCATGGTATCCAATTTTGCCGTGAAAAGAGTAATGATAGATAATGGATCAGCCTTGAACATTTGCACCCTAAAATTCATAAAACAAGCTGGGTATACTGAGGCAGATATGATCAGTGAGGTTATCACCATCAAAGCTTATGACAACTTGGAAAGGACCACAGAAGGGACTATTTTGCTACCAATCAAGGTTGGGCCAGTCATTCAAGAGACAGTTTGCCATGTTGTTGATCTAAACCTGCCATTTAACATCCTCCTCGATCGCCCATGGATTCATGCTATGAAGGTCGTTCCATCCACCTACCATCAGTGCATCAAATTTCTGCATCAAGGCACTGAGGTAACCATCCATGCCGATCCAGAACCCTTTGCTTACTGCAATGCGGTTGAAGCTTCATATACAAACCATTGCCCTGGAATAGACATTGGCACAGCCATCGCCAGCTCATCCCACACTTGTAATGACGCAAAGACCATCCTTGCCTCCACCCTATCTACTGTAAAGATCAACAACAAAGGATGTGGAGAATATAGTCTATCAGATGCATTTGCTGTCGGAGCAATCCCACTTGATCCACATACCCATGGACGGCCAACATATCACAAAGCTAAGGAGATTCCACCTCCTCGATACAAACAGTTTGGCCCACCTCAAAAACCCCTCTTCATGAGGAGCTCACTCCAGATATCAACAATTGGCTACATAAGGATGCACCTCCAAGAAATCAAGCACGCCTTGATCACTTCAGCCAGAAGTATCCCCAACAACATAAGCTCATCACTGAAAAATGGAACTATCAAGGAGGTGGACTAGGACCAGAAGAAAGGGGCATGCAATGTCCCATCGAAGCACATGATTGGGAAATAAAGTCAGGTCTTGGCTTTGGCATACCCACAACTGGGGGCACCAATGAGAATGGTCATGCTTTTTCGAACATCCACCGTGACCTTGTCAAAATTGAAGACATTCCTGAGGAAGTTGAAAAGAGAGCCTACGACGATATCCCAGACCAAATCTTCCTAGGAGACTCTGTTCTCCGAGAACTATCCATCCATCTCATTGACCTACCACTTGCTCATCCACAACTCATAGATTGGGACCAACCAAGTGTCATACATATTGATGAGTTCGCATCAGAGGAAGCGCTTCTAAGATTCATGGGAGCTGAAACTCCTCATAAGAAGACAAAGCCAGATTCTGCCTACATCTACAAGCTAGATCCCAAGGGGTATTTTGGAGAAAATCCCCAACCTAGTTTCGATAAACCCAAAACTAGAACTAAGGTAAATCTGGGACTAGCTAAGGCAGCGAAGAGAACCCCTCAGCAAGAAAATCCAGAGCCACAAGCAGAACATGAGGATTTAGTATTGCCTCCTTAAGATAATCAACCAGAGGTGTCTTCTATTCTAATAGAGGATACTAGAGAAGTCAACATTGGTTCTTCAGAGATCCCTAGAATTGTTCACATTGTTGCATCCCTATCACAAGACCAAGCTGACCTCCTCTTTGAGGTTTTATGAGAGAACATTGGCCAATTTGTATGGTCATATCAGGACATGCCAGGACTTGATCTAAAGCTTGTAGTTCACCATCTTGCAGTCAATCCAAAGATCAAGCCCGTCAGACAAAAGCTTAGAAAAATGCACCCCAAGGTAGCATTACTAGTCAAAGCTGAACTAGAAAGAATGTTAGCTACTAAGGTTATCCGACCTATCAACTACTCAGAATGGATCTCCAACATGGTCCCTGTCACTAAGCCTTCCAGTGACATCAGAATCTGCACTGATTTTAGAGATCTTAACAAAGCTTGTCCAAAGGATGATTTTCCCTTGCCCAACATAGATATGATTGTAGATCTTACAGCTGGACATGAAATTCTGTCCCTTATGGATGGATTTTCTGGGTATAATCAGATCAAGATTGCAGAAGAGGATCAGCATAAGACAGCATTCACTACCCCTTGGGGAACCTTTTGCTACACCATGATGCCTTTTGGCCTAAAGAATGCTGGGGCTACCTATCAAAGAGCTATGATAGCCATATTCCATGATCTTATCCATAGCATTTTGGAAGATTATGTGGACGATATCCTGGTCAAATCTCAAACCTTCATGGATCATCTTTTTGACCTGGAAAAAGTCTTTGATAGGTTGGCCCAATATTATCTCATGCTAAATCCCAAGAAGTGTGTCTTTGGGGTCACATCTGGCAAGCTTCTAGGCTTCATAGTTTCTAAACGGGGTATAGAGATCGACCCCAAAAAGGTCAAGGCTATCTTAGACATGCCTCCTCCCCAGACACTATGACAGCTTCGCTCTCTTCAGGGAAAACTTCAATCTGTCCGGCGCTTCATCTCCCAACTTTCAGATAAGTGTACACCATTTTCACACTTGCTAAAGAAGAATGAGAACTTCAAGTGGGATCTTTTATGTCAGCGCAGCTTCGATCAGCTCAAGCAGTATCTCACCAATCCCCCTATCTTGGTTCCACCAGTTCCTGGTCGTCCCTTGATCTTGTATATATCAGCAACACCTACTGCTCTAGGGGCACTTCTAGCACAACATGATGATTATAGCAGAGAGAGAGCCATCTACTATATCAGTAGAACCCTAGTTGGTTATGAACTCAATTACACTCCTATGGAAAAAGCTTGTTTGGCAGTTGTTTTCTCAACTCAAAAGCTTCGCCACTACATGCTAAGTCATACCATCCAACTAATCTCTAAGATTGATCCTCTCAAGTATATGCTCTCTAGAACAGCACTCACAGGCCGGCTAGCGAAATGGGTTATGCTACTAAGTGAGTTTGACATCCAGTATGTGGACAGAAAGGCAATCAAAGGGCAAGCTATAGCAAATCACCTAGCTGATGCACCTCTAGTAGATGCATATCCTTTGCTCACAGAATTTCCAGATGAGCATATCTGCCTAATTGAAGAACAACCCCCATGGAAGCTTTATTTTGATGGCTCATACACCTCTCATGGATCAGGGGCAGGAATATTATTAGTTACACCTCAAGGAGATTACATTCCAAAAGCCTTCAAGCTACAATTCCCTAGCACCAACAATATAGCAGAATATGAAGCTCTTGTAGCAGGATTAAAGATAGCTGCAGAATGGAATATCACTAAGTTACAAGTCTTTGGTGATTCCCAACTCATTATCAAACAAGTCTTAAATGAATATCAAACCAAAGATGAAAAGCTATTACCCTACAAAGAGCTAGTTGATCAGCTGACCCAGCATTTTACAAAGCTTCAGTTTACACAAGTGCCTCGAATGCAGAACAAGGTAGCAGATGCCATGGCCACTATCGGCTCGCTCTTGGAAATCCCCCAAGAAGCTATGCAGTATGAGTTTTTAGTTGAGCAGCTCCTCACACCTGCCTATACAAATGAGGATTCAAACCGTATTTGTATCTTGGTTGGTCCCCAATCCCCTTGGTACCATGAAATTCATGCTTACCTTAACGATGGTATCATATCCCCTCACCTCACATGCACCCAATGCCAGAACCTCATCCGAAAATCATCCTGCTATGTTATCATAGCCAATACCCTATATCGTCGAGGTTATCACGATACTCTCTCTTGATGTTTAGATGAAAATGAGGCCGCGATGGCATTAAAAGAAGTACATTCTGGACTTTGTGGTGCCCACATGAGTGGTATTGTCCTAGCATGACAAATCCTTAGAGCAGGCTACTATTGGCCTACCATTGAAGAAGACTCTTGTGACTTTGTCAGAAAGTGTCTCCCATGTCAGCAGCATGCAAATCTTGTGCACGCTCCAGCACAGGATCTACAGCCTATTGCACCACCTTTGCCTTTCGCTTGTTGGGGCCTTGATCTAGTTGGAACTATCACCCCTCTCTCATCTAATGGACATAAATGGATAATAACAGCTACAGACTATTTCACTAAGTGGGTGGAAGCAGTCCCCCTAGTCTCAGCTACAGGAGTTCAAGTCTCCAAGTTCATCTTGTACCACATTGTTTGCCGCTTCGGCATCCCATCCACCATCTTCACTGACCACGGAGGTAATTTTGAAAATCTCAACATGGAAGAATTATGCACTTCCCTTTGCATCCATCACTGCTTTTCTAGCCCATATTTCCCACAAGGTAACGGCCAGGCAGAGGCAACTAATAAAACCCTCCTCAAAATCCTAAAGAAAGTTGTCAATGATTCCGGCCGTGATTGGCACCTTCAAATAAATCCAGCTCTATGGGCCTATCGAACTTCCTTCCGTACATCCACAGGCACAACTCCATACTCCCTAGTCTATGGTGCCGAAGTAGTATTACCTATAGAAGTTGAACTTCCCTCACTACACATATCTTTGCGAGGGAAAATCTCAGATGAAGAATACAGAGTAGCTCGACTCACCCAGCTAGACCTCTTAGACGAGAAGAGACAACAAGCCTATGACCAACTCATAGTCTATCAAACTCATCTCAAAAGGAATTTCAACAAGAAGGTGTTCCCACAACACTTTCAGCCAGGTGACATGGCCCTCAAAGAAAATATGAAAGTCCAAGCAGATCGAGAAAAGAAAGGCAAGTTTGAACCTACATGGCTTGGTCCCTATGTGGTTACTGCCTCCTTTGGCTCCAGAGCCTATCAATTATCTACACCAGAAGGAGAACTCTTGAATGATCCCACTAACATCATTCATCTCAAGAAGTTCTATGCTTGAGGATCCTTGGTATACCCAGCTTTTGAAAAAATACAAAAAAAAAATAGTAAAGAGAAATAAGCGTCCAATGGTGAAAACTTGGCAATTCAAGCGCCTTGGATAGGTACCTTGGTGAAAACCTGGTAATTCAGGCACCTTGTGTGCTAAAGACTAATCCATTATCTATCACTATCCTATCCCTCATCTATCCACCCACCATCCCATAAAACACTTACTTGTTCCCTTGGTGTTCCAATCAAATATCCAAAATCTGATGGAGCTTGTCAATACCTCCTGTACAGCTTGTAAATCTTGTACCAAAGCTTGTATTATACCTTGTAAATCTTGTACCATACCTTGTATATATCCAAATCTTGTCCAAAGCTTGTACCATATTCCAGCTTGTAAATAATCTTGTACCCTAGCCCGTATCCTATCACATGCACACACAGAATCCCATTTTCCTTAAGCTTTTCACAAACCATCTACCTATCCACCTATCAACTATTATAGACATCCCATCCTTCACAAAAATTTCCATCTCACAAAAAAAAAAAAAAAAAAAACAAAACATGAAAAAACTTGTACATTTGTAACATATCTTGGTCTATCAGCTTGTACATCCTCTTTAGCTTAGTACCATTGTATCTATCCGGCTTTCATGTTAGTTCATCCTTGGTCAACATCTTGCACACATCGCACACCTTGGTTAGATATTCCAATGCATCCTTTAGCTAGATCTCCTATTACCAAAGTGTTATCCTTCTTAGTTCAGCTTGCCAGATGCATCACTCATCCAGATCCATCAGCTTAGGTGCTCTCTGATAGATTTTTGCAGGATATAGCTTTCCTCATGTCTGATCTTGGTTTGTTAGTACCTCGTCCTACCCATCTCGTTGGCAAACAGTTCTCTTTTGGATTTTCACTTTCTTTTGATTTGGGATCTTCCCTTTTGGGTCTTGAAATATCTTTTCCAAGCAATCTCCTTGTTCCCTCCTCAAGGTTGCCATGATCTTCCATATCATGGTATGCTATGAATGGGGCAATTAGAGCATAAGGTCTTGATCAGGTCTTTTGCTTGTTTTCTTTTTCTGCTTGTGGGTTACCTAGTGTCATTTCCACGCTGCTTCCTCTGGGATTCATGTGTGATACTGGGGCAATCCTTGTGTGTTTTTTTTCAGTTCGTCAGTCCTCTGGACGATTGGTGAAAAGGCCTTGATGTTCTTGGTAACCTTGGCAATTAACCAACAGTCCTATAGCAAATCTAGTGCTCAACTACATGGTGGTACTTCTCTTTGAAGTATCCCCCCGCTCAAAAAGCTTCAATGGATTCCTTTTATAGCGCTCCGCTCCTCCATCTCCCCCCCCCCCCCCCCCCAAATCTTGGAAAGTCTTAAGCTTGCTTTACTATTGTGCCTCTGATTTCCCTTTATCATTCTCCCGTAGTGAGAGTTTGAGCTAATTCAGCCCCTTCTCTTCACCAACCAGCGTCTCAGCTCATCTAAATTTCTTGTACTTTTCAAGAAGTCGTCAAGCCTCATTTCTCTCCCCGTCGCCTTCTTGAGGGGGCATCATCTAAGTCTAGTCTCTCCTCTTCTTATCCGAGACTGGGGCAACCTTGTTGCTAAAACATCTTCCTCGTGTCGTCTTCATTCAAACTTCTTTGAAATAGTGTTGTCTTAACACTATGTCAAAGAGGAGCAAAATGTAGACACCTAAATTTGATTACACTATTTTAGTAATCCTATTTAGTTATCTAAAAAGGCATCATTAATTAAATTCTTATTTAATTAATCCTTTTCCATCCCTAGTTGATTAATTTAATTAATCATCTATAGTCCTAATTGATAAATCAAATAATCTATTATTTATCAATTAAATCCTTTTCTCCTATCTAATTCCAAAAATCCCCATTTATTAAATAAATCTATTTGATAAATAAAATCCTCAAATTCAAAAACCCCTAACCTATCTCTAATCCTCCATTTAGCCTAATCCACCCCATCCACCCATACTAACCAAGCTTAGCCACTAACTCACCCACCCTCATTAATGCCATCCACTTGCACATCTCTAACATCCCTAATCTAATCCTAAACCCAAGCCTAATCCACTCCCTAATGTTGTCATATTCCTTAAACAAGTTTAAGACTTTCCTAATCCAAACCAAAGTCTCCCCTCAAAAAAACCAACCACTAAGTCATGAGTGCTCTTACAAAACATAAAGACTCTTACAAGCCCACTCATGACTCTTACACCCATCTTCCACACTCTTCCCTCTTCCACACTCATTCCTCTTACATCCCTCTTACATACTCAACCCCACCCATCATGACCTTAACCAACCCTTAACTCTACCCTCTCACACTCATCCTCCTTGTGACAAGTGTCACCTTCCCATTGGTGTTAAACAATCACAATTCATGTGCTCCCCTTTGAGTGCATCTTAGCCCTCCTTAAGCCTTCATCCATCCTTGCATCTAAGCCCTCCATCTCTCTACCCCTTAGCCTATAAATTGAATCCCATCCCAAGCCATTTCATCAACAATCTTTGAGCTAAAGTTACCATGCTATTTTGAGAACCAAAGCCATCAACCATACCCTTATAATGCCAAATTGAGAGCTCACAAAGCTACCAATTTGCCATTACCCATCTCCATTGAAGCAGCTTTTGAGCATCTTTGAGCATACATCCACAGCAAAAGGACACATCTACAGAATCAAGAAAGCATGGAGTGCTTTTTCTTGTGAGGTTTGCACTTCTTGTTTTCTTCCTTTGTCTAAGCATATATGTGAATTTAGTTTTTGGTTTGTGAATGTTTACTTCATTTGTTAATGTTCTTTGCATACTGATTCTGGTTCTACAAGCACATGAAGGAATTGCTACAGTAACTTGGCACATGAAGGAAACTGGACTGTTAGGCACATGAAGGAACTACTAGGCACATGAAGGACTGCTAGTCACATGAAGGAACTAAAAAATGAACAAAATTAGTAGGATAACAAGGTAACCCAGGATGCTCCTACATCAAAAAACTGGGGTTGAAAGAAATGATTCTCCTAAATCATTGAGATGTCCCAACCTGAGCTGAATCCAACTCAAATTGAGATATCCATGAAGCATCTTCAATAGGTCTTTTCTTCCACTTCACCAAATATTCATAGTAATCTTTTCCTCTTGTACTCTTTCCAACTCTTTGATGCAATATCTATTTAACTTCTTCAATCTACTTCTTAGGATAATCATCTGATAAAACAACTTCATCCTCTAACTCATGATACTTATAAAAATTAGAAATATTGAATATAGGAGATATATCCATGTCATCAGGTAACTCAACTTCATAAGCATTACCACCATCAAACTTCTTCAAGATCTTACAAGGTCCAAATTTCTTCATCTTCAGCTTACTGTATGTTCCAACTAGGAATCTTCCTTTCTTGAGATGAACCATCACCTCATCACCAACTTGAAAATCATTGTGTCTTCTAGACTAATTAGCGTTCTCCTTATACTTCTAATTACTTTTCTCCAACCTCAAATTTGCTTCCTTATGTAAAGACTCCATAAAATCAGCAAATTCTTCTCCTACAACACTTTTCTTTTCTTCACCAACAACGTCTCTCAAATCTAATATACCTCTAGGATGCATTCCAGTAACAATCTCAAAAGGTGTCTTCCCTATACTCCTATTCACAAAATTATTATATGCAAATTTAGTTTGTGCCAATACCAAACATCTTAGAAAATTTCCTAAGCTTCTATTCACCACCTTTGTCTATCCATCTATTTGTGGATGGAATGTAAAAATAAACTTCGATTTAGTACCCATCTTCTTCCACAAAGTCTTTGAAAAGTAATCAACAAACTTACTATCTCTGTCAGAAATAATACTTCTTGGTAATCCATGCAATCTTACAATCTCTTTAAAGAAAAGTTTAGCAACATGCTCAGCATTTGATGTCTTCTAACATGGTATGAAATGAGCCATCTTAGAAAATTTGTCCACTACAACAAATATGGAATCATAACCTTTCACTATCTTAGGCAATCCAAGGAAAAAATCCATACTAATGTCAGTCCAAGGTTTCTCAGGGATAGTAATAGGTGTATACAAACTAGTATTTTGACTCACCCCTTTTGCAACTTGACAAACTCCAAAACTCTTTACAAATTTTTGAACATCCTTATACATTTTTGGCCAATAATAATTCTACTTCAGCAAACTCAATGTCTTATCAATTCCAAAATGTCCAGCTAATCCATCACTATGCTTTTTCTTAATTAGATTCAACCTCATAGGACTTCTAGGAATGCACAACTGAATACTTTTGAACAACATACCTTCTTGAATGAAATATTCATCATACTTACTTATGTGGTCTGTTAGATTTGGTGCTCTACTCTCTCTCCATGCCTTAGAAAAATCAGAGTCAGCATCATATAACTCTTTCATCTCATCAAAACCAAGAAATTCAACCTTCATTTTAGTCAAAAAAGAACATCTTCTACTCAATGCATTAGTAACTCTATTAGTAACTCTACTCTTATGCTTGATCACAAATATAAAACTCTGCAAGTACTCAACCCACTTCATATGTCTTTGATTCAATTTATGTTGACTTCCCAAAGTATACAGCACAAACTCCTTAGGAATCAAACAATGTCTTGACTTCTTCAATGCTTGAACAATAGCATTAAACTCTTGATCATACATAGAATATTTCTTTTTAGCATCATTCAACTTTTCACTAAAGAAAGCAACAAGCTTACCTTCTTGACTTAATACAACTCCTATTGCATTACCACTTGCATCACATTCAACTTGAAATACTTTGTTGAAATTAGGCAAAGCCAGTACAGGTAATTCAGCAACCTTTTGTTTCAAAGTCTCAAAACTCTTATCAGCTCCATGTGTCCACTTGAATTCCTTTTTATCTCCCCTCATTGTTTTAGTCATAGCATTACAAACAACACTGAAATTCTATATAAACTTTCTATAAAAACTAGCCAAACCATGAAATGATCTTACCACACTCACATTCTCAAGTGTAGGCCATTCCAAAATTGCTTTAACTTTCTCAGGATCCATCTTCAAACCATCAGTTGAAATCACAAATCCCAGATACACAATCTCTTATTGCATAAAAGAACACTTTTTTAGATTAATCAGCAACCTTTCCTCTTTCAATCTCTATAATACTTGTCTAATATGCTCAAAATGTTCTTCCTTAGTTTTACTAAATATCAGAATATCATCCAAATAAACAATCACAAGCTTACCCAAGAATCTTTTCAAAACTTCATTCATCAACCTCATGAAAGTACTAGGTGCATTAGTCAAACCAAAAGGCATAACCAACCATTCATACAGACCATCTTTTGTCTTGAAAGTAGTCTTCCATTCATCACCTTCTCTGATTCTAATCTGATGATAGCCACTCTTCAAATAAATCTTGGTAAAATACTTTGCTCCACTCAAAAAATCTATTATGTCATCCATCCTCAGCATAGGAAACCTATATTTTATTGTTATCTTGTTAATGACTCTAGAATTAGTACACATTCTCCATTCTCCATTCTTTTTGGGTGCTAATATAGTAGGTACAACACATGGACTCAAGCTTTCTCTGATCAAACCTTTTTGCAACAACTCATGCACTTGTCTATTAAGTTCTTCATTCTCTGCAAGTGTCAATCTATATGGTGCTTTGTTTGGCAAGCTAGCTCTAGGAATCAGATCCATACAATTACTTATACTTCTTACTAAAGGTAAATCATCAAGGATATCATCAGCAATAATGTCTTTATACTCATTTAGCAATTTTGTAATTTCTACTAGCACTTGGCTATCACTACTATCTTCTACTACTCAGTCATTACTACCAACACTCGATCCTCTAGGAACTATGGCAAAATAGACTTGATTCCTTTTCATTTCCTTTTCAAGTTGTTTCCCATTAACCATGCAAATTTTTACAGTAGTATAATTAACCTCATTTGGACTTTCAATCAAAGGTAGCAATGTTTGTTTCTTCCCATTTATGCAAAGAGTATATTGGTTCAATCTTTCGTCATGTACAACATATCTATCATATTGCCAAGGTCTACCCAACAAAATATGACAACAATCCATGAGCATAATATCACACAAAACTTCATCAATGTAATGTCCAATTTTAAACTTTACAAGGCATTGCTCACTTACCAATATCTTATGCTCATCTTTGATCCATGAAACATGATAGGGTTTGGGATGTTTCAGCCTCTATAATTGCAACTTTGTAACCAGATCCTCTGATGCTAGATTTGTAGAACTTCTACTGTCAACTATCAATTTGTAGCATTTTCCAGCCATCTTACATCTTGTCTTGAAAAGACTTCTCCTTAAAATAGGTTCCTCATCACTTCCCTTATTACATAAGTTTCTTCTCACCATCAAATTTTCTCCAGCCTTAGGTCCACTTTTTGAACCCTCATCATCTTCTTGAATCACAATATTTCTGTTACCATGCCTACTTTCAGAGGATCTACATTCAAAATATTTATGCCCTTCTTTGCCACATCTAAAACAATTACCATGAAATCCACCTCTAGAATAAGAATTACCTCTTCCTCGATAAGAACTAGTGACTCCTCGATAAGAATTACCACTTTTCCATTTGGTCTTGCCTTTGTCATCATTCTTCTATTCATATTTTCCTTTATCCTACATAAAACTTTTAGATCTGCCACCTTCACCAAAGATCTACCTCTGCCTCTCTGAAATCTGCCACCTCTACCTCTTTGTCTTTGTTCATGCTTCTTTATCAATATCTCCTCAGGCTTCAAGGCATATTGGTATGCTTCTTCCACACTTTCCAACTTCACAAAAATTATTTCATCTTGAATTCTAGATCTCAATCCTCTAATGTACCTTGCAATTTTATCAACATCATCATCCACATGTTCAAATCTAATGTCCAATCTATAGAATTCCTTAATATACTCTTGCATAGACATGTCTTTTTGCTTCAAATTTTGCATCTTTCTTAACAAGCTAACTTGGTAATAAATAAGAAGGAATTTTTTCTTTACCTTGTTCACCATTTTTGGCCAACTTTTGATCTTCTCCTTTCCTCTCCTTTGTCTATCAATTTGAAAGTGCTCCCACCATAGTGATGCATGGCCTTTTAGCCTAGTGACTGTAATATTCACCTTTCTGTTATCAAGAGTGTTTTCATACTCAAAGAACTTCTCCATATCAGAGATCCAATCCAACATAGCATTGGTGTCCAATTTTCCATCATAAAGAACAACTTCTATAGCAGGCTTTGAATTTTCCCTAGAAAAAACTTGCAACAATATTTCCTCATCTTGATCTTCTTTAGGTTCTAGATTATGGTTTGGTGTTACTGCTTCATCATCACTTACATCATCAAGATGTACTCCTCTCCTCTAGGCTATCTCCATAGCATCTAATCTGGATACAATTTGTCTCAACTAATCCAATATAGCATCATCAACATTTCTTCTATCATGAACCATCTTTACAAATCAAGTTCCTGCAAGATTGTAACCCTCTACAAGTTATAGGTCAAATCCACATATCTACCACCCTACAACCAAATCTGAATCAGGGTTCTACATGATCCAATCTCCACAAGGATGAACCTCAAGCTCTAATACCAACTAACATAGACAAAGGGGGTGAATAAATAGGACCAAAGGCTCACTCAGCTATCCAAACCACCCTACAAGAGTTAACACAATAGAAGCAAGCACAAGGAATAACAACCAAAGGAGGAAGAAGAGAGAATAATTTTATTTATTCATCAAAATATCTTCATACATGCTCAATTGTAAGGCCTTCTAGGTTATGGCCAATTACAATGCATTCATATACAAAGATCCAATAGCAAATTTGCACCTTCAGTTCTACTCTCAAATCCTCTTCTCTTAAACTTGCCTTACTCTAAGCCTGAACACTCTATGTATACTTGCCAAAATGGCTTACAAATCATTATAGAACATTACATAAGAGGAAGTTCAACCCAACAATGATCTGGACTCATCCCAAGAAAAGATCTTAACATAAATATCACAAATGAAATAAATCCCAAAAATCAACCCATAGAAATCACATCCAATTACTGGCACTCGACATACACTGGATAACTCAACACATGAAGGAAGACTTGGTATACACTGAGTAACTTGGCACATGAAGAAATACTGAGCATACACTAAGTAACTCAACACATGAAGAGTCACTCAGCATACACTGGGTAACTCGGCACATGAAGGAATTGCTACAATAACTTGGCACATGAAGGAATTGCTACAGTAACTTGGCACATGAAGGAAATAGGATTGATAGGCACATGAGGAAAATTGGATTTCTATGCACATGAAGAAAATTGGGTTGCTAGGCACATGAAGGAATTGCTAGGCACATGAAGGACTGTTAGGCACATGAAGGAAAAACTAGGCACATGAAGGACTACTAGGCACATGAAGAAACTGCTAGGCACATGAAGGAACTACTAGGTACATGAAGAAACTACTAGGCACATGAAGAAACTACTAGGCACATGAATGATATTCTTGGGAGGATAATTCATTTGAATGATCTTCATGAAAATTTTTGGAATTTTCCAAAAATAGCTACAAACTTTTATCATCTTCAAATACTTGTCAAGATTCAATATTATTAGGCATAGAAGGTTTGTACAAAATTCATACTTGATACCTCTTATCATTGAATTCTAGGTGATGAAGTAGTAAGGAGGCAAAAACTACCAATGAATTTTCCTTAGAATTCATCTCCTTTGGTACTGATTTAATTGAGAATGTGTCTAACCCTTCGATCTCACCCCATACCTTATTTTTGTAGTTTTTTAACTTATGAATTTTAACAAAATATTTTGTTGTTAATATTTTTGAATTATAGCTTGAACACCATGGGTTTGGGTTCTCCCTTAGGTGATATCAACACCATCCCTACACCGGATCCAAATGAGGAAAAACTCCCATTGAATTCCAACGTCCAGTTCAACAATATTTCTTCTTCTTCAACAAAAGTTTGGTTTTCCCATTATTTTCCATTTTGGTCATCTATGACATCTTCAGTAAATAACATGTAATTATCAAATTCTAATTCTTGGTAAAGGATTTGAGCTTTGGTATCACCTGACTTCAAAACCGTAAACTTGGATTTTTCTTCAGGTTCCAATTTCAATTTCTTGCTTCCTATGGGTATTATCACCTAAGACCAATCCAATTTTATTTCTCCTCCTAAGTCTCTACAAAAACTTCTACTCAAAAGTAAAACATTGCTAGTTAGAATGTCTGCAACCAGGATAGTCAGTAGTAACATCTTTGATTTACCCAAGCAGTGGGACTTGTTTGGCATCCATGGAGTAACACCTACTGTGAACCTTAGTAAGAGTAAGACCTAGAGCCTTAGCCATAAGGTGGGACATCACATTATCTGAAGCACCCAAACCAATATTAAAATTACTTAATTTACACCTATTTATGTACAATGAGACATAAAATGGGTCAAGTATCTAACTAAGAAAGGTTGCCAAAATTGTGGATTCTTCTTGATCAAAATGATTAGATGCCAACGACTCACCTTCCTCTATAGTCATAAAATTATGATTCAAGTTTATATCATCTCCTTTGCAATGAATACCAATATTTTTAATTGAAAAGGATATGATTTTAAGTAATCTATAGGGAAATTTTGAATTTTGGAGTCTTTATAGAATAGAATAAAATAATAAGATATTTTTTCCTTACCTAACTAGGGAATCTTGGCTCCTTGATTGAAATTACTAGCACAGGAAGGAGAAGCATCATTACCACCCAAAAAATGACCATAAATCTAGTTTTTTATTTTTTTGACTTCTAGTTAGAATTTATACAAGGTCCCATCAATAGTAGCATAGCATTCACCTTGCCCTTCTGAGTCTAACTCATACTATAAAAATAAATTTCTAGAGTCACCATTCAAATACAAGTCGGACTCAGAACCAAAAGTTACAACACTGAGCTTGTTAGTGGATAGAAATTGCATTATACAAGTTGTTTTAGGATAACTTTCATTATCACAGTCTATTTTTAAATGGAAAATACACATATTCTCCTTTTTGGGTGCGGCTTTAATAGCCAGTCTCTCTTGTAGAAAAGTAAGTTCTAGAGTTTTCCCATCAATATTCCTCCCGAGTTAGTTTTGGATGTTTTGTTACTAGTACTTGCCTTCATTTGGAACTCTCGTTTCCACTGTCTAGTAGAGATTATGGCATCTTCTAATTCAACTATCTTCTTCTAAGTGTCCCCCAAATATATGGGATGAGATCTCCTTAGATCATAATTATTATCTAGTGGCATAACACTTATGAAGAATGTTTTTAGATTACCTACAATAGGTATGTCAGTAGTAGGGATTCTACTAGTGATCTTTTTGAAGTTAGCAACAAAATCCCTCATACTTACAGAGGCTTGCTTCTTTATAGGTGTCAATTGTACCAATAGAACGTGTTCATCTTCTATGGTTTTTAATCTTGTCTCAAAATTCATTTTCATCATAGCCAAAATAAATAATTGAGGCATCATCCAAATGATAAATCCAATCTTTTGTGCTTTCTATTAATGTTTCTACAAATAGTATAATGCATACATCTTCATGTGCTAATGGGTTCTTGTGAAAAAGACTTTAATGTATTTGTTAGTAGTAACCTTCCTGTTACCTAAAAACTTGGGGAAGTTCTTTCTTGAACCAGATGAAAGTAGATAGTATACTATGAGTTGCGACGGACCAGTTACTAAGGCCTAGAGAGCAGCCATAATTGTCCTAGCAAAGTATGGTGGAAATTTGATAAATGAAGGAGAAGCCACTCCATGTAAAGACAATACTTGACAAGTAGTGTATGATGGGGTTTTATTTCTAGGGGTGAAGATGGCCTGCTCCTACTCTTCTTATCACCCTTTCATTGAGGTGCTTCTAGGATGGGAAATCCAATTTCTTCAAGCTTTTCAAAAATAGGGTCTTGCCCACCTTGATCTTTGGTACTCCTAGGGAATCTTCCTTTGTCCAGGGTGTAAAATTAATTTTCTCTTCGAGCTTCATGCTCTGCTCACCTTTGTTCTCTTTGAAGCTCTTTCCTCTAAATAGCCTTTTCTCATGCTTCATCTCTAGCTTCTTCTTCTTCAAGCACTTGGCTAGTGTTTCACTTGTGTTCTACATTACTTCTATACCTCCAAAAAAATGTATTCAGGGATAAGATGATATATTCCTAGTCATCTTGGAGTCCAAGGTTAGGTTAGAGTATGGGAAATATGTTCTCATGAGGTAGCACCATCTTTCTTCATGCTATAACTCTTCTAGTCTAGTGATTGTTCTTCTCCCTAGTAGAGTTTCCAAAAATATGTTGGTAAATAGATTGTTCTTTTTTAAATAACTCTCTAAATGCCCAATATCTATAAATAATGACTGATTACAATAGTTGGGAAATCATAACTAAACAACTAATTTCCCTCTAAATTTATAGGTATAGCTCCCTTGAGTTTGTGATTTGCAATGAATTTTTTTGTTTATAAATCTAAGATGGGGTTTGTTCATGACCAAAGAACAAAAGAGGAAAACCAAGTTAGGCCTGGATAGGAAATAACTCAAGCTAGAATTTGGGTCACAATACTAACCAAATCTATGAACACACATATCTTATGAACCCACAAAATTTGGTGATGTGATAAGGGATTCTATTTTTATGAATTAGATACTTAACATAATGCTTTTAACTCTAAAATGTAAGAAACTAACTTCAGAAACAATAGTAAAAAATCCTCTTTCAACCTCTAACAATACTAGGATTATCTTTAATTTTTTGTATTAAAATAGGGGAACAAAGCTCTATTTTTTCATCAGTTTAATTCAACTCAAAGGGAAGTTTCTAACTAAAACATGCAATAGAATAGTAAATAATTGATATAAAATGCATTCAGTTTGTCTCTACAATCTAAAGCATTTCACACCAAAATTTAGTTGACCTTTCATTAATATTTCCATCAAGTACATATAGGATTCTGAGATGAACCATTATAAAAAGTAGTTGAATCAGTTCATCTTCTCAAAAATGATAAATAGAAAGAAGCCAATTATCAGTTACAATTTCTTATAAGAATACAAAAGAGCTAGAGAAATATTATTTTTGTTTCATCCCCTTTTCAAATTTCACCTTATAGGCCTTGGTAATGATGATGATTGGAATGAGCTCCTCATGTCTTTTGACATGGATGTTAGTGTATCTGATAAGACACTTCGAGTGTTTTGTAGCTGAATCTTTGATTACATCTAACTACTCTTTCATTTCCTCTGTTGCTACCTGTATACATTCACTGAACCATTAGAGGTCTAACACTCTGTCATAAGGACTAGTAGATCTCTATATTAATTTATCCAAGTAGCTGGAGAAAGCCTTTTTCATAATGAGGACTCCTACCACTCCTTTCCCTTGTCCATTTGTTTGGGATTTAGTGTGTATACCTTTTAGAAACTTGTAACATTTGTCTTTCTCATGTTTAACTTTTCTTTCTATCTTCTACAACCCTTCTTCTATTGAAGAAATCGTGTCATCTTTGAATTACAAGCTCTGTTTCCATTCAATCAAAGGCTTGTCTCCTTTATATAGAATCTTGGCTTCAACTACTTCTTTGGCCTTCATGTGGATGATCATATGCAAGAGAGAGATGCAATCTTCACATTTTTCCTTTTTTGCTAACAGAGTTTCCCAGTTAGCTAGGATGTTATCCTTTTCTATCTCAAGCCTCAATACTACATTACCAAGTTGACCTATGTCTATAGTTTTGGGATGAATGGTAGGTGGTATTCCCCAAAATGCTTGCTAACAAGGAAACTAATTTCCAAATGAAGCAATTGAGCTCATGGATCTCTACCTTCAACTTGACCTTGGCAAGCTTTAGATCTTCAAGCTCTTCTTCCATCACTTCATTAGTTTCTATCCATAAACACACTTTGGTATCATGCCTAACTTGTCCTAGATCCAAAGACTATAACTGGAAGTCAGCTATAGTTAGGTCCTTGATCCTGCCTTCTTTAGTGGGCTCAAAAATCTCCATGGTTAGGTGCCCCATATCTAGATCTCGATCAAGGATGGAAAAATTCTTCATCTTCTTCTCTTTGCTCAATGTCTGCCCATAGTGGATGGCTAGAGACAAAGTCTCTTTGTTAAAAACCCCATCTTCTATCATCTTCCTCTTTTTGTCCAAAGTATTTTTGATCCATGACTCAATGTTGATTACTTTAGATGCAGTCCCTAGTGTATCTACATTAAACATCTTTCTCCTAGTGGGAGTAAAGGCCTTTGAAGATGAGGAGAAAAGATTTCTTGGAGCAAGGGAAATGAATTTTAGAGCTTCATTAACCTTCTCTGCTTTAGATTCTTTCTTCACCACTTCATCTAACTCAATAGATTCACTTTCACTACTCTTGCCATCTCCAAGGTCAACTACTTGTATTTGAGGACTACTTGGTAAGAGAAATGTTTCACTTATAGATGGGATTGGGTTTCATTAGGATTGCAAAACCACTATAACTATGGTGTCTTTTTGTTCTTTGACCTTCTTCTTTTTTAGCTTCTATCTATGTTCCTATCATAGGCACTAAACCCTCTTGACAAGTTTTGGTTAATGGGATATTGTTGTTAGGAGGTCTATCACCTTCACTAGCTGGTTGAGTTGGGCCTTGAGTGAGTGATGGAGTTGTGCGTGAAGTGCCACTAGGGTAAGATGATGTTGTAGCTATGTAGGGGGTACATTGGGTGGATGCAACTTTACTTCTTTTCTTTTATGTCATAGTCCACTCAACCCACTTCTCAATCCCCTTATAGATTCTTACCATCATCACATCTAGGTCCTATATGATCTCCCTAACCAATTTAGATCTTATAGGGATATTCCTTAATTTGGTCAAGTAAGTCATGATGTACATATTTTCACTATCATCCTTAACCCCATCCACATATATATTTACTTTGTATAGCTTAACTTGATCTACTATCAATATTGCAAAAGCACAATCATAGCTTTCAATGGTCTTCACTTGTGTTGACATGCTTTATTACACTCCCAACTTGTAGGACATCTTTAGCATATATGTTAGAGTTGAACATAGGTCTCAAGACCTTGTATGTATCTAGCTTGTACTTCTTCTCAAAAACCTTCATTATATTCTTAGCACTAGACTAGATGTCACAACTGAATGCTCCAACCTTTGTATGGAACTCATACCCTTTCTTCTTCAAACTACCACTCAAGACATTCACCTATAGAGCTTGTTGTATGGTCCCTTCCAAAACTATTATATCATTTAGATATCTTGGTGGCTTTAGAGGAAATTTTTTTGAAAGCTACAAGACATAAATAAGAAAAAGATGAAAACTGGATAAAATAATAACCAAATTGATTGATGGTGGCAATGGCTTCATGGGAGAATCTTTTTTTGGGGAACGCTTGCAATTCCTTACAAATTCTCATAGTAAAAATTTCATTCACTCTTGCATATTCTACATAATATTATGTATCTGAAGGCACGAGTAAAATTTATAGGACTTGACATATCTGCTAAATCATCTAGGCATGGGAGATCAAGCCATAATTGCAAAGAAGCTAGCATATAAATCAGGAACAAAGACATATAAAATGAATTGTAAAAGTTGGTCGCTTGGAGGGCATTGGATAGAATCTCACTTACCTCTTGTGTCCAATCAATATACTGTGTATCTGAACATATAACTTGAACCAAGCAAAAGTATTGTTCAACAAAATTTAGGGCTTTAGTTTCACCTCTCAATCTATGTAGAAGAATCAAAATGATTATTATATTTAGTTCGAGGTTGGATCTAAACAAAATTTTTGGGGACTTTTCTCTTGTCACTTTGTGGCTTCTGGAACCATGTTTGCATAATCTACTTCCTCTAGATCATCTTCTTCATCAAGAATTCTAAAATGGCTCCACTGATAGTTAGGTTAGAAAAATCCTCCCATTTTGGCACAAAGAGGAAATTCACGATCATATGCTTGGTTTCTATATTGTAATGGTTAATACATTCATAAATGAGCTTTGGGGTTTGAACTACAACCAAAAAACTAGTAGCTTCAACCAAACCACATCCTCAAAGCTTCTCAATGATAAGATGGATGCATTTAGACTTTACCCTCTTTTGGAAGCTTTCCATATCATAGAAATAGAGGGATGTGTCTATGAAGTTCTACAGTTGAGACTTGATGCCAGTCAAACCATCAAAACCTATGAACTTGGTGGCCATAGCTTACAAATAGCAATTTGAATCAAAAGGTGAATAAGACAAAAAAAAAATTATGATTAATGGCATTCAAAATCTATGCACTTTAATATAAATAAAGAATTAAGGAAACAAAGTAGCTACAAAAATACCTGTTAAAAGTAAATGAAAAGGTTCAATGAATATTTCAAAGTCTTTTCACTATTTTTTTGGTTTTAATGATAACTTTATATCGACTTGTTATTTACTTTTCCATTTTTCATCAGTTTCAAAAAATTGCCGATAGGGTACTTTGTTGATGAAAATCAGCCAAGTGAGATCCTAATAATATCTTCTTTCTGCAACAATTCATTTCATTCCAATATCATCTTAACATGTACTAGGTTCAACATGGGAGTCAAATTTTACCTTCTAACTTGATTTCTCTACATAATCAAGAAATTGCCTTCATGGGTTGGAACCCACCGAGGAGAAGACAATTTCCATTTTTTTGCCAATGCTTCCTTATTGGTGAAATATCTTATAAATGCATTTCTAATTATTAAAAATTCTTAGTAAAATTACATGGATCAACTTGGATATCACTTACCATCTTGTATTTCACTTATATCTATTTTGGGAAAAATTGTCTTCATGTTTTGAAAACCTGCCAAAGAGAAGATTGTAAGAGTTTGCCTTAGGGAAAAATTGACCCAAGATCAAGGAACTCAAACACAAGCACAACAGTAGACCAAAAAGAGTATGATCAGAAAATTGATATGTATTCTTTCCATATGAAAGTACACTAGGAGTGTCAGTATATAAACGTCTCTAGAATGCTTCTACAATGCATAAGAATCAGCAACATGATAAGTCATACAACTAGGCACATATCCACCAAATATGGGTTATCCCCATTAAGCATAGAAGTAAGTGCAATGATGAGAGGATAAGCCTACAAAGGTGTAGCATGAAAATTTATGTTGTAGACACCATGTGCTAAATTAGGAGTGTGAATAATTGTGCTGTCTACATGACAACTTAGTTAATGATGCAAACTCTAGTGTTGTAGATACCATGTGTTCAATTAGAGTTTCTTACTTCTGTGTTGTCAACATGACAACTCATGAAAGTACACAAAATCCTAGGTGTTTCACTAAATAAATAATAAAATAATGCAATATAATAAAATAATGCATTAACCTAAGTAAATTTAAGTAAAGTGTAAATAGTGAATATGTGTTTGCACCAACACCCCCCCTTAAGTGCAACTTAGAGGAATGTCCTTAAGCTTACAAAACTAGGATGAAATGGATGATGGGTCTTGGCTACTAGGCCATTTCAGGTACCCATGTACGTAATGAAATGCAATCTCTCATAAAATGGAGAAAGAGGGAAAACCTCATGGGAAAAACCCTCCCCCAAAAAGAGAGATGAAAAGACAAGATGCATGGATGGATGGAGTAATCAAGACCCCCCCATAAGAAAGAAGAGGAAGAGAGACAAGATAGTCCCCCCCTCCCCCCAAATAAAGAATGTTGATCAATAAAAGCTACTTCAAGATAGAAGCTAGTCCATGAATGTTGAATGATGTTCCTCCCCTTTGGAAGAAACAATGGCAAAGGTACAATCCCAAAGATATGTGGTAGTCCTAAAACTTGCTCAAGTGTCCCTATGTCAATGCTAATGGTTTCACTTCCAAAAGTGCTGAAAAGAATGAATGCAAATCTGGAAAGGATGTATGTAGAACTTGTTCCAAAGAACTATCTATCTCCTCAACTGATAAAGAAACCTCCTACAACTACTATACATAAGGATCCACAATCATGTCAACCTATGAAGATTGATCATGTAGAAAATGGACATGAGGATCAGAGTGAGCCCTCACAACAACTATAGAAGGATCATCTTCATCAAAGAGAAGATGTGAATCATCAAGGTTTTCTCCCAAGTTTGCTATGTGTGACTTCATGAACAAACCTACAATGTCTATCATGTAGTCATCCCTTATTGTTGGAGCTAGAAGACAAGATGTAAGCTATTGTGCTAGATCTATCACCGTGGCAATGTATACATGTGGATGATGTTGATGTCGTGACTTCTCACTACAACTATCGATAGAACCCCATGTATCTAAATCTATTGAAGTACTATTGCTGGTGTCACTATCAATTTTCATAATGTATGAAGTGCAAAGAGGAGTAGAGGATAAGCTAGGTGGATTTTCCTCAAAGTGTACATCCTTCTCACAAATATCTCATGAGTCTTAGGATCCATAAGGATGTATGCCTTAACACCGTCTTCATATCTGATGAAAGTACAAAACCTACATGGTAGTGCCTTACATCCCCTGGAAGATAGGTTTGCCCATGTTGGATAATTGAAGACTCTAAAGTGACTCACAACTAGTTTTCTACCACACCATACCTTAAAAAGAGTCCTCCCATCTAAGGCATTATGAGGAGACCTATTAAGTATGTGAGTGGCACTACTGATAGCTTTGACTTCAAGTGTTGGATCAAGAGACTTGGCTTGTATCATACAACTTGCCATGGACTTAAGAGTTATAATACTCAGTGCTACAACATCTATCTTGTGCAAACTAAATGCTAGTGGATTTTGAAGATCAACTCCATCAAGTTTGCAAAAGTCTTTAAGTCTTCTATCCACATATCTACTTTCATTATCCATCTAAAGAACCTTGATGGCTTTCCTTGATTTCTATTCAACATGGCTCTAAATGGCTCAAAGCTTATCCAACACTTTATTCTTTTAAGGAAGGAAGTAGACCCATGTGAAGTGTGAAAAGTCATCAATGAAAGTAAGGATGTAGCGGCCTTGGCTAACTGATGTCACTGTAAAAGGTGCTACTATTACAATGTGAACTAACTAAAGAACAACTGGAGCTCTTGAAGAAATCCCTTTATCAAACTTCTCCTCTAGATGCATATCCACTGAACATGATGAACACTCACCCTTAGAAAATTTGATGTTAGGTAGACCTTTAACCATGTTTTTGGAGCAAAGTTGTTGAACATTGCGGAAGGCAAGATGACCATACCGTTCATGCCATAATTTGGCTTGTGTATTAGATTGAGTTAACAAGGCTTGTGAAAGAGACTTAGGCACAAAGTGGGAGAAGGAATAAAGTCCCTTGTCATGATTGACTTTCCCCACTACAACCAAAGAATCATCTTTAAGACTGCATACCATCATTGAATTTGGAAGGAACTCAACTTTATTGCCATCTCCAAGGTGATTGATTTGGTAAATTGAGAGGAGATTAGAGCTCAAGTTAGGAACATAGAGAATGTCTTTGAATTCCTCATTTTCTAGCTCCACATGTCCTTTCCCTTCAACTTCCATTTTGGTATCATCTCCCACAAATATGTGCAATACCTATGATTTCTTCAATGAAGAAAAGTCTCCCTTTGAAGATCCCATATGATAGGAGGCACCTAAGTCAAGAATCCATTTTGTTGAAGAACTTGTATTTGCCATAAGTGCTTACCCTTTTCCTTTTGAAGTGAGTGGAGTTGTATCCTTGGAAGTACCTGGCACTTGAATTTTTTTCTTCTTGAGTAGGTTTTGTAACTCATTGATTCTCTTAATCTTTCAATGATGCTCATCATGATTTGGTTTCTTGAAATATGCACAAAAAAGTTTGTCCTTCCTTTCATTATTTCCCTTCTTGTTGGAAGAAGAATTGCCTTGCTATGAGGAGGATTGTTGTGTCTCAGATTGTGATTTCTACTTCCACTACTTCTTCTTATTTTTGTTAGAACCTTTTCCTCCTTGACTTGATTGGTTCTCATCACTAGCCACCAATGCTTCTATCTTTGATGTCATGAGAAGTCCCAAATGTATCAAGTGATATTGTTCAAGAATCAACATCTTTGCAAAAGCATCAAAAGTAGGCTTCTAGAAAGCACTTACCATGGTTAACCTATGAGTATTATAACTCAAAACAAAGGAAGCATACTCTAAAGGTAGCCTCTTTAGGATGTGATGAATCAACTTTTCATCCTTCATGGGATTTTCACAATCTTTAAGTAGTGCGAGCTAAACTCATTGGCTTTGTTGATATAATCTTGAATTATGTCAAAGCTCTTTGGATACAAAAGAAGTAGATCATCCTCAATCTAGAAACTCTTTTCCTCATCCACCTTACCATACAATGCTTCAAGTTTTTCCCATTCAGGTTTGGATTCCTTGAAACTAAAAATGTGGAAGAAGAGATCTCTATGTACACAATTCTTGATAATTTCTAAATCTTGTTGGTCTTTTTTTTCCAATCAATGAGTGCTATATCATCGGTGGGTTTGGGAATTATACCATCAATGTAAAGACTTAAACCTTTTTCCATTAATCTACTCTATGTAATATCTTTCCATGTAGAATAATTATGTGAATTTAGAAGTGGACATTTAGGTGAACCCATGATGTAAAAAATTAAAAGAGACAAAAGAGAGACACAAAAACACAATACACACCCCCTTTTTCACTCAATCAAAAGACCCCCCCAAAAAAGATGCTTTTGGCACTTTATATGTAGTGTGTGTATAATAGGCCACTTGTCAAAATGCACAAATTGGACTTCTTTTTTGTTGTTTACAACTACCTTTTGAAGCCCAAATCTATCACTAAGCACTGTAGCTCATATGTACAACAATTCTGAAAAGTAATCAAAGCATTACAATGCAGAAAAGGCCCTACTTCTAAAAGTGATATTTTGTCCACACAACCCTACAATCTGATCACAAATCTAGAAATTAGACAAAAAATAATGCACTTTCAAAAAAAATGGAACTAGAAAATATGTCCAGATGAGCCTATACAAAGCATTTGAAGTTGAAAAATGAAGGATTGGACAGGTACAATGGCCAAAAAAAACAAATTTTGACAAATCCTTTCACCAAAACTAGAAAAAAAAACCATCACTAGAAAGTTTAGGAAATTTTACCCAAAATTAAAAAAAATTGCAGCTAATTTGGAGTCTGGATGATCGAGTTATGGCCTCTCAAATGATTGTCAAATTTAACCTTGTGTCTGACTAACATCAGTGAAAAAAGGCTCCTCTATTGATGCAGTTTTATAGTTCTAATAGGATGTATGGACTAACACGTGTCACCGTACAGATGTGCTAACCCAGTTATGTGGTGAGGACACTAAGGTGGCTGGTGGATGAGGTGGACACTTGTAGAGGGATCCACATGTCAGGCAAGAGTCAACGTGGGGGGCTGTCAACCTACCGCATGGCAATGTCTGCATGGATAGGGCATTCTATTTGGTTGTCGTATTGTAATTACAACACTTGCTATGTGTCCAGATGGGAGATCTTCAATGTCACTAGAAATTTTTTCTCAAATGTTGGGTTTCCAAATTGTAGGTGTCGCACAATATAAAATGGTTGCCAATGCTACAAAATAGGAGTTGTTGTCACTGCAAAACACATCACCACTAGTCAAGAGAACCATTAGCACCATTGGGATCCTTAAAAGTGGTCCAAAAATAAAAAATGGCCATCAGAGAAAGGTTGTTTGGGCCAAAAACTTTTTGATCGATTATGGTGGTCTATTTATGATGTCGAGTTAATTGGATTATAGTTCCACATTCAAAAGGAACTCATAGAAAATGGATTTTAAAACCTTCTTACCATGGTGAGTAACCCAAACAAAGCCACTGGTCTTTGAATGTAGCTTGTCATGAGTGGTGAACGTAGGTAGAATTTAGTTGTGATGCCAGAAACTAAGAAATTCGACCATTGTGAATTGCTGAGTAAAATAGGATTATTTCTACAGTTACAAAATAAAATATTCCATGTGGCATACAAGGCCCTATACAAAAAAAAATTCTCTATTAGGCTGCCTGGTCAAAAAAAAAATTCTCTATTAGGCTGCCTGGTCAAAAAAAAAATTGAAAAATTCTATCCAAAAAAATAGAGAAAAATTAAATAACAAATTGAAAATTAAGTTGCAGATCAAATAATGACCATACCTGAACTTGTAAATCAGGCCTTCAGGTGCCAATTTGAAAAAAATTTGCCTCACAATTGACTTTGGGCTAGGTTGGGTGAATTCATAGTCAATTTTCACCAAATCGACATTTCAAACACAATGGCAAGGTCTGTTCTGGCTATATATGCTCCCAATTTCTATGGTACTCCAAATTTGGGCTGAGGTGCATAAGCAACAAGATGGTCTTGAATGGCTATGTGAAGAGAAATTCTCCAAGAGCTCTGATACCATGTAAGAATTTTCCTTAGGGAAAAATTCACCCAAGATCAAGGAACTCAAGCACAAGCACAACAATAGACCAAAAAGAGTATTATTAAAATATCGATATGTATTCTTTCAATATGAAAGTACACTAGGAGTGCTAGTATATAAAGGCCTCTGGAATGCTTCTAGAGTGCATAAGAATCAGAAACATGATAAGTCATACAACCAAGCACATGTCCACCGGATATGGGTTATCCTCCATTAAGCACAAGAGTAAGTGTGATGATGAGAGGATAAGCCTGCAAAGGAGTAGCATGCAAATTTATGTTGTAGACACCATGTGCTAAATTAGAGTTGCTTACTGTTATTTTGTCAACATGACAACTCATGAAAGTATGCAAACTCCTAAGTGTCTCACTAAATAAATAATAAAATAATACAATATAATAGAATAATGCATTAACGTAAGTAAACTTAAGTAAAGTGTTAATAGTGAATATGTATTTACACCAACAAAGATGAATTAAGGTTTTTTGCCAAGGCTTCATACATGCATGCCAGTGAATCTAGGTTGTGCCTAGGAGTTTGATCTCATATTCAAATGCCAATTTACTTAGGAATCTATGACTTTTAAATATCTTTAAGCCAAATGAATCTTCAATTGGGCTTCTGCAAAGAATCAGCTTCATGGGCTAAAAATCCACCAAGGAGAATACAATGCGATATTTTTGCCAATGTCTTATTTTATCAGCCATGGGTATGGCATGAAGTCGCTTCACCCAACCGATGATTATTTCTAAAATCATAGCGATGGATTTTTACCTTGCTAATGTTGTAAAGACTTTCATAAAAATTTCAAGAGCACGAGAATGAAGTAGTGAGTATGATCCATCTGTAAATGAGTGAAAAATGATCTTCATTGGATTGGGTACTAAACCTACTAGGTGAATTATAAAGAAACAATAGCAATCCTCCCATCTTTGAAAATAGAGAAGGAATTTTGGGAAAATCTGATAAAGGTCGCCTAGCCTTTGGGAATCTAGACTTAGACTCAAACATTCACGGGAACAAAACTGACTTCATCTAAAACATGAAGAACTCACTTTACCCAGTAATTTGGAAAACAAAAGTGGGGCAACAATCTTGAGAAGAAATTTTGATGACATGAGAAAGAAAGAAGGTGAGAATATTGCACAATATTTTTTTTGAATCAAAGAAGTAGTGAATTCTATTAGAGGAGTTGGAGGATATATAACTGATAAAACTATGATAAGTAAGGTATTGAGGACTTTACTTCCTATGTATGCAATCAAAGTATCTAGTATTCAAGAACTAAGATGTACACCCAATAATGATTTGACCTTGCATAGTCTGATTGGTAGACTTACTATATTTAAATTATCAAATTTTGATAATTACTCCCCCATTAGTGTTGAATTTACATTCAAAACACAAGTAACCCTTGATGGATCTAAGAAAAAGAACAAAAGCAAGTACATAGCAAGTGACAGTGGATATGATGATGACCTTGATGGATCTTAAAAAAAGAACAAAAGGAAGTACCTAGCAAGTGATAGTGGATCTGATGATGACATTGATGAACTTGAAGCATTGTTGGCAAGAAGACTTCCTAGAGGAAAAGGAAGATATAAAGGTAAACTTCCTATTATCTTTTTTATGTGTAACAAAGTTGGTTATATTGTTACTAGATTCCCTAATAGAGATGACAAAGAGGAAAGGAAAGATTCAAGTACAAAGGAAAGAGAGATGATAGAAGAAGTAGAGACAAAACAGACTACAATGACAAAGGTATGAATTCTTTCTATATTATTGAAGAATATGGTTCTGATAGTAATTTTGATGATCATGACAAAGAAGTTGTTTATGTTGCAATAAAAGATGATTTTGATGAAGATGAGAAAACTCCATTGATCTCACATGTGAGCAATAATAATAGATGGATAGTTGATAGTGGTTTCTCACATCATATGACTAGTGATACAAGGAAGTTTGATAAGATAGAACATTATAATGGAAGTAGTGTTAAGTTTGGTAATGATAAACTATGTTATGTGAAGGGTAAATGATTAATTAAACTAAATGAATAGATCAAGTGTGACCCTACATATTGGGTTGATGGTTTGAAATATAACTTGTTGAGTGTAGCATAGTTGATAATTTGGGTTATAGAGTTAATTTCTAGAATAAGAAGGAAAACATCTATGATGTTACTAGTGAACTAGTTGGAAGTGGAGAGAAAACAAGAGGTAACTTATTCTATTTAGACCTATCTGAAGATACTTGTCTATTTGCACAATGTGAAGATGTTTGGTTGTGGCATAAGAAGCTATGTCATGTGAATTTTTATAACTTAGTAAGCATTAGTAAAATGAAAAGAGTTATAGGAATACCAAGATTAAGAAAACTTGATAAAGTGATGTACAAACAATGTCAAATGGGTAAAATGATAAATTCTAATTTCAAGAGGAAGATTTATTCTTCTAATGATATTTTGGAGTTGGTTCATACTGACTTATGTGGTCCTATTGGAATATAGATCTATTATGGTGATAAATACTTTATTCAGTTTGTTGATGACTTTTCTAGAATGATGACTGTGATGTTTCTTAAGGGAAAATCCTATGCATTTCAAATGTTTAAGTGGTATCGTGCTAGATTTGAGAAAGAAACATGTAAGATTCTGAAATGGTTGAGATTAGATAGAGGGGGTGAATTTATTTCAGATGAGTTCAACATATTTTTCAATGACAAAGGAATCAAGAGGAAAATGAGTGCACCAAGGACACCACCAAATAATGGTATAGTTGAGAGAAGGAATGGATCAATTATGGATTTCATGAGAACACTAATGATAGAGAAGGAAGTTTCATAGAAGTACTAGAGAGAGGCATTTAGCACTACAATCTACACTTTGAACTAATTTCAAGCAAAGAAAGGAACAAAAAAATACCTTTTGAACTCTAGTATGGATATGCACCAAATATGAATTATAATGCCTTTGGAAGAAAATGCTATATATTGAAAGATGTAAGAAAAGGTATATTCTTAGGTTATTCCACTAAAATTAAAGCATACAAGTTTTTGAATTAAAACACTAAGAAAATTTTGGAAAGTTCAAATGTTAGAGTTGATGAATTTGTAGAGAAAAATGAAGAAGAATGCAAGAAGGAACCTGAAGATTATAGATATTTTGTCTATTTCTATGAAGGTGAAGCTAGCACCTTACCTGAACTAGAAAAGGTGATTGTTGAGCATCAACAGCCAGGCATTATCGAGTTTCTATAGAAGAGTAATCTGCTAAGCATCAGGCCACAGGAATCGAGTCATAGACTGTGACTATCTAACAAAAGGCATAGGAAGCCAAGTTACAGCTAAAGATAATAGAAGATGTTGAACATGCAGAATTTAGTGAACAACAATAAGAGGAACCAAGACCTACACCTGTATTATAAAAGTATGTGAGAAGACATCATGCACCAGATAAAATTATTAAATAAAGACTCACAAGACATGACAAGAACAAGATTGAACAATGATAGATGCTTATTATGTGATTTTAAATATAAATCTATAAAATATCCTTTATAGAATGAAGGGTGGATCAAGGAAATAAATGAAGAAATTGAAAAAATTGAGAAGAACAAAATATGGACATTGGCACCCAAACCAAAAGATAAGAATGTGATTAGTACAAAGTGGGTGTTCATAAACAAGATGAATGAGAAAGGTGAAGTCACAAGGAACAAGGCAAGACTATTTTATAAGGGATATACACAAGAGGAAGGGGTTGACTATGGTGGTCAAACTTTTTCCCTTGTATTAAGACTTTTCTTGCATATGTTTCTTACAAAGGGTTTAAAGTGTACCAAATGTATGTAAAATATGCATTTTTGAATGAAATTCTAGAGGAAGAAGTCTACATTGAACAACTTGAAGGATTTGTTGATCCAAATAAAAGGAATATTGTATGTAAGTTACACAAAGCTTTATATGGTTTGAAGCAATCCTCTAGATCATGGTGTGAATGATTACACAATTACATGATAAAAATTGGTTTTGTAAGAACTAATGGCAGTAGAAAATAAGATGATAGCATATTTAGAGGAAAGTCCTCATTCATTGAGAAAATCAATTGTTGATCAAATGAAAAAGGACTTTGAAATGTCAATGTTTGGAGAGATTAAATTATTTTTTGGTTTTCAAGTTTATCAGATGAGCAAAGATATTTTCATTACTCAATCAAAGTATATCAAAGAGAAAGTAGATGCATATGAGGAATGAAAATGTACTCTGCTAGGGTTTCTACAGCTTTCATCTAAGCCCTTGCTAGTTTTTCATCTATCATATTGCATCTACTACAGGATCAATTTTCATTTATAATGGCCTCAACCTTCTCTAGCTCAGTAGTTGATGTTAGAGCTGGAGTTGCTACTAGAGAAAATGGCATCACCAAAAAAATGACAACACAAGTTTGTCCCCAAGGTGTTTCATGGGGTAATTCCTCTCTTGATTTTTTTTGAATGTCAAGGAGTTTGATAGTGCATTCACTTGGTTAGAATAGAAAACCCTCATTGGGTATTTTGTGGGTGACACTCATTTTGAAAGCATTTTGTGGGAATATGTTTCCAAGATTTGGATGCCTTAGGGTGTTCACCTTGAAGGAGTTCAAAGCCTTACCAAAGGATTTTCCTTTTTTTCTTTGGCAACTCAATCCAAGCTAAACATTTGTTTGTTCAAGGTCCCTGGACTGTTAGGTCCTCCCTCTTGGATTTTCAATGTTGGTCACATGATTTTTTGATTTTTGATGATAGAAATCTTAAGGTCCCTATTTGGTGGAGTTCGCTAGACTTCCTATCCTATGTCGGTAAGGTTGTTTTCCTTGAACCAAACATTTTTTCAACCCTCATCCCTTATGTAGGGTTTGTGTTGAGGTCAACCTATCTAGGGACCTCAAAGACTCTGTGGATATCCAAATTGGTGGTACCACCTTTATTCAAAAGTTCCTTTACCTAAACCTTTTGAATGCCTATTATCTGTGTCAATCCATTGAGCACAAGATTAGGGATTTTCATTTTTTGGACCACATCCATCCACCCGTTTCAGAGCCAAGCTAGCTATGGCTACTAAGAAAGATGAATGGACTATGGTGGTGAAAAAAGGATAGGGTTTGGCTATAGCTAAGGCTAGTTGTTTACCTATGGATAATGGTAGACCTAGCTCAAGCTTAGTTCAACTAGAGCCTTCTATCCCTTTGCTTCCTCCACCTCCTATTTCAAACTTTGGAGTGCAGGGGAAAGTGGGTGTTCATACTCATGATCCTCATCCTTTATGGATTTGAGTACCATAAGTGGTGTCGATGATTGCTCAACAAACCCTACATTGGTCTCATAGCACAAATGGTTGCAATGAGTATGTTGATGATGGGGAAAATATTTGGAGGGTCGTCTCTCTTGATGACTCCTTGTTTGATGCTTCCACATTTTTGCACAATAGTTTCTCCTGTCTTGGAGATGAGGATGACATGCAAGATAGTTTACCATGAATTTCCTCTCATGGAATGTGTAGGGACTGATAGACCTCCCTAGAAAATATTTTTTTCATGACACCAAGTGTTGACTTGGTAATCTTGATGTGTTTTTTCTTGAAGAAGTTAAAGTTGTCAGGTTTCTCATCACCTTAGCTTATAAGGTTATTTGGCAAGACATTGCCATATTTTCTTCTTAGCATGAGGTTGGCTTGGAGGAGTTGTTACTCTTGTCTCCCCTCACTTACTTTCTTATGTTATTTCTCATGGATATGACCCTCTAAAAAAGGTGGTTTGGATTTTGTTGTCTTTTCAAAATCATTCTTTGGGTATTATTAGCATTTATGCCCCTAATGATGTTGAGAAATCACACCTATAGTGTTGGCTGAAAAATCATTTGCCACCTACAACCTGGGTTTTTTGTGGTGACTTCAACATGGTTGATCTGGCCACTAACAAGGAAGGATTTTTGCCTTTCCGATGGGCAGCTGGCAAAAGAGAGGTGATGAGCCTCTAAAAGGCCATTATTTTGAGAACCTTTTATCTTATTTTTAGATAGTTATCTTGCAAAACCATCTTATGACTCTATGGTTTAAGAAAAAGAACTTATGTTTTTATGAATATGTTATCTATATGCTAAGACATGAAGATTAAGTATAGATAGTTCGTATATGTTGTGTTTTCTTGAATCTATGGACTTTATGGTTTAATGAAGGAATATTACATGATGATAAATGTTTCCTCATCCATGCTATGTTTCGGTAGATTCCTTCTTGTAGCCATAGGATTTGCAAAGAGTGATAGTTTGAATATTTTACCTTTTCTAACATTGATGATGAAATGAATATATATGTATGTGGAAGTTGTTGCATTCAATGTTTTGTAGGTACTTTTCATGCATATTCAAAGTCAACATTCCAATGCTAAGCCAAAGTTGACCAAATTGATGAACCACCACAACAAGTAGATTATTATGTGATTTTTGTTATGACAATGCACAAATATAACTTCCTCAGCCTACTATATTCTTGGAGGAGTTAATTGCAGTTAATGATATATCTATTGTAAAATTTATGATCTACAATTGATCCTCATTGATGGAGTGATCATAGAAGTAGGAAGTTGTTACAGTTTTCCTTTAAATAATGCCCATTATAGCTTTGAAAAGAGATTTTTTGCCAAAATAGAAATAGAATAAGATTGTTTGTTCAAACTAGTACTGTGAATCTTGTTTTCAGATGTAATCTCTTACTATGAATGAATAGAATACAAAGTTCAAGTTTCCACCTTCTGCATTGACCATTTTTTCTACTCACTCATCCAAGGGGGGGCACTTGGTGAGTGAACTACTTTGTTAGAATAGATTTCATTTCCTTTTTTGTTTCTTTGTAGAGTAAATTTATGTTGTTTCTATAGCCATTGATAACAGAATTATTGAACGGTTCCTGCAGCATAGGTGCATAGATAGAATTACTATTTGTAGCATTACTCTAAGCTTTAAGACAAGATGTCATTTCACTTCCTAGCTTAGTTGCCTTTAGTATTTCTTTTATGTTTTAGTTGTAATCAATTAAGAGGAATCAGAGCATATACTTTGCAGTCACTCTCTTAAGCTTATGCTCTTGGGTTGACAAAATAAAATTAAGTATGTTATTCTAGGAAAGCACATGATTTTGTCTAATCATATAATCAATGTGAAAGGATGTCCAATCCTTTGTTACTGAGGTATTTAGCTAACCAACCAAGAGGCCTAATTTTACATGTGAAACAAGCAAGGTCTTTTTGATCCCAATGCTAGTCATTTGCCACACAGATGGGGTTTTGCATACATGGTCCAATTTTTGAGTTGGGTCTGACAGAGTCTTAAAGAGACTTGATAGGGCTATGATTTCTATGCAGTCCTCTTTTTCATTTTCTCACAAGTATGCCCTACCTATCACACCTCTACCAAATGTGACACTACTAGATCATTCCCTCATTATCTTTTCTATCACTTGGCAAAAAAATTAGCGTCATCCTTCTAAAACCTAGTTTTGTCTCAATACTTCTGTGTTGTCCCATCCACTGACTATTGCCCACATTCTTTGAGTTTGGAATCTTGAGCCTCAGCCCCACACCCAGGTTGGGTGGATTTAATGGTGGAATGACACCATCCTCTATATTGCAAGGTTTCCTTGCATTTATGGTAGATAGTCGGCTAAGTACCATAGAAGGTCTTATGAAGCCACAACTAAAGATCTATGTATGGCCTTGAAATAACTCACCATGAATCCATTTGATAATCTTTGGCACCAGAAGCAAGTTGTAAATAGTTATGTTACTTAAGGAGATTAGATCAAGGCCTATCTCCATTGGTTAAAAGTTAGAGACTAGGATTCTTAAAAAAATTTTAATGCTATGAGGGAATGTCATTTTTTTTTTAGTATCAAACACATTAGAGAAGACCAACAGTTATTTACTAACTTCCTAGGCATTCTCTAGGCTTTTGTACACCACTATGCATAGGTTTTTATAGCTTAGGGACCATTTGTTGCACATCACCAAGCTTTACAAGCTTACCTTGTTATCACTCCTAATAGGCTTGCTCCTGAGCAATATCCTTTTTGTGAGTAAAAGTTAACACTTGTGCACCTAAAGGAAGTTTTCATTTCAATGGTTGATGATAAGGCACCTAGTTATGATGGTTTTCCTTGTGAGTTCTACAAAATCCTATGGGATGATATTGGCCCTGATTTGCTTCAAGTGTATTGTGAAGCTTACAATTCTAATTCCCTAGGCAGTATTATAAACAAGGGTAATATTAAATTCATACCTAAAATTGTTGATCCCAAGGAAATCTACAATTGGAGGCCCATCACTTTTTTGAATGTCTCCCACAAGATTATTGTCAAAGCCCTCTCTCTTAAAATTCAGCATTTTCTCCCTTAGATTGTTCGACCTAAACAAAATGGTTTTATCAAATCCTGATATATTATATTATGGATAACATCATTTTTGTCTGGAAAGGTATGGAATGGGTATGGAAATCCAAGCAAACAGTTTTATTTCTCAAGATTGATTTTGCAAAGGCTTATGACCAAATTGAGTGAGCTTTCATCTTGGCCATGCTTTAAGCTTTGGGATTTGGTCTAGTCTTTATGCATTATGTGCAGATACTTTTTGGTGATGCCTCTACTTGCATCACCATTAATAGGAGGCAATCTAAAGTTTTTGGACTATTCATATCTATTCATCAAGGCTTCCCTCTTGCACCATCACTCTATGTGTTAGCAAATGAAGTTTTTGGCTATCTTCATGCTAATGTCATTTCTCAGGGTCTAGTGTGTGGCATCTCTCTTCTAGAGTCCTCCACACAACTGTTGGAAATCTTTAGAATAACTAGGGGGGAGTGAATCAGTTATCCAAGGTTTATATGTACAATTAAAACTTTTTACAGCTTAGTGAATTCATATCCATAAAACATTTTCATCATGCATACATCCATTAGATTATGCAATCACTTAAACTTGTAGGCCATTGTCAAAACAATTTGCACAAATGTAAACATGAAACATAATAGATTTAATAACACATTTGACACAATTCTTTAATGTGAAAACCCAATTTGGGAAAAACCACCTGCAACATGCTACTCATTCTCACTCTTCTAAAGTGATGTCCTATGAAAGGCCAACCTTGTTAAAGGTTATAATATACACTATTAAATTTGACCTGATTAAAGGATTTCAATCACCCTATTAGGAGTGAGCCTTATTAGAGGAATTTGGATCATTCACTTGGAATGTCACCTAGTTAAAGGATTTATAAATGACTATTAGGTCAACCTTTATCCAAAGGATTTACCTTAGACTAATACAAAGATTAGAGAGTAACAGTAAGATTTGATCTGATAACAACTTACAACTTCATTTGCAGATTATAGATCTCTATTTTAGTCCTCCATTCTGCTTGGATTTCACACTCTTCAACTTAGATATCTTGTTCACCCTTCAAGAATCCATACCCTTAAGCCTTCTTTCTTTGTTTTCCAATACAATATCTTCTCTTAGATCACTAAATGAAGCAAATACCCTAGACTACTTGTCTTCCTTAGGTTCTTGCACATCAACTCTTGCTTCTTACCAACCATCTCTATAAATAGAGAATTAAGATATTTTTTCATTAATCATCCATTGTTTATTTTAGGGTTAGGTTAGATTAGATAGGATTCAATGAATCTACCCCTCATTTCATTTCATTCCCTTCTAGAAACTTCTCCTTCAATCCTCTTTGAATTCACCTCAAAATGGTTCATCTTGAATTTTGTGCCACTAGCTCATTAATCTTATCTTCCACATGGTTCACACAATTCAAGAAATCAAACTTGTTGGCTTAAATTCATCGAATTCTCGATCTTTCTCATAATGTTGACACTCGACATTAACTGACTTCTAATGTTTAGCACATACTTTGTTGCTTGGCATCCACTATCAAAACACTTGGCACAAATTAAAGTTTACTAGTTCTCAGCATCAACTAAACTTTACTCAACTGACTTTTCTCAACTCCAACTTATTTTCTGCTTGGCTTGCAGTAACTTTTCTCAGTACCTACTATCCACTCAAACAAGCTTGGTAGACAAACTTTGTTTAACTTGTTCTTCTAAACTTACTCAATGTAACCAACCTTTTCAACCTTAAGTAGATTATCAATGCACTATAACATCATTGTCTTAACTTATCTGTGTACTCTTTTTCATATTATAAATCAACCTTTCCTCTAGGTGCTATTGTTACCTCGTTTGATCAAATCCTCTTCATCAATCAAACAAATGATAGTACTTAAATCATATAAGTAATTTTTATACCAGCAAGTAGCAGGTTTGATATCAGTGATCAAACAATGATTGAAATATATTTATTATACTTGTATTAATCTATTTTTAAAAATCTCCCTCTTTGTCTTTGATGGAAAACCAAATTAACCAATCTTAATCAATATGACCAATCAGAATACCAAAAAAAAAAAATTCTTGTACTATAATCTCTCCCTCTATTAGCAACTTTCATCTTCTAAATAGGTTACAAAATTCTATTTTGATCAATAGATAATCATCATCTCATCCTTATGACTCCCTCTTGATCACTTCTTATGACTCCCTCTTACTAGGTAGATGTAATCAGTAGGTACACTTTCTCCCTTAGGATTTCTCCTTCAACAGGTAGGCAAATCAAGATTTCTCTTTCATCTCCCTTAGCTTTCATGAAACTTAGTATACTTTCTCCCTTTTATTCTCTTATTTTAGATCTATTATCTCCCTCTTTGAAAACAAAGTCAAAGACTTGTCATCTTCATATGTAGATATGAACATTTTTAGTTTCTCCCTCTATCACCTTGCTTGTGACTAATTTTTAGTTCCAGCTCTTTGATTACTTTAGGTAGTTCCTAAAGTAAGATCCACTACATCAATGTGTAACATATGTCAATCATCTTGTTTGATGTAGGGTACTCCTCATGCTTCTTAGATAGCCTTTGATAGGGGTATCACCCCTAGTTTAGCTCTTAGATACTCATGAGCATCCTTAGATAATGCTTTCGTGAAGATATTAGCTATTTTCTCTTTTTTATTCACATATTCCATCTTCACCTCTTTGTCTTGAACTAATTCTCTCAAGTAATGATACTTGATTGCAATTTTCTTAGTCTTTGTATGCATCATAGGATTCTTTGATATATTTATAGCAATTGTATTATCACAATAAAGTATCATAGGTTCAATGATTTCTTCCTTCATATCTTTGAGTAGTTGTTTGATCCATACAATGTTTTTGTAATTTACTACAATAGCAACATACTCAACTTCAATAGTAGATTGAGATATGCAGTTTTGTTTCTTGCTAGTCCAAGTAACCAACCTTTTGCCTAAGAAAAATGCTCCTCCACTGGTGCTCTTTCTGTCATCAATATTTCTAGCCCAATCAACATCAATATAGGCTCTCAATTCAAATTTTTCATTTTTCTTGTAGTATAGACCATACTCTTTTGTTCCTTTTAGATATATCATTATTCTCTTAACTGCCATGAAGTGATTCTTCTTGGGATTAGAAAAGAATCTTGCAACTATCCCTACAGATAATGCAATATCAAGTCTGCTATGTACTACATATTGTAACCTAACAATCATAGACCTATATAATGTTTGATTCAACTCAGCTAAATCATCATCCTTTGACAATTTATGTCCTGTCACTATAGGTGTACTTACTAGCTTGGAATCTTCCAATCTAAAATTTTTTAGTATCTCCTTAACATACTCTGATTGAGTGATGTATATACCATATTTCATCTAATGTACTTGCAAACCTACAAAGAACCTAATATCTCCAAACATAGACATCTCATCTTGCTTCATTTCATTTGCAAAAGCATTACATAAAGTATATTGACCTCCAAATTTGATATCATCAACAAAAATTTTAAATAACAAAATACCTTTGCCTTTCTCTATCTTCAAGTAAAGATTTTTGTTATCATCAATCCTCTCAAATCCAATATTTACAAGATAATTATGAAATCTCTCATACCATGTTCTTGGTGCTTGCTTCAAACCATAAAGAGCTTTGTGTTGTCTACATACCATGTTTTTTTTGTTAGCCTCAACATATCCTTCTGGCTATTCTATGTAAACCTCTTCCTGCAATATACCATTCAGAAATACAGACTTAACATTCATTTGATAAACTTTGAAACTTTTGTATGCAGAGTAAGCAAGAAAAGTTCTTACTCCTTTTAGTCTTGCAACAAGAGTAAATGTTTCTCCATAGTCTATCCCTTCTTCTTGTGCATATCCTTTACAGACTAATCTTGCCTTGTTTATTGTGACTTCACCATTTTTATCTAAATTGTTTCTACATACCCACTTGGTACCAATCACATTTTTGTCTCTTGGTCTAGGAACAAGAGTCCATGTTTTATTTTTCTCAATTTATTCAATCTCTTCTTCCATGGATTTACTCCATTCCACATCTTCTAAGGCATCTTTCACTAACTTGGGTTCTTGCATGCTCAAAAAACATGTATCATTTCTCAACTTGTTCCTTTTCATTGGTCTAGCATCTTTATCACCAATGACTTGTACAGTAGGGTAATGTCTCTTGACATACTTAGACAATCTTAGTTTAGCTCTAGCTTCTACATTTGGTCTCTCAACTTCTAAATCACTATGTACCTCTCTATCAAGTAGTTCAACATCTTTTTCATGTATACTAATCTTAGAATAAAAGTGTACCTCAACTTCATTCTATAAATTGACACCTCAATGTAACTTGGTTCCTAAATGAAACTTGACATTCATAGTATGTGACTCAACAATCACTAAAACTTGTTGTTGGTTTGCAACTTCATTTGTAGCATCTTCTTTAGTAGGCATACCTTCATAAAATTATACAAATGATTTGTATTCTTCTAGTTCCTTCATAGATTCAGCCTGATATACTTCTATAAATTCATCAAATTTCACATTTCCACTTTTCACAACTTTGTTAGTGTTAGTATTTAACCACTTATTATCTTTACTTCTTGTGGAATAACCAAGAAATATACCTTCATCACATTTTGCATCTAGTTTACCATTCCTGAAATCTTTGAGAATATAACACTTGCTTCCAAATACCTTAAAATATTTTAGATTGGGTGAGTATCCATACCATAGTTCAAAAGGTGTTGAATGAGTACCTTCTTGACTTGTTCATGGTTCAAGGTATAGACAGTTTTAATTAAAGCTTCTCTCCAGTATTTCAAAGCAACATTCTTCTCCATCATGAATGTCCTAGCATAGTCCATTATACATATGTCCCTTCTTTCAACAATTCCATTTTTTGGAGGGGTTCTAGGAGCATGTGTCTATCTTTTGATTCCTCTATCATTACAAAACATCTCAACTTCATTTGATTTAAATTCTCCTCCTCTATTAGATCTCAAACATTTCATACTTTTACCTATTTCTTTCTCAACTCTTTCTAAGTACTACTTAAACATTTGGAAATCATCATATTTATGTTTCAAAAATATAATTGTCATCATTCTAGAATAATCATCAACAAGAAGCATAATATACTTATCTCCTTTGTAGCTTTGTACTTCAATTGGTCCACAAAAGTTAGTATGAATAATCTCTATTATTCCTTTATAGTTATGAGTCTTACTCTTAAAACTTGACTTTTTCATTTTGCCTAACTGACATTGTTTGTAAATTATATTGTCAGGATTTTTCAACCTAGGAAAACCTTTGACTCTTCTCATGTTACTGATACTGACCAAATTATCAAAATTAACATGACATAACCTTTTGTGCCATAGCCACACATCATCAAATTCTACAACTAAATAAGTAGCATCCTCTATATCAAAGTAGATTAGATTACCTCTAGTTTGATCACCTTTTCCAATAATTTTCCATTAGTATCATATATCTTATCAATTTTGTTCTCAAACTCAACCTTACAACCCAAATTATTTAGTTGTGACACACTCAAAAAATTATAGTTAAGTCCTTTAACATAGTAATCATTGTCACATAATATTTTCTGTGAGCTTGATAGAACCTTTTCCTTTTATCAAACATGGTGCATCATTACCAAACCTTACACTATTTCTATCATAATAATTCAAGGTAATGAAATTACTTTTATCTCTAGTCATGTGATGTAAACATCCATTTTCAATGATCCATCTATCATTCTTGTTTACACAAGACACTAGTGACCACCTCTATATTATTCTTCTTTGGACATCTAGCAGCAATATGACCAACCTCATTGCAATTGAAACATATGATACTTAGCTTACCTTTAAACTTGCTTTCACCTCTGTGAAATCTCCTTACCAATAGTGCTTCAAGTTTATCTACATCTTCCTCATTTGTATCACTATCAATGGACACATATTTTAACTTTTTATTCTTCTTCTCAATGGGTTCCTTTAATGACAACTTAACTTTGAAAGTAGATTTAATATTTTTAGGTTTGTAATTATCAAAGTTAGATAGCTCAAAAGTAGTGAGCCTACTTAAAAGACCTTCTAGAGTCAAATCATTCCCTGCTATACATCTTAATTCTTATATTGTAGAAACTCTAATAGCATAGATGGGCAATAGTGTTCTCAAAAAATTTCTTAGTACAGTATCATAATTTATTTTACCAATAGCTCCTCTAAATGCATTCACGTCATCTTTTATCCTTGAATAATATTGAGCAACATTCTCACTTTCTTACATTTTCATATCATCGAACTTACCTCAAGACTTTCACCTTTGGCTCTTAGAAAAATTTTGTCACCTCCATAGATAGTGTGTAGAGCATCCCACATTTTCTTTGCACTATCACAACCCTTGATATCATCAAACTCAACATAGCTTAGGGTAGAGGCAATCTCCAACATTTCCTAGTTGTGTTCTTTCTTCTTTTTTAGATCTTTAGCAATTAGGGCTCTAGGAAGATAAATATGTGTTAGGATAAACCACGGACAGAAATAAAAACTACATGTAAATATAACCAATAATGGATCACATAGAAATGAACATAAGGTACCAAGATTTAATGTTGTTTACCCAATCCATGGGCTATGTCCACCAAACAGCAAGTCCAATATTATTACAATCCAGTGATTACAACCTGATTACAATCCATAATCCCTTACAACTCAATACTGCCACAAGAAGCAATTTTGCATCACAACATAATGAAAAAATACCCAACCCTAAACCCTTTAATACAAGTATTAAACTGCTTTAGGGTTATAATATGTCGACCATAAATTAGCCATAACTTTAGTGGAAAATCTACAAATAGTACCAAAAAAAAAATTGGGGCGATGCCCTAAACCCCACTAATTATGAAGTATGTATAGTACTTTCCTAATCAATCACCAAAATTTAACAATCTCCCACTTGGAGACTGATCCTGTAGAAATACTACTACCACATGGGGCTCCCATTGGATCAAACCAACCTAGACTTTGTTTTTTCTTTAATTCATGTTCAGTCTAAAAGACCAACCAAAGCTAAAGAGGAGTTCAACTTCTCCCTTGTTACAACCTTTGTCAACATATCTGTTGGATTGTCATTGGTATGTATCTTCTCTAGCTTTAATTTTCCATCCTCCAAAACTGACTGAATGAAATGGTACCGCAACTATATGTGTTTGGTCTTAGAATGCAGAACTGAATTCTTTGCAAGATGAATGGCACTCTGACTATCTGTGAACAAATAATTATCATTTTGAGGATGTCCCAATCCTTCCACGAAGAACTAAAGCCATATCATCTCCTTGGCTGCCTCTATAGCTGCAACATACTCTGCCTCTATAGTGGATAGAGCATTAATCTTCTGTAACCTAGAACCCAGCTCACGGCTACCCCACCAATAGTAAAGACATAATCTGTATTATTATGCCTGGTATCAATATCCCCTACCAAATCTGAATCAACATAGCCCTGTAAATCAATAGTAGAGCCCCCAAAGTGTAAACACTTATTAGATGTTCCTCTCAAATATCTGAGAATCCACTTGACAGCATTCCAATGCTCAAATCTTGGATGACTCATATACCTGCTAGCAACTCCCACTGCATGGGCAATATCTAGCCTAGTGCATACCATAACATACATCAAGCTTCATATAGCTAAAGGATAGGGTACCTTGGACATCTTATGCTCCTCTTCTTGTGTCTTAAGACACATCTCCTTAGTCAATTTCAAATGACCAGGTAAAGGTGTGCTGACAGCTTTAGCATTCTCCAAAGAGAAACGTTGCAACACCTTCTTAACATAATCAGCTTGAGATAGCATCCATGTTCTGTTCTTCCTATCTCTACAAATCTTCATACCAAAGATTTGTTTTTCTGCCCCCAAATCCTTCATAGAAAATGCATGTGCTAACTGGCGTTTCAACCCCTTAATATGATCCATGTTAGACCTAGCTACAAGCATATCATCAACATATAAACATAAAATAATGTAGCTATCATCATCCAACCTCTTAAAATAAAAACAATAATCTAAAGGACACCTATTAAAGCCATGCTCATGCATAAACCTATCAAATTTTAGATACCATTTCTGAGGTGCTTGCTTCAAGCCATATAAACTTTTCTTTAATTTGCACACTACATTCTCCTTACCTTTGACATCAAATCCCTGTGGCAGAGCCATATATATTTCTTCATCCAAATCACCATGAAGAAAGGCTATTTTAACATCCATCTACTCTAAATACAAATATTCAGTAGCCACAAGACTTAAAATAGTATGAATAGAAGTCATTTTAACAACAGGAGAAAATATGTCATCAAAATCAATTCCCTTTTTCTGTGCAAATCCTTTTACAACTAACCTAGCCTTAAATCTTTTCTTACCTCCTTCCTCTTCTTTCAACCTGTAAACTCACTTATTCTATAAAGCCTTTTTACCTGCAGGCAACTTGCATAGATCCCATGTCTTATTCTTCAACAAAGAGTCCATTTCATCTTTCATTGCAGACTCCCACTGAATCTTAGTATCCACCTGCACAGCTTCATCATAACGTTCAGGTTCACCAGCATCAATAAGTAAAATAGAATACAAAGAGGGAGAAAATATTTGTGGAGGTCTAATTTGCCTTGTTGATCATCTAACATTCATTGGTGTGTGTGGTATTTGTTGTTGTGGTTGTTGCACATCATGAGGAATGGCTGGAACATCAACTTTTGGAGTATCATTCAGCACTACATAATCATCTTCATTCTTCTCATGTTGCTGCAACAGATCTTTTTACAACACTTTCTCATTGAATATGACATCCCGACTTCTAACAATTTTATGATTTTCAAAATCTCAAAGCCTATAACCAAATTCATTAATGCCAGATCCAACAAAGGCACATTTCTTTGATTTAGCTTCTAGCTTGATTCTATTTTCAAAGTCTATATGAGAAAAAGTTTCACAACCGAAGGTCTTGAGAAAAGAATAACTCACCTTCTTACTAGTCCATGCCCCCTCTGGAATACCACAGCCCAAAGGAGTAGAGGTACCTCTATTAATCAAATATACTGCAGTATTGACAGCCTCTGCCCACATGTGTAAGGGCAACCCAGCATGCAACTTCATGCTCCTTGTGTGCTCCATTATAGTCCTGTTCATGCGTTCAGCCACTCCATTTTCTTGTGGAGTCCTTGGAATAGTTTTCTATCTATGAATACCATTAGTGGAGCAATAATCTTCAAATTCAAGACTACAATACTCACCACCATTATCAGATCTGAGACATTTTAATTTCTTACCAGTCTCATTTTCAACCAAGCATTTCCATTTTTTAAAAGTTTGAAACACATCAGATTTCTATCTAAGGAAATAAACCCATACTTTTCTAGTTGTTTCATCAATAAATGTAACATAATAATGAGAGCCACCAAGGGAAGATACCTGAGCTTGTCCCCATATATCTATATGCACAAGCTCTAATTTCTCCTTTTTGTTTTCCTTCCCAATCTTTACAAAACTCACTCTCTTTTGATTTCCATACAATCAACTTTTACATAAATCCATATTAACACGTTTTAGACCTGGTAAAACTTTCTTTGAATAAAGTACTTTCATAGCTTTCTCACTCATGTGCCCAAGTCTATTGTGCCACAGTGTTGTATCAGAATCTACAACAACTATTTGTTCTCCCAACTCAACTGCATCAATTATTCCTAAACATTCATTTTTTCCTGAAACAGTCAAAGTAGAAGGAACAATATGACCTGTACAAAGATATAAGGTGCCTACTTTCACACCTTTTGCTACTACAAGGGAACCTTTTGAAACCTTCCAATTTTTATCATTAAAAGTAACTACACAACCCTCATCACTGAGTTGCCCTGCTGAAATTAAATTCCTACTCAACCTTGGAACATGTCTTACCTCATGTAGTAGCCAATGATTCTCATTCTACAACTTAATCTTAATTTTTCCCTTTCCAACAATTTGACAGGGTTTATTATCTCCCAAATAAGAAAGCCCAAAATCCCCTTGGACATAATCAATGAAATAACCTCTATGAGGTGTAGCATGAAATGAAACACCAGAATCTAAAACCTATGAATCATCAAAACTTTCTAAAGACAGAAGCAAAGCATCCTCTTCAGATTTGTTACTTACCACATTTGCCTCCTTGTCTCCATCTGATTTATCTCCTTCATTTTTCTTTCGATTCTAGCAATCTTTCTTTTTGTGCCCTGGTTTCCCATAGTACTAGCAATCATTTGGTCCTCTTGATTGAGACCTCTTCCCCTTTAACTTTCCTCTTGATTTCCCACAATTTCCAGAGTTACTTCCTCTCTCAATCATTCTGCCCCTGCTTTGTGCATTCAAAGCACTTCCTGATGTAGATCCACTTGAGGATTTTCTACAAGTTTCCTCACTCAAAACAACATGGATCACATTATCATATTTTAGGGTACTAGATCCAGGAACATAATTACTCACTGGCATTACCAAGCCATTCCAGCTTTTAGGCAAAGAACACAAGATCAAGAGAGCCCTAATTTATTCATCAAAATTGATACCCACAAAATATAACTAACTAGTAATAGTATTAAACTCATTTAAATGATCTGCAATAGATCCACCTTCTACCATTTTCATATTAAATAAACACTTCATGAGAAATACCTTGTTTGAAGTGAAGGGCTTTTCATACAGTGTCACTAAGGTTTTCATCAAATCTTCTATCATCTTTGCTTTTGTAATATTAAATGCCACCGATGGTGCCAAGCATAACTGAATGCTTATGAGTGCCTTTCTATCAAAAAGATCCCATTCAACATCTGACATAGTTCCCTGATTCTTGGCTTTGCCTTCCAACGACTTCCATAAATCCTTCTGATATAGATAGTCTTCCATTTGCATCTTCCATAACTAGAAGTTTTGCCAATTAAACCTATCAACCCTTAGCTTACCCTCATCTGCCATTGCTCCCACTCAACCGTGAGACTCCCACTTAATTGTGAGACTTTCCTACAGAGAATAACTAAAAGACAACCTCACTATGATACCACTTGTTAGGATAAACCATGGATAGAAATAAAAACTACATCCAAATATGACCAATAATAGAAAATAATAGATCACATAGAAATGAACACAAGGCACCAAGATTTAATGTGGTTCACCCAATCCTTGGGCTACGTCCACCAAACGACAAGTCCAACATTATTACAATCCAGTGATTACAACCTGATTACAATCTGTAATCCCTTACAACTAAATACCACCACAAGAAGCAATTTCGCATCACAACATAATGAAAAAATACCCAACCCTAAACCCTTTAATACAAGTATTAAACTACTTTAGGGTTATAATATGTTGGACATAAATTAGCCATAACTTTAGTGGAAAATCTATGAATGGCGAATCTACAAATAGTACCCAAAAAAAAAAATTACCCCACTAATTATGAAGTATGTACAGTACTTTCTTGATCAATCACCATAATCTAACAATATGCTCAATAGAAATGGTAGATTTCCATGATCTCTAAGACCTCCTAGGTGTATTATCACAAAACTTTTCCATGCAAGAAAGTTATCTGTATTCAGCTTGGGTACTTCTCTTTTTGACATCTTGATCTTTGTGCTTCTAGTACCTTCAAACTAATCCTCTTAAGAAGATGGCTTAGATACCAATTGTTGGAATTCTTTAGAATAACTAAGAGGGTGGGGAGAGGAGGGGTGAATTAGTTATCTAAGGTCCAAATGTACAATTAAAACTTTTCATAGCTTAGTGAACCCATATCCAGAAAACAATTTCATCATGTGTGTATCCATTAGAGTATGTAATCACTTAAACTTGTAGGTTGCTATCAAAACAATTTGTAGAAATGTTAACATGAAACATAATAGATTTAATAACACATTTGACACAATGATTTAATGTGAAACCCCAATTTGGAAAAAATCACCACTAACATGCTACTCATTGTCACTCTTCTGAAGTGATGCCCTATGAAAGGCCAACTCTATTAAATGTTACAATACACACTATTAAATGTGACCTGGTTAAAGGATTTCAATCACTCTGTTAAGAGTGAGCCTTGTTAAAAGACTTTAGATCATTCACTTAGAATGTCACCTGGTTAAAGGATTTACAAATTACTATAAGGTCAACCTTAATCCAAAGTATTTATCCTAGACTGATACAATGATTAGAGAGTAATAGTATGACTTGATCTAATAACAACTTACAACTTCATTACAAATCTTTGTTTTAGTTCTCCATTTTTCTTTGCTTTCACACTCTTTAGTTTTAATACCTTTTTCACCCTTCAAGCATCCATACCCTTAAGCCTTCTTTGTTTGTTTGCTAATGCACTCTCTTCTCTTAGGTCACTGAATGAAGCAAATACCCTAGACTCCTTGTCTTCCTTAGGTTCTTGCACATCAACTCTTGCTTCTTACCAACCATCTCTATAAATAGAGAATTAAGATATTTTGTCATTCATCCTCCCTCATCCATTTTAGGGTTAGGTTACATTATATAGGAGTCAATTAATCTACCCCTCATTTCATTTCATTCCCTTCTAGAAACTTCTCCTTCAATCCTCTTTGAATTCACCTCAAAATGGTTCATCTTGAATTTTTTTCTACCAGCTCTATTCTACCAACTCATCAATCTTATCTTCCACATGGTTCAAACAATCCAAAAAATCAAACGTGTCATCTTAAATTCATCAAATTATCAACCTTTCTCATAATGCTGACACTCGACATTAACTGGCCTTTGATGCTTGACACATACTGCATTACTCAACATCCACTATCAAAAACAATCGACATGAACTAAAGTTTACTAGTGCTCAACATCAACTAAACTTTACTCAACTTACATTTTTTCACTTAGCTTACACTAAAACTGACTTTGCTTAGCTCCAACTATTTTTCTGCTCAACTTGCACTAACTTTTCTTAGCACCTATTGTCCACTCGGTTAAGGTTGGTAGACAAACTTTGTTTAACTTGTTCTTCTAAACTTACTTAGTATAATAAACCTTTGCAACCTTAAGTAGATTATTAATGCACTATAATATCATTGTCTTAACTGATCTTTGTACTCTTTTTCATATCATAAATCAATCTTTCCTCTAGGTGCTATTGTTACCTCATTTGATCAAATCCTCTTCATCAATCAAACAAATTATAGTACATAAATCATATAAGTACTTGTCTTACCAGCAAGTAGCAGGTTTGACTTCAATGACAAAATAATGATTAAAACATATTTATCATGCTTGTATTAATATTTTTTCAATAGCAACTAGTTAATGGTCATTTTGCAGACAATTCTTTGCTTACTTTAGTGTAATATAAAGACAATATTTCCAATGCCTTGTAATTCTTGGATACTTTTTGTCTTGCCTTTGGATTTGCTATTCAATAGCATAAAAACCTTTGTTATAGATAATCTTTCTTGTCAGGCCCTCTGTGGTTGTAGTAGTATGGGTGGAAATGGGTCCAACATGGAGAAATTTTTAAATTTTTGGGCATTCCCTTTCCTTTTCAAGCCTCCCCCATGGAGTTGCGGAATGTTGTTCTTGCATAGATTGCAAAGAAGTTGGAATATTAGATCACTAAGCTAGTCTCCCTTTTAGGAAAGTTTCAAATCTATTCTAAAGTGCTTGATGCTATGTGTTAGCACTTATAGTTTTAACGCAATTTTCTGTCATGGTCCCATTCTCATCATGGAAGTTGAACTTGAAGTTTTCTTCATTTTGACTTCAACTTCGAGTCAGCGATAGTTTTCATCTACCAATCCAACTTTCTTTCCCCCGCACCTCCCTTTTCAAGCCAAAGTAGAAGTTGAAACCCGTCCCTCCAAAACTTCAACTTCAAGTTCAGTATCAATTTTATGCACTAACATAAGTTGTTTGCAGGTTTTGAGTCGCCGAATCAGATCTAAGGTGGGTCCCATTACAACACTTCCTGAGGCATGCTAAGTCATAAATAGAAATCTCTAAGGTGATACGTACTCAAGCTATGGCAAAAATTGGAAAAGACTAATATTGTTACGACATGATTATCTAGTTGAGCTGCGTACATGTGGATTTGAAGGAATGAGTAAATCAAATCACACGCAGCGTCCTTCCCTGCTCATGCCACATTAATGAGCAATTATTGCCCTTACTTACCAAATCTGCTCCGTAATCTTCTGCACAAGCCTGCCTTTAAATGCATTGATTTCCAACCTTTTCTTTCACTCTTTGCAATTTCTTCATAGGAATTTCAGCATACTGGGTAGGAAGGGTGAATTGCAGGCTGAGTCTCTATTGAACTTTAAGTGCCTTTTTCTCATTCTCTTCTGCATTTCAATTGTATTTTCTTTGTTTTGGGCCACCTCTAGCCTTAGCCTCTTTTAAAAATCATGACACTCTTTCGTCCAAAGTTGCCTAAGTTACAAAAACCACCTTTGCTCAACTCACTCCCTGAAATTCGGGACACATTCTTAGTAAATAGAAACCCATCTGAGGTAATAGAGAGAGCTAGAAACACACCTTCAAGTCATATTTACCAGAGATTAGTAGAGAGTGGGTTGATAGAGGCCGTTGCTTTTCCTACTACTATCCCATACCTAGAATGCATCCTTCAGTGTGCGAGCCATTTCGACCCTGTTTCTGGGTGCTTTAAAAAATCATTGGGGGAAGTAGTTGTTAAAATCAGCAAAAATAGTATAAATTCCACCCTCAAGATTCCTCATAAAGAACCCTATGATCCATGGACATTCAAGGAGGCTGAGTGCTTGTATGCAGCAAATAAAACCAGCTATGACACCAAGATTGCTCAGTCCTAGCTCTTGAACCCTGCAGAAGGGGGTTCTAGGCTGCCAAAACCATTGATGATCGAGCATTTTATCAAGGAGATTGTAGATATTGTCTTCCTGATGAATAGAATTAAAGGAAACAAGCATGCTTTCTATTGGGAATCGTGGATGTATTTCTTTATTCAAAAGATAGTTGATGGAGTCAAGTTCATCGATTGGTCAGACCTCATAGCCGAGAATCTGCATAAAGGCTTGATTAATGTTACCAACTATGGTCCTTTCTTTCTATCTTCCTATCTAATTTACATTCTGGCAGCGTCCAAAGATTGGGATTATCTTCCGCATACACCCTAGGTTGATGACATGCCTATCTATCAATACTATAAAGACCTCCAGGATGACACGGTGTGCAAAGAATTTAAGAAAATAAATGATGCCTTTTTGGGGAAGTTGGTATTTGAGCTGCAAGGGCGAGAAAATGATAGAATGTCAGAGGAATCCATGCAAGTTGTTCATATTTATGGATGTTATTTCATTCAATTTCCCATATTTAGATATATTAGAATAGGTAAATTATCAAAAGTTATCTGCAAGAATTGAAAGTTATTCATTAGATCATCCAAAATGATTTAAAATGGTTTGCCAAACATTTTATGGGAAAAGATGATGACTCCATGGCCCAATCGGATGAAATAATCAAGGAAGTGCAGAAGAAATTTTAGGAGTGGCAAGATAAAAAGCCACCGGTAAGGCAGGATTTCTCCAACGTGGCACATATGGAAGCTATGCTGATTATCAACTCAAAACACCTGGAGATGCATGAAGAAAAGGCCACTGAGCTAAAGAAAATAAAGGAGATTTGGAAAAAGAGATTTTCTTATATCGGCTTGCCACATTAGTCAATTATTTTGGCCTTTTTAGTTGCCTACGAGACATGGAAGACTGCGAGAAACATGGCCAGTGGAGACAGTTTGACATGATCAAGACAAGCGGTTATGCTTGAAAATGTTTAGTTATAGTTTCTTGGCTGTTTTCCTTTTTTTTTTTCAAGATTAGTTTTAGCTTAGCAAAAAAAGACAATCTACTCCTAGCGAGGTAATTTTGGCTCTGGTCCAGCCCCTTCGCCTATAAATGTAATAATTGGTATTTTTTTAGGGGTTGGATTCTCTCAGGCAAATCGATAAATAGAACTATTTTTGTTTATGGTTTGGTTTCAATTTTAGAAGTAGCAACTCTGGATTTATGCAAATGTATTGAAACTCTATAGTTTGAATCTTTGTTGAACGTTTTGTGAGTAGATACTATTATCTGCTTATTTCAGTTAGTATTTCTATAAATGCTAGTTAAAGCTTTTAGCTATGTCTGTTATCAATTCTGGGTTTGCGGATTCTGAGTATGGGAAATGTTGTGAGAAACCAGTGGATTTATATTGCCTGCTCGATACTTTAATTCTCAATTATGTGGATCATTTTGATAGTTAAAGTTGAGTGGTTCTTTTGCATTAAAGTTTGTTTCATATTAATGAAGTGAAATAAGTTGTTTCAACACTTTCAGTAGATAGTTTCTTCTGCAAAGATCTTTCTGTTGGATCCTTTTGAACTGAAAACTCCATTTGCAATAAAGGTAGCTGCGCCTATTTTCATTGAGAAAATATTAGGTAGATAATTCCTAAGCTTATCAGATAGGAATCCATTTTTTAGTTTACATTCTTTTCTCTATTTTTATATACAAACTTTATGGGAAAAACTATTCACTAATAGTTTTTGGCGACTCTACTAGGGAAGAAACAAAGAATGGTTTTGCTTCATAATGAAATTTTCCCAGTACTCCAACCAGGCTTAGGTCTTGACAATACACAAGAAGATATTATTTTTGATTTACGTGTGCAAGCCTGGAAACTCAAAACGAGCCTAGAGCAATTTACACAAGTTAACCAAGTGCTCGAAAGAGAAGAAGAAAGAGCAAAACTCATTAGAGGTGTACCCATTGGCAATGAAGAAGCAATAGTTGATAGATTAGTCCCAAGGCCTCATTGAGTATTGGTAGCTGGTCTATATTGTGATAAGCTAGCTAGTAGGAGATATACTCGAAGTGAAGAGAGAAAAGGGTTCATTGATGAAGCTTATGAATTTGTAAGAAAACTTGATTTTGCCCCTGATCTCTCCCTGAAAAGGAAGAAACCTGCCCAAAGTAAAAGTAGACCAACCTCTCCTAAGAAATCAACTCCCATAGCTATGAACCTTCAAGCCCTAACATTACCTAGAACCTTGATACCCTCTCATTTAAATATCCAGCCTTTGAGCGCTATCTTTCCTAGGATGGCAGATAACCCGTGGGGTGCACAAGTAGGTCCTTTGGATCTAGGGGGAAATCTTCACCCTCTTCCTAAAGGTGCTAAAGAAGTGCTACCTAAATTTTATGGAGATGGAAAGAAATCAACTGATGAACATCTTAATGCCTTTAATACTGCATGTGTTGTCCTTGTTGTAGCACATGAAGATGTAGCTGTGAGGTTGTTTATACAGACCTTAGTTGATGATGTTGCAAACTAGTTCCATCACCTACCTCAAGGGTCTATTACTGACTGGAACCATATGTGTACTGCTTTTGAAGATAGGTTTAAATCTTCTGAAGATGAACATACCTTGTTACTTTAGTTAACTCAGTTAAAGAAAGAAATACATGAACCCATGAGAGACTTCGTAGCAAAGTTTAATAAAATAGTTCACAAAATTCCCACTACTAATAGACCTAATGGTGAAAATCGTAAATTGTTCTTTGTTAATGCTATGCCTCCTGACATCAGTTTCCACTTGAGAAGAAATGTAGTAGCAGATGTTGAAGCTGCCCAAAGATTAGCTGTTGAATTAGAAGATGATCTTTTGGCTGCTGGGAAATGGAAAAAAGAAGTACAAAACCCCAAAGCTCAATCACTTTCATTAGAAAAGTCAGACCCATTGGTTCAGAAATTGATTAATGATGTGATGACTATTAAGAAACAACTTCCTAAAATGAATACCCATTATCAAGATATCCCTAGGAAGTATCCAGGCCAAAGTAGTTACCAAGGAAAATAGTTTTCTTTGCCCTCAAGTCAACAAAGATTACAGACTGAAGCTCCACCTAGCAAAAACAACATGTGTGTTTTTCATCTTACAAATGACCATGAGGGAACTTCTTGCCCTAAAAATATTAGATATTAGCAACTTGAAGCAGAAAAAGTGGCTTCTACTAATGTGATAATAGAAGAAGAATCTTCTGAGGAACCTAGCGACTCCGTAAATTATTACCCTGAATATGAATCTGACTCTAACAGGGGTAATGATATTTTATTAACCTTAGAAGAGGCTTTATGTTCTGTCTTAACCCGAGGGCAAAGAACTGGAGCAGCTGATATTCATGGTAAAGGTATTTCAATGCCAACTCAAGCTAGGGAGCAAAAGGTAAAAGGGGGAAATGAAAGTAAGTCATCACCCGTCCCTAAATCTACCCCTCAAATCTTAAAAAGGGTATCTGATTCTGATTCCTCATTTGACATTGTTGAGTTTTGTAAGACATCAAAGATAAAAATCTCTCCTGCTGAATATTTAAGAATGAATCCTAGTGAACTTGATAAGTTGATTGAATACGTTAATCAATCATCCCCCGATAAAGCAGTCAAGCAAATTAATGAAGTGAAAGTCTCAGAGAGCGATGAAGTAGTTGCCGAATGTAAACAAGATCACTCCAAAGGAAAGAAGTCTAAAGCTCGAAAATTTCATGATCATAAGGAGGTAATTCAACCAGATTCTATAAGTCCTGAATCTTCTTATAACCTCAAGCCTGATTTATTTTATGTTTCTCTCTTTTTACATGGATTCAAGTTGAGTAACTGTATTATAGATTCAAGGGCTTTAGATAATATAATGCCAACAGCTGTAGCAAAGGCTTTGGACCTTCCACTAACTAAAAAATTTGGTAAATGTTATTCTATGGATTCAAAACAAGTACCTTTAGTGGGTCAAATTAAAGATGCTCAAGTGTCACTGGTGGCTTATCCTCAGAAGAGGATCAAACTCACCATCCTAGTAGCCGATATCCCCACTAGTTATGGCATGCTTCTCAGTAGAACTTTTTGCAGAGATCTAGGAGGTGAAATTAAGATGGATTGGTCTCAAGTAGTAATTCCTTTCAGGAAAGACAAAGTAACCTTATTGCCTGAAACAAAGTCCAAATATACAGTTTTTCCATCTGATGATCCTAAGTCTCAAATTCTTTACCAAGAGTTTGATTTTGCTAATTATCTCATTCTCTCTAAAAATGAAAAAACAGCTGAAAAGCCATCAAAGGAGAACCTGCTATGGACTCTTGAATTTGATGGGAGTTGTTTGAATGGATCTGGAGCTGGTGTGGTTCTCATATCACTAGATAATCAGAAATTCCCCCTTTCTTATAAGCTTCCCTTTGAAAATACTAATAACATAGCTGAGTATGAAGCCCTTCTCCTTGGCATCGAAGAGGTTAAGAGGAGAAACATCAAGCTGCTAAAGGCCAAAGGAGATGCTAAACTCATTGTGAAACAAGTCAAAGACATGTTCTCAGTAAAAAACCAAAGATTGAAACATTACAAAAATCATGTATGGGATGAAATTGAAGGCTTAGATGCCTTTGCAATTGAAGCTATTCCCAGAGAACTGAATGACAAGGCAGACTCCTTAGCAGTTTCGGCTTCCTTGTTAATTCCTCATCCTAATTTCACAGACAAAAAGTATTCAGTAGAAATCATTCACAGACCAAGTGTTCCTGATAATAACAACAATTGGCAAGTATTCAAAGACAATGCTCATATTAATGCTTTCTTGTAGAGTGTTGAAAAATTTTCTATGAATTACTTTGAGGGCTCAGATGTAGAATGTCGGGAGTTTTGTCCTGACTTGCCTGATGAAAATGAGTTGATACAGCTGAAAGGGAACGTAATACCTAAAGGTCTCGTTGAACTTGAACAAATTTTTGATAGGTGAGACACCTTTTTAGCTCTAGATGGAACACCTAAAGAAGATCCAAATGCGGACTACGAAAAGGTAAATCTAGGAGATAAACATAATCCTAAAATTGTCAATCTGGGAACCTGCTGTGATGAGGGTGAAAAGGAAAGATTCATTAAACTTTTGTCAGAATATATCGACATCTTTGCCTAGTCCTATGATGATTTGAATACTTTCAAAGATGGGAAATTCAAGCACCATATTACTCTTAAACCAAGTATCTCTCCTTTTAGGAAAAAATTAAGAACATATAATCCAAAAAATTTTGATGCAATATTTAGGGAAATAGACAAAATGTTGAAAGCCCGCATTATTTTCCCGATCCATCATTCCACATGGGTGACAAATATAGTACCATTCAGGAAGAAGAATGGAGAAATAAGGATTTGTGTTGATTTTAGAAACCTTAACCAAGCAAGTTTGAAAGATAACTTCGCCCTGCCAATAATGGATCAAGTTCTCCAAATGGTTGTTGGATTAGAAATGATGTCCTTCTTAGATGGTTTCTCAGGATATAATCAAATAAAATTTTCTGAGGAAGATCAACACAAAATAGCATTTATGACAACTTGGGGGACTTTTGCCTATAAGAGAATGCCATTTGGCTTGATAAACGCTGGTGCCACCTTCCAGCGAGCTATGAATTCAACTTTTGGCAACCTACTAGATAGATGCATCATAGTTTACCTGGATGAAATGACTGTGTTTTCAAAAAAGAGGAACAAACATCTAAAAGATTTGAGAAAAGTGCTTCAGAAATGCAGGGATCACAGAGTTTCACTGAATCCTAAAAAATCAATTTTTGTTGTGAGTGAAGGAAAATTGCTGGGGCACATGGTTTCAAAGGAAGGTATCAAAGTTGACCCTGAGAGCGTAAAAGCCATCCAAAAATTATGTCTCACTGTCAATCGAAAAGGTGTTAAGTCCTTCTTTGGACAAATAAATTTCCTGAGGAAATTCATCCTGATTTCGTAGAAAGAATTAAACCCATGGCTAAGCTACTCAGTGAGAAACAAAGCTTCAAATGGGATGAACCTGCGTTGAAAGCATTTAAAGAGGTAAAAGAAGCTATTGCCAAAGCCCCAATGCTTATTCATCCTAATTTCAAAAAAGATTTCATAATATATTGTTATGCCTCTGAACACACTATGTCAGGCATGTTGCTCCAAAAGAATGATAAAGGAGAGGAGATGCTTATCTCTTTTATGAGCATACCTCTAAAGAAGCATGAGCTTAACTATTCTTTATCTGAAAAACAAGTGTTCGTAGTAGTTTAAGCAGTAAAATTCTTCAGATACTATATTTTGCATTCTCATTCTGTAGTATACGTGACATCCACAGCAGTCAAGAGCATTCTTACACAACAGGATGTAGCAGTCAACAATCGGGCAACATGGGTAGCAAAGGTCCAGGAATTTGACTTGGACATCCATCCAACTAAATTAGTCAGAGGACAAGGTTTGTGCAAACTTATTGCTGAAGGAGAAAAAGAGGAATCATATCCCTCTTGTTTATTGGTAAGTCTCAAGGATGGATGGTATTCAGATATTGCCTATTTCCTGACATATGGGAAGTGTCCTGATCACTTCAAGGGGAAAGACAGATGTACACTCCAACTTAGAGTAGCTAAGTTTGTTATAATTGATGATATCTTATATAAGAGAGGACTAGATGGCATGTTTTTAAGGTGCATTGATACTAATCAATAAGATAAGTTGCTGAGAACTTTTCATGATGGAGTTTGTGGAGGCCATTTTTTGTCAACAGTGACAGCATTCAAGATCCTAAGAAGCGGATATTATTGGCCAGGTATGTTTAAAGCTACTTATCATTGGGTTAGAAACTGTGAGAAATGCCAATTGTTTACAAGGAGACCCCAGTTAGCCGCTCTACCTTTAAAACCTATAATTATAGAAGAACCATTTCAACAATGGGGTTTAGACTTTGTTGGGCCTATTAATCTAATTTTGAGTGCAGGGAATTCTCACATCCTCACTACTACTGATTATTTTACAAAATGGGTAGAAGCAATCCTAGTTAAAGCAATGACTTCAGAGGTAGTGTGCAGATTTTTGACTGAAAATATTTTGACCCGTTTTGGCACTCCCAGCAAAATAGTGACAGATAATGCACAAAACTTCTCATCTGGAGAGATTTAGCTATATTGCTATGACCATGGAATTCATTTGTCACATTCCTCAAATTGCTTTCCTCAAGGCAATGGACAAGCAGAGTCCACAAATAAAAATCTGGTCAATATTATGAAAAAATTGGTGGATGAAAAGGGAAAAGATTGGCACAAAAGGTTATATGAAGCACTTTGGGCTGACAGGACCTCTCCTAAAAGAGCCATAGGTATGACACCTTTTGAATTGGTATATGGAGTTGAAGCACAACTATCCTTGCCTCTGGAATTAGCCACTTTGAACTTACAAAAGGCAATCAAAGGTGAAGTATTCCAGTCTTCCATTGAAAAGAGGATATTGTATCTCCAAAAGATAGAAGAAGAAAGGAAGGAGCTAGTAGATCATATCACAAATCATCAGGCCAAAGTCAAAAATATTTTTGATCAAAAAATAAGACTGCAGAAATTCATGAAAGGAGATCAGGTCCTGCTGTGGGATAAGAGGAAAGAACCTAAAGGAGCCCATTCTAAGTTCAAAAGCTTATGGAAAGGAACGTTTGAAATATCTGAAGAACTAAGTTCAAATGCCTTCAAGCAGCAATATCCAAATGGTGATGAACTTCCCCTATCTTTCAACGAGCAGGATCTCAAGCTATACCATTTTTAGGTCTGTGTCGCGTCTCATTGTAAATATCGTCTTTTGGCTTCCTTTCCTTGCCTTGTTTTGTTTTGGTGTGTTGTGTCATTGTCTTTTGAGTCGGTCTGCAAATCTTGGACTCTGGGTTCATTCATGATCCTTCTAGTCTCATTTCCCAACTGGAGCCGATTGTTAGCACTTATAGTTTTAACGCAGTTTGCTATCATGGTCCCATTCTCATCATGGAAGTTGAACTTGAAGTTTTGTTCATTTCGACTTCAACTTTGGGTCAGTGATAGTTTTCATCTACCAATCTAGCTTTCTTTCCCCTGCGCCTCCCTTTTCAAGCTAAAGTAGAAGTTGAAACCCGTCCCTCTAAAACTTCAATTTCAAGTTCAGTATTGATTTTATGCACTAACATAAGTTGTTTGCAGGTTTTGAGTTTCTGAATCAGATCTAAGGAGGGTCCCATTACAACACTTCCTGAGGCATGCTAAGTCATACATAGAAATATCTAAGGTGGTACGTGCTCAAGTTATGGCAGAAATTGGAAAACACTAATATTGTTAGGACATGATTATCCAGTTGAGCTGTGTACGTGCGAATTTGAAGGAATGAGTAAAGTGAATCACATGTGGCATCCTTCCCTGCTCATGCCACATTAATGAGAAATTATTTCCCTTACTTGCCAAATCTGCTTCGTAATCTTCTGCACAAGCCTGCCTTTAAATGTATTGATTTCCAACCTTTTCTTTCACTCTTTGCAATTTCTTCATAGGAATTTCAGCATACTAGGTAGGAAGGGCGAATTGCAGGCTGAGTCTCTATTGAAGTGTAAGTGCCTTTTTTTCATTCTCTTCTGCATTTCAATTGTATTTGCTTTGTTTTGGGCCACCTCTAGCCTTAGCCTCTTTTAAAAATCATGACACTCTTTCTTCCAAAGTTGCCTAAGTTAGAAAAACCACCTTTTCTCAGCTCACTCCCTAAAATTTGAGACACATTCTTAGTAAATAGAAACCCATCAGAGGTAATAGAGAGAGCTAGAAACACACCTTCAAGTCCTATTTACCAAAGATTAGTAGAGAGTGGGTTGATAGAGGCCGCTACTTTTCCTACTACTATCCCATACCCAAAATGTGTCCTTGAGTGTGAGAGCCATTTCGACCCTGTTTCTGGGTGCATTAAAAAATCATCAGGGGAAGTAGTTGTTAAAATCAGCAGAAACAGTGTAAATTCTACCCTCAGGATTCCTCATAAAGAACCCTATGAGCCATGGACATTCAAGGAGGTTGAGAGCCTGTATGCAGCAAATAAAACCAGCTATGACACCAAGATTACTCAGTCCTAGCTCTTAAAGCCTGCAGAAGGGGGTTCTAGGCTGCCAAAACCATTGACGATCGAGCATTTTATCAAGGAGATTGCAGATATTGTCTTACTATTGAATAGAATTAAAGGAAACAAGAATGCTTTCTATTGGGAATCCTGGATGTATTTCTTTATTTAGAAGATAGTTGAGGGAGTCAATTTCATCGATTGGTTAAACCTCATAGCCGAGAATCTGCATAAAGGCTTGATTAATGTTACCAACTGTGGTCCTTTCTTTCTATCTTCCTATCTAATTTACATTCTAACAGCATCCAAAAATTGGGATTATCTTCCGCATACACCCTAGGTTGATGACATGCCTATCTATCAATACTATAAAGACCTCCAGGATGACACGGTGTGCAAAGAATTTAAGAAAATAAATGATGCCTTTTTGGGGAAGTTGGTATTTGAGCTGCAAGGGTGAGAAAATGATAGAATGTCAGAGGAAGCCATGCAAGCTGTTCAGATTTATGGATGTTATTTCATTCAATTTCCTAGATTTACATATATTAGAATAGGTGGATTTCTTGGTGAACCCTTAAAATTGCCTCGCTACTATTCAGACTCCATGGTGCTAGCAGAAATGTGTAGACAGTTTGCTTCCCTTGTTGAATCCTTTCAAATTTCAAAGAAGGCCTCTTCAATTTTCTTCCCAATTGAGATTGGGCATTATAGATGCCCTAGTGTGAAAAAAGCTCTATTGTCGACCAAGTCATTGACCCGTTTGTGTCTTAAAAATTTCACTCCTCGACTGGATTTTGACTACACTTGCTTTATTAGAGACAATGTCAAAAATGCCTTTGCTCTGTTTCACTCCCCACAACTAGAGAACTTATGGGAAAATTGTCATAATGAATTCGAGGTGAGGAAGAGACTGTGGTCACGCTTAACCATCAAGCAGGTCATCATGTTCAATATAGAGCTGGATACTTATGGTTTGAAAGATGATGATTCAGAGGAAATAGTTGATCAATTTTACTTGGATCAAGTTGAATGCATGCCAATTCCAAAAATTGACTGGGAGAAAAAAGAAGAAAATGATGTGTATGCCCATTCCAAGGATGTAATAGCTAGAACTGCCAAATGGATAAAGTCGAAGGCAGCAATTACTCCCAGCTTTTTTGAGAAACCTTCAAGGAACAAAGATAAAAAGACTCCCCAAACACAAACTAATCAAAGTGTTCCTGAATTTTTTGCAGGTCCACTTGAAGCTAAACTTGAAGCAGCCTCGGAAACACTTCAACTTCAGGTTCAAGAGGAAACCTCAAGAAGTAAAAGGATAACTCGCTCGAGTACAAAGAAGGCATGGATCGCTACAAGCCAGAGCACCATAACTGTGGACCTCGAAGCGGTGGAAGATCCACCCATGGTAGATAATTTACCAGAGTCTCAAAGCTTGGAAGCGACCACCGAAAATCAACAGGGTAACCTTGTTCTGGCCAAATGTCCCTCCACTGCAGAAACAGAACAAGCAACTCCCAAATGGCTAGAGATGTCTATGGAGAAGAAAAGAAGCATTTCCCCATCTCTATGCCAATTGATGACCTGGTTAGTAAATGCCTAGGTAAGACACCCAAAGTGAAGAAAGCGAGGATAGAGTCGAGAATCAACTTTGACAAAGCCTCAAGGTGATGGACAGCAAAAATAGCCACACCACTCGATGGAAGTGCTTGCGATTCCATGGCTCCTCAAGATTATCAGATAACCAAGGTTGACCTTGGAAAGGCAAACCGCGAGACAAATATGAAATTCTTTGAGGTGTCTAATAAAAAGATCGTTGAAAGAGTATGGAAGGACGGGCAGGACAAACAGGAAATGAAAGAAACAATCAAGAGCATGGCCCAGTACATCAATGCCATACTTCACCCTAAAGTCAAGCCTATAAGCAAGATGTCCACAATTGTCAACCTATCCTCTATGGTCAATCAGCAATCACTTGAAAATTTGCATAAGTGCAAGGCCGTGGCAAAAATAGCAGGTGAATGGGTGCTGGATGTTCTACATAACACTATCCAACATATAGGCCATTTAGACTAGGCATCAAAGGAAATATTGAATATTTCCAAGAAGGTGGAAAAAAACAACGATGTGTATGAAAAGGAGAGGAATAATTGGTCTAGAGTAGTCATGTGGCTGGAAGATGTGCAAGAGCTTAGTTTGCAAAAGTTTCTCACTGAATGTCTAGTAGCAGGTCTTGATGAGAAAGTTCTATATGTCATTAAAGACTGCATTGAATGGAGAAATGAGGCATTAACACAGGGAATATCTGAAGTCAAGGAAGCTCTGCAAGAATTGAAAGTTATTCATCAGATCATCCAAAATGATTTAAAATGGTTTGCCAAACATTTTATGGGAAAAGATGATGACTTTGTGGCCCAATCAGATGAAATAATCAAGGAAGTGCAGAAGAAATTTCAGGAGTGGCAGGATAAATAGCCACCAGTAAGGCAGGATATCTCCAACGTGGCACATACGGAAGCTATGCTGATTATCAACTCAAAACACCTGGAGATGCATGAAGAAAGGGCCGCTGAGCTAAAGAAAATAAAGGAGATTTGGAAATAGAGATTTGTTTATATTGGCTTGCCACATCAGTCGATTATTTTGGCCTTTTCAGCTGCCTACGAGACATGGAAGACTGCAAGAAACACGGCCAGTGGAGACAGTTCGGCATGATCAAGAGAAGCGGTTACACTTGAAAATGCTTAGTTACAGTTTCTTGGCCGTTTTCCTTGTTTTTTTTTTCAAGATTAGTTTTAGCTTAGCAAAAAAGACAATCTACTCCTGGCGGGGTAATTTTGGCTCTGGTCCAGCCACTTTGCCTATAAATGCAATAATTGGTATTGTTTTAGGGGTTGGATTCTCTCAGGCAAACTGATAAACAAAACTATTTTTGTTTATGGTTTGGTTTCAATTTTAGAAGTAGCAACTCTGGATTTATGCAGATGTATTGAAACTCTATAGTTTGAATCTCAGTTGAAGGTTTTTTGAGTAGATACTATTATCTGCTTATTTTAGTTAGTATTTCTATAAATGCTAGTTAAAGCTTTTAGTTGTGTCTATTATCAATTCTGGGTTTGTGGATTCTGAGTATGGGAAATGCTGTGAGAAACTAGCGGATTTATATTGCCTGCTCAATGCTTTAATTCTCAATTATGTGGATCATTTTGATAGTTAAATTTGAGTGGTTATTTTGCATTAAAGTTTGTTTCATATTGATGAAGTGAAATAAGTTGTTTCAGCACTTTCAGCAGATAGTTTCTTCTGCAAAGATCTTTCTGTTGGTTCCTTTTGAACTGAAAACTCCATTTGCAATAAAGGTAGTTGCGCCTATTTTCATTGAGAAAATATTAGGCAGAGAATTCCTAAGCTTATCAGATAGGAATTCATTTGTTAGTTTACATTCTTTTCTCTATTTTTATATACAAACTTTATGGGAAAAATTGTTCACTAACACTATGTATGTCTCCTACTCTTCCTATTGGGCCCCTTCCAAAAGCTTCATACCTCAAGCTCAAGCATCTTCTTTAGGACTTTCTCTAGGCCTCTAATGGTGTGCATCACGGCTTTCACAAAGTGGCCTGGTATTATTGTTGGTTGCCAAAATATTATGGTGGGCTTGGGCTTCTTTCCACTTGCAAATAGGGGATTCCCTAAGTGGGTCATTTGGGCTCTTACTAGAGATGAGGCTTGAAAAATTTTATTACGGCACTACATTTCTTTATTCTTTCTAGTTAACTAGCCTGCCTAAAAGGGGATTGGCTTTCAGACCCTTCTTGTGACTCCTAAGCTTGTTCAAATTTATAGAACTTTTATTGTTAAGAGCATTTGGAAAGCCTGGGAAGCCCTCAAACCTTGGCTTCACTAGGCAAGTAATGGGTTTAGAGATGGTCTCTCAATGAATCAGCAAAACCTTTGGTTGTCTCCCTTATTTTCTACTCAAGGTGTTCCTTTAGATAAGATACAAGGAGATAGTTCTCTAACTTGTTTTGAAGGGGTATCAAAGCTCCAAAGGAATTATTTTCTTAGGTTACTATGAGTCTTCAGCCATGGGTTGCAGGCACAATTTTAGCTTATCCATGCAAATTGACAAACAGTTGATCTTCTAGTTTCTGTGGTGCCTCCTAATTTTTTAAACAAGCTTGGTATTTACTCATCTTTCCCATGGTGGAAATATTGGAAGTGGTATCCTACCACTCCTATGACTAGTTACAAGCCCAAGCTATGGTATCGATGGCTAGTGCCCCATCTTTCGATGGTTGATACTCTCAATCAACATTGACATTTTCATTCTTCCTATAACACTTGGAGTAATAGATTTACCATTCTAGAATTCCATTATGAAGTTAAATATTGCTCACTTTTCCTAGTGTCTCCTCTTCTAGGGATTGCCTTTGGTCCCTTTGCTTTGACATCAAGGAGTCCCAAACCCTAGATGCCCTTTTTGTGACTAGCCCAAGAGCTTCCTACACATTTTTTGGTTCTGTGGAAGAGCTCAAAACTGTTGGCTCTGGATCCATGACTTTTTCAAGTCTTTTCATCCAAATAATTTCACTTGGCATATGGTTGTGTTGGAAGATCTGCCCAAGCTTCCTTTTAGATATGCCTAGATTTGGCATGTTTTTAGAATGGAGATTTTGTTTACTATTTGGAAAGATCATATTGTTGTTTTATTCTCTCACAAATTTCTAGATATACATGTTGCTATGTACTCTAAAGCATGTATCTATAATAATACCATGATGCAGATACAAGTACAAGTTGACAAAATCATGCTAGAGGTGGCTCACTTATAGGATTTATTAGCTCATAGGGGAAATTAAATGCACCCTATACAATTTCCTACATGCCTCCAAATTCATTATCCAATGACTGCCCTCCTTATATTCGTTGACAAAGTTGGAGCAGATCTACATGCCACTCGCATACTCCTTAGTCTTAGCCTCATCATTGCTCTCCTAATGGTGGTTTTTATGGTTGTCACTACTCGACCTTGCCTCCATAGAGGTTGGGCTAAGGCTGGTCTCTAGTGGCTCCTCCTTCTACCACTTATGCAGGATGGTCATCTGTGCAACGTGACCCCGAATGGGCTTTCCCTTAATTGGACTTAGCAATTTCTTTGCCCAAATAGGAGAGAGATAAACATGATGATATTGTTGTTAATGATGGTTGGGCTCCCCTTGAGTCAACCACTAACCCCAAGGACTTTTGGGGTTCTAATGGTAAAGACCCACCCTCGGTTGGTACTGCTCTTGTAGCTTGAGGGCTTTTTATTTATCTTTTTTTTTATAAATAGTTGTTAATCCTTCCTTGTGTCATTTAAACTCATGAGGTGACCTTGTATCCCCCAACCCCTTTTTTGTGAATATGTATCTTTAAATTTTAATTAATGGGAATGTCTATTCATAAAAAAGGTATATTAAAGAATTTTTGAAGACCTTTTGTATGGAAGACTCAAGACTAGTTGGAACACCACTCGTGATTGGACACAAATTGTTAAAGAATGATAATTTAGATGAGGTGAATCAAACATTATATAGGTTTATGATTGGGAAACTACAATATGTTTTACATAGTAGACCTAAAATTGCATTAGCTATTGGAATTATTGCTATATTCTTTGGTAATCCCAAAGAAAACCATATGATGGTAGTAAAAAGGATATTGAGATACCTAAAAGGAAAATAGGACTATGGATTGTGGTACAAGAGAAGGGACAAATTTGAACTAAAAGATTATACACGTGTTGATTGGGCATGAAATGTTGATGATAGGAAGAGAACAAGAGGAGGAGCTTTCTTCTTAAGAAGAATATTGATCTCATACATAAGAGAGAAGATGAATTGTATTTCATAATCTACAACAGAGGCTTAACATGTTGCTATAGCACTGAATTATTCAAATATTGTAGGGATGAAGTGGTTGTTGAAAGGCATGAAGGAAGAGATCACTAAACTTGGTGTGATTTATTGTGATAACACAAGTGCTATAAACATATCAAAGAACCTTGTGATGCATACAAAGACTAAGTGTAATGAGATCAAGTATCATTACTAGAGAGATATAGTAAAAGAGAAAGAAGTGACTGGAATATGCTAACACAAAGGAATAGTAAGATGACATATTCACTAAGGTACTACCTAAGGATTATGTTGAGTGTCTAAAAGGAAACTTAAGGGTCATCCCCCTACTTGAAGAAAACTAAGAAGAGATGTTACATTGCATTAATTTTTATGAGAAGAATATCTTATAGATTGATGTAGGAGGTCACACTTTAGGAGGTTCCTAAAGCTGTGAAAAAGAAAAAGTAAGACATCAACATATGAGTAGAAGATGATACAAGGATTTAATGTTGAGATGAAATTTCTATATCAGTGACATTAGTGACATGATGGTGTGTGTATGGGATGTCTATGGAATTGTTGTCAAAGAGGGAGAGATTAGCATGATTAATTTACCATAAAATTTATTAGATAAAGAGGGGGAGAATGCATGAGAAAGATATGTAAAGAGCGAGAGTATTACATAGAATATTTCCAATAAGATCAAAGAAGATGTTGTTTCCAAGAGGTTGACACGTGTTGAGGTTGCTACAGTGAAATAGTGTGTATTGAGTTGATAGAGGGAGCCTCTTGAGCTTGCATCGATGAGAATCAAAATGAAACTAAGAAAGAGAGAACGCAAACATAGAGGCAGCAAATAGTACAATATTGAGTCTTTTTGGATTGCATGGTAACTAGTATAGTAAGTGAAGTATGTGAGGTGTTTCCATCAATGCCAAAGAGGAAGATTGTTCAAAACTGCAATTGGAGCAATTTTTATTTTGTCATTGATGTCAAATGTATTGGTAAGACAAAGTGTCAAACCTAGTGGAGAGACATTTACTCATAGTGTAGAGTTCCATATCATTTGATTGATGAAGAGGAATGTCTAAAAAGAAGAGATCAAGAGGATAAGCTTAATTGAGTATCACTATTACATGGCCAATGAAGGAGATGAAGTAGAAGATTAAGGAACTTATATAGAATTCAAGTGAAATAGTTCAAGTTGAGTGTTAGTTATTACCAAGAAAATGTATGAAGAAGTGTAGTAATAACTTAGTGTAGTAATGACTGAGCGAGCATGTTGATGCCAAGTGAGAAATTTTAGTGTGTGTCAAGCTACACCATGATGATCAAGCTGAAGAAAAAAGTGATTGTTGAGTCACAAAAAAAGTTATAGTTTGAGAAAGATTTGATTTTGAGGCCCACGGAGTTGGAATTTTGAATTAGTCAAAGCATTTGTTGTTAGAAATAGATAATACTGAGAGGGGGTGAATCAGTATATTACAAAACTTTTCCAACAATTGAATATCATTAATTACTTTATATTTTGTATATGAAATTAAACCAAAAATTCTAAATAGTAACTATAACCATACACATAGAGAACTCATAACACCATTATTTGTTAACTAGGGAAACCCTAGCAAAGGGAAAACCCTAGAGGGGATGATACCCACTAGATGATTCACTAAACAATAAGATCTAGTTAAGGATATTGACCCTGTCAAGAGTATATGAAGTACATATAGTGTCTTGAGTCCTTGTTAGAGGAATAGGCCTTGTTAGAAGCCTCAACCCTGATAGGAGTTGCTACAACCCTATTAGGAGCTAGTAGATCAATTGCAATGTATGCAAGAAGAGCCCACTACCCTAACATGAAACTATACAATTTAGTTCTTTCACAAGATAAATATACATAAAATACTTGCTTTGATTTTGTAACTTGCACTTTCTCTAATCTTACATCAGATTTTGCATCACATCTAACCATGTGACTTCCACAATATCTATGCATCACACACATTTACTGCACATCATAAGACCTTTACTTATATCTTACACATTCACAAATTGTTGCTTAGTCAACTTCCATGTCTTCACACACTTGATATAATATAAAATAATATCCACATAGTTGGCTTAACATGACATAGTAATTATTTTAAAACCAAAATAATTCCTAAAGTCATACAACTCTATTTTCTGCTATGTTCTATTATGTATTGTTAAATACCAGCATAGTTAAACTTCTTGTAACTTATGTCATATAGACCATACACACATGTGCACTAGTACACATCATCATCATGATGTCACAAGTATTTCCTCAATTGAACATAAGCTAACTCTTTTTACATCATTTGTGCTATTAAGATTTGTTCATTGTACTACTACAAAATGTATAATACTTAGACAATTTTCTGTCTTCAAAAGCATAAATGAAATGTTGATTATATGTTGTCATAAATGACAACCATCAAGAAATCTATTTGACCATATTTTCAACAATTTCCCCCTTTGGAATTGATGGCAACATTTGGGAAAATTGACTAACTCCCAAAATGATGTCATACATAACAAAAACAAATAAAATAACTACACAAAAATCACCTTCAAAACATAACAATTTTATTCATGTTTTGATGGATCGTTACATTCCTTATCACTCCTTTACATTGATACATACATAAGCTCCCCCTTTACATATATGTTTACATCTATATAATTTCCTTCTACATAATAATACAATGCTCCCCATTTGACATCAATGACAAAGGTGTCAAAAATTGTATCACAAAAACTTGGTGTATGTTAAAGACATTAATTTTCCACAATCCATCATGTATAGCAATAGTTTCTAGATGATATTGTGTTGGAGTTTTTGTGTCAATGTTTCAGATCACACTCTATGATCCATCATCAAAACAAAAGAGAGTTGAAGGATGAGTAAGAATATAGATTGATCCATCATCAGGACAAAAGAGAGTTGGAGGATGAGTAAGAATATAGATTGCAATCTATATTCTTACTCATCCTCCAGTTGTCTTTTGTCCAGACGATGGATCATAGAGTGTGATCCAAAATGCTGATACAAAAACTCCAACACAATCTCTTCCAAAAACTGTTGCTATATTTGATGTATGTTGTTGATTAGCTCATCATTTTGGATATGCAATCTGCAAAATCAATCTTTAGTCTATCAAAGTCCTTCTTCTGGTTGCTTTTGACTTTATCTGATATAATGATGAGTGCACAAAGTGCATAGGATGTCACTTCAACTATGCTCAAGTCAATATAGGTGAATTTTTCATAAGAATTTTTTGCTAAAAGACATTCCTTCAATTGCCTCTGCAAACTTACAACCTTGGGTGCCAAATATTATCTAAGAACAAAGAATCTTATTATTACCTTTTCCTTGTCAAATTCAATTCTTTTGATAGCATTGTGGATCTTCTTAATCTCATTCATTGAATCTTCAATTTTGGTCTCAAGTTGTTGAAATCATGTAGTGAGTGATTGAAGCTCACTCATATGGCCTTTGATCTTTGTATCAAAATTAGATAAGTGTAAGACATTGTGCATTGTCCATACAACTTCTTACCTTCAGCAATACACTTTCTAAGTTCCTTGATGTTTTCATCAAGTGCCTTCAAATCATTGTGCACATTGGTGCACACTGTGTTGAATAGGGTTGCATCATGATTATTTTGTGTTTGCACTACTACTACTTTAGCTAAGGTTGTGAATTCCCCATAAAAGGTCTTCACCAACTCTTTTCCCTTGGCTTGCAAGTCTGGATTTTCTACAATTTTGGAAACTGTCTTTTGCATGCACTCCAAGACTTTAGCAAGGGTATTCTCTAAAGACTTTACAAAAAAAAAATTCTCAAACAATTTTCTCAAAGTCCCCATTAGCTCTTTCTATTCTTCATCATCAAATAGAATAAGTGTTGTTGTGAATGTTCTAGCTGCTAATACTACTAAAGATATAGTAGTCTTTATTTTCTATTCCTCTAACATCTTCTTTTCCTCAGCCTCTTTCTTCTTCTTCTTCTCTTCTTCTCCCATGTTCTTTTTCTCTTCTTCTTCTTACTACTTCTTCTCCTATTCTTCTTTTCTTCTTCTTCTTCTTCTTCTTTTCTTTTCTTCATGTTCCTTTCTCTTCTTTTCTTCTTTTTCCTTCTTTTTTTCTCTCTTCCTTTTCATCATCATAATTGGTATAGGTAGTGATATTGCCAACATGATTTTCCCCATACACTGCAAATGGATTCTCCTTTGTATCCATAGTTATGTGTGTACTATCCACTTGCATGGATTTAGTACCCATAACAATGTGAGGTGGAGATAGTGCTTCTTGTGTTTTCTCTACTTCTTCATCTTCCTTGGAAGGTGTATCTTCATGTACATATATTGTACTATCACCATTTTCTTGTGCACTATCCTTCAGTATTGAAGACATGTACTTTACTATATCCTCATTTATTTCTTGTGTAACCTCTTCATAATTGCTTCACATCAGAAGAATTGCTCTTCTTTTGTTCCTCAAAAAGGCTTCAATACCCTTCAAAACTTTATCAAATTCCTCTTTTGATCCAACATCACATAACTTATTTATGGATGTGATCCTCATATTCAAATATTTTTCTACTACTCCTCTTCCTATTGATCAACATATTATATAGGTCTTTAGGAATTTTATTTTGAATGCTATCAAATCTCTTATTTCTCATAATCATGTTTCTTGTTATAGCATTCTCTAATTGCCTCCTATACATATTGCTATACATATTATCAAATTTATTCGACTTATCAAAATTGCTATCATTTATTATTTGCATGTTCAAATTCTCTACCCTTTTTTTCCATGCCTTCTTGTCTATGACTATCTTGGTTTCATGCACATCTTTCTCAACAAGTTTATCTTCATCATCATGATCTAATCTTTTAGAATTTATCACTTCCATATTTTTCCTTCTTTTTCTAGGCTTTTTGTTGGTCTTTTTTACTCTTTTCTTTGCTTGAGGTGTAGGTTCTTGCTTAACCTTCACTAGTCTCCCTAACTTCCTTTGTGTAGTAGATGCTTCCACTTCTAACTACCTCCTTGATTGCTTATAGCTAACTCTAACTAGTTTCACTTGTGCAACTAATGTATATGGTGCAATAGGATCTTGCACACATGGTTGTGCCACCATTACACCGTCTGAAGGTCCTTCCATTGCAATAGGTGTTGTTATCAACACTTTTGTCTACCTACTAGCCTTCATTTCCATCAAAATTCCCTTCAACTCATTGAATTCATGCTTTGACATGCTAGATTCCTTGAGGATGGAATCTATCTCCTTCTCTACTTTCTTCTTGCTCTCTTTTCTATGAAGCTCAAATTATACAATCATTAATATTTTATGATATGTTCCCCATCTAGGGAATTCTATGTCCTGCTTAGCCTTGAGTATGATCTATAGTTTTGCACTCATCTCATAGCCCATAGGCTCAATGAACTTTACTCTAGGTATTGTTGCTTCCATTTAGGTGTTTTCATTTTCCACCATGAAGCATAAATCATCCTTATATTTCTCTACCACAAAGAGAGGTGTCCTATACCTCAATTTCATCTCAGACTAAAAATTCTTCATCATCCTATCAATATCAATGTCTCTAACATTCTTAGGTTTAGATCTGTAGCTTTGAGTTACAATCTTCAGTGCACACTCACTGCTATCCCAATTTATCACTCCAAGAAGCTTCCTTGTAACAAAGAAGAACAAATGAGTCAATAGGAACTCAAATCTAAATACTATGCTCTTTGTTTGATTTATCTATGCAATATTGTCCAACAGCTACACTCTAACAATGTCACACAAATTTACTTTTCTCTTTTCAATGACCATCACATATGTTGTATGAAGGAATCTAACTATTATAGAGTTTACCCTTGATCCATTATTCAACTTGTACCCTAATATTTTGATCAACAATTTGACTCATTTATCCTAAATAGGATCAACCCTCATATTCCTTCTATCAAACTTGGTTTTTAGGTTTTTCTTCGCTATTTTCTTGATGCTTTTCTCATTAGTAGTATTACAACCTTCATTTCTAAATCGTGTGACCTTGTGGATTAGATCATTGTCAATGACAATTTGTGCATCACCTAACTAGAACATATAATCATGTATTCTTCTCAATATAATTTGGGTGCACTTGTGATTTTCAAATTATGTGTAGAACATATACTTCAACAAATTCAAATCTTCAAGGTGTGCATACTCATACTTCATGGATAAGTCATTATTACACATGACTCCTAAGTCCTTGTGAATCTCCTCATCACCTATACTCTCAATTTTGCAATGTATATAATTCCTTATATCTTCTACATGTAACACATTTTTTAGAACTTGCAAAAATGTGCCTACAGGATCATCTAGTAAAGAAAAAAATGGATATTTCTTGAACTCATATCTTGATCTATCATTGACATCATACAATTTTTGACTAGCCATTCCTTTACAACTATAAATGCTTCAGGAAATTCGATTCAATACTCTGCAAAATACCTCAAATTTGCAATTTTAGGGCTTCTACAACTTTCATCCTCATAAGCTTGCTTCACACTTTATTTTTGTCAAATTACTCTTCAATTTTCTCAAAAAAATTCACATGAAAAAATGGTACATCAAACATTGTTCACAATCCTTAAATAAGTTAAAATTGTACTGCACAATACATGTGTATCTATCACAATTTAGAATATTGTCTATATTTTCTAGTGACCTTGATATTACAATTCCCACTTACTATAATCACACCAAGACTTGCGCACAAAAACATAGTTTTCTCTCTATGTCTTCTACCTTCTATTCACTACACAATCTCTAACTCACTCTCTAACATTAGTTCTAGCCATTGATGCTCTATTGTTTTTGTAATAGCTTAATTCAAATAGTTTGAGCCAAAAACAATCTATGACTTCAACTTTCCATCCTGTCCATCAAATAATTTCTCTTCCAATACTATATGTGAACTCTTTGGATTATGAGCCTTAACAAATAATTCTTTGAATTTATCAACATGTTCTTTGACTACTTCTTTCTAACTATTGTTACTTCCATTTTCCTTCCTTCTATTATTCTCATTGTTATTCTTTATGTGATTAGGATTTATGTTAAAGTTGTTGCAGTGGCAGAGAAGAGAAACGCTATAGGAGGCAACTTTGTTGAAAATGTAATAGGAAATTTAATGTTATATTTTAAATGCTTTTAGTTTTTGAAGTTTGTAATAATGTCCTACATGTGGTGGCATACCTAGAGTAGCAGTTCGATAAGCTCTCCAAATATAGCCACCTAGGACCAGGTGTGAGGATCTTAAATTAGAATAGTTTTTTTTAGTTCGTAGGTGGAGTGTTTAATGATTTTTAGAATCCATTAATAGGTAGTAGGCAGTTTTTGAAATATTCCAGACTTAGAAAATGACTATCTAATATTGGTAGAAAAAATGTTTCAGATTCTTATTCTTTTTTTGGATAGAAGACGTTCTTGTTTTCTAAATAAGAAGAAAACGTTTCACATCCTTTAGTAAGAAAAAGAAAGTTAGTTTTAAAATGAGAGCCAGTTGGCTATGTAAGACACGAATTGAATTTGGAGAGATATGGAATGTTTTTTTTATTTTGTCTTTGTGCAAGTTTTTGATGGTCTGAGTTTTGAACGGATTTTTCTTATCTTCTCACTGGAAACAAGTTGATAGTTTGCAGAAGATTAAAAAGTTTTAGTTTTGGGTCGAATTCGGTATGTTTGCAGAAAATTAGTCTCAGTGCATGGGTAATATCTCCCAAATGAACCGTTGGATTTCTCTAAAAAATTTATATGTTGTTTGAAACCTAGTTACACAAAATATCAATGGTTAGATTGAGAAAATATTGTCTGGTTCAAAAGTTATACATGTCTGTTCATGGGTCTATCTAGAGATAGCAAGAAGCAATGTTTTGAAGAAAAATGTACTCTGATGCGTGGTCAATATCTCGGGTTTGAACTGTTGGATTTCTCTCAAATTTTTATATGTTGTTTGAAACCTAGTTACACCAAATCTCAATGGTTGGATTGAGTAAATTTTTTTTTTTTGAAAGTTATTCATGTCTGAGTGAAGGTCTATCTTGAGGCAGCAAGAAGAAATTTTGGGGGATTTATTTTCAAACTTTTGTTTTGAATCTGATTTCAGTGTGTGATCCTGAAGGTTGTAGATGCCCCTTGAAGCAACTCAATTGAGTGATTGATTCCTCCTGAGTTTTCCAAGGTGTGGCTCTGCATCATTTTTGGTATCAGAGCTTGAGAGTTGCAGGTTGTGAAGTTATATGTTGAACGCCCCTGATTAAGATTCCTCAATAGGGTCAAGCAAGATGGTGACCAATGCAGAGTTAGTGAAGAAAGTCGAGGAGCAAGAAGAGCTTATCCAGAAAGAGAATAGGGAGTTGAAGGGGATAGTGGCAGAACTAGCCATTAAGTTGGAATATATGCAGAATATATAGTAGAGAAGAAAGAAATGAAAGAAGAAATGGAAGAAGAGGAAGACGTACCCGACAGTGAAGAAGATAGAATATCTAAGAACGAGAAGCCATTTTTTAAAGCTTTAAAGGCTTTGGGAGGAAAACTCATGGAGTTACCTATGTTTATAGGAAAGCTGGATGCTGAATTAGTGTTGGAATGGATTGAAGCCTTAGAGAATCATTTTGAATGTGAGAAAGTTTCAGAGTCGCAGCAAGTTAAGTTGGCTAAGTCCAGAATGAAGGGAGCAGCCCTTACATGGTGGAATTTTGTGCAAGAAGAAAGGGTAAAGGAGGATAAAAGAAAAATTTGTTCGTGGAAGAAGATGGTGTCAATGATAAGAGAGACTTATCTCTCTGAAGACTATGAGGTACAGTTGCATCAGAAAAGGAAGAATCTCAGACAAAGGAATATGGATGTCTGTACTTATACAGAAGAATTTTAGAAGTTAATTCTAAGGTCAAAATTTGCAGAACCTGAACGTATCAAGGTAGCAAGATACCTTAATGGTTTGAGGATGAACATACAAGAAGAGTTGCAGTTGTTGAGTCCTAACACCATAGCTAAGTGCTATCAGTTGGCTTTAAAGGTGGAAGAGAAAATCAAAAGGAGACAAGAAAATAATAATAGAGGCAGAGAAAGACAACCATTCAAAGGAAGAGGTACATTTAGCGAAAGGAGTCCAAATTTTTAGCCACAAACGGAGATGCATAATGAAGATAATAAGTTTGATAATTTTAGAGGAAGTTTCACAGGTAGAAGGCCAAATTTCAGAGAAAGATCACCAAGAAGGACAAATGGACCAATAAGATGCTACAACTGTAATCAGGAAGGTCATATGGCACACAAATGTCCAGCAAAAGCAAGCTCTAGTACTCATGGTGAAAGGAGAATACACCTGGCACAAGAAGCAGATTAACAAGAAGATTCAGACAGTTATGGTTATCCAGAAAAGGGGGAAGCACTTTTGATGAGAAGAACACTGTTGAAAATGCCTGTCAAAGAAGAACCACCACAAAGGAAGTCCATTTTCAGAACTACCTATAAATCTGGGGGAAAAGTTTGTAAGGTACTGGTAGACTCTGGTTCTACAGAAAATTTTGTGTCTCTTGAAATGGTGGAAAAGTTAAAGCTACCAAGAATACAACACCCATATCCTTACAAAATATCTTGGTTAAATAAAGGGCAGCATACTATAGTGGAAGAGCAAGCTTGGGTGGAATTTTAGATTGGAGCCTATAAAGATAGATTATTGTTTGATATTGTTAATATGGATGCATGCCATTTACTTTTCGGTAGACCCTAGCAATATGATCTCAAGGCACATCATGATGGAGTAAAGAATACGTATACCATTACAAAGAATGGAAAGGTCATTGAATTAATACCTTTAGTTGAGCCAAGTCAAGAAGAATCAAAAGCCGCAGAAGCCAAAGTTATGGTGATGGGTAAGAAAGAATTCTTGAAAGAGGTAAAAGGAAAGAAGAGCCCACTCTTTGCACTGCTTCCGGTACTCAAAGAAAAATTATAGAATGATGCTAAAAATCAGACTGAGGAAGAAAATTTAGAGATGGAGTCTTCAAACTTGAAGGTGGAAGTGATAGAAAAGAAGAAAAGAGAGGAAGAAGAAATGAGAAAACAAAGAGAAGAGGTAAGCAAGATAGAAGAGGAAATAAAAATTTTGAGAAGGAAACATGAAGAGAATGAAGCTAAGTTGAGAGAAAATAAAATGCAGAAAGAAGGAGTGCAGCAAGTAAATGTTGATGAGAAGAATAAAGAGGAAAGTCCTATGGGATTTGAGTGTGATAAAGTTATGGTTGGAACAATAATGTGTCCTTTGAAAATAGAGAAGAGTACAATGTTGGAAGGTACTCCTATGGAAAATATTTTGGAGGCAACTGATGAAGCCTTAAATATGCATAATGAGAAAAAATGTCAAGAGGAATGGCATGAAGATGAAGCTAAGGAATGTGTAACAGCAAGTTCTAAAGAAGAATCTGATTTATGGGAAAAATTTGCAGCCATTATGGGAGAATGGAAAAGGCATGGCAGTAGTACGGAAACTCAGCTTGAAGAAGAAAGGAAAGAGTGCAATATTGTTATTGTTCTTGAGCAAAGTTGTAATAAGAAAGAGATATTTGAAAGTGAGATTACTACAGAAGATCAAGATGATGATAAATGTTTAATAAAGGAAGAAGAGATAAATGTGATTCTTAAGATTCAAGATGTGAAACTGGTTGATAGTCAAGAAGCAGATAAGTTTATGGTTACTATTGATGAAGATAGATATGATGCACATTACATGGTGTATAAGGAAGCTCATATTCAAAAAGAGAACTCAAATAATCTTAATGCTGATGATATGTTTTCTTCTAATAATGTTTATGCAGGGATGCAGATTTCATGTATAGTGAATCATGATGGAGAATTTTCTGTGACATTTACAGCATTAAAGAATCAAAGCTACAAGGTGGAGAAGTTGGATATTATTTTTGTTTTTCTTGTAGATATGCTCATCCTAGTTCAAAAAAATTGGAAAGTTCGAAAGAAGAATGAGATTCATTTCTACAACACATCATCTCAAGAGGACTTGAGATTCATTCTACAGGGGAGTATGTTGCAGTGGCAAAGAAGAGAAACGCTATAGGAGGCAACATTGTTGAAAATGTAATAGGAAATTTAATGTTATATTTTAAATGCTTTTAGTTTTTGAAGTTTGTAATAACGTCCTACATGTGGTGGCATACCTAGAGTAGCAGTTCGATAAGCTCTCCAGATATAGCCACCTAGGACCAGGTGTGTGGATCTTAAATTAGAATAGTTTTTTTTAGTTCGTAGGTGGAGTGTTTAATGATTTTTAGAATCCAATAATAGTTAGTAGGCAATTTTTGAAATATTCCTGACTTAGAAAATGACTATCTAATATTGGTAGAAAAATGTTTTAGATTCTTATCCTTTTTTTGGATAGAAGACGTTCTTCTTTTCTAAATAAGAAGAAAACGTTTCACATCCTTTAATTAGAAAAAGAAAGTCAGTTTTAAAATGAGAGTCAGTTGGCTATGTAAGACACGAATCGAATTTGGAGAGATATGGAATGTTTTTTTTATTTTGTCTTTGTGCAAGTTTTTGATGGTCTGAGTTTTGAACGGATTTTTCTTATCTTCTCACTAGAAACAAGTTGATAGTTTGCAGAAGATTAAAAAGTTTTAGTTTTGGGTCGAATTCGGTATGTTTTCAAAAAATTAGTCTCAGTGCATGGGTAATATCTCCCAAATGAACCGTTGGATTTCTCGCAAATTTTTATATGTTGTTTGAAACCTAGTTACACAAAATATCAATGGTTAGATTGAGAAAATATTGTCTGGTTCAAAAGTTATACATGTCTGTTCATGGGTCTATCTAGAGATAGCAAGAAGCAATGTTTTGAAGAAAAATGTACTCTGATGCGTGGTCAATATCTCGAGTTTGAACTGTTGGATTTCTCTCAAATTTTTATATGTTGTTTGAAACCTAGTTACACCAAATCTCAATGGTTGGATTGAGTAAATTTTTTTTTTTTGAAAGTTATTCATGTCTGAGTGAAGGTCTATCTGGAGGCAGTAAGAAGAAATTTTGGGGGATTTATTTTCAAAGTTTTGTTTTGAATCTGATTTCAGTGTGTGATCCTGAAGGTTGTAGATGCCCCTTGAAGCAACTCAATTGAGTGACTGATTCCTCCTGAGTTTTCCAAGGTGTGGCTTTGCATCATTTTTGGTATCAGAGCTTGAGAGTTGCAGGTTGTGAAGTTATATGTTGAACGCCCCTGATCAAGATTCCTCAATAGGGTCAAGCAAGATGGTGACCAATGTAGAGTTAGTGAAGAAAGTCGAGGAGCAAGAAGAACTTATCCAGAAAGAGAATAGGGAGTTGAAGGGGATAGTGGCAGAACTAGCCATTAAGTTAGAATATATGCAGAATATAGTTGAGAAGAAAGAAATAAAAGAAGAAATGGAAGAAGAGGAAGACGTACCCGACAGTGAAGAAGATAGAATATCTAAGAACGAGAAGCCATTTTTTAAAGCTTTAAAGGTTTTGGGAGGAAAACCCATGGAGTTACCTATGTTTACAGGAAAGATGGATGCTGAATTAGTGTTGGAATGGATTGAAGCCTTAGAGAATCATTTTGAATGTGAGAAAGTTTCAGAGTCGCGGCAAGTTAAGTTGGCTAAGTCCAGAATGAAGGGAGCAGCCCTTACATGGTGGAATTTTGTGCAAGAAGAAAGGGTAAAGGAGGATAAAAGAAAAATTTGTTCGTGGAAGAAGATGGTGTCAATGATAAGAGAGACTTATCTCCCTGAAGACTATGAGGTACAGTTGCATCAGAAAAGGCAGAATCTCAGACAAAGGAATATGGATGTCTGTACTTATACAGAAGAATTTCAGAAGTTAAGTCTAAGGTCAAAATTTGCAGAACCTGAGAGTATCAAGGTAGCAAGATACCTTAATGGTTTCAGGATGAACATACAAGAAGAGTTGCAGTTTTTGAGTCCTAACACCGTAGCTAAGTTCTATCAGTTGGCTTTAAAGGTGGAAGAGAAAATCAAAAGGAGACAAGAAAATAATAACAGAGGCAGAGAAAGACAACCATTCAAAGGAAGAGGTACATTTAGCGGAAGGAGTCCAAATTTTCAGCCACAAACGGAGATGCATAATGAAGATAATAAGTTTGATAATTTTACAGGAAGTTTCACAAGTAGAAGGCCAAATTTCAGAGAAAGATCACCAAGAAGGACAAATGGACCAATAAGATGCTACAACTATAATCAGGAAGGTCATATGGCACACAAATGTCCAGCAAAAGCAAGCTCTAGTACTCATGGTGAAAGGAGAATACACCTGGCACAAGAAGCGGATTTACAAGAAGATTCAGATAGTTATGGTTATCCAGAAAAGGGGGAAGCACTTATGATGAGAAGAACACTGTTGAAAATGCCTGTCAAAGAAGAACCACCACAAAGGAAGTCCATTTTCAGAACTACCTATAAATCTAGGGGAAAAGTTTGTAAGGTACTGGTAGACTCTGGTTCTACAAAAAATTTTGTGTCTCTTGAAATGGTGGAAAAGTTAAAGCTACCAAGAATACAACACCCGTATCCTTACAAAATATCTTGGTTAAATAAAGGGCAGCATACTATAGTGGAAGAGCAAGCTTGGGTGGAATTTTAGATTGGAGCCTATAAAGATAGATTATTGTTTGATATTGTTAATATGGATGCATGCCATTTACTTTTCGGCAGACCCTGGCAATATGATCTCAAGGCACATCATGATGGAGTAAAGAATACATATACCATTACAAAGAATGGAAAGGTCATTGAATTAATACCTTTAGTTGAGCCAAGTCAAGAAGAATCAAAAGCCGCAGAAGCCAAAGTTATGGTGATGGGTAAGAAAGAATTCTTGAAAGAGGTGAAAGGAAAGAAGAGCCCACTCTTTGCACTGCTTCCGGTACTCAAAGACAAATTATAGAATGATGCTGAAAATCAGACTGAGGAATAAAATTCAGAGATGGAGTCTTCAAACTTGAAGGTGGAAGTGATAGAAAAGAAGAAAAGAGAGGAAGAAGAAATGAGAAAACAAAGAGAAGAGGTAAGCAAGATAGAAGAGGAAATAAAAAGTTTGAGAAGGAAACGTGAAGAGAATGAAGCTAAGTTGAGAGAAAATAAAATGTAGAAAGAAGGAGTGCAGCAAGTAAATGTTGATGAGAAGAATAAAGAGGAAAGTCCTATGGGATTTGAGTGTAATAAAGTTATGGTTGGAACAATAATGTGTCCTTTGAAAATAGAGAAGAGTACAATGTTGGAAGGTACTCCTATGGAAAAGATTTTGGAGGCAACTGATGAAGCCTTAAATATGCATAATGAGAAAAAATTTCAAGAGGAATGGCATGAAGATGAAGCTAAGGAATGTGTAACACCAAGTTCTAAAGAAGAATCTGATTTATGGGAAAAATTTGCAGCCATTATGGCAGAATGGAAAAGGGATGGCGGTAGTAAGGAAACTCAGCTTGAAGAAGAAAGGAAAGAGTGCAATACTGTTATTGTTCTTGAGAAAAGTTTTAATAAGAAAGAGATATTTGAAAGTGAGATTACTACAGAAGATCAAGATGATGATAAATGTTTAATAAAGGAAGAAGAGATAAATGTGATTCTTAAGATTCAAGATGTGAAACTGGTTGATAGTCAAGAAGCAGATAAGTTTATGGTTACTATTGATGAAGATAGATATGATGCACATTACATGGTGTATAAGGAAGCTCATATTCAAAAAGAGAACTCAAATAATCTTAATGCTGATGATATGTTTTCTTCTAATAATTTTTATGCAGGGATGCAGATTTCATGTATAGTGAATCATGCTGGAGAATTTTCTGTGACATTTACAGCATTAAAGAATCAAAGCTACAAGGTGGAGAAGTTGGATATTATTTTTGTTTTTCTTGTAGATATGCTCATCCTAGTTCAAAAAAATTGGAAAGTTCGAAAGAAGAATGAGATTCATTTCTACAACACATCATCTCAAGAGGACTTGAGATTCATTCTACAGGGGAGTATGTTGCAGTGGCAGAGAAGAGAAACGCTATAAGAGGCAACATTGTTGAAAATGTAATAGGAAATTTAATATTATATTTTAAATGCTTTTAGTTTTTGAAGTTTGTAATAATATCCTACATGTGGTGGCATACCTAGAGTAGCAGTTCGATAAGCTCTCCAGATATAGCCACCTAGGACCAGGTGTGTGGATCTTAAATTAGAATAGTTTTTTTTAGTTCGTAGGTGGAGTGTTTAATGATTTTTAGAATCCAATAATAGGTAGTAGGCAGTTTTTAAAATATTCCTGACTTAGAAAACAACTATCTAATATTGGTAGAAAAAATGTTTCAGATTCTTATCCTTTTTTTGGATAGAAGACGTTCTTCTTTTCTAAATAAGAAGAAAACATTTCACATCCTTTAATTAGAAAAAGAAAGTCAGTTTTAAAATGAGAGTCAGTTGGCTATGTAAGACACGAATCGAATTTGGAGAGATATGGAATTTTTTTTAATTTTGTCTTTGTGCAAGTTTTCGATGGTCTGAGTTTTGAACGGATTTTTCTTATCTTCTCACTAGAAACAAGTTGATAGTTTGCTTAAGATTAAAAAGTTTTAGTTTTGGGTCGAATTCGGTATGTTTGCAGAAAATTAGTCTCAGTGCATGGGTAATATCTCCCAAATGAACCGTTGGATTTCTCTCAAATTTTTATATGTTGTTTGAAACCTAGTTGCACAAAATATCAATGGTTGGATTGAGAAAATATGGTCTGGTTCAAAAGTTATACATGTTTGTTCATGGGTCTATCTAGAGATAGCAAGAAGCAATGTTTTGCAGAAAAATGTACTCTGATGCGTGGTCAATATCTCGGGTTTGAACCGTTGGATTTCTCTCAAATTTTTATATGTTGTTTGAAACCTAGTTACACCAAATCTCAATGGTTGGATTGAGTAAATATTTTTTTTTTTGAAAGTTATTCATGTCTAAGTGCAGGTCTATCTGGAGGCAGCAAGAAGAAATTTTGGGGGATTTATTTTCAAATTTTTGTTTTGAATTTGATTTCAGTGTGTGATCCTGAAGGTTGTAGATGCCCCTTGAAGCAACTCAGTTGAGTGACTGATTCCTCCTGAGTTTTCCAAGGTGTGGCTCTGCATCAAAAGTTCCCTCTATCCATTTTAAAAAATCTTGTTGCGTTTCCAAAGTTATTGCATAACTAACATATGGGTACATTCCTCCTCTAATTTTTCCCATTTTGACTTTTAGGTGTTCTACAATTCCTTGCAATATGTCCAGGATTGTTACATTTGTAACAAACAAAATGCTTTCTCTTATCATCATGTTTCTCTCCATCATTAGATCTACTTTGAGATCTACCTCTTCTATTACCTACAATGTTAGTATTCCTAAACATTCTACTATTCTTATTATCATCAACAAACTTAGGTTTCTCACATTCTACTACTTTATGTTCATAACCATGACAATTATAACAATAGAAATTAGTAATAGGTCTAAAAGAATTACTTATACAATCTCTCTTCATATGTGCAATTTCATTGCATATGTAGCATCTACCTCTGAATTCATGTCTTACCTCTTTAGATAAATCATCTTTCTTAGGTTCTTCAACTTGCTCTCTTATTCTAGGTTCGTCAAATTTCTTTGTCAATTTAATTTTCTCAACTTCATTAGACCACTTGAAATTTTCTTTAGGGATTTTTGTTATAGGATTTTGTTTTATCCTAATTTCATCTTTCTTTGTTGACTTCTCTCCAAGAAGGTATCCAAGTCTTGCCTTGTCATAAGAAGGTCTTTGATGAAATATCTATTCATCAATTTTCTCAGAACTTATGTAAAGTTTCTCTAACTATTGTTTAGCTTTTGTCAATGCTCCTTTTAGGATGGTATTTTATTTCTCCAACTTTTCATGCTCTATCTTAATAGAATCTAATTCAGATGTCACTTGGCTTAACTGGGATCTAAGGTCTATATTCTCATATTTTAGATCAGGTTCACTCTTATTGCCACTAGTCTTAAGACTCAACTTTAGTTCAACAATTTTCAACTCGTGTTTCAAGATCTTATTCTCTTTCTTGAGATTTTTTGTATCATCATCAACACTAATCTATGTGAAAGGTTCCTTGTCAAATTTAAGATCATCAATTTCATCTCTTAGTTTACCAATGTAAACTTTTTCATCTTTGTAACTATCTTTCAAGTTATGTCTTTCTTCAGTAAGAAAGTCAATATATTTAAGGGCTTTTTCAAGATTCATCTCCAACTATTCATTATTCAATGGGATCTTACTTAAGCTATTAAGCCTCTTCAAAGTAAGTGTGATTTGATACCAATTGTTAGAAATAGATAATACTAAGAGCGGGGGTGAAACAATATATTACAAACTTTTTGCCCACAATTGAATATTGTTAATTACTTTATATCTTGCATATGAAAGTAAACCAACAATGTTAAATAATAAGTATAACCATACACATATAGAACTCATAACACCATTATTTTTAACTAAAGAAACCCTAGCCAATGGAAAACCTCGGTGGGGATGATACCCACTAGATGATTCACTAAACAATAGGATCTTGTTAAGGATATTGACCCTATTAGGATTCTACAAAGTACATATAGTGTCTTGAGTCCTTGTTAGAGGACTAGGCCTTGTTAGAAGCCTCAACCCTATTCAAAGTTGCTACAACCCTATTAGGAGTTGGTAGATCAATTACAATGTATGCAAGAAAAGCCCACTTCCCTAACATGCAATTATACAATTCAATTATTTCACAAGATAGATATACATAAAATACTTGCTTTGCTACTATAACTTGCACTTTCCCTAATCTTACATCAGATTTCACATCACATCTAATCATGCAACTTCCACAATATATGTGCATCACACACATTCACTGACAAATTGTTTCTCAATTGGCTTCCATATCTTCACACACTTTACATAATATAAAATAATATCTACATAGTTAGCTTAATATGACTTAGTAATTATTTTGAAACCAAAATAATTCATAAAGCTATACAGCTATGTTTTTTTCTATGCTCTATTCTACACTATTAAATACTAGCACAATCAAACTTCATGTAACTTGTGTCATATAGACCATACACACATGCACATTGGTACATGTCATCATGATGATGTCACAAGCCTTTCCTCAATTGTGCATAATCTAACTCTCTGCACATTGTCCATACTGTTGAGATATATTCACTATATTGTTGCAAACTGTCTAATACTTAGACAATTTTATGTCTCTAAAAGCATAAACGAAATGTTGAGTATATGTTGCCACAACCATCAAGACATATATATAACCATATTTCCAACATGTTCAAGATAAGGATTGATGATTTGGAATATTTAATGCATGATGAGATTTTTTTAAGCAATCAAAGGCAAGGATTTCATCAAAAGTTTCTACAAAAAGGATGGAAGGAATCAATGAATCTGACCTAGGCCTAAGATCAATGATGATGTTTAAGTGGAAAAATATTCAAATTACCTATTTAAGGAGGTGTAAGAATTGGATTAGAAGTTTGGTTTGTTGTTGATTGGCGATGTAAGGAGAATTTGTGAAGAGGACCACAATAGAGGTGAAGTGTGAAGAGTTTGTGAAGAGTTATTTCTTGAGGAGATGCCAAGAAGATTAGTAATGGGGATGTTAATGAAGGCTATTCAATGAACCAATAAATGACCAAATGGAGATCTAAATTTGTAAAGTGGGTTATACTTTATAAATCAAACCTATTATTACATTCTAACCATTGCATCAGTCCAAAATCCTTTAATCAAGGTTGACTTAACTATCATTTTGTAAATCCTTTAATTAAGGTGACATTCTAATAAAATGTTCTAAAGCCCTCTAACAAGGCCACTCCTAATAGGGTGATTGAATCCTTTAATAGGGTCACATTTAATGGTATGTTGTCTAGCCTTTAACAAGGTTGGTGCTTAACCAAGCTTACTTTAGAAGAGTGAAAAATTAGTAGCATGTTACTTGGTGGTTTTTTCCAAATTGTGTTTCCATGTTAATGTTAGTCTTAGATTGGTTTTGACAATTGAGTGCCAACACACTTAACCAATTCTTTAGTTGATGTTGAGTATAATACAGAAGTCGAGCTACAATGCATGTCAAGCTAGAGAATTCAATAGGTGCCAAGTGAACTTTAGGTGTTGAGTGAAGTTCAAGTGTCAAGTGATGTATAGATGCCAAGAAAAATAGTATTTCTATAAGTGCCACCTAGGATAGAATTGCTAGAGGAGTTGAGTGAGCTAGGTTTCTCATGTGTCAAGCATCAGCAACTAGTAAGTGTCAAGTAACACAGAATTAGCATATGAGTTTGTTCCTTCACAAACTCAGATGTAAAACATTTTTGGAGTAGACATAGGATGAATCTCAAAATATTTTGAAGATAAGAATGAATCTTTTGCATTACCTATGTAATCAACATGTAGCCAATTACAAAAATGCATAAGGCATGCAACCAATAGTAAAAGTGCAAGAAATGAGTGGGAAATGAAGATTTAATATTGATCGTGGATTCATACCTAACCTTGAGTCTTTGAAATCTTTAAAAGGAGGACAAAGCCTCATTATGCAAGAGAGAGGATATGTGAGAAAGAAGTGTATGGGCAAATTAAAGCGAAGTGCAGAAGGGTAAAAAAACTTAGTGAAGAATATAGCAACATAGTAGGATCTAGTTGTTGAAGAATACAGTATCAAAACGTCAAAGAGTGATAGAGAAGAACAAGGATCTGGAATCAGCAATTGAAGATTGAAAAGCTATCAACTCAAAGACTTTATAATACTTTCTAGCAATTGTATTAGATATGGAAATCCTATGGACTTAGGTTGGCCTAGAAGCCATGTAAATCCTTTAATAGGGTGGCATTCCAAGTGAATGTACTAAATTTCTCTAACCAAGCCTACTATTAGCAAAGTAGTGAAATCCTTTAACTAGGTCACTTTTAATAGGGTGTAAAGTCTTTAATAGGACAGGCCTTTCATAGGGCAAACCATTGGAAGTGGTCAAATATTATAACCTTCAACAGTTACACATTGCTACAATGATATTTTGTGGGTGTCATCCCCACCCCAGTTTTACCTTCTCATTTTGGAGGGTTTTTGGGTTACCAAATTTGTGTGTTATCTGTTTTCATGCATGTCTTTACTTTCATGTTTATTAGATGAATTAGATGCATTTAAATGGTTTCAGTTAAAAGGATTTGAAAAGGTTAAAGTTAGCCCCCCCCCCTCCCCCCCTCCTCCCTCTCAAAAGTAAATCTTCCCACTTGTTAATTCCAACAATTAAATATTGTGTCAAAGTGTTATTTTCATGTGTGGATATTATTGTTTTGCATACTATATTTTATAGTAGTTTATTTACTAGCAATCAAGAGATAGAGAGTTAAGTAATCATATGAAATGTTAAATTTTTGATGATATGCTATAGAGACCAAGTGGGTATTTGTGATTGGTTAAGTTGTTTGAAGTGATTAAAAGTTTAATTGGTACATCTAGACTAGAGGATAACTGATGCACCCCTACCCCTCAGTTATTCTAAATCATTGTAATACATCCATTACAACACATATGATGACTTACAACAAAGGAGAACATATTTCCCTTATACCAAGTCCTAAAACAATTAACTAAGATAGCCTTGGGGCTTCCCTAATGTACAATGACTTGTTGGAACTACAATTGGAACAATTTTGATGTTGTCATTGATGTCAAAGCTTATTGGTAAGATATGTACATATAGTGTAGATTGTCATATTATTTAATTGATGAAGAGGATTTGAAAAGAGAAATAATGAGATGAACTAGTAAAGTGGTTGAGTAAAGAGGAGTAAGTATGATGGAACTACAAAGGGAACTTGATCAGTTAGTATTTGACAAGGTAATATGTTGTGTGATCATTGTATTAAGTCAAGAAGAAAGATAAGTTGAATTATAGAAGAAATGATTGATAGAATTCAAAAAAGTTAACTAAAACACTAGTTTGATTGAGTAACAGGATACTAGGTCATTGAAGAAGTTAAGCATTATCGAGCAAAAAATTAAGGAACTTACATATTAGTCAAATGATGGTAATGATTGAGAAAGATGAAGGTAAACTAAGGTAGTGACCAAGAAAAGTGATGGTTGAGTAAGTCAGTGCAAGCTAAGTGAGGCAGATTATTTTTGACCAAGCTACTCAGTGATGACTAAGCTGAAGAACATAGTGATGACTGAGTGCCAGCATTTTAACAATTTGAGAAATAATCAAGATTTGAGACCGACACAATTGAATTTTGTTGGTAAATAGATTTGTCACAGTAGAATTTTCCCAACGAAGTGTATGTGGCAAATCGTTCACAACAGTTGGATAGGCCCTCTTTTTCAGTAACTTGCAAGAGTTTAAGAATTGTTCTCCTTCACTCAATTGTTCATTCATACTATCATTCTACCATCGGATGTTTTCTAGCCATATGTCAATTTTCCCTTCTTCTCCAGTGCTGATTAACTTTAGTGACCTGACTATATTGTTGTCCATGTCTTTAATCTCTACTAAATTGGCATCAATTTCTCTCCAAAATGTTTGTTGTTCCTTGAGAGTTGCTAGTTCTTTTTGAATGCTTTGTTGTATATGATCCACTTTGGTAAATGTACCTTGAACATCCTGAAATAAGCTTGATGCATGTTCTTTCATACTTTGTACCCATGCTTTCACCATTTTACCATATGTTTGGCATTCTCCTATGTTTTGAATGGTTTCTTCATCAAACATCTTCTTTGGATCTTCTGTACTTTCTATGGATGAACTAGGATCTAGAAAGGAGTCACCAATCATCAATTTGATGCATGAAGAAAGAGCTCAGACTTGACACTTGAGTTGATTCTTAACTTGCTTATCTCTCCTTGATTTTTCTATTAGGATAGTAGCTGACACTTGAAAATTTTGTTCTTTCCCTTCACAGGTAGTCTGGCCTAGATCCACTTTAGTGATGCTAAAATCAGATTCATTTGTCTCATTTATGTCCTTCTCTGTGACTGGTTGTGCAATTTCAACAGATAAATTATTTGAAGTAGGGTTCACTGTTAGTCTAGAATCCATTTTAGTCTTCTTTATCTTTGTACTTCTATGCATTAAGTCAGCTACAACATTTAGATTGGGTGCCTCCAACTGAATCATCCTTTTCTTCTTTCTCTCTAAACTTTGTTGTAACCAAGATGTTGAAATACTAGCAGATGAGCCAATTACTGAAGGAACCTATAAGAGTGTAGATGATAAGTTCAAGTTATGCACATTTTCTACAACTGGCTCCTCTTGGATTGCTTCTGTGCTTTCAGGAGACAATGAGCATGAAGGAGATGCTATGGATTGAATCATCGCATCTACAAATGAGGGTAAAGCATTCATCTCAGGAGCTTCGTCAATCATTTGTTGAATCAGCTTTAAGGTCTTCTCCTTGGGTTTTGATCTCTTCTTCCTGGTGATCACATTGAGTTCACATGCTGAAACTAGGTTAACTCGTTTATCTGGATCTTCACCATCATCTCCCCCTTGTGTGCTATGCAAAGAGCCTGAGGATGTAGGAATAGCAAACGGAATGGCTGGAACTGATGTTCCTTCTTGAGAAGTATTGTTATTATTTACACTACTTCTTCCTGTTGACTTAGTAGTAGTAGTGGCTTCTTTGACTTTATTCTTTAACCAAATCTCAGTTCATTGAATCACAAAGAAAGTCCTTTCCTTGAGGTCTTTTAGTTCTGGCAGCGACCAATTGATATATGAAAATTCTAGTAATTGTATTCGCTCAAAGAAGTAAGGATCAATCAAGTCTGACCCGTCCTCCATTACGCCTGTCACATCCCATCCCATTTTGTAATCAATGATTTTTTGTATTGTAAATATCATCTAATCCCTTTTTCTAACTTCAAAATCATTCTCACAATTCGCCCAAAAATCTTCCAATGTGGGAAAATGAAGATAGCTAGGTCCAAGTGCCAAGTTATTTTTAACATACCCGCTACCATCAAATGGAAAGTGAGTGTAGAAAGAGTGTAGAGTTATGTTCACCATGGATCTCTCAATATTTTGAGCATCCGAAGAAGACAAACAACTGTAATGTCCAATGCCAATTGGGAAAGGGATTGATCTTTTGTTCCTACACTTTTTGTTTACTTGACCAATTTGCCTGCAGACTTTTGAAAGTACCAACTTGTCATCTACAAAGCGAGGCAACATGAGAGGAAAATCTTGAAAACCTCTGATGCAGATGTAAGTGAATCGAGGATATTGTATGAAGAAGCTACCATAAGTACTAATGAGACTGGCCGCTTCAGGAGAAATTCAAAGTCTTATGTCTCCTTGTAGTTCCCTGGCAGTGAGCATAGAAAAAGAATCGTTCACCCTGCGGAAGTGTGCATTGCTTTGTTTCAATTGCAACTGGGGGTAATAGTTATAAATTTGAGTAGTTAAGCTATACTCCCCATAAGGATTTAGATCAGGCCATGACTTCATATTTGCAATTGTGTACATTAGATATGAGGACATATAAAATCCTTGATTTGCATTAACAACTATCAACTGGTAATGGAGAGCATCGCTAATCATTTCTCCCCAGTCTATAAATTGTTTCCCAGTGGTGATGGTATTAATATAAAAAAACATCCGATCGTGAAAATCTTCAGCTACCTGATTTCCCACCACTCTATTGAGAAGAACTATCATATTAGAAATGTCTTCATTGAAGATATTCCTGCATAACATTCTTGGCAACTGTGATTGTCCTCGCCTGGGTTGATCGAGCCAACTTTTAGCAATAACATTGAGGCATGTTTTCTTATTCTGATGGAAATAACCTTGGGCACCTTCTTTAGAAATTTCTATAAACTCTTCTCTTACTGGAAATCTGAAAGTGATGGATATAGATATGGGGTCCAACCTTGCTACGACATTACCTCCTATAGTCTTGATGTCCCTTGAATTCTGATCATATGCCTTGATACATTCTAAAACCAATTCCACACATTGAACTGCGAGTGGATGCCCTCCTGCATGGGCCAGACCACTTTCCAGTGTTCGATGTGCCAGGGGTGATTTATCTTCTTTTCTCATCATCTTCCAGAAGTCTACAATTTCTAAATGCCCCATCTTTGTGTCAGATATTTCGAGGAGTGTACTTTTTAGTATTGCAAGAGGTTCCTTACCCTGAAAATTATACCTCATATTATCACCTATCAAGGTTGTTTTGGTGATAATGCAAAGTCAATGGTCACGTGCTTTGTATTAAACTTGGTGTTGTACCTTCAAATAATGATAAGACTTCATGAAAATCTTCACTTCACTTTGAAGAATCCAGCTCTCATGTGCAACAGAAGCATTTCATTGAACAATTCACCTCTTTGAGAGCTTGCTTTGTGACTGTTCTATGTATTCTTGTGCAGCAGTTTAGAAGATTGGCTTTGAATGTATTTGCTCCATTGTTTTGCTAACTGTTTGAACTAATTACTGACATGAAATTATTTCTATGGATACCGTGGGAGAGAAAAGTCAAGGGTTACCCAAGTGCTAGAGATGAAGAATTCTGTCAAATGTTTCAGTTATACTCTAAAGCGCATTCCATCGAATAAGTCAAACCCACTGCCTTTGTATTTCCATATGTGATTCTAAATTTAGTATTCAAATGCATTATGAGTTTTTCAACTCCAAACACCAGTGCTAATGTGGTTTGAGAGTATAATAATACCATTGTTATGCTTTAACAAGTTTGAAATACCATTGTTTTGATAGTATTGAGTGTCTTGGAGCATCTTCCTACAATTTTTGTTTAACAATGCACATGCTTTGTTAGGGGTGGCTTTTCTAAATGGATCATAATTCTTGATCTGCATGGGATGACAGAGCGATGTGTACATCAAATAGCACACACATTTTTGTGCACAATCTTCCCATGCTTAATGCTACTCACTGTACCAGAACCTGGAGATAACGCATTTTGTCAAACAATTCCTCTGCCTTGCTTATGCCTCAAATGCCTAACTGAAACATAATCAATAATAAATAGAGGTGGCCCTTTGTTAGCCCTTGTTCAAACATAGTGAGAGAAAGGATCTCCTCAAACTCAAACTATTTTTTTCTCAGTTGCCTTTACCCCCGTTTATGGCTTTGATGCTACTTGCTGAGCATTCCTCTGAGTTCTATTGTTGGTATCTCCACTAGTCACAGTGCCAGTATCCTCGCTGGTTTCAAATGCTATTATTTGAAGTTTACATGGAGAGAGAAATAGTAATACCAGTGCTTATCAGCAAGCCTTTGTCGTAGGTTGTGACAATAACTAGACTGAGTAATCTTAAGATTTCCTTGAATAGGAGGAACCCAAACCACTATTTTTCATTGACATCATCGATAAATACAAGGGAACGGTCAAAACTGTAACTGTTCAGCCATCTTTTGAGATTGCTGCCTGCAGAGTTGCTCAACACTCTTGTGTATTTGTTTGAGGGCTCATATTTATACAAACGAAATCATCCATCATCATCCATCCTTGTATTTCTCCATCTCAAATGCATTTTAATGTAACTTGGTGCTTTTTTTTCTTGCTATTACCTTTAAACTCATCCTGATTGAGCTATGAACTTTATTTTTAGCCAGTGGTTATTTTCAAGTGGAAGTTTGGGTTGGGAGGTTCAGGTTAGAATTAGGTCAAAAAGTTGGAGTACGGGGAGAGAGAGTACTTTAGTACATGGAGAGAGAAAAAGTGAAACTCAAACCCAAAACCTTAACCCGTACTTCTCTCTAAAAGTTTTAGTATGTGGAGAGAGAAAAATGGGAGGAGAGAGAGTGGAAACTCAAACTTAAAACCTTAACCCGTACTTCTCTCTAAAGGTTTTAGTACGTGAAGAGAGAAAAGTATGGGAAGAGAGGAAGTTTGAATTTTCTTGAGTATTATCTCTTTTCAATTAATTAATATAATTAAACTCTCCGTAAAATGTTGGGAAAACAAATTTTTAAAATATTCAAAACATGTTAAAGATAAGGATTGATGAGATGACATATTTAATTCATGAATTGAGTTTGTTAAGTGATCTAAGGTGACTATTCAATGAGAATTTTTTGAAAGTTTCAAGGGAAGAAGAAGAAGGACAAAATGTTGAACAAATTCAATGAATCTGATCAAACCCTAAGATCTACGATTATGTTTAAGTAGAAAAAGATTAAACCTATCTATTTAAAGAGGCATATGAGATGTTTTCCATGCTAATTAGCTAGTGAATTTTTGGGGAATAAGCAGAAAGAATAGAGCTCTAGAGAAAAAGTAAGAAGTTGGTGAAAGAGAGATTGTTTGAGGTGTTTCCAAGCATATAGGAGATGGAGAATGTGATGAAGACCAATCAATGAACTAGGATTGAGTTGAATGGAGATCTAAACATGCAAAGTGAGTAGTAATTTATTAGATCAACCTAGTTTTTACTCTCTAACCATTGTGATAGTAAAATATTTTAATCAAGGTTGACCTAATAGTCATTTTGCAAACCCTTTAATCTGTAGGAGTTGAGAATCTGACTCCAATAATGCACCAAGATCACCTGTAGTGCAAATAGCTTGTTGGAGAGAAAGCTAGGGAGCAAAGAGCTTGAAGCAAATATCGCACAAGAATATTTCACAATAGGAAATTAGAATTGCTATGTGAAAATGGAATTGGAATGAATTTACAATGAGTGAGAGACCAAATAAAAAGGCCTCATGGAAGCTTGTAGAACAAGCTAGAATGAGGTAGGAGATAAGGTTGACAACTAAGCACACATCCACAAAAGGTGGAAAAGATAAGTATGCTAAAGGGAACAAACTCTCGTGTCATTAACAAGTAACCTCAACTACATGCATTAACCTAAGTAAGTTTAAGAAATAGAATAAATAATTAACAATTAATTAATTATTTACTCTAACACCCCCACTTAAGTGCAACTTAGGGGAATGCCTTAAGCTCACAAAACAAAGGAAAAATGCAAAATGGGTCTCAAAAATGAGGCCATTTTAGGTACCCAAGTACAATGCAACTAAATGCAACCTTTGTAAAATGGAGAAAGAGAGAAAACCACTCTGGAAAAACTCTCCCCCAAAAAGAGGTAAAAAAAAACATGCTAAAAAAAACATGAAGTGAAGGAAGGAAGGCCTCAACCAATCCCCCCAAGGACAACTTCTGTAACCCCAAGCATTGACCATAGCTAAAGAAAGTGAGGCAATGCAAAAGGTTTAGTGAAGATTTCTGCAACCTTATTGGCAGTAGGAATGTACTCTAATGCAATAACACCATCCTGGATCAACTGATGGATGAAATGCATATGCAACTCAATGTGCTTGGTACACTGATGTTCCATCGGGTTGCATGAAATGTGGATGGCACTCTAATTATCACACCACAAAATAGTGGGATGATCAGGAGGAAATCCAAAATCAATCATCAACTGACGAAGCCATAAAGCCTCTTGACTAGCAAGAACTGTGGCCTTGTACTCAGCCTCTATAGATGGAAGTGCTTGAGCATACTGCTTCTTGCGTAACCATGTGATGGGACTAGAGCCAAGGAAAAACAAAAAGCCAGAAGTAGACTTTCGATCATCAACATCACCAGCCCAATCTAAGTTAGTGTAGCCAACAATGTGTGGAGTCCCCATAGTGTAATGAATACCATACATAAGTGTGCCTTGAATATAGCACAGAATATGCTTGGAAACTTGCCAATGACTCTCATGATGGTCCTGAGAAAACTGAGAGACTAGACCAACCACAAAAGAAAGATCAGGGATGGTGTGTGTCAAGTACAATAGGCTACCAACCAACTGCCGATACAAAGTAGCATCCATGAAAGGTGAAGAGCAGGAGGTAGACAAAGTAACACCCAACTAAAATGGTGTAGGAGCAACCTTACAATCAAGCATGTGAAAGTGATGAACCATGTCAAGAGCATACTTTTGTTGATACACAAAAATGCCAGTAGGAGACTGATGAATTTGAAGACCAAGAAAGTAATGCAGCAAACCAAGATCAGTCATCTCAAACTGGTCCATTAGTGCATGCTTAACATCCTAGAGCATGGATTATGAACTACCTGTAAGGATAAGATCATCAACATATAAAATAAGATTTAGAATCTCATCACCAAGACACTAAATGTACACTGTGCGATCGGAATGGTAATGAGTGAAGCCTATAGATAGTAGAAATGAGTCCATCTTCTCATACCAATCCCTAGGGGCTTGTTTGAGACCATACAATGAACACTGAAGCCTACAAACCAAGGTGGGATCCTATACAAAACCAGGAGGCTGCTCCATAAATCTCCTCAGTGATATCACCGTGCAGGAAGACACTTTCACATCCATCTAATAAATTGACCATCACTATGAAGCTTCGAGGGATAAGACAAGGCGAATAGAATTCATTTTGGCAATAGGGGAAAATGTCTCAGAGTAATCAACACCCTTGACTTGCAAAAAACCCTTCACAACAAGATGAGCCTTATGCTTATCAATGGAACCATTAGCAGCATACTTTGTATGGTAAATCCACTTACAATGCACTAGTTTTCTCCCCTTAGGAAGAGAACAAAGATCCCATGTGTGGTTCTTCATCAAAGAATAATGACTTAGGAGAGAAAAAACTCTTGACATATTGAAATTGTGTCTATTTTGTTTTCTCCCCTTAGGAAGAGAACAAAGATCTCATGTGTAGTTCTTCATCAAAGAAGAATGACGTAGGAGCTACCTTACAATCAAGCATGTGAAAGCAACAAAGCATGTCAAGAGAAATATATTGTGGTCTCTCATGTCCATTTAGGGTTTTTCCCTTGCTCCTCACTCTTCTTTCCTTGGCTTCTATTTGACAGGTTTTCGCGTGCAAGTGATCTTGAGCATCTTCAGAGTTTGGATTTCATCAACTCCAACATGGTATCAGAGCCTCCCTACTGCTACTTCATTGAAGGATTTTTGAAGCCGTGATTTGGAGTCACAAACCCTAGTTTTTTTGTGCATTTTTCTTCAAATCAGGGGATCAGCAAATTTTTGGAGCACTTTTAGCCCAAACAGATGTTTCCATTGGATCCGAAAGGCTATTTTCAATCAGGATTCATATAAAACTTGTCCAAAATAACATCAAATAACCTATAATCATTTCGGTGACTGATATCATCATTCCAATGGCTGATGTCATCATTCTAGTGATGTCCTGGTGACAACCAAATTTAGTCCAGTGTCTATAATTTTTCAGCAAGGTGCATTTTTGGAGCAGCAGTCAGTTTTTTGGCCATAACTTGAGCATATGAAGGTATTTTTCTGATCTAAAAGAAGAATCAAAAAGTTGACTCAGAGATGGAGAATTGTTGCTGGTTTTGTAAGATTCCAAGTTCGTTTGAGCTCCCATTTTTGGTGTCAAAGTTGAGGCTTGTGTTTCCTCCTATTCTGCATCAACAAATTGAAGTTCTTTTCCAAAAAAAAATTTTCCAAAGTATGATAAAGGTAAGTCTTCTCGAGCTCTAGTTGTTCTTTAGCTAGTTCACATTGTATTAGCAGGACCCTTTGCAATGACTTTAGTTAGCCAAGGCTGCTACATACTCACATTTGTTGATGACTTTTCGAGATTCAGTTGGGTCTTCTTCTTTCATCATAAGAATGAATTGGTTCATAAACTTCAAGACTTCAAGACTCATGTTGAACATAAGTCAAGGAAAGCCATCAAAGTACTAAGGGTGAACAATGAGAATAGATATGTAGACAGAAGACTTAAGAACTTTTGTAGAATTGAGGGGATTGATCTTCAAAACTCACCATCGCATAAGACAGATGTTGCATCTATGAGGATTAGGACTCTCAATACCATGGCAAGTTGCATGATTAAGGACAAGTCTCTTGATCCTACACTTGAAGTTGAAGCCATTAGCAGTGCTACTCACATACTTAACAGGTCTCCTCATCCAACCTTAGATGGCAAGACTCCTTTTGAGGCATGGTGCGGAAAAAAATTGATTGTGAATCACCTTAGAGTCTTTGGTTGTCTAGCATGGGCAAACCTTTCTTCCAAGAGTTGCAAGGCACTGGCACCTAGGCCTTGTACTTTTATCAGGTATGAAGACAATGTGAAGGCTTACAGACTTATGGTTCCAGAGACTCATGAGATCTTTGTGGAGAAGGATGTTCACTTTGAGGAAAGTTCTCCTAGCTTGTCTTGTAATCCTCTCTGCACTTCATACATAGTGGAAACTGATAGTGACACCAGCAATAGTGCTTCAACAAGTTCAGACACGTGGGGTTCTATCAACAGTTGCAGTAAAAGGTCACATCAGTCTAGTCCACATGCTTATATTGTCATAGTGAAAGGTCCATCACATCATGGTACATCTCACCTTCCAGCTCCAGCTTCCATTGACTTGGAAGATAGACTTGAGGACATACATCTTCTCATTGATGAAGGTGATCCTTCTAGAGTTGTTGCGAGGGCTCACTTTGACCCTCATGTCCATTCTCTGCATGATCAATCTTCATAGGTTGGCATGATTGTGGATCCTTATAAAGAGAAATTAGTGGAGGCCTTTTTGTTAGTTGAGGAGACAAATGGTTCAGTGGAATAGGTTCAACAAACATCCTTGACCGATCTGCATTCATTCTTTTTGGCACAGTTGGAAGGGGTGAACATCAGCATCAGTACAGGGGTACTTGAGTAGGTTTTAGGGCCAGCATACATATTTAGGAGTGTACCTTTAGCATTGTTTCTTCCTAAGGGGAGGAACACCTTTCTACATCCTTGGACTAGCTTCTTCATTGGAGCAACTTTCACTTGTCGGCATTCTTCTTTTTAGGAAAAAACCTTAAATGAACATGAGAGAGAGAATATGCAAACACAAGAAAAAATGTATTTACAATATGCCTTGATGATGTGTTAAAAATACAATGAGGGAGCCAGAATATAAAGAGCTCCAAGAATCTCCTAGAACAAGCTAGAAGACACTAGGAGATAAGTGTGACAACTAAGCATACATCCACATGAGGTGGAAAGTCCTCAAACAATGTGAGAGGATAAGTATGACCTAAGAGAGAACAAACTCTCGTATTGTCAACAACTTCTAACAAACTCCTAGACTACAACTAATTAATGAATGCATTTACCTAAGTAATCTTAAGTAAATAGAATAAATAATTAATAAATTAATTGTTTACTTTAACACCCCCCCTTAAGTGCAACTTAGGGAAATGCCTTAAGCTCACAAAACTAAGAAATGCAAAATGGGTCCTGACAACGAAGCCATGTTAGGTACCCATGTACAATGCAAAAGATGCAACCTCTAAAAATGGGGAAAGAGAGAAAACCACGTGGGAAAAACCTTCCCCCAAAAAGAGGTAAGAACCTAGTGAAGAACTAAAGAAGCCTCCAACTAGGGAAATGTCCCCTAAAACAAGAACAAGGAGTGATCATGAAGAGCATCACTGAAGCATGAAGAAGCCACAAATTTGCCATCAAAAAGAAAAGTGCTAATCTAAAGAACCTCCATGGAAGAAGAAGGCACAAACCGAGCATGTCTATATGGTAGATGATCCATCTCATAGAAATGCATAGGTAGCTAGCCACTACAATCGCCTTGTACATAGGATCCACCACTGAGTACATAGTTCACACTATCGAACCATCAAACCATGGATGCATTAGAACAACAGCATAACCCCCCTTTAATCTCAGTGTGATACATAAAAGTGCTTCAAAATGATAGCTACAATAATCAAAACCAAAAAAAAGCTACAACAAAACAAAGTACGTCCCAAAACAAAGGAAACCATGCCAGGAAAATGATCCTCAGGCCTAAAACACTCAAGATATCTACCATATAACAAAAATACTAAAAATATGATAGAAAGAGCATGGGCCAAAAACTAATAAAAAGGACCACATTTCTAAAAAGGTGACAGAAATAGCTTTCCAAAAATATAAAGTTTTCAAAAAATGGGCATGGGATGCAAAAGATATGCATGCCAAAGTTAAAAACAAAACTTCAGACTTAACTAAAAAAATAGGCAACAAAAAGGTAATAAACCCTAAAAATACCTACACCAATGCCTTTGTCTTGGAACCAGCTTTTTGGTGCTTCTTTTGGATCGAAAAAATACCTCTGCATGCTCAAGTTATGGCCAAAAAATTGAAGTTAGGTCAAAAAGGACCTAGGAGAGGTGCAAGCAGGTGCTAATGTAGGATGAAATCAAGATGACATCATTAATCTGTTGTATTAAAATTGATGTCCAAGAGCCCATCAACACAAAAAAGAGGCCACATGGAAAGAGGAGATGTGGCAGGGTGACATGGTGGGTCCAAGTGGCAAGGTGCCATGTGTCACCCTTGGGCTATGCCAAGTGGCATTGACCTACGAGCTGAGGTGTCCTTGGGCTGACTGTGCAGTACTATTCATTGACTGTGCACTGTTTTGTCACTGACTCAGCAAAATAATCCACGCGTCAAGCTAAGGTTAGTCACTAGCAGCGGAGTTGTGCTGTCAGAGCGGCGAGTTGGAGGCAGAGTAGTGCTGGGGCTATGATCGCTGGTGGAGGAGGCAGATCACTAGCGGAGCCGCTGGTACAAGTTGTGGCTTGGTGGCCTGCTAGTGGTGGGCGGTTCACGATGGCACTACGGTGGCACTGTTGGCTGCGGCCACTCGCGGGTTGCACCCAGGCAGGGTCACGGTGGCATGGCGGTGGTTGCCGGGCGACGCATTGGCAAAGCAAGTAAAAAGTTTTTTTTTTTTTTATAAAAAATTTCCAAATCCTTCATATAGTCCATATAGAAGGCTTGCAAGCAAAAAAAATTTGCCTCTCAAAGCTCTATCTCCAAAATCGACAAGTTTTATATGAATCCTGACTGCAAACGGCCTTCCGAATCAAATGGCAATGTCCATTTGGGCTGAAAGTGCTCCAAAAATTCACTATTCCCCATAATTTGAAAAAAAATGCACAAACAAACTAGGATTTGTGACTCCAAATCATGGCTTCAAAAATCCTTCAACAAAGTAGCAGCAGGGAGGCTTTGATACCATGTAGGAGTTGAGAATCTTACTCCGATAATGCGCCAAGATCACCTATAGTGCAAATAGCTTGCTGAAGAGAAACCTAGGGAGCAAAGAGCTTGAAGAAAATATCGCACAAGAATATTTCACAATAGGAAATTAGAATTACTGTGTGAAAACTAAATTGGAATGAATTTACAATGAGTGAGAGACCGCTTATAAAGGCCTCATGGAAGTTTGTAGAACAAGCTGGAATAAGGTAGGAGATAAGGTTGACAACTAAGCACACATCCACAAAAGGTGGAAAAAATAAGTATGCTAAAGGGAACAAACTCATGTGTCATCAACAACTAACTTCAACTACATGCATTAACCTAAGTAAGCAAATTTAGTCCAATGTCTATAATTTTCCAGCAAGGTGCATTTTTAGAGCAGCAGTTAGTTTTTTGGCCATAACTTGAGCATATAGAGGTCTTTTTTTGATCTGAAAGAAGCATCAAAAAGTTGACTCAAAGATGGAGACAATGGTGCTAGTTTTGTAAGATTCCAAGTTTGTTTGACCCCTCATTTTGGGTATCAAAGTTGAGGTTGTGTTTCCTCCTATTCTACATCAACAAATCCAGGTTCTTTTCCAATTTTTTTGCTTTCCATAGTTGTTTTTGTGGTATTTGAGGGATATTCTTGTATGTTTTTGGGGGGTGTCTTTCTTTTCTGTAATTTACTTCAGTTAAGACCCTTCTACTTTCATCTTTTTCTTTCTCTCAATGGAAGATTCATCTGTGACCTATCTCAGACCACACAACTACCACACCTAGAAGGCACAAATGACTAGACTTCTCATGTCAAGAGATCTATGGTATTGTTTGGATGAGAATTAGCCAATTCTTACATGACCTTTTGAGGTTCTACAACACAAGAACAAGATGGATGAATCCATGGGGCTGATTGCACTGAACATTTTAGATAGTCTGCTATTTCACCTGGATGGTTTGACTACTCCATGGGCTTATTGGAAAAAAATTTAGACTTTGTTTGGATAGGTGAATGAGTTTCGAGCCCTTTAGTTGGATGCAAAATTGACATCTTTGTCACCAAGCAATTTTCCCACCATTAAGGACTTTATGATGAAGTTCAAATCCCTATGTGCAGTTTTACAGGGATGTGGGAAGAACAAAACAGATAATGAGTGCATATTTTTTATACTCTCAAAGTTGAAAGGGCAGTATCAGGTCTTTTCTTCTACTTTCTACTCCACCATGGATGCCCTTGGAGATAGACATAGCATGCCTATATTTGAGATATTTTATGATAGGTTGACTAGGGAATAGGCAAAGATCCAGCAGGTGGATGGCTCTCAAGCATTTGTTGCTCAAAATTCTAAGGGGAAATCAAAGAAGAAAGGAAAATCGAAGAAAGACACATCAAAATCTGATCCTAAGCCTCTAGCTAATCCTCCAGCAAACCCTCCCAAGGGTAAAGATTCTTCAAAGTTGGGTGAGTCTACCTCCAAGACCAAGAAGAAATTGAGTGAGAATTGTAGCTTTTGTGGGAAAGATGGACATTCAGTTTCTAGGTGTTGGAAATGATTACACGCTTTAGAGGAAGCCATGAAGGAGCATCACATTTGAGCTCCTCAATCTTCATCTCCACCTGCAGGGAAAGGTCATGCTCTTTCTACATGAGCTACGACTTCAGCGCCTTTATGGATTCTTGATTCTAGGGCTTCTCACCACTTTAAAAACACTCCTAAGTTGCTTACTTCACTTGCTCCTTGTGCCACCACATAGATTGTAGTTGGGAACTCTTCACAACTTTCAATTTTGGGTTCTGGCACTGTTGCTTTGGTCGAGGGCTCTCTACAGGATATACTTTGTGTTCCTGATATTTTGATGGAACCTTTTATCTATCTATTAGATTTGCCACTCTGGCTCTAGGAAGATAGTTAAGTTCTCACCACATGATGTGGTTATTCAGGACTTGCATGATCTGGAGATGATTGTGGACACTAGGAGTGTTGACTCTGCATCACACCTCTACAGATTTGATGGATTTGAGTCTTCTGATGACACAGGTTCATGTTTTGTTGCACATGCAAATTTAATAAGCAAACTTTGGCATGAACATTTTGGGCATGTCAATTATTGCTATCTTCAACAAATGAGCACACAGGCACTTGTTCTTGGGCTTCTCTAGATTTCCTGTCCATATGGTGTTTTTCAGGGATGTGCACTTGGCAAGCAACATAGGGATTCTTTTCCACATGGACGATTCACTCGTGCTTTAGCACCTTTGGAGTTGATTCATAGTGACCTCATGTCATTTCCTACTCCTCCTTTTTCAGTTGCTAGATATGTGCTTACATTCATTGATGACTTCTCCAAATGCACATGGGTGTACTTTATTAAGTACAAGTTTGATGCCTTCAACTCATTTCAAGTTTTTAAGGCATTTGTAGAGAAGCAATCTAGGCTTTCTATTTGGCACATACGTAGGGAAAATGGGGGGGAGTATGTGAACCAAGCTTTTAGAGATTTATATTATGAGCATGGTCTTAAGCATCAGCTTTCAGTGCCCTACACTCCTCAGTAGAATGGTGTGGCCAAGGGGAAGAACAAAACCATTTGGGAGATGGAAAATTGCATGATTCAGTCTAGGTCCATGGATTCATGTTTTTGGGCAGAGGTAGTCAATTGTGCCAATTACATTCAGAATCAGATGCTTCATAAGGCACTTCAACATATGACTCTTGAGGAGGCTTGGTCCTATGTCAAGCCTGATGTGTCATCATTCAGAGTTTTGGGAGTACAGCATATGCATTTGTACCTCATGCTAAAAGGAAATCAATGGAACCAAATAGTTGACCACTGATTTTTGTTGGCTACTGTGAGGATGTAAAGGCTTATAGGTTATTTGATCCTGATTCTAGAGAGGTCCTATTTCGATGAGATGTCTAGTTTGATGAGAGCCCTCCTGCAATTCATTCCTCCCCTCCAGTGCCTCCTCTAGCTCCCACTACTCCCTCTTCATCTCTAGTTTGTTTCATGGATGATGAGGATGATGATCATGGTGATCTCGTTATACCTCCACCACAGGATCCTCCCCAAATGCCTAAATAGGCTTGAGCTACTGTTGAGGCTGCAGGATCTCTAGCTGGTGACCCATCCACATCCCGTCACACTGCAAGTTCCAGTCTACTCATTCATGCTATTAGTACTGATCCTCAAACATTTGCAGAGGCATCAGGACATTTAGAATGGGACAGTGCAAAGGAGGAGGAATATTCTTCTTTGATGAAGAACCACACATGGGATCTTTGTTCTCTTCCCATGGGGAGAAAACTAGTGCATTGTAAGTAGATTTACAACACCAAGTATGCTACTGATGGCTCTATTGATAAGCATAAGGCTCGTCTTGTTGTGAAGGGTTTTTCGCAAGTTGAGGGTGTTGATTACTCTGAGACATTTGCCCATGTCACCAAGATGAATTCTATTTTCCTTGTCTTATCCCTTGCAGCTTCACAGGGATGGTCAATTTATCATATGGATGTGAAAAGTTCCTTCCTACACAGTGATATCACAGAGGAGATTTATATGGAGAAGCCTCCAAGTTTTGTGTAGGATCCCACCTTGGTTTCCAAGCTTTGACATTCATTGTATTGTCTCAAACAAGCCCCTAGGGCTTGGTATGAGAAGATGGATTCATTTATGCTCTCTACAAGCTTCACTCGTTGCTATTTCGATCCCATAGTGTACATTCAACATCTTGGTGATGAGATTCTGATTCTTGTTTTGTATGTTGATGATCTTATCCTCACAGGTAGTTCGTCATCCATGCTCTAGGATGTTAAGCATGCACTGATGGACCAATTCGAGATGACTGATCTTGGTTTGCTATACTACTTTCTTGGTCTTTAGATTCATCAGTCTCCTATTGGCATTTTTGTGTATCAGTAGAAGTATGCTCTTGACATGCTTCATCGCTTTCACATGCTTGATTGTAAGGCTACTCCTACACCATTTTAGTTAGGTGTCACTTTGTCTACCTCCTGCTCTTCACCTTCAGTGGATGCTACTTTGTATCTGTAGTTGGTTGGCAGCCTATTGTACCTGACATAAACGCACCCTGATCTTTCTTTTTTGGTTGGCCTAGTCTCTTGATTTTCTTAGGACCCTCATGAGAGTCATTGGCAAGCTGCCAAGAATATTTTACACTACATTTAGGGCACACTTATGTATGGCATTCATTACACTATGGGGACTCCACACATTGTTGGCTACACTGACTCAGATTGGGCTGGTGATGTCAATGATCAGAAGTCTACTTCTAGCTTTGTGTTTTGCCTTAGCTTTGGTCCCACCACATGGTCATGCAAGAAGCAGCATGCTCAAGGACTTTCATCTATAGAGGCTAAGTACAAGGCTGTAGTTCTTGCTAGTCAAGAGGCTTTATGGCTTCGTCAGTTGATGACTGAGTTTGGCTTCCCTCCTGATTGTCCCACTATTTTGTGGTGCGATAATCAAAGTGCCATCCACATTTCACACAACCTGGTGAAACATTAGCATACCAAGCACATTGAATTGCATATGCATTTCATCCATCAGTTGATTCAGGATGGTGTTATTGCATTGGAGTACATTCCTACCACTAGTTAGGTTGCAGACATCTTCACTAAGCCTTTTGCATTGCCACACTTTCTTTAGCTATGGTCAATGCTTGGAGTTATGGAAGTTATCCCAGAAGGAAGAGTGTGGAGTAAGGGAAAAATCCTAAACAGACATGAGAGAGAGAATATGCAAACACAAGGAAAAATGTATTTACAATATGCCTTGATGATGTATTGATACAATGAGGGAGTTTGAATATAAAGAGCTCAAAGAATCTTCTAGAACAAGCTAGAAGATGCTAGGAGATAAGTGTGATAACTAAGCATACATCCACATAAGGTGGAAAGTCCTCAAACAATGTGAGAGAATAAGTATGACCTAGAGAGAACAAACTCCCGTATTGTCAACAACTTATAACAAACTCCTAGACTACAACTAATTAATGAATGCATTTACCTAAGTAAGCTTAAGTAAATAGAATAAATAATTAATAAATTAATTATTTGCTCTAACACCCCCCCTTAAGTGCAATTTAAAGAAATTCCTTAAGCTCACAAAACTAAGATGAATGTAGAATGGGTCTCGGCAATGAGGCCATTTTAGGTACCCATGTACAAATGCAAAAGATGCAACCTCTGTAAATAGGGAAAGAGAGAAAATCACGTGGGAAAAACCCTCCCCCAAAAAGAGGTAACCTAGTGAAAAATTGAAGAAGCCTCCAACTAGGGAAATGTCCCCTAAAACAAGAATAAGGAGTGATTATGAAGAAGCATCACTAAAGCATGAAGAAGCTACAAATCTGCCCAACTACTGATCTGAAGTACCTCTATGGAAGAAGAACGTACAAATTGAGCATGTCTATATGGTAGATGATCCATCTCACTGAAATGCATAGGTAGCTAGCCACTGCAATCGCCTTGTACATAGGATCAACCACTGAATACATAGTTCACACTATCGAACCATCGAACCACAGATGCATTAAAACAACAACAACTATCGAACCATTGAACTATGGATGAATTAGAACAACAGCATAACCCCCCCTTAAAGTAGATGAGGTGTGATGATAGGAAACTGAGAAGGTGGGCCAAAGTCTCCTGCAAATGAACCAAGAATTATGAGAAAGGAAGAGGTACAGACACCTATAAAGACATAGTCACACTAATGATACATGGGGCTAATGTCATGGAAGGGACACTCACTTGACAAAGGAAGAATGCCTAAAATAGCAAACAACTATTCCCCCCATGGTGCTTTATTAAAATAATGCATATACAACTGACTCAAAACAACATTCATGACCCCCAGAATGCAAAAGTGGCACTTTATCTTAGTGCGATACATAAAAGTGCTTCAAAATGATAGTTACAATGATCAAAACCAAAAAAAAGTTGCAACAAAATAAAGTACAACCCAAAACAAAGAAAACCATGCCAAGAAAATGATCCTTGAGCCTAAAACACTCAAGATATCCACCATATAGAAAAAATGCTAAAAATATGATAGAAAAAGCATGGGCCAAAAACTAAGAAAAAAGACCACATTTCTAAAAAGGTGACAGAACCAGCTTTCCAAAAATATAAAGTTTTCAAAAAATGGGCATGGGACGCAAAAGATATGCATGCTGGAGTTAAAAATAGAACTTCAAACTTCAATTGAAAAAATAGGCAACAAAAAATAGTAAACCCTAAAAATACCTAAACCAATATCTCTGTCTCGGAACCAAGTTTTTGGCACTTCTTTCAGATTGGAAAAATACCTTCGTATGCTCAAGTTATGGCCAAAAAACCGAAGGTAGGTCAAAAAGGACCTAGGAGATGTGCAAGAAGGTGCTGATGCAGGATGATGTCAGCAAATTATGACTTTAAAATTGATGGCCATTTAGCCATCACCATAAAAGAGAAGGCCACATGGCAGGTCCACGTGGTTAAAAACTAACATGGCAGGTGACGTGGCAGGGTCCATGTGGCAAGCTACCATGTGGCACCCAGACCACGTGTCACCCTACAAGCTATGCCAAGTGGCGCTGACTCATAAGCTGACTATGTTGTAATCGAGTTGGATTTGTTTCTAATTGTATCAACGTGTTAGAAGGCTACTATTCCACATGAGCGGTAGGTTGTTGAACTATCACTAACTGGGACAGGCAAAGACGAGGCTAATAGTACTAGCAGAGGCGGTGAGAATTGGAAGCACTGCCGGTGGAGATCTGGAGGGAGTGATGTGGAGGTGTAGGATAGGTGGCTTGCGGGTGGCGGCCGAGCCACGATGCTGCTGTGACAGTGCTGCCAATTGCACCCGCTACAAGTGACACAGCAGCGGCCCCGTGGTGGCACGCAGGTGGCCACCCGACGACGCACTCTAAAAACTTTTTTTAATTTTAAATGCACAAAATTGTCCATACGGCCCTGTAACCAAAAAAATTTGCCTCCCAGAGCCCTGTCTCCAAAAATGAAAAGCTTTATACAAATCCTGATTGCAAACGACCTTCCCGATCCAATGGTAGCATCCGTTTGGGCTGAAAGTGCTCCGAAAAATTGCTATTCCCTTAATTTGAAAAAAAATGCACAAACAAACTAGGGTTTGTGACTCCAAATCACGACTTCAAAAATCCTTCAACAAAGCAACAGTAAGAAGGCTCTTATACCATGTTGGATTTGATGAAATCCGACTCTAAAAATGCCCAAGATCACCTGCATGCAAATACCTGTCAAAGAGAAGCCAAGGAAGGAAGAGTGTGGAGCAAGGGAAAAACCCTAAATGGACATGAGAGAGAGAATATACAAACACAAGAAAAAATGTATTTACAATATGCCTTGATGATGTGTTGATACAATGAGGGAGCCTAAATATAAAGAGCTCAAAGAATCTTCTAGAAAAAGTTAGAAAATGCTAGGAGATAAGTGTGACAACTAAGCATACATCCACATAAGGTGGAAAGTCCTTGAACAATGTGAGAGGATAAGTATGACTTGGAGAGAACAAACTCTTGTATTGTCAACAACTTATAACAAACTCCTAGACTACAACTAATTAATGAATGCATTTACCTAAGTAAGCTTAAGTAAATAGAGTAAATAATTAATTTTGAAAAATAAATAAATAAATAAATAAATTTTTAAAATGTCACACTGCTAGCTCACTGTCGGGTAGCCATCCACACTCTAGTCACCAGCCACCGTAGCTAGTTGAGCTGCCGCTGGGCAGCCTCGGCCCGACCACCACCAACGGGCTACCCCTGCTCCACTCACACCAGGTGGCTCTGCCTCTACGCTCTGCTCCGCCTCTGATCCTGCCTCTCCTCCTGTTCTGCAACCAATCCACCACCTCTGCTATTACATGGATGCATCCTTCATTCGATATGCATCTCAGACTCTGCTATGTGGAAGCCGCATATTCTGCACAATCAGCACCAACCAGGGTGTGACATGTGGCATGGGTGCCACGTGGCACCTTACCATGTGGACCCTGCCACATCACCCTGCTGACATCATCTTTCCACATGGCACCTTTTTTGTGGCAATGGCTTTCAAATTATCAATTTTAATGCCATGGATTACTGAAATCATCATGATGTCATCCTTGCATCAGACCTTCTTGCACTCTCCTTCAGGGTCAATTTTGGACCTACCTTCAGTTTTTTGGCCATAACTTGAGCATACGAAGGTATTTTTTCGATCCAAAAGAAGCACCGAAAAGCTGGGTCCAAGATGGAGACATTGGTGTAGGTATTTTTAAGTTTTAATGCTTTTTTATTTCCTATTTTTTTAGTTGAAGTCTAAAGTTGTGTTTTTGACTCCAGAAAGCATATCTTTTGCGTCCCATGTCAGTTTTTTGAAAACTTTATATTTTTTTGTCACCTTTTCAAAAATATAGTCATTTTTCTTTATTCTTGGCCCATGCTCTTTCTATCATAGTTTTGGCATTTTTGCTATATGGTGGATATCTTGAGTGTTTTAGGCACGAGGATCATTTTCCTGGCATGGTTTCTCTTGTTTAGGCCGTACTTTATTTTATTATAGCTTGTTTTTTGTTTTGATCATTCTAGCTATCATTTTGAAGCACTTTTATATATCGCACTGAGATAAATTGCCACTTTTACATTCCAAGGATTAGGAATGTTGTTTCGAGTCAGTTGTACATGCACTATTTTTATAAAGCACCATGGGGGGGATAGTTGTTTTTTGTTTTAGGCATTCTCCCTTTGTCAAGTGAGTGTCCCTTTCATTACATTAACCCCATGCAGCGTCAGGTTGACCTTGTCTTTATGGGTGTTTGTACCTCTTCCTCTCTCATCGTTCTTGGTTCGTCTGCAGGAGACTTTGGCCCACCTTCTCAGTTTCCTATCATCTCACCCCATCTGCATTAAGGGGGGGTTATGTTGTTGTTCTAATGCATCTATGGTTTGATGGTTTGTTAGTGTGAGCTATGTATTCAATGGTTGATCCTATATACAAGGCGATTGCAGTGGTTGACTACCTATGCACTTCGGTAAGATGGATCATCTACCATATAGACACACTTGGTTTGTGCCTTCTTCTTCCATGGAGGTTCTTTAGACCAGCAATTTTCTTTTAGATGACAGATTTGTGGCTTCTTTTTGCTTCAATGATGCTTCTTCATAATCACTCCTTGTTCCTATTTTAGGGGACATTTCCCTAGTTGGAGGCTTCTTCAGTTCTTCACTAGGTTGTTACCTCTTTTTGGGGGAGATTTTTTCCCATGTGGTTTTCTCTCTTTCCCCATTTAAAAAGGTTGCATCTCTTTGAATTGTTCATGGGTACCTAACATGGCTTCGTTGTCGGGACCCATTATACATTTCTACATTCATCTTAGTTTTGTGAGCTTAAGACATTTTCCTAAGTTTCACTCAAGGGGGGGTGTTAGAGTAAATAATTAATTTACTAATTATTTATTCTATTTACTTAAGCTTACTTAGGTAAATGCATTTTATTTATTAGTTGTAGTCTAGGATTTTATTATAAGTTGTTGACAATACAGAAGTTTGTTCTCTCCTAAGGCATACTTGTCCACTCACATTGTTCGAGGACTTTCCACCTTATGTGGATGTATGCTTAGTTGTCACACTTATCTCCTAGCATCTTCTAGCTTATTCTGGAAGATTCTTGGAGCTCTTTATATTCGGGCTCCCTCATTGTATTTTTATCATCATCAAGGCATATTGTAAATACATTTTTTCTTGTGTTTTCACATTTGCTCTCTCATGTCCGTTTAGGGTTTTTCCCTTGCTCCATGCTCTTCCTTCCTTGACTTCCATTTGACAGTTTTTTGCATGCAGGTGATCTTGGGCATCTTCAAAGTTGGATTTCATCAACTCCAACATGGATGAAATCCAACTCCGAAGATGCCCAAGATCACCTACATACGAAAACCTATCAAAGGGAAGCCAAGGAAGGAAGAGCATGGAACAAGGGAAAAATCCTAAACGGACATGAGAGACAATATGCAAACACAAGAAAATATGTATTTACAATAGAATGTGATGTTGTGATACAATGAGGGAGCTCGAATATAAAGAGCTCCAAGAATCTCCTAAAACAAGTTAGAAGACACTAGGAGATAAGTGTGACAACTAAACATACATCCACATAAGGTGAAAAGTCCTCGAACAATGTGAGAGGATAAATATGACTTAGGAGAGAACAAACTCTCATATTGCCAACAACTTATAATGAACTCTTAGGCTACAACTAATAAATGAATGCATTTACCTAAGTAAGCTTAAGTAAATAGAATAAATAATTAGTATATTAATTATTCCAAAAATTCGCTCTACCCCTGATTTGAAGAAAAATTGCACAAACAAACTAGGGTTTGTGACTCCAGATTACGGCTTCAAAAATCCTTCGAACAAGAAGCAGCAGGGAGGCTCTAATACCATGTAGGAGTTAAGAATCTAAATCTGATAATGTGCCAAGATCACCTGTAGTGCAAATAGCTTGCTGAAGAAAAACCTAGGAAGCAAAGAGCTTGAAGCAAATATTGCACAAAAATATTTCACAATAGGAAATTAGAATTGCTATGTGAAAATGGAATTGGAATGAATTTACAATGAGTGAGAGACTGAATAAAAGGACCTCATGGAAGCTTGTAGAACAAGATGGAATGAGGTAGGAGAAAAGGTTGACAACTAAGCACACATCCACAAAAGGTGGAAAAGATAAGTATGCTAAAGGGAACAAACTCCCGTGTTGTCAACAACTAACCTCAACTACATGCATTAACCTAGGTAAGCTTAAGCAATAAAATAAATAATTAACAATTAATTATTTATTTACTCTAACATAATTGAGATTGACCTAACAATCATGTTGTAAACCCTTTAATTAAGGTGACATTTTGATGGGATGCTTTTAAAGACCTCTAACAAGGCCACTCCTAATAGGGTGATTAAATCCTTTAATAGGCTCACATTTAACAATGTGATTTTTAGCTCTTAACCGAGCTTTCTTTAGAAGAGTGTAAAAGTGATAGCATGTTACTTAGTGATTTTTCCCAAACTGGGTTTCCAAGTTAAATCATGGTGTCATACTTATGTGAATGTTGTTTTTATGTGTCATGTTATTTATTATTATGTGTTTCTTCAATTCAGCTAACACTAAAATAGAGAACTAAGTTTTGATATGAATAAGTTAGATTAGTGATGATTTTCTATATTGGCTAGGTGGATTAATGAGTTTGATTAAGTTGTTTGAAGTTGTTAAAAGTTGAATTGGTACATCTAGACTTGAGGATACTTGATCAGCATCTCCCCCCCCCCCCCCCCCCCCCCCTGTTATTATAATTATAACATGGGTAATATAGGACCATCATAATGTATTATAATTAATTTCCACACACTACCATACATATTGCATCAATTACATAACACGATCATCCTGATAGTGAACATATGACACATTCCACTTCAACAACCATCTTAGAATGATCCTTTGATTTACATATCTCAATAAAATTACTAAAATCATGTCTCTAACCAAAATCAAATCCCATAAAACAAGCTTTAACCTCACTGAAAAGATACTACTCAATCTTCAACATATTGTTTCCTATACACCAGCCTGCAACAGTCTTCCAAAAAACTTTGGTAATAGAATTGAATTATCATAACTCTTTTTATGCACTTAGAAATATCCAAAAACACTCTTCTAACCCTCTAAACATAAATTTTCATCCATGAACTGTTCTAAACAAAAATATCTCTACTACTTTGACTGTTCAATCCAAAAAGTTAATATGTTGACATCAATGACAAACCATGACATGAATGCAACACATAAGCACTCAATTATCTATCTAAACATGCTAACAATCTCCCCTTTATTAAAATCATTGGAATTCATGCTAACACACCATAAATAACTCAATATCACTTTGAATGTGATATTTGATAGTAATATTATTATATAAGATTATATGGATGATCTTCTACAATTAATTTTGGTGTTATGAGGAGCTCTCATACATGTACTTGGTGTACAATGAGACTTAATAGATATTCTTCTTCTATTAAATGAGGATGGTTATCTTTATTGATTTTGAAGATGTCAACACAGTGTTCCATGGAGGGTCTTGGAATATTTAGTCAAGGTGATGTTATTGACATCCATTTGAGAGGATGTGGTCATCTTTTGTTTTGAGTGTTGATTATTTTCTTACTATGTTTTTGCATCTTGTGTTTGAAGCTATTGATTGATTAATTGTATGATCATAAATACTAGAGAGACTTGTGTGTGGTTGTAAATCCCCTATACTTAAAGGTATGCACTATAATTACTATGTATTATGAGGTTTTAATAAAAATATTTAGAATCCTACTCCTTAATACAAATGTGTGTCCATTATGAATTTCCTGCAAATGTGAATCCATTATGAATTTCCTGAGAAGGTTTCCCTTTATTATGATTTTTTATTTCTATTTTATGTACAAGATAATATTGTATCCTACTTCTTTTTTTACTCAAAGGTGAATGATTTGAGAGGTGTTTCCAACATAATTATTAAGTCAATTCTTTATTTATATCTAACCTTTTTATAGACCCACTAGTCTTGGTCTTTGACAATTCTAAGGACTTGTTCAGAAGTAGGTGTATGTTATTTGAGATTTAGGTCTTTTATGTGTAGTATTTTTTCCCATTGACATTTTAAATCATAGTATGATTCACCATCAAGATACAAAGATAGAATAGAGAGCTAGAGAAGAAGAAATAAATTATAGAGTATGATTTAAAATGTTGAATCATATCTTTGTACTCTCTCTATTTATTTTAATGATGAATCATCAAGAATGAACCAAAATATTGTTGAGAAAAAAGACTAAACTTCAAAACCAAAATCTTAAATATAATAAACATGAGGTATGAAAACATTATGTCTTTAAGTGGGTCTATGGTTTTATGGGTTTGCATTACTAGTCCCTTCCTTTTAAAGGAAGGAAACTAAATTTTTCAAGTGACAATTTTTAGTTAATCATGCCTTGAAAATTGTGAATGCATCTAAACATTCTAATAAAACTTCTTGTCATTAAATATTCTAGATTTAACATAAATTCTAAGTTGAATATTTCAGGTTTTTCGTTGGCAGATAATATTATTCTCAATAGTCCTTTTCATTTTTTACATCATAAATTTCACAAAAAATATGAACCTAAGGATTATTTCCAGCTGTCACAAAATGATCCATGGGAACTAAAAGTGGCTTTTGCATGTTTCCTTCATGGGCAACATGGCAAATTGTGCATGTAGAACACATGACATTGTTTCTTGCAAATATGTGTCTAGGAACAAAAGATAATAAGAGGTATTGTTATATCATTTCTAATTTCAACCTTTTGCTTGGTTTCTCTTATTTGCAACTCTCCAAAGGGGTGGCACCTTCTGCAATAGGATTTTATTTATTTTTATTCAAAAATTTGGGTAAGTGGTTATATCTTTTAACATCAACTATTTTTAAAAATTTATATTCAATGTTGAGTTAACTACACCATTGTCTTGACACTTGTTGGGCTTGTTGAGTTCATTTAAGAGCGAGTGGGGAATAGAAATGAGGAAGATCAAGAAGGGGCTTTTAGTGCATGTTCTATCAAAGTTTCTAAATTATTTCTTGCATGCAAAGGAAGTGGAACAATACTATTGTGAATCAAAGAGCTTGTGCAAGATGAGAATAATCATCTAAGAAGCTAGGAAGCACTTTCTTTTGTTTTTTCTCTTTGTGTTCATTGAACAGAGTTTTTTTTCCATCTATGGGGCCTCAATGCAAGGACTAGATGAGAGCATTGCAACCCCACGAATAACATCATTTCCATTTCCCTTATCACTAAAATTTCCATTTAGTTTCTCATGCGTAGCACATAAAATATTTATGTGCCCATATAAATCGTAAACACATTCTAATAGGCTACAATTATATTCATGTAGATAGCAATCAATGGTTCACATTCTGCAGGCAATTTCCAGAGTCACAGCCTGAGGTTGGTTCAACTCTGGACTGACCTTCCCTATCTTTGCACACAATGGTGCTAAATACCAAAATTTTCTACCACCATAGTTGTATGAGAAGCTTCGTGATGCTACTCCACCAATCTTTCCAAACCAAAATCCCTTGGGTTGACATAAAAATTGGAATCCAACATCACATTACTAGCCTTGACATCTTGGTACACAACAACTTGGTCTCATTCCTCGTGGAGATAAAGAAGAAAAGAGGTTGTCACAAGGAAACATTATACCTTTGGTTCTAATATAGTGAATGCTTCTTCTCCCTAGAGATATAATTATCTAGACTCTCATTTGGTAGGTACTCATAGAGAAGCAATAATTTTTCTTTTTTATTGCACCATCCTAAAAGCTGCACAAGGTTACGGTAACTCCTCCTACTAACTGAGGTGACCTCAGAAACATTATCATTTCCTTCTTGACTTGACCCTTATGGTATTTTCTTTACAACCACTTCTTCCTTTGTGTCAGGCATGACACCCCTATAAACACCATTGAAGCCTCCTTGCCCAAGCTTTATGTCATCACTCAAATTTATTGGCACACCATTGAGCTCTACATTGAAGGATTTATGGAGACCCTAAGAAAGGATATGTGGTTCAAATTGATTTTTGGAGGATTCATCTAAGAGGCCGAAGTTCTTCCAAATTATGCAGTATTAAGAGCCTCCAAAGCTTGTGATAGGATAGAAGTGCATTTCATGGCAATTTTTTGGTACACCTTATAATTATAGTAAGCTAGAGATTCTGTCTCATTCTAACAATCAATACAATGACACTTTGTTGGATTTAAGTCCTTTAGAATTCTTTAAGAAGCTAGGTTTTCCCTCCAATGAATTTTTCAATGATCTTTCATTCTTTGTGGGCCATTAGACAAACTTCATGTATTTAGTTGTTGGTACCAATTCTTTCAATCTAAGGAAAATACTTGAGGAGCTCATGGTGTTCAATAATATCAAATGCCTCTACGTACCCACTTGAGATACCATTGGTAAAATCTCATCTTGGTTTTGGAATTTGACAGAACTAGGGAATTCAGAGCTCTCAGATACAAACTAGAGAAGAAGCATCCCCAAGGAGTTGAATTGCGACAGGAAGATGTACTAATTGGAGTATACAAGAATAATTGTCCAAATTAGGATTGTAAGTCTATTTTTAATCCTAGTCAGTTGTTTTTTGTTTTGGTCTATTACTCTTTGTTTTAGCATAAATTCAATTTTCTCCTAACCAAACTAAGTGTATTTGCAAAGTCTATTAGGTGTTTTTTCTTCATTGGCTGATTGTTTTAAATTTTATTTACCCATACTGGAAATAATTTTTTAGGGCTTTCTTTCCTTTTAATCTCACTTTAAATCACATAACTAAATATATCAACAACCAAAAATATGTTAAGTTATGATATTTTCTTTTCTTTTCTCTTTGGCTTTTTCCTTTTTGTTTTACCCTTACTTGATATTCCCATCAAGCTATACATAATTTTATTCAAATGATTTGCCTTTAGGCTACTCTAGCAAATGTGACTAGAATCACATTTGAAAATATGACCACGGGTGAAAATTGGAAAACATGAGTAGATTTTATTCTTTTCTTTTTTCTTTTATGTTTTTGAAATAAAAAGTGACCAAAAACAAGGGGGTCATCCCTTACAACCAAAATGCTAGTAACCAGCACATCACCAGCAGAGAACAGTAGAGAACACTACTGCAGTAAAAACATACTAAAGTTCAACTTAACCACAATAAAACTATGCAAGTAACTAACCAACATACTACTATGAACAAAAGTAACTAAACTATAGTAAAAGTCTATAATGTTTGCTATACTACTTAAGTTCATCAAAAAAACTGTTGGCACAACCAGGCCAACCCAAGTCTGAGCAACAACTGAAAACCATCAAATCAAGTAATAGCAGATTAACAAGAAACAACTTGGATCCAAAGATCCTCTAAAATTAACAAACTTAATTCTTAGTTTTTTCCTTTCCCTTCCCAGCCAATAGAACTTGAGCCCAGTCATCAGCGAGGAATTTAAAAAGGTGCTCATGATCCTCTATGTCCATTCTTGTTTCCTTTCTTTTATGTTGATTGCTCATGGTAAATTAGATATCTATGTTTGTCTATTTATGGAGATATAAAAAAACCTTGTTAGAACTTCTTTTTTGGTTGTTTACTTTGTTGTTTTTACTCCAATTTTGATTGCCAATACCTGACGTAAGTTTTCATCATTGTCTATATTTGAACAAGATTGCAAAAACATTTACAATCATTTTAAGTTGATCACTCATAATGGATAACTTCAACTTCATTTACTTTAGCTATCTTTTTTGGGTTGCAAATATGATGACTGGAATTTTAGGGAAAAAATAAGTTGGATAAAGTCATAAACAAGCCTTCAAAAATAAAATAAATAAAAGATTAGTGATCATATCCATGGTTGACTATTATGATCTGCATATTAATCAGAAAGAAATTACCCATACACTTTAAGTTGAATAATGTAAGTATTATATTGTGTCAACCAAAGGCTAGAAGGATTATGAGTATGAATTTCATTAGTTGAAGCTAGATTAAGATACACATTGTTCTTTGATAGTAACATAAAATAAAAATGAGTTTTTTGGCTTACAGTACTATTTAGCTTAGAGGTCAATTTGGTGGATTCTACTTTATGTCATCAAAACTTGTATGGAGTTGTTCATCGCCTCTTCCAAGTGTATCTTGCATTGTTATATCTATTTTTAGAAAGAAAATTCTTCAATCAGGGTTTGAAAGCATAGTACGATCCAAAAGGACCCCCAATATACCAAGGGAGTAGTATGATCAAGGTGAAAATTAAATGTACTCTCTTGGTCAATTCAAGAGTACCTTGATCTATATTTTTTAGATTGATCTTCTAACTCTTGAATTAACCAAGGGAGTAGTACGATCAAGTTGAGAATTAAACGTTGGATGTGGAAGATGCAATATACACAAAGATTATGTGAGAATATATAGGAAATAAAGTATGGTTGAAAATATGACAATGTATTTATAGAGAAATGATCGAAGTATTGAGAAATTAGCCAACTTCACACAAGATTGCTCTACTAATCAATGTGTGATTTTATTAATTAATTTTCTAAAAATGGATCTAACAATAAATTATAGGTAACATAACTATACAAATTTAGTCATCATGGTAATTATAATTTACTCTTCAAATATACAAAACATTAATAAGTACTAATAAATATGATAATTAAATTACAAATCAAATAACAACCATCTAATAAAAAAAAATACATATTATCCTATTCTCTAGTGCTTTTAATAGATCAAATCATATATTGAAACTAAGAAATAAAGCATACCAAATCTTTAAGAAAATGAGTTGTCATAATATCTCTAACTCAAATTAATAAACCTAACAAAACAATATAAATGTGACCTAAAAAAAAACTTCAAACCCCCAAAAATTTACCACCCATGAAAATTTTCCCCCATTTTTCAACTTTAAATATTCACATGAAGCTTGTGGGGTACGTGAAAGAACAATCAATAGCAACAAGAAAGATCTGGGGACAATAATTTTTTAGGTGGACTAATATTTTATTCCACGAGAAAGTGATTGTGCTTTTCCCCACGGATACGCAATGACACATATATATTATAATATGTTTGGGCATGACATTGTGTACATATATAATGATGTTAACATCATGATAACCCTTCCGCCGTTTAATAAAGCCAAATTCGTCTTATCATTACTAGAATATTAGTGATGAAACCCAGAGTATATAGTTAACGTTTTTTTATTGAAATAATGCTAAAGTATATAGTTAAGCCCCACAAATTAAACTAAAATGGAATCTCCGGTCTTCTCAAAAAGGTCAAAAGTTATTCTCTTTGATTTTCCCTATCCCACTTCTATTTTAACTCCGGATTTTTCTTATTTCCCTAGAGGAGGATAAACCCATCTAGAAACATTTGAATTTGGAGTCTAAGAAGAATATATCACATTCAACATTGTGTATGTGTCATTCATATATTATGGGTAACTTATAATTGCAATGGGAACATGGTAAGGAATTTGTTGATACGAAATGGACTTTAAAAGATTTTGGTATGAGACAATTTTTCTAATTGCGACTTTTTTCATAAGAAAAGTTTATTGACTAATTGTTTATTTGGAAAATTATGAAGCTAGATAATTTAAGAATTTAAAGAGTTTAGGTAATGATTTTTTAAGATGTTCATAGACATTATCTTGATAAAATTTAGGTATAAGTAAGTTGGAGTAAACAATTTTCTAAACATATATTTGTTAGGCACTAGCTAAATAACCAAAAATTTCCACGATCAATGCTAAAGTATAAATATAAAATTATATTAACGATACTAATATTTTAATACAAAATTATTTATATTATTATTTCATTTCTGGTTGATGTTGAATATAACAATTATATTGTATATTTTTATTAAGTTATTTTAATTTTTAAAATTTTATATTTACTATTAAATATTTTGGTTTGCACGACTAAGAATTAATTGATTTTAACTTTTGTTATCAAACTAATATGTTGCATAGTATAGATGCAAGATTTTTAACTTTACAATTTTTTAAAAATGCTAAGATTTGATTGGGTGAATTCATTAAGCTCTTATCTTGGCGAGGTTTGATGGATTGTATAGCTCTTATCTTGGTGAGGTTTGATGGATTGTATAGTTGATTTTTATTAAGGTGAATGTGATTCATTTTTAATATTTTTTTTAATGTAAGTGGGTTGGTTTATATTTTTATATTTTAATATTACTTTTTTTATAATATAATTTTTGTCATTCAATTAAAAATAATTAAAGAAATATTTCTTATGTTATATAATCATTTAAGAAATATTATTATAATAAAGATATTATAATTTATTTATAATATAATAATATGACATGATATATATGCAATTAAACATATATATCAATAATTATATTAATAAAAAAATTAATTTTAATTTTTATTAATGTCATTATAAAAAATATATATATAAAATATTTTTATTAATTAAAATATTTAATAAAGTATAATGAAATTATTAAATTAAAATTATATTTATATTAGAACTGAAGCCAAGTACTAAGCCACTATGTGGCACTTGTTTAATTTTTCTTTACTAAAATTAAATCGTTAAAATTATTTTAAAAATTTAAAACAAAAGTAGATCAACAAAAATATTGTTTAATTTTTGTTTCATAATAATTTTCTATTGTTTATTTAAAAATTATTTTAATTTCTTAATTTTATAATAGTTATATAAATTTTTATAATATATATTTTAATATATAAATTTTAAATTTTTTTGACATTTTAAATTTTAAAGATCTAGTATTTACATTTATTTTTATGCTCATTTTGGTACTAACATTTTATTTTAAAATTCACTATTTTATAATAATATTTTTTTTAAATATATATAGATAAATTTTACATTTGCAACAAAAAATTCACAATAGATTTATTTTATTTTGGGATTTAAATGTCATTTTTATTAAAAAAGTTTTGAAGAAAGTTCATTATAATGTCTATGTTTTTAAAATTGAAAGGGGCAAAATTAAGAATCATGTTCTTATGTATAGATATTGACACTTAAAACTTTAATATTTATAATTAAAAAATTAAAAAATTTAAATTCGTATATAAATATTTTTAACTATTTTGATGATTTCTTTGTTACATAAACAAATATTTTATTATAGTTTTTTACTTCTTTTAAATATGATATAAAATATATATTTTTCAAGATAAAATAATGAAACTTTAAATCATAACAAGATTAATTTTTTTTTTAATATTGATAATTAAAAAAAAGTAATATATTTTCTTTAATATTTTAAATTCAAATTTAAAAATATATATTAATTTAATATTTGTTATAAACAAATATTTTATTATAGTTTTTATATGTATATTTTCTTGTTACTTTAGTCCAATCTATAAAGCCTACCATGTATTTCTTTTATATATCAAAATAAAATCATTTAACACTTTAAAAAATAATTATTATTTTTGTAGTTTTTCTAATATAAAATAATAATCTAAAACTAAATATTAGAAATGTAAATAATTAATTTTTGAAAATGAAAAATATCAAATGGTTGGTTGTGTAAAATAAAATTAAGAAATGGAATATGAAAAATAAAATTATATAACATGTTATAAAATCAACATTTTAAATCATTTTTAAATATAAAACATAAAATTGTTAAACATTTTTCTCATCAAGTTATAATAAATATGAAATGAAAATGAAATAATTTTAAAACCTAAGTTTATTAACAGTAAGTTTGGTTGCTGCCATATTAATAGCATGTTAGATGTGTGTGAACGAGTGTATCGACATGCATTTATGCATGACCAAATGGTTAATGCGAGGAGGAAAATGAAACATGCCACACAACAATCCAAGAGGTGCATATTTTCAGCTATTTAGCTTTTTATGTGACTAGATTTGTTTTCTCACATCAAATTGAAAGTAGATTGCTTAAGCTCAAACCCAAGAAATTCAAATATAAATCATAATAAATTTTGAGCCTCTAGAATATTGGTTGCTTTCTTCAAATGAAGTGATGATTCTATTATTGCAAATTATTTTAACTTGTCAGTAATTGTGTCTCTTCATCACTATGCCTAAAGCTAAGTGTATATATATCATCCTATTTGATTTTTACTATTGGTATTCATTGACTCTAATTTAATGTAGTGTTTATTGTACCTAATTAATTTTTATTGGCCATGTATTAGAATATTTATGCAAAAGGCGTTATGTTTCTTTGGTGAATACAAATGATCTTACACCCTCTTGAATTTTATCTCATTGCTTATCGTTAAATAAAAAATAAAAAATTGGGTCTTCAAATATATTTTCTAATTTGTTTATATCAGTTTTTTAAATTTTCGTGTTATATTCTTTTTCAAGACATTTCATTGTTATATTCCTAAATTTAAGTTTGAGTTTTTATTGTGTGACCTTCATTTTTCTGACCCTTAGACTCACCTCTAGGATTTCATTACTTAAATATGGTCTTAGTAATACTTGTTGTCCCCACCTTTGTTTTTTCCTTCATGCCACAACACTAACTAGCTCATGTGATGATAATCATACTTGCAGTGATATGCTCACATTGATAGTAAATATTTGACTATGATATTGATGATGCATTCATTCAAAAAAGTGAAGTAGATATGATATGAATGATACATGTAAGATAATAGGATGTTGCATAATAACTTTATATGCTTAATGAATTTGAAGTTGGCATGGTAGAGTAATATGAACTAAATTATGTTGATTTCGTCCTTAAGTTGGATCACATGTTCATTACATTCAAATTCACTATATGCCATTTTATTTAAATAATCATTATGCATGACTTGGAGTTTTATATGTTTGAAACTAAGAAGGGGTCATATTTAATTTAACAAATTTTATTATATCCTTTTGGTCAACATTGCCTAATGTGAAGGAGAGTGAATTTTGTTTTGGAATAAAAAATGGGCACCAAAGTGATGCCAATATCATTGACATGTATTATAGTTTTTAATGGAATTATTTAATATGCTCTTATCATCAACATGGTTATGTTGTAATTCAATGTTTAGTGTACTCATTTTATTATTTTAGTAAAAGAACCCTAAGCTCAGGCTTCTAAGCTAAGGCATGACCCATAGACGAAAGTGAACTTCTTGAGATAGTTTGACATTTTTTTTAAATAGTATCATCGATGCCAGTATTTGAGCAATTAGATTTTTGCACCAAATAATTGAAACAAGAATAGTAAGAACCATTTGTTGGTTCTATCAAGATTGAAGGAAATTTGTGAAAGGATTGAGAAAGATTTCGTGGGTCCGAAAGGAATTTTCTCAATTATTGTAACGAGTGTTCTCTTTCTTGATTTGTATTTTTCTTTTCATGTTTTATTCTTAGTTTTTTAGGAGAGAATTTCTAGTCCTAAGGTTTTTAAAGGGTTTTGTTTATTAAAGTATTTCCTAACAATATTTCAAATGTATTTTCTTCACGATGCTAGGATTTTCAAACCTCTATGTATTTCATGTTAATAATCTATCTTAATGTTATTTTATAAAGAATAGTACATATAAGTTTTGTGTATTATTGTTCTATGAGTTGTATACATTTAGTTCTTAGATAATAGATACTAAGGTTAAAAAAAGTTGTTACCGAGTTATTATTGATCAGTCCCCTGACACTATAGAATAACCCGCAAATCATAATAGTATAGAGACATCGAGATAATTTTGGACAACACAAATGATCATATGAATGGATTGGGAGGCAAGAAACAACCTATCTATAGTGGGGGCCACAGGATTTGCCCATACTTTAGCAAAGGGAAATAAGCAACCTATTAAGATAGCTCATGCTCATCTTCTTGGAGATTCTAGATATGTGGGTATTGCGCCCCTACTATTCTAAAGGGGATCTCCCACCCACAAAAAAACTTAATTGGAGTGGGGGTGGGGGGGTGCTAAACACATTCACTAAAGGCAGCCCTCATCCAAAATTAGGAGGGTGACGAAATAAAAGGGGTGTCATAAATCCTTTTTATTGAGTTAACATTTATAATCATTGATGGGAAACATTGTATTTAGCAAGAAAGGATTGATCCCCGGTTGTACAAATAAGAGGTGGTGATTTATCCTATTTCTTATTATTCAAGGGCATCATACTCTTCTTAGGGCCCCTAATTATTGTTTAAGTGAGGGACTTGTTCAAATAGATGTGAATATGAAGCCACAAACTCAATTCACCTCATGTCAAAGAAGTTGAGTTGCTAGAATTCATCATTCTAAACCAATCATATTGGTCATAATCAGCGAATGGATCAAAGACCTATTATTATCAAGAGCCTATCTAAGATCAAAAGTTATTTTAGGTCCAATTGTTAAGGGTTTTGTAATAATTTTTGGGGTTTCATATTTTGAAGAGTAAATATTTCATTGTGGTTATATTCATTTCCATTTCTTAAAGAAGATTATTTTCTATTAAACCCTAGCCGACATGTGAGTTACATATTATTATTTTATGCATTCAAGTTCATGCAATCATCCTTGAGTTAGTGTTTGATTTTTTTTGTAAAAACAAGTTATACTCATAGAGATCTTTCTTCTATCTATTAAAGGATTTCTTTCATACACAATTTGATTAAGATGCTTTGTTAAATATTTCTTATTACTATTCATGTAAAGATACCGCTACCATTGGTCTATAAAAAAAGTGTTAACCCCTAGTGTGTCCTTTTATTAAGTTTTTTCATTTACTAAATTATTCCTTGTAAAGGGTTCAATTTTGGTATGTGAGAAGAGAATTTACCATGCAATTTGAGGAGTTAATATGATCAATTTCATGGCAGTTTGGGTTCAATTCCTTTGTAAGAAATCTTATATTTGGATCACTCTAAAAACTTATGGACATACATAGAAAAAGATTGTGGGTTCACTTGAAAGATTCATTTCTCTTGTAATATATTGTGCACGTTGTATGAGAAGCAACATTATTTATAAAAGAAAAAAGTTGTACTAATTTATTATAATTTATTATTAAGTATAAATCATCAAATATGCTTAATTGTATATTGTATTAAGTGTTGATAACCATTTTTGTATAAACATTTTATCTTTGTATAAAGATTATATTTTGTAAATTGTGCAACATCCAATGAGGCATTGAAAAAGGCTATTAAAGAGATAATGCAATAAGTGAGACATATATATAGACAATGAGGAATTGTAATAAGGATAGTTCACATAAGCCAGTGAAGCAATTCAAGTGGTTTTATTACCTAGAGGATTTCCACTTAGGAAAAATTATTGTGTCATATTTATTGTGTGTCTTTCACTTATGCTGTTATCCATTTAGTTTTAGATTCACATTATTTCAAGTATTTTGTGTTAAATGTTGTAACTGGATTTAATTTGTCATACCACTCACTCATCCCCCTCTCAATGGTATTGTACTCCAATAATAAGCTATTTTTTAACATATGACTTAGATTCATCTTTTATCTATTTTTGAATTTATGTTTTAATGCTACAAGATACTCTAGAGCTAAAAAATTCTTTCTAAAGGAGTGTCTTTCTTAATTTTACTTTGATTGCCTTAAAAAAATGAAGCTTATATATTTTTGTATGTTCATGTTGAGAACTATTTTGATGAAAATAAACATCATGAGGCATATGTTTTTGGCAGTGGGCCAATGTCCATCTCTGGATTCACAACATGTTTTAATAGTCTTTTGTATATTCTATAAGTCTAGTGGTTCTATCGAGCATCAATAGGTTGATCTTTTTGTGCAACGAAAACCTTAGCGGCTAACACATGGTATTAGAGCTTGGTCATAGGTTAAAACCTTTGTAGGTCTTGTTAAGTAATAATGGGAGGGGATTGTTGGTTTTGGACCAATTTCCCTTGTTATATTTGTCACGTGGCTTAACAAACTCTTGTGTCTTGTATAAGTCTAGTGCTTATATCAAGCATTGTCAAGTTCACCTTTTGGTGCAATGGAAACCCTAGCAGTTAGCATATGTGACTAAATAAAATCTTATTTAAATTAATAGTTAAGTTTTTTTGTATACATTCATCAATACATAATATCCTTAAAATAGTCATTATTTTACATCAAATGGTAGTTCATGTTCTTTTTTTGTAGTATTGTCTACATGAAACATAGACCAAAAGTACTAGATTTAATATGCATATATTTGTAACTAATGTGATGCTATAAAGAAGGAATTATTATAGATTAGATAAATCATGAATCAAATCAAAACAAATAAGTAGAACATTCACACATGCAACAACAATCAAAATAATTCATATATTAATCATTAGGTGTGCACTTACATTCATCACCCTTTCTTATCAAAAATAGATATACAGACATATACGCTTGAGAATTACATTTATAGTCTCATTATTTCATATTATATTTTATTTTGGCCAATTTTCTCCTACTACAACATATATTCCATATTGTGTTTATGTAGTGTGATATATTATTGCAGCCTTCTATAGCATAGAGAAACACTCCTAAGCTTGTATCACATGGTTGTTTCCATGTGGAAGTACTAGAGATATTTTGATCATAAAATAATATAGACTATTATTAAGCTTTGAAGTTTTTGGATGTATCCCTAGGCATGCCCTAGAATAGTTGTATCTGAATGGAGTATCTTTTTCCTTAGCCACCATAATGATGTGGATAGGAATGAAATTAGGTTGTGGGAGCTGGGTTTTGTTCCTATATGAGTTGTAAGCATCACATCCATAAGGCTTGGTAAACTCCCATGTGTCAATGGAAGATCACCACAAAATTTTCTTTAGGTCATACAATCATGAAAAACTTATTATTAAGGTAAATAATACTTACTTTAATTTTGGTTTTCTAAGAAAATGTTTTTTATTGAAGTGTTGGATTGATGATTGAAAGATTGAACACTCTATCACAATAATGTATACCCATTGGACAATATGGCCCAATGTTGTAGTCATAATATACCAATGTGTTAGCTTGGACATGAAAAATTAGTGATCTATCAAATAGATAATGTACTATATAGGAGTATAATATGTTAGAAACTACAATTGGAATAATTTGTATGTTGTCATTGATGTCAAACCTACTAGAGAGACATTTACTAACACTATTGAGTGTCATATCATTTGATTGATGAAGAGGATTTGAAAAGAGGAGATAGAAAGGTGAGCTACTCAAGTTGTTGAGAAGAGAAGTTAAGAATCATGGAATTACATTAGGAACGTGATAAGTTGGTCATTGAAAAGATAATGTGTTGTTTAATCATTATATGAAGTATGGAAGACAAGTGAGTTGATGTGTGAAAGAAATTCCAACTACTTGAGTAAAACTCTAAGCTTGATCAAGTACTAGTGTTGGTCAATCAATGAAGGAGATAAATTATAATATTAAGGAACTTAAGAAGAAGCCAAAAAAATAGTATAAGCTAAGTGATAGTTATGACCAAGAAAAATAGATCAGCATTGACTAAGCTACACAGTAATGACCAAGTAGAAGAACTTATTGATTGTCAAGCTATAACAAGTAGACAGTTTATGAAATATTTGAGATCTAAAGCTAACATAGTTGAATTTTTGGATTAGTCAAAGCATGTAGATGATAAGGATTGATAAGCTGATGTATTTAATGCACAAATTAGGTTTATTATGTGATCAAAGGCAAGGATTAAAAGAGAAGTTTATGGAAGTATCAAGAAAGGAGTAGGAAAACATAATTATGGAAGGATTTGATGAATTTGATCTAACCCTAAGATCTGTAGTGATGTTTAAGTGGGAAAAGATCAAAATTACCTATTTAAGGAGGCATAAGATATATTTTCTAAGGTTGATTTGTTATTGATTGGTGATCTTAAGGAGAACTTGTGAAGAACATAGTAGCAAAAGAGAAGTGAAGAGATTATTGAAGTTTGATTTCTTGAAGGGATGCCAAGCATATCTGTAATGGAGATGATAATGGAGGCCAATCAATGAACTAATAGATAAGCAAATGGAGATTTGAATTTTTAAACTAAGTTGTGTTTTATAGATCAAACCTGCTATTAATTTCTAACCATTGTGAAAGTAAAATCCATCATTTTGTGAATCCATCAATCAAGGTGACATTCTAACATGATGCAAGAGCATCTTGGGTGTAAGAGCAATCTTGCATCATCCAAAAATATTTTCTTTTTAGTCTTTTCTATTTTAATTAGGACTAGTAGATAGGGGGTTTCTATTTCTGGGAACTTGCTATTTTTAGTAAGTTTTTCATATGATATCAGAATGTTCTCATTTTCTACATGAAGGTTCATTTTAGAGTTATAAGCCTATCATAAAAATCTCACTACTCCAACTTAAGTATCAAAGAAGTTATTGCAGATTTTTAGTGGAAAAATTTGCAAAAAAATCTTTAGGCTCACCATTAGGGGCCTTAGAGTGCCCAAATAAGGTCCAAAAACTTGATAGAAGGGTGCTTTCTCAATTTTGAGCCCATAGATCAAGAGCTAGCATTTCTAAAAAGTGGTTATAATAGCTAATTGAAGTAGTGGTTCGAGAGTTATGGCCTTCTGAATTTGGGCTACTTGAAATTTCTAAAATAATTTGTCAAAGATGTATTTAGCCAACTGTATATGTATTGTTAGGGAATGTCAGCCATAGGTATTAAGTTTGAGCATCTACAACTTTCTTGGGTAGCATAAATTGCCTATTTGAGAAAGACCTGAGCATTTTCTAGGACAGCTCTGGGTGGTAGTTAATAGGTTAGTCTTGCAGATTACTGTAATGAAGGCACCCATGTGGGTTAGCATATTGTACTTGTGAATTTTGTAATTTTTCATTTGCGGCGATAATAAGAATTCCATATTTTTTTCTCGCATTTGTTGTGGTTTCTTCAAGTTTCTATTATGTGCTTATGGTATTAAGGGGAGCACCCTTCACCAAGTAGTATTAGAGCTAGAGTTCTTGAGTGTGTGGACAGATCGCCAACTATGAGGCAATTCACACCAAGATCGTGGTTTGGGCTAAGTGTATAGACAAATCACCAATTGTGAGTTAGTTTGCATTATGGTTTCAACAAAGTGTGAAAATGCCTCTACAAAGAGAGTGAGGTGGAAGAGTTTTAAGTGTTACATCTAAGGGTTTTAGAGCCCTCCAAAGAAAAATGTAAGTACTGGAAAAACAAATGCATAGAGGAATAAATCTTCCCATAAGAGATGAAAGCGAGGATAGAGACGAAGAAGAATAAAGTGTCAAACCAGAGGCAATTCTAAACCTTGAGGAAGAGAGGCTTTTGAAGGCCATCTCCAAGATTGGAAAAAGACCTAAGTTTAAGGTTCACACATTTTTGGGAAATCTTAACCTAGAGGAGCTAATCATTTAGATCAATAAATTGAAGGAGTACTTTTAGTATGAAGATATTGAGGATCCTAATAGGCTCAAGTTTGTGAAGGCGAAATTGAAGGGAAATACAAAGATCTAGTCGTAGAAGATTCAGTTGGAGCAAAATAGAAAAGGAAAGAACAAAATAATTAGATGGGATTAAATGATAGCTAAACTAAAGTGACAATTCATTCATGTGGATTATGAGCTTGATCTATTGAAGAAAATCAAAGGGTTGAAGCAAGCGATAAAATTTGTTCAAGAGTATACTGAAGAGTTCTACCGAATTCTCATTAGAACCGACCATGCAGAAGTTGATAAGAAGAAAGTGGCTCGTTATCTTAATGGGTTAAGGCCAAGTATTTAGGATGAGATGAATCTAGTTTGAATGAATAGTATTGAGGAGGCATACTAGTTTTCCCTAAGAGTTGAGGAGAAACTAAGCAAGAAGTTTGACAACAAGAATAGTGGAAGGGATCGCAGTGGAAGATCTAACAAACAATCTTATGGTGGTCATAATGATGATCAAAAGAACAAGGATGAGGCTAGAAGTAGTAGTCATAACCATAGGGGAAAGAATTCCAATCATTTCCATGATAAAAAAAATAGAGATCAAAGAGGAAGAGGTAGAGGGCAAGGATTTGGAAGAGGAGGCTTTCGTGGGAAATGTTTTCACTATGGAGAAGGACATAGAGCATTTGAATGTTCCTAGAGCCAAGGTAGAATTCATCAAAGAATAAAAAGAGAGTTCCATATGTTGATGAAGATTCCAAACCATCACATTCTAAAGATGTTGAAAGAGGCGAAGTCCTAGTTAACAGAAAAGTCTTGTTGAGTGGTGAGAATGAACTTGATTTAAGAAGGCTGAGTTTGTTTTGTACCAAGTGTAAATGTGAAGATAAGTGTCATGATGTGATCATTGATGGTGGAAATACTGACAATCTGATGTTAGAAATGATGGTCACAAAGTTGAAGTTGAAAAGGCAAAAACACTTGTGTCCATACCATATTGCCTAGGTGCAAGATGACCATAATGTCATGGTCGATGAGTAGTGCTCAATGAATTTCAAGATTGGAAGTTACCAAGATGAGGTACTTTGTGATATCATACCTATTAACATATGTCATATGTTGCTAGGTAGGCCATGGCAGTTTGACAGGCATGTTGTATACGATGGTTGAGCAAATACCTACACTTTGACCAAGGATGGAGTGAAGCATAAGTTGAAGACATTGGAGGAGAAAGAAGAGAAGGTATGTGGTTCTGCCAAAATATGTTTTGTTGATGGAAAAGAGCTTCTCAAAGGTATGAAGCATGAGCATATATGTTTTTCTATAATTCTAAAGGATAATAGAGAAGAAGTAAAGGAGGTACCTGCAGAAGTTACAAATATGTTGGGAGGAATTTTTTGATATTGTTAGATAATGTACCTAATGGATTACCCCCAATGAGGAAGATTAGTCACCAAATGGATTTGGTTCTAGGAGCCAATTTTCCAAACAAGGCAGCACACAGAATGACACCAACAAAAAGTGAAGAATTGAATAGACAAGTTCATGAGTTGTTGTAGAAGGGGTTGATTCAAGAGAGTTTGATTCCATGTATAGTACTAGTTGTATTAGAACCAAAGAAGAATGGAGAATGGAGGATGTGCACAGATTCTTGTGCTATCAACAAGATCACAATCAAGTACAAATTTCCATTGCCAATGATGGATGATATTATGGATTATTTGAGTGGAGTTGAGTATTTCACAAAGATAGATTTGAAGAGTAGGTACCATCAAATTTGCATCAGAAAAGGAGATGAATGGGGGACTGCTTTCAAGACAAGGGAAGGATTGTATGAGTGGTCACTCATGCCTTTTGGGCTAACCAATGCACCAAGCACTTTTATGAGGCTCATGAATGAGGTACTAAAAGAGTTTATGGGTAAATTTTTCATTTTTTACCTAGATGATATTTTGATCTTTAGTAAGACATTGGAGGAGAATTTGGTTCATATTTGCAAGGTGTTTGATAAGTTGAGGCAAGAAAAGTTGTTGATAAAATTGAAGAAGTGTAGTTTTGTAAAGGAGTTGGTGTACTTGGGATTTGTAATCTTAGTAGAAGATCTAAAAATGGACCCAAAAAAAGTGAAGTCTATCATTGAATGGCCTACTCCAAGGAGTGTGACAGAGGTAAGATCTTTTCATGAACTAGCTAGTTTTTATAGCAAGTTCATAAGAGGTTTTAGTAGTATTTGTGAACCCCTAACTTGTTAGGATTAACCTCAGACAAAAATAACAATTACATGAAAATATAAACAATATCAAGAAATAATAAATCACATAGAAGAGAACACAAGACACCAATATTTAATGTGGTTCACCCAAACCCTGGGCTACATCTACCAAATAGCAAGTCCAAGATTATTATGATCCAATGATTACTGATTACAATCTGTAATCCCTTACAGCTCAATACGACCACAAGAAGCAATTTTTGCATCACACAAAATGAAAGATACTTAACCCTAAGCACTTTTATACAAGTATTTTCATTGCTTTAGGGTTATAATTAAGTATTAAATGTTAGCCCAAAACCCTGATAAAATAGAGCCCAGATATTTTTTTGGGGGTGAATCTTCAAACCCCAAAGAATTATGAAGTATGTACAATACTTTCCATGATCAGTCACCACAAACTAACATTACTAAAATAATGAGAGGGGATATGAAATAATTTAAGTGGATTGTAGGAGCATATAAGAGTTTTAATTTGTTGAAATAGAAAGTCGCTAATTAGCCTATTTTAACACTTCATAATTTTAACAAGGTGTCTCAAGTGGAATGTGATGTGAGTGGTACTATAATAGGAGTTGTTTTGAACCAAGAAAGTAGACCTATTGTTTGTTTTAGTGATAATTTAAATGATGCAAAAAGAAAATATTATGTTTATGATTAGGAATTTTATTCTATAGTTCAAACATTGAAGAAGTGGAGACACTATCTTCTTCAAAAGGAGTTTGTTTTGTATACCGATCATCAAGCTTTACAATATTTGAATAGTCAAGGAAAATAAAACCAGAGACATTTGAAGTGGGTTGAGTTTTTGTAGAGTTATACATTTATTTTGAAACACAGGAGTTGGAAGTCTAACAAAGTTGTAGATGCTCTTAGTAGAAGAGAACTTTTGCTGACAAAAATGTAGATAGATGTGGTTGGGTTCAAGAAACTCAATACTTTATATCTAGATGATCTTGATTTTTGTAAAGCATGGAAGGCTTGTATGGAACCTGATACATTTGATAGGACAAAGTGGTTGGATTTCATGATCTAGGATAGTATGTTGTTCAAAGGAAGCCAGATGTGCATTCCTAGAAGTTCAATGAGGGAGAATCTCATCAAGGAGAAGCATAGTGGAGGATTGGCTGGACATTTTGGCAAAGATAAAACTATAGCTTTGGCTACTGAGAATTATTATTGGCCATAGTTGCATCAAAATGTGAAGAATTTTCTACAGAGTTATAGAGTATGTCAGATGGCGAAAGGAGTGAAACAAAATACATGGTTGTATTAGCCATTACCTATACTAGAGAAGTCATGGGAGGATGTCAGCATGAATTTTGTTCTTGGATTACTAAGGACTCAGCGAGGTCATGATTCTATTTTTGTAGTGGTTAATAAGTTTTCAAAGATGGCACATTTCATTCCTTGCAAGAAGACTAGTGATGTTGTTCATGTGGTAGACTTGTTTTTCAGAGAAGTGGTGAGACTAGATGGTCTGCCAAAGAGTATAGTTTTAGATCGAGATACCAAATTTGTTGGGTATTTTTGGTGTACATTATGGAAGAAATTGAAGATAGAGTTGAAGTTTAGTTCACCGCATCATCCATAAACTAATGGACAAATAGAAGTGGTGAATAGGAATTTGAAAAATTTTCTGAGATGTTTGGTTGGAGACAAGTCAAAAGGATGAGATATGATTTTACCATAAGTAGAATTTGCATATAATAATTATATCAATAGGAATACTAGTAAATCACCATTCCAGATTGTATATGGGATTAGTCCCAAAAATGCTTCTAAATTGAGGCAGTTGGATAAATGAGAGATAAGTAGTACTGAAGCAAAAGAATTTGTTGAACATTTGAAGAATATCCATGAGGAGGTTAGGAAATATATCATAAATATGAATACATAGTAAAAGGCTAAGGGAGATCTAAAAAGGAGGTATAAATAATTTCAGATTGGAGATGAAGTCATGGTTCATTTGAGAAAGGAGTGTTTTCCTATGGGTACAAATAATAGGCTGAAGATGAAGAAGTTTGGACCATGTAAAATAGTAAAAAGGCATGATTCTAGAAATAGTTATGAAGTGGAGTTTCATGTTGAATTGAATCTTTCACCAGTATTTAATATTTTAGATTTGACAGAGTATTATGAAGGAGGTAATGGAGATGAAGCTGCAGAAGCATAGTGGAATATTCTAGTAGCTAGTTCGGCTACAAAGGAGATTGAGGAGATACTGGATAGTTGTGTTGGCAAAAGTACAATGAACAAAACTTATGAGGAATACCTAGACAAATGGATAGGGCGGCAAGTAGAGGATTGATCATGGCTAGCAAGGGAGGAGGTTAACCATCTTAGTTTTCCTCTAAACACTTGAGATGTGACACGATTACTTCTCAAATTACCTTAGGTGTCTGATGTAGGAGCATCCTAGGTGTAAGAGAAATCTTGCATCACCCAAAACTATTGTATTTTTAGTCTTTTTCTATTTTAATAAGGACTAATAGACAAGGGGTTTTTATTTCTGGGAACTTGTTATTTTTAGTAAGTTTTTCATACGAGCTCAAAATGTTCTCATTTTCTACATGAAGGTTCATTTTAGAGTTATAAGCCTACCATAAAAATCCCACTACTCCAGCTTAAGTATCAAAGAAGTTATTGCAAATTTTTGATAGAAAAATTTTCAGAAACATCTTTAGGCACATTTTTGGAGGCCTTAGATTGCCCATATGAGGTCCAAAAACTCAATGGAAAGGAGTTTGCATTGTTTGAAGCCTATAGATCAGGAGCTGGCATTTTTGAAAAGTGGTTATAATAGCCAATCAGAGCAATGGTTTGAGAGTTATGGCCTTCCAAAATTGGGCTACCCAAAATTTCTAAAATAATTTGTCAAAGATGTGTTTAGCTAACTCTATATGTATTGTTAGGGTATGTCGGTCCTAGGTATTAAGTTTGAGCATCTAGAACCTTCTTGGGTGGCATAAAATTATTTATTTAAGAAAGACCCAAACATTATCTTGGATAGCTTGTGGTGGCAATTCACAACTTAGTCTTATATATTACTGTAATGAAGGCACCCATGTGGTTTAGCATATTGTACTTGTGAATTCTATAATTCTGCATTTGTGGCGATAATAAGAAGTCCATATTATGTTCTCACATTTGATGTGGTTTCTTTGTTTCTGTTAATTGCTTATGGTATTTTAGAGTAATAAGATATTACCTTATAAATTATTTTGATTTAATTATTAAGTAACTTATTATCTCTAGTTTACTTACTTTAGGAATTTAATAATTAATTCTTTTATTAATTATTATCATGCAACCTAGGTTTTACCCTATTAGGGTTTTGATCTCCTTTTATAAGGATTGATCTCTTTGTAATTTATTAATTCACTTGTGATAATAGCAATATTTTTTTCTTGTTCATAAAAAATGTCTCATCTATGGATCTGGGAATTCCAACCTCCATAGCTTTTGCTTCTCTCTTTATGTGACAAGTGTTTGCATTCAAGTGATTCTTGGGAGTTGTGGGGTTGATCTTTCATCAACTTCAACATGGTATCATAGCTTCAGATCTTCATGCCCCTGTTCTATTTATGAAAATTTTGGCTTGGCTTTTAGATATGTAGAGTTATTTTATATTGAATCTAGGTGGTCACTAATTTTTGGGTCACCTTGAGCCAAACAAACATCACTGTTGAGCTCCAAGTGCCCAAAAACCCCCCATTTTCATATAAAATTGTCCAATTTGGACACAGTTGGAATTTGAGGCTTAAAATATTTCTCCTAGATTGGGCACATTTCCCAATGCAGCAATTTTCTAATTTTTTCTACACAAAGCGAGAATTTTTGGTTCCAAAATTTATATTTTTACCATGTTTCCTAAGGTGGTAATTTTCTATATTTGGCACACAAATCAATATTTTTGGCTCAAAAATCAAGATTTTGGCATGTTTCTCGAGGTAACAATTTTATGGTTTTTTGCCACAAAAAAATGTGATTTCTTTAATCATGCAAATCGAGATTTTTTAGCACATAAATTGAGACAATTTCGGTACTAAATTGACACACTTTTTAAGACAATTTTAGTACTAGTGTGGACATTTTTTGAGACATTTTGGCACGAATCTTGACGTAGTAATTTTTTTGCTTTTCCAATGCTTTTTTTACCTACATGTGGTGTTTTGGTCATAACTTGCTCATTCAGGCTCTGTTATTCATTTAGATTTTTGATATTATTTAGTGGCCTATTTTGGCTTTCAAAGTTATAATTTATTTTTTACTCTGAGAGACAAATTTATGAGACATTTTATTTTCCAGATTATGCTCCAAGCACATCCCATTCAGTTTTTTTTTTTTTTGCATTCTGATGAATATCTTGGTTGTTTCAAGTTTGGAGTTCAATTTTGTTGTTTCATATAATTTTTCATAGGTTATACTATCTATTATATCAGCCTTATGTCTCTTTTCATCTTTGTTAACATCCTTTTGTAGTATTTTTGCAAAGCAGTAAGATAAAGTGTCACTCTATTGCATTTTGGGATCTTGCACATCTTTGTGTTTTGTTGTACTCGTACTACATTATAAAGTGCTTTGGGGGGTTTTATGTTGGCCATATTTGTCATCTTCTTTTGTCAAGTGAGTGTTCCTTCCACAACATAATCCTCATGATGTGTCGATGACACGTGTCATTATAGGTATGTGTACTTCTTTTGAACTCTCGATGTTCCTAGTTCTTCTTTCTACAGGAGATATTGCATTCAATTTTAGTGTTCATGTCTTACCTCTCAAAAATATAGAGGGTTATGTTGGTTTTATTATTTTCTTGGTTCAATGGAGTGAGCTATGTATTTAGTATTTGATCCTATGTACTAGGAGATTACAGTGCTTAGATACCTATGCATTTTGGTGAGATGAATCATTTACCATATAGATATTCTTTTATTCCTATTTTTGGAGGCCATGTAGATACCTTCCCTTTTTTATTGATAGGCTCTTTATACTTAGTCTTCTCTACCTGGTCATGTTGTACAATGGAGGTTCTTCATATCAACAATTTGACAATGTTTATAGCTTCATGCTTTAGTTGTGTTCTTCATGATCATCTTTTGTTCTTATATTTTAGAATATTCTTTCCATCTCTTTTTGGAGTAGGGTTTTTCCCATGTCATTTTCTCTATTTCTTCTCTTTACAGAGATTTGGTTTTGCTTGGATACTTCATCAGACCTTGTTGTTGGGACCCAATTTGCTTTCAGCGGTAGTTTCTAGGTTTATAGCTAGTCCCTAAGTTTATCTTAAGGGGGTGTTAGAGTAATAAAATATTTCTTTAATAATTAAATTATTTTAATTAAATTATTAAGTCACTTATTATCTCTAGTTTACTTAAGATAAACTTTTGGCATCTAATAATTAATTCTTCTATTATTTATTATCATGAAACCTAGGTTTTACCCTGTTAGGGTTTTGATCTCCTTTTATAAGAATTGATCTCTTTGTAATTTATTAATTCACATTTGATAATAGAAATGTCTCTTTTTTTTCTCATCAAAAACATCTCATCTATGGATTTGGAAATTTTGGCCTCCATAGATTTTGCTTCTCTCTTTCTATGATAGGTGTTTGCATGCAGGTGATTTTTGGGAGCTACGGAGTTGATCTTTCATCAACTTCAACAAAGGGGAGAACCCTTCATCATAACATAATGTTCAAAGCCCTCTAACAAGGTCACTACTAACAGGATGATTAAATCCTTTAACAGGGTCACACCTAACAGTGTGTTTTGTAACCTTTAATAGGGTTGGCTCTTAAATAAGCTCACTTTAGAAGAGTGAAAAAAGTGGTAGCATATTACTTGGTGGTTTTTTCCAAATTGGGTTTCCATGTTAAATCCTAGTGTTATTTACTCGTGTGAAAGTTATGTTATGCAAGATACTTTTACAGTTGTTTATTTTACTATTAGTCAACACATATATAGAACAAGATGTTAATTTGTTGATAAATTATTATATGGACCAAGTTGTTTAATGAATTGGATTGAGTAGTTTGAAGTTGTCAAAAGTTGAATTGGTACATTCAAACCTAATGAAAACTAATCCACCCCCCCTCCCACTCTTAGTTATTCTAATCATTCTAACATAATAATGGGTCTCATGATAACCCCTTAGACATTATGCACATTCAAACATGGTGGTAGGAACAAAAACAAAAGAAACTAAAAGATGTTTAAGCTTATTCAAATTTTTACTTTATTGAGAATCGTGGGAAGAAAAAATTAGTAATAGATTGATATCTTAATCTAACTAGGCAATAATTTTTAAGGATTTAATAAAATATACATAACAAATGTAAGCAAGATTATTTATATTAATTAACACACGCATAAGACTAAATCTAAATGCAGAAGCAAGCTAGGCTCTAACAATTCAAGTTACAAAGTAATTAATGATTGCAAAATATCAAGTTGGTGTACTTAGTAATCCATGAATATGCTCATAAATTTTCTTTATAATGTAAAAATATATACATTGCAGAGGATTTGCAAGGATTTTGTAAATATTTGGTGAAAAAAAAAATAACATACAATGGAAAAAAACATACCATACATAAGGAGACACTTATCTAAGGTTGATTGTGTCATTAATCATACAATCTTAAAACATTTGCAAAATGGAATTGTAGTTTGGGTAAACCTAGATCATTATCATACAAAAATCTACATTTTCACATTAGAAGTGGAAAATATATTTTTCTCAATAAAGTCTCTCTTAGGAGTCTCAACATAAAATTTTATCTTCTATTGTCTCTAGGATACTTCATGATATTGCTATGTTGCATTTGGAGTTGGCATGGATTGATTGGTTACAGGTGCTCATGGATACTTAGAGATGGTGGTGATGCTGATTTCTCTTGGATTAGAAAAGTATTTGTTGGGACGGTTGATGGTTTCAGCAGGAAGTCCGAGGGGCAGTCACCCGATATAGACTTGAGAGGAGATTGTTCTTAGATGAGTCTTGGTTGGAGACTTGGGTATCTTGATGAGCATTCTCATTCCCCACTCTTGGTCTACTCGGTGGTTTGCTACTTGAGAGGTATAGCCCATTGTTTATCTCAGTTGCATTATATTTATGCTTGTCTTTCATGGAAATGGATCTTGAGCTATGGTACATGAGTTAGTTTTGGAGGGTTCATTTGAGAGATGGTTTAGCATTGGTCATCTCCATGTGCATATGTTGTTATGCTGGTTGAGTTTGGGAGATGGTTTTATATTGGGCATATTCTTTGGATTAGGAATGGTTTTATGAGTTTGATCTTCTTGTGAGAGGCTTACATCCATGATGAGTTATATGGTATGGTTTGGGTGTTTTTGAGGCTTCTTGTTGGGGTTTTATGGAGGAGATCATACTTGCACAGTTTACATCTAGAGGTGTGTGTAGAAAGACATGATACAGGTTATGATTTGCATGGTTTCTCTGGTCTTGGTTATCTTTCTGGATGTTTAGTTTTGCTTACATTGGATTTGAGATTGGTTGGAGATTGTGATCACTGGTTTGTGCTCATGCATGTCATGTGAGAGATGACATGGTTATTCCTTTATCTCTTTCCTCTGTTGGTTGTGGAGAACTTGGGAGAGCATTGGAGATTTGTTATGAGAGTTGTTCTTGCAGGATATTAGTTTATGTATTGTGGATGTCCTTGATACTACATGGATTCACTTCTTTGAGATGTGTTCAGTGGATTGGTTATAGATTTGACATTATCCTTTGCAGTGGGAGCTTCTTGATATATATGTGGCAGGTATTGCTCTTGAGGCTTATGATTGCAGGTTGTAGATTGGATATGTCAGTGATATAAGATTCACTTGTTATACCTTTGAGGTATGGATAGTTGGATGGGTTTGGCACTTTGTTGTGGGTGCTATTTCAGCTATGGATATTTTTGACAATTACGGATACATGTGATTACCTTTGGATTAGGTTATTTGTGCTTGGAATTTCAGTTGGTAGAGGATTTTATGATCTTCTAATGCGACAGGTTGGGTGGTTTTTTTCTTTGGATGGCTTCTATGTATGTCCAGTGGGAGTGGCATAATAGGAGGTGAGATCATTCATGTTTGAGATGCTGGATACTTTGATTTTGTCACAAGTACCAGGATGGAGCACTTGGTGTATTTTGATCCATGATGGTGGATGTGTTGGGAGGGATTGTTCCCTTGTTCATTTATGTGGCTACGGATTGACCCTATGCAATGTATACAACAAGTGGGAGATTGTTGAGATAATGGGTGTTGCACACATTGCATAATATTGTTATTTTATTATTTTATTTTTTATTATGTAATGTTGTACCTAGATGGACGTGCAACATGTAAAGATTCCCATGGAATATTCTTGTTGAGTTGTATTGTAACATTGTGATAATATTTTATGTAATTATTTAATATTGGGGGAAAAGAATTAAATGCCCAATATTAAATGTGGGGTTAGTGGGTTAGGTAGCACATGGTTTATGTAATACCACTTAGTGGTTTTGTGGGACTTGCTCCTATATTAGCAGCCACAAGGGTAATTGTTGTAGAGAGAGAGAGAGAGTGACAAGGAGAAGACAAAAGGCAAGATTCGAGCGGGACAAGGCTTGACAGGTTAGCCAAGGGAGCATTTGTGCAGGTTGGAAGCATGGCATGGGATGTGTGGATTCATGCTTGTTCACATAGTTTGCTCGATTATGGCTATGGCCATGAAGGCTTCCATGGTTGTATGGCAATGGTATTTTTTGCTGAATAATACATGGTGATGGATGCTTTTGGAGGCTGGGTTTTTCCCTCAATGAGGGTTTCCCAGGGTATATCTTGTGTCACAATTTTGTGGGTATGTTGTCTATTCTATTGCATGTGGATTTTAATTCCGTGTTTATTTTAGATCTATTATGGGTTATGTGGAAATGGTTATATTCTTTATTGCCAAGTTTCCTTACAGGAATGATATAATTAATAGAATAAATTAGGTTCTAAAGCTAGGTAATTAACTCAATACAAAAAATAATTTACAAATCACAAATAAATATAGGAGAAATTATATATGAAATAGAGTTAGTTAGTCTCCAAATGTCATTGATCCCAATAGTCATCAACAAGATCATGAGATGAGAATATAGATCAAGTAAATTTTTTTCCAAATATGAATTTTATGCTTACTCACAATCTTTCATTACACAAAGGATACCCATATCTACATGAAATATCTAGCAACCCAAAAATAATAGGCACAAAGGAGCCCAATGTAACTTGGCATATATACATGTATTTCTAACATGACCATACAATTCCCAACTATGAGAGTATGGTAGATAAACACACTGACATGATTTTGCTAAACTACATTCATCTATTTTTTTTAAAACATTGTTTTCACCAAAGAAATTCAAAACATCTTGTATGTTAGTGAACAGTTTTTTCCTTTTTTTTAAATGAAGCACAAAAGGTAATGAACAAGAAAAACTTCCACAACAATTGAGTTCCTTTGATTGAACTCTCTCTATTTTGAGGCACAACTCCCTCTTTAAATGATGAACAATAATTTTCTTTATTTTAAAAGGATTGATCAAGTGAGATCTTTTAACCAAAAAGAACTGAGGCTTTTTAGAAATACTTTTCCATCTCTTATGTAAAAGTATTGCAAGGATAATGTTGTTTCAATAATAAGCCCAAAGAAAATAAAATAAATGCCAGATAACAAATAAAAATAGGGATGATTGATTCCATTAAAAAATATAATTAAGAACCATTATAGAACAAAGTATGTCATCATTAATCATGGTCAAGAAAACATTAAATATGAAACTAATTCAAATTGTTAAAACCGTATGATAAAAAATGATCAACAAAGTAAAACCAATGTCAAAATATTTCTATTTCTATTTCTTGTTCATGTAAAAAGCATGACCAAAATGGTTTAGTCTGAACCTTGTTTAACAACTTAAATTCCTATAGAAAAATCACTAGAGTATCAATATCAAAAATATTTAAAGTCTTACAATATAAAGACATGCAAGTCTTATAAAAAAAATGATAAAACTAACTCTAGTCAAAGTTAATAAACCTAATCCTAGAACCAAAAAGAAACTTAGGAAACTAAAAGATTAAACAGCTGAAGCCTTATTTCTAAGCTAAGCAACTGAAATATTAACAAGATTTCCTAGTTATCCTTGCTCAAAGGTCACATTGCCACTTGTGGTTTTCCAATCCTTATAGGTGCTTCAAAACCCACAATCTCTTTCTATTATGGAATCCCCAACTATTCTATTCTCAACTACAAGATGGTGATGACCTGATGAGCATGCTCTATCTTCTTACTCTGCATCATCAAATGATCATCACTAATTACGATCATCAAATTTGTTTGGGAAACAACCATGAAATTTGTAACAAAGTCCTCCTTGGCATCCTTGAGAACTCGTAGCTTATCCTAGCAAGTAATTTCGATCTCCTTCAAATCCTTGTTGGACTAGTCGTTATTTCCTAAGATCTAAAAATTGATACATTTCACATCATTATGTAGGATCTCTTTTAGGAAATTGAGTTCTTTGACTAGCTCTGAACACTTCTCTAATCTTTGATCAATGACCATGTTCCTCCATTCCAAGTTAGTTCTAGAGAAAAATAAGAAATATGCATCAATCCTAGAGTTCTATTTTTCAACCAAAAGCTTATCTTCTCCATACTCATGAACTTTTATGATGTGGGCCACAACATCCTCCCATCTTTCCTTTTCCTTAGCCCATGCACTTAACTTTTCTTCCAGATTGGTCATCATTTGTTCATCCTTCACCTTTGTTTTGGCTAAGCGATCTATATAGCCAACTTCATGGGAAACTATTGATTCATGCCATTCATCAAAGGCTTTAGAGACTAACCTATCCCTTTTCACCTAGTTTATAAATTGTTAATTTTCCAGGGAAGTCACATCGATCATGAAAATAGATTGGGGCTAGCATTTAGCTTCTACATTTTGTAGATTATGGATGTACTCTACCATCATGTGGATGGGCTATTTTAGTTGTTTCTTCTCCTTCCAATCTTTCCAAATATGACTGGTGGCCTTGGCATTTACTACATCTAGGATTTTCATATCCATAGCTCTAGAGGTTGGCCTGAGAACTCTTTTCTCTATAGTTTATTCTTGAGGAGTGATTTCTTTGAGAGATTTATCTTCAAATATCTTCAACATGTTGGCAACCCAATCCCCTATCTATTCATCAACCCTGAGAATAGTTTCTATCTTCGGCCTTTTGATTTTGGTTATTTTTCCCAAAAAATTCCCAACCATTTCCTCAACTAAAATGTTTATGGGCACCAAGATCCTTTTTTTGTTCATAAACATGTTGAACTAATTTGGTTTTGAAGAGGTACCTTTGGATGGAGGGGCTTGCAAGGTAGGGGAGGCATAATTGGTGATCACTGAACCTGAGGCATTAACATCACTTTTCATTGGTTGATCACTCTGATTCATGGCCTCATATGTTATTTCTTTGGAAGGTTTTGACATAGCTTCAACCTTGATTGGGTCTATATAAGTATCCTTCATGGAAATCCTTTAGTCTTTCTCCTTCTGTGTGTGAGAACAAGTCTGCCTTGCCGACCTAGCAAGTTGAACTAAACTTTGAACCTTGGGTGTTGTTGGTGCTCAAAATTGTAGCCCTAATTTTGAGCACCATTGAGAATTTTAAGCCCTATAAATGCCCATAAATGCATATGTATCTAGCTGTACCTTTGAGCCCAAAGAGGTGTTTGATGTTTCTAACACCCTCCACTCAGTGCGTCTAAGTGTTCCATGAAGTTAAAGCATCATTTCGAGCCATCTTGCGAAGTCTTGTTTTAAGCAATTGTCAAATCTGCAATTTTACCCTAAGTGTCAAATAGTGACAGGAGGTTGTGTTTGTCATCGAATATCTCACACCCAAAAATGTGTCATGACTTTCCTCTTTGGGAGTGTTTAGTCTCCATACTTCAGAACTTATGTTTCATATTTTGAGTTGTTTCGAGTTCGTTTGATTAGGTTTTGAATCCCTCAAAGTTGGTTAGTTAATGTTTTCATGCTTTTGCACTTTGCACCTAATTCTGGGAAGTCCTATTTGACGTGCTATAATTTTTGACCAGTTCACCAAAATACTAAAATTCCTTTTGTGTTTCATTGTAGATGTTAGAGACTTGTTATGTTTCAAGTTTCAACTCTTGACAAATCCGTTTGATTAGTTTTCAAATGCGATTCCAAACACAATTCCTATCTTTTTACTGGTGTCAGCATTTGCAGATTTGTCAATACCTCTGTTTCTGGTGTTATAACTCCTAATCCATGATTGGTGAAATTGAATGGATTGTACCCCTATGTTGTCCACTGAAAATACTTTAAGTGTGCCAGTTTGTAAGTCATGACAAATCCATTTGCACACTTTTCCAGGTCAATTCCATTCACAAAAAATCACTTTTTGTCAGTGTTTCCTAGTCTACAAAAATCCAAGTAGCCTACTTTGACTGATTGCCATTTGCGCCTTGTTATTCGTCATGAGTCCAAATCATAGATTTATAATGTCCTCATGACAGAGAATCAACGCCCTAGTTTTCATCTCCCTAGGTGTCAGTTTACCTAGTTTTCCAAGCCAAATCCAAACCCAATTTATGGTATTCTGACATGTTTTTGTGCAGGTGATTCTAAAGGGGCAACTATGATGGTCAATATCTTTTGACCTCAAATTCGTCATGAGGTGGGATCTAACAGGGTAAAAGTATGTAGAACAGAGAATCAGTGGCCCAATTTTTAGAGCCTGGTCAAAGGTCTGGATCAGTTTTCAAAGGCAGTCAAGGGACCCTCTGGCACCAGATTCACAGTTTGCAGAAAGTGACAAATTGAGTTTTTAATGATCACTCTATGATCAAAATTGATTCCAATCAGTCTGAGAAGGTCAGTGGATTTGTTTGAAGGTTGATTTTAATGTGATAATGAAATATATGCATATCAATGGTCTGAGTTTTAAAAGGTATGCAAGATTGCATTGGTAATGATAAGTGAATATTTTGATTGGAGGTTTGTCTTATGAGCCATCCATATTATTTTCCATGAGTTTATGGGATGTTACAAGTATAATTAGAGCATTGGTCTAAGAGATCATTCCTTGTAGATGGCCATTTAAAACAAACATCCACATGTGTATCAAGCACGATAAAAGAGGAGGTGTCCCAAAGCAGAGTAGTTTAGAGTGTGCGGGGGTAGTTGACTTCAAAAAGGAAGGCATCATGCACTTAGAAATCAAGCCGCATGCAGTTAAAAATCAAGGAAATGCTTGTCAAGACAAGTGAGAGAAGACCATTCACGACAGGTTACAGTCAATAAAAGATAGCCATAAAAAGGTGAAGAACCTATTTTAATAAATGGAGAAGGCTGCATGTAAAAAGGCTATTCATGCAAGGGAGACGTTCTTAAAAGAAACCATGTGCAATAGAGACAAAACCGCTAGTATAGAGGAATCTCACACTGTGCACAGATCACCCACGATTTTTAAAGAGGAATTAGTGCATTAAAAGGGAAATCCCATGTAGCCAACACTCAAAAGATAGACAATCCAAGGCATGAAAGCCGACCAAAGCAAGGAAAAGCTATGAATCAACAAAACAGTCACAAACAAAATGATGAAGACCTAGGTGACAAGAATAGATACAAACAACATGTTTTAAAAGATGTGTGTGGAACAGGGAAAGCCTTCTTTTGAAGAGGATGTCAATCAAAGATAAAGTAAGGGTTTTAAACAAAGACACCTTGCATATCAAAGCTCTGCCCATGCATTAGGAATGCAGCTCCACACATAGAGTAAGAAGCTACGTACGAGGCTCCACATGGAGACATGGCATCAACAGAGGTTATGTGCAGAAAGAATGCCACATTTCTTTTATGAGAAATTTTAGTGAGGAGAAGGAAGCGCCAGAGGAAGACTAAAAAATGAAAACCAATACAAATGTTTTATCCCACATTTTCTAAGTTGGGGTTTTTAAAACTCTTTAAATAGAACTTTACATAGAATACTTGGTGTCTCAAATCCAGAGGCTTTTTGAAAGCTACATGCCATTTTGTGGGTCCCAAATTCGATGCACCATGTGGAGGTGATGTCACCACTGTCAAAGCGTAATTTTAAATGAAAAAACAAAGTTGATGACATGGCTCAATGCAATGAGATTGCACCACATGGCAAGATGGACAGTGTGTGCTTTCTCGCAAGATGAAGTTGCTTAGGAGATAAAGAATGTGAGAACGCGGGATTTCGACATGTGGTGGCAAGTCCCGTGCTCGGTGATGTGGCACCAAATAGGCAGATCAACACAGGAGCACAGGATGCTACCACGTGGTAGATCCTGCGATAGGTGCATTTCCATATTTCAGAGATGCAAGCCGATTAAGCAATGTGGGAAAGTAGAATCATGCCACATGGCACGGGTCCCAGTTCGCAAAAATTAGAGCAAGTATAGTGGATGCACAGGATGTTTCCATGTGGCAGATTCGACCATCAAAGCATCCTTGCAATAAAAAGTTACTCACGAGTTAAGAAATGCAGGCAAGCGGGTGAGCACCATGTGGCGATGAGGTGGTAGGTTGACCAATCAGAGGCTGCCATGTGGCACTTGGTCAAACCAGTTTGACCCCAAATTCTAAGGAGTAAAGAGAAATTTGAAAATAATAAAAAATTCTATTTTTTATTATTCATATTCAGACTAAGTGTCAGTGAGTTTTAAAATTAAAAAAGGATTTTATTATAAAGTATGAACATTAGAGATTTTTTAAATTTTTGAATTTTTAAAATCTTAAGTTGCAAGCCTGAACTTTCAACTAGAGGGGAGTCATTTTCAAATGGACTTTTTGGGGGTTTCTGAGAGGCCAATATAGCGATGTTATATATCACCAGAATCGAGAGAAGACAAACTATCTGATCCTCTAGTTGGTTTTTGCACAGGTAGTAGTGTGTTCGAGTTACAGCAAGATTTGTCTCAGGTATCTAAATTGCAACTGTATTTAGGTTATCAAAGTTCAAAACTAATTTTTAACATAGTAATGACCTAAATATTAGTAAAAGGCAGTAAAAACTCAGTTTGGGTCAAAATTTGTTCAGATTCATTCAGTAAAAACTAAGATTTCACCAGCATTTCAGTGAGAAAATCAGATATTTTGGCAAACAAGTTTTCATCATTCAGAAAAGGATATTTGCAAATTAGATACAAAGCAATGATGAAACCAAATCAGATCAAAATGGTAGAGAGAAGAGAGAGGTGATTCAGTTGCAAGAGATTGAATTTCAAGTGGACAAGTGGCAATTGAATAACAGATCCAAGAATTCACTTCTTGCTATATCTTTCTTTCTTTCTATCATTTGAAGGGTTCAAGTCTTTGGAGAAAAACCAATCACTGCTGAGATACCAGGTTTTGGATCTAGTTTTGATGTGTTCCCATACTGTGAAACCACATATTTTTCAGCAAAATTCTCATGTATGAACAGCATTAGGAATATTAATGTAGATAGTTCATATCTGTTAGGTTTTTCTATGTTTTCATTTCATGCATATGGTTGTATTGTTTCAAGGAAAATAATACAAGGAATAACAGATTCATTAGTTTAATTCTAATTCTTGTTTTCCTTCATCAGTGAGTTTCAATGTTTTATGGTCTTTGAACAAAGAGCCTAGATCGTAGTTGCAGTCCCTTAAGGTTGTATGTGATTTCATTGTTGCATTTAACTCAAGTAGTTATGTAAATTCTTCAAAGAAATAACAGGGTTGCAAGTTTGTTGATGGGGATATCATGTAAGAATGAGGTTTAGATTGAGCATAGATGTCTATTTACAAGTTAAATAGATAGATCAAATATCTGAATATATGTATAAGTATCAGATATCCATATGTATGCATTTCATTTATGGATATGCCCAATGGGTTAGGCACTAGTCAGCTATAGGATCATTAGTTTCTTATTGTTGCATATTTGAGGGTTTGTTGAAATCAATATTATTAATCAAAGTGTTTTCACCTTTCATGTTGAAGAACTTAAATATTTAACCCTCACTCAGCTTCTGAGATCCATAGATCTGCACCTAGCTACTGTAGGTCCATGTCATTTCATAAGTCTTTAGGAGAAATAAGGGTAAAATCTGCTTTACATTAGATTCACTATATGCTTTGATAACTGGTACCATATAAAAATCTATAGGTATACCTACCTAGGTTTTGCAGAGCCTGAAATGCAAGAGTGTAGCCTTATAGTTGGCCTATTGTCAAAAATGGCATGTTGAAAATGGGAGTTAGCTGCCCCTAGATATGTCAGTTTCTCAATGGGATAATTGAAAACCCTCCAGCGTTTTCAAACACCGATAGGTGCAACTTCAACTTCAATGTTCAAAATACCTACAAAGGAAAAGGTGACATCCTTATCAATATCATGAATAGGCAGAAGTAGCTAGAGCTAATGAGATCTATATAGAAAGGATTAACCACTTCTTTATCTTTTTTCTCCCTTACCCCTTTTACAATCATCTAAAGTTTAAATTATTTTATCTACTTCAGGGTAAGTCTAGACAACCACCTCTTCCTGACTTCATAATCATCATCACAGTCAGCCCGGAAGTCTTCTAAGTGAGGGATATGTGAAAACTCTGGTCATAACTCAAACAAGGGCTAAACAAAGTCTTTGTCATTAAATTAAGGAAAATAGTATGAGCCTATAGGTTCATCAAGTTCAGTTCATGTTTGAGATCAAAGGCATCTTGTATATTTTTTCATTTGTAGTGGTCAAGTTCTATAGGGAATGTAGAACTAGAACCTCTCTGAACCTTGCAACTTCTATCAAATTCAACTACCTGTCGGTAGGATTTTATTAGAACATATCCATCTAACAAATACCTTAGAAGTTTAAATAGTTTTCCTTCATACCCGCTAACTTGGATGTATGTGAACTTAGAGAACTAGGTGAAGAAACTATCATAGATCAATATGAATTGTATTTTCTCTTCTGTGGATCTCTTATTCCTGCCCTTGCAGCTCAGAGACCAGTTTAGAAAGAAATGTATCTTTCACTCTCTTGAAATCATCCTGATTCTTTTCTCTTTACAAAGAGGGTTAATATTCATATATAGGCATGTCATTTACCCAACGAGTATGAGGAAGTTTGACTCATTCTTTAAAACACGCTAGGAAATAAAACAAGTATGAACTCATGTAGAAACTAGACTCTAGATGTTTGGAAAACATCTTCATGCAATCTATTAGCTATGATTTCCACCTATTCAATGCATTTTTTTAATCACTTAGGATGGTTTGGACAAAGAAATACATCCAGTTCTCCTAATTAAAGTTGTGTTGATTTCTTTTGACCATGTTCATGAGACTAACAACATCTTTGTTATCAGGAATCATGTGTCCTCTTTTCAATGGGTGAGAAAGATTAGACCCCCCCTTTCTCTAGCTTGAGTAAATAATTCTTGGCAATAGCATTTTTGAACATGTTGGGGTCTTCCAAAAACTTAATGTCTGAGAGACCAATCGTCCAAGCTTCATATTCTTCATGTGGTGGAATCCTCAAAGCACCCATGATTGTAACCCTATTTATGTAGATAAAAAATTCTTTGAGATATGTCCTAATGCATCTTTGGGTAACATCATATCTATTTCTACATTCTAAAACTAATTTTGGGCAAAGTACTAATTATGGAAAATTAATAGCTCCTAGCAATCCACTATTAGCTATCTTTTTAGTAATAGAATTGGGGTTTGGCTTGGAGAACCTAGATAACAGCTTGTTTATGTCCTCATCACCAAGGGAGGTATTCCTTAGTGTAGAAAAGAAATTTGGTAAGAGAGGTGATAGGCTTTTATGTTGGTAATTTATAAGGGCAAGAACTAGCTATGGAAACAAAACTCAACAATCTTTTTCAAAAATCATTAAGAGGAAATGGAAATGGAGGAGGTTAATAGAGTTACTCACTTAAGTGAAAGAAGTAATAGTAACCATTGAGGAGGTGAAAAAAACTCACAGTCTTGGAGAAACAACAATGTACTTCCATGAATATTTTTTTTGTAGACCACCTATGACTCTATACAAGGGTGAGTATTTACCTTATTGTTGGTATCATAATGAAAAGGAAAACAACCTACAAAAGACTTTAAATGGACACTCACATCATGACTTGATATGGGAAGTACCAATTTGCCAGAAGCACTAAATAATTTGATGAGAGTATTTTCCTTCACATGTAACAAATCTTTTCACCACAATTCATACCAATCATTTATCACAAGGTATCACTTCAATGTTTTTATAAAGATTCTGACACATCTTTGTATTGCCACTTTGTAATCTGTATGAATCTTATGGGATCGTGAACTAAAACCTTGAATTATTTAGAAGTGTAGATTTCAAGTTCAAAGCCAATAATTATAGAAATTTAAGTGCATGTAACCATCATCAACTTCATCAAAAGGACATGAATGACAAATCATGAAGTTTGAAAGAAAATGATTATTCGAAGTTCAGTTTCAAAAGCACCCAATATTTAATAAATTTAATGTTAACATTGAACCTAGGAAACCATTTTGACAATTTGGTTGAAATTTTAACGTTGATCTTAATTAGTTCAGAGTTCAAGTTCAGGGAAAAGAGAACTATTTGTATTTATAGACTCGGCAGAAAAAGAAGTTAGTGAACTTAAAAATTGAACTTGATTAAGTTCAAGGTTCAAAATTTAAAACTCAAGCTAAATGGGAGTCATTGAAAATCGTCAAGAAAAATTACATGGGGCTTTTATACAGGTAACAACTAGCTTTGACTAGGGATTCAGACTATTAGGGATTGAAAATTAATTTAGCATCTCTTGTTTCATAAAAAAAGGCAACAAACAAAACAAGAATAGAAAACAAACAAAAACTAGAAACAGACCAACAAAAAACATTACTAAACATATATAAAAGTAGGAAAAGAGAAAGAAGAACCTCATAATTGGTAAAGCATCAGATGTTTCCCATTCTAAGATAGGGGAAGTTCCCTTCCATCCAAATATTGAAGCATGAAAGAGTTGGGTCTGAGAGCTTTTTTGATTTCAAAGGGACCTTTCCAAAGTGATTTGAACTTATAGTGAGCACCCTTTAGCTCTCTTTGCTTTTCCCAAAGAAAAACATAATCACCTTCCACAAATTTCCTTGGCATGGCTCTATGGTCGAAGATCTTCTTGACTCACATTTGATGTTTTGTAATGTAGTCGACTACATTTTGCCTCTCTTCCTCTACTTTCATCAAGTAAAAGATTATTTTCTCTAGAGAATCTTTGGAAGTAGTTTCTTCAATGGTCTTTTGGAGATTAGTTGTGGTTAAATCCAATGGGAGTGATAGTTGAGCCTCTACACCATACACCAATTCAAATGGGATCAAATCAATAGCTCTCTTAGGTATTGTGTGGTCTACCCATAAGGCTTCCCTTATGGAAAATAGTTTGAAGCATGTGATAGTCTTATCCCATTATCATAGTAGAAAAGTTGTAGCTCTTTTTAGGAGAATTTTTGGGCATTATCTGTTACTACTTTTTTCAAAACACCAAACCTAACCAAGATGTTCTCCTTTAGAAAATGGCACACTACTTCAGATGTTGTCTTCTTCACAAGTACCATTTCTTCCCATTTAGTGAAATAATCTATGGTAGTAAGGATATGAGTATGTCCTTCACTTGAAGTAGGATTAAGTGGATTGATAAAGTCTAACCCCCATTGTTTGAAGGGCTCTTCTATCACTATAGGTCTTAAAGGGAGAGCTGCCAACTTAGATTTACCTATTAAAAGTTTGCATTTTTCACATTACCCTACTCATTTGTATGCATCACCAAACATACCTATCAATAGTACTCACTAAAAAGAATTTTGAAAGTAGCAATTATTGACGAATAATGTCCCCCACATGCTTCATTATGGAAAACCTAAAGTATTTTTCCTTGCTGATCTTGTCAACACAATGTAAGAACATCCCATCCAAGCCTTTTTTTAAAGCACATCATCCACTATCAAAAATTTAGTTTCCTTTAATTTAAAATCTCTTTTATCGTTTCCATTTAATTTCTTAGGAAATGCACCATAAGTTAAATAAAAAACAATGTTTGAGAACCATTCATCTTTTAGACCTACCGAGAGTACATAATTTTCACCATTAGGGGGTTGTTGTCGTTGATCTTTAGTAATAAGTTTACATAAACCATAACCCCTTACTAACTTGGTGAGTTTTATTTTTAGATCAAATCCTTAGACTTTAGAAACCCAGGTTGCTCTATGATTGACCGCCACCTCCTATTGTGTCAGGATACTTTTTACTACGGCATTTGGTACTAGGACCTTTTTGTGAGAGTGCAAAATTTAATAACAAAATTTCTTGACTACCTTTACTACTAAATGTGCCTATTTTTTAGTGAGTGAATACCTCAATTCATAATTTTAAGGGGGATACTTGTAAAAGAAACAGAAACTTCTTTGTCTTCCTCATTTTTTTGTAGCAGAATAGCGGACATAGTATGTTTGCTTGCATAAAAATGTATTATAAAATCCTTTTGTAGTTTGGGTGAACTAGAATAGGCACTTGAGCTATAGTTGTCTTCACTTTATCAAACGCCTCCATGGCTTCTTCATTACATTTGAAAGTTTCCTTCTCGCTAAGGACATTAGCAATAGGTCTAGTAGTGTCTAAGAATTATGGCACAAACTTCCTCAAGAAGTTAATTTGTTCCAAGAAAGATCTAACTCCATTTCAATTGAAAGGAAGGCATAACTGTTGAATTTCCCTAACCCTTTCAGGGCTGATCCTTATCCCATCTTCTAAAACTAGATGACCAAGGAGTTCCCCTTGTGTAACACAGAAAATGCACTTCTTGGGGTTTAGCCAAACACCATGTTCTTTGTATCTCTGAAGGACTAGCCTCAAATCTATTAGATGTTTCTTTCTCCTCCTGGAAAAGATAGTCATATCATGTAGGTAAATGATGGTTTTATTCAATAGGTGATTGAAAGAAGATTTCATGGCCCTTTGAAATGTTGCACTAGCATTTATTAGTGTGAAAGGCATCCAATTGTATGGAAAGGTACCCCAAGGGGTTGTGAAAGCATATTTATGTTGATCTTCAGAGCCTGAAAATCTATCCAACATGGACATCATTTCAAATCATACAACCATCTAAAGGATCTGATCCATATTAGGTAAGAAAAAATTCTCCTTAAAACTTGCTTGATTTAGATTCCTAAAGTCAACACATATCCTAATCTCACCATTCTTCTTGTGGACTGGCACTATGTTAGCTAGCTAGCTGGAAAGGTGGATAGGGTAAATTATATGAGCTTTTAACATTTTATCAACCTCCATGAAGATTACATCAGCCACCTTGGGATTTTAATTTCTTAGCTTCTATAAAAAAAAGGAGTAGCTCTAGGCTTGAGTGGAATTTGGTGTTTAAACTTTCCATTTTTGAAGTCTTTCAAATCTTCATAGGACCACGAAAAGACATCATTGAAATCCTTCAATAACTTGGTAAATTTAACTTTTTCAAACTCATTACAGCATTTACCCAAGTTGACTATTCTTGGTTTCTCTTATGTGTTAATATTAACTTTGTCACAATCCCCAAACTTTTGTCTTTTCTGTCTCATTGGCAATATTCCTGCAAGGACTATCCTTCCTATCAAATAAGGTTTCCAAGGCGACAAGCCCTTTAGGAATTTTTTTTCCTTTTGATTGAAGCACTTCAATATCCTCGTTTGAAATTTATCCAAGACAAAATTCATGGCATTCTGACGAGGACCCTTTAAAGAATATATTTCCAAAACTTTCTTTCCCATGTAAGAAATCATTGATGTGAATATCATTGTTGAAAATCTACCATGAACCAACATTATTAGGTACACTAGGACAGTGTATAAGTTCTATAGTGCAGAGACCTTCTTTGAAATCTAGGTGAAGAATTAGTAAAGATGTTGATCTGGTGAGAGCATCATCTCTGGTGTTAGGTTCTCATGGCATAGCCTCAATGAAGAAGGCTTCAAATCCCATACCCTGTTCCTATAGTGCTTTAGTCTAGGGTTCTTAATAGAAAACATGTTTCATACCTTCTTAACCACCAATTCAACATATCCTCTAGCTTTTAGTGCCTTAATTCCTTTCTTCTTAGCCTTTTCTATTCCTAAAAGTAGAGCCTCATATTCAATAGTGTTATTTATATTTTCAAACTCAAGCTGAAAGTTGCAGGGAATGATCTCACTCACAGGGGAAATGAGTACTACTCCTGCTCTTGAGTTGACCGAAGTGCAACTACAATAAAATTCTAAGGTCCACACACATTGATCAGTTGATCTCTTGGGTTGAATTACATCTTCTTCTATTAGGATGACATAATCAGCAAATTCAATTTCTTGATATAAGATGTGCAACTTTGGATCTTCTACAAGAAAGATTGCGTATTTGGCTTTGGGTTCAAGGTTTAAAACTACATTTTTCTACCAATAGGTATAGTCTCCTATGACTATTCTAACTTAATCTCTCCTCCTAGGTTCTTACAAAAGGTTTTTCTCAATAGCCTTCCATAACTGGCAAGAATGTTTGTGACCAAGATGGTTAACACAATTCTTTTCTCAAGAAATTTGGCTAGAGCAACTTGGGCATTTTTGGTTTGGCCTATAAGAGGGACTTGTTTGGAATGCATAGCATAACATTTTCTTGAGGTTTGGTTGATGGGAAGATCTAAGGACTTTTCTATAGAGGATGGCATGATAGTGTTTGAACCTTCAAAATCTATGATACAATTATTCAATTTGTGACCATGGATAAACAAGGACACATAAAAAGGGGTAGGCTTGAGAATGGTAGGGATTTACTTAGTCAATATTTTATATTGTCCTTCCAAGGGTGATTTAGAGTTAGACATGGCATTAGTCAATGGAGGCATTTGAGACTGATTTGTGCCCTTAACAAATTCTATCAATCTATCCAATTCACTAGGATTTGAATGTAGATAATCAACTAGAGAAATTGAATTCTAGAGGAATTACAAAATTCAACTATATCAAAGGAAGATTCAAATTTATTTATTTTTAAGTTTTACCTCTGGAGTAGAAACCTTCAAAGTATCAAGGACCTTCTTTGATTGATTATGCAAGGTCTTCCACTTCCCAGTTGGGTTTGAGGTAGAAGGATCTTCAGGAGTTTTTATTCCTCTTTGACCTCTTGTGAGTATTGTGCATGAAGGGTCTTCCAAGGTAACAAAGACACGCCTCCTCTTTCAAAATTAGACTCATATTTGAGGAAATAATTTACAGATTCATTAAGACCTCTTGAGTCTTCTTCAATACAAATCTCTTCTATTGTCTCCTTATTAGCATTTAGTTCATTTGAACAAATCATCCTAGGATATGAAGCATCATCATGATCATCGATAGAGTGAAAGACACACAATTTTTTTTCATTGGTTTAACTATCTTCAATTATAGAATTTTGATTTGATGGTAGCATATTAGGTTGTCTTCCACCTACTCCTACATTTGGGAATTTTCTAGGGATATATTGATACGTAGGATTGATCTTTGGCATTGTTATCTTCATTTCATTGCATCATTTAACAATCTCTGAACCAAAGGATCAGCTTGGCTTGAGGAGGATGGTTATGAGCTTAAAGCTTACATCTCCCTTCTCCATTTACCAATGGCTAGAAGATCATCTTCCAACTCAATAACTAGCCTCTGTGCAACAACAATATCAACTACCCTATCACTTCTTAGATGAAAACTGATGTCTAGGGGCATTGCATTCATGAAAAATCCTTTGCAATTTTCAGCATTAGGTTTTTTAGCAGCGGGGATTTTATGAAGTATTTTATTGAACTTCACCATAAAATTACACATGGGTTCATGTACTTCCTTCTTAAGTTGTGTCAACTATAGAAAAAGAGTATGTTCATTGTCCACTAATTTGAACCTATCTTTAAATGCATTTTGCATTGAATCCCAATTAGTGATTGTTCCATTTGGGAGATGGTGGAATGAATCCATGGCAACATTAGTTAGGGTTTGTACAAACAATCTAATGGCTACATTTTCTATGGAAACAACAAGAACTTTGCAAGCAATGTTAAAGGCATTCAGATGTTCATTGGTAGACTTATTCCCATCTCCATTGAATTTAGGAAGGATGTCCATGGCTCCTTTCAGAAGAGGATCTAGGTTATGACCCAAATTAAGAGTGTTGACTTGGGTACCCCAAGGATTAGCATCCATTTGAGGTAAAATGAGGTTCAAAGGTTGGGCATTGAAATGAGTGGGTATTAATATCCCTAGTATAATCAAGCCTTGTAAACTTACAACAACAGGGGATGATTTTTTAGGAGAATCTATTCTACTTTTAGTTTTTATAGAACTTCATCTTTGGGTTGAATCAAGGGAAAATTTTTGACTTTTTACAAACTCATAGGATTGATCTAAAAAACCTTCTTATCTTCACTCTAGGTGTATTTACCACTAGATAATTTGCTAAAATGAAAGGATTTTTAGGTTACTGATATTGCAAAGGTTGTTGGGCTAATATTCTATCCACAACTTCTTCTTGAAGAATGGGTATTCCTCTAATGAGCTTTTTTTTTATTCCTCTCTCTCAAGTACTCGACTTACTTGCAAGAATTGTTCAATACTAGTTTTGATTTCTAGGCTTCTGTGTTTAGGTCCGAGATAATCTCTTCTTGAGTATTGTCAAATCCTAATCATGGTTGAAGAAGAGGAAAAATCATTGTGTGAGGTTAGACCATTATTTGTAACAATGTTGAACCCTAAAGGATTCCCCAACATAGTCACCAAAAATTGTTAGTGAATAGTGTTTCCCTTTTATTAAATGAAGTACTAAAGGTAATGAACAAGAAAAAGTTCCAAAATAATTGAGTTCCTTTTATTGAACTCTCTTATTTTTGAGGCATAGCTCCCTCCTCAAATGATGAACAATAATTCCCTTTTTTCAAAAGAAATGATCGAGTGAGATCTTTTAACCAGAAAGAAATAAGGCTTTTTAGAAATACTTTTCCATCTCTTATGTAAAAGTATTGCAAGGATAATTTTGTTTCAATAATAAGCCCAAATACTTAATGAAATAAATATTAGAGAAAAAATAAAAATAAGGATGATTGATTCCACTGAACAATATAATTAAGAACCATTTACAGAATAGATCATATCATCATTAATCATGGTTAAGAAAACATTCCATATGAAATGAATTCATATTGTTAAAACCATATGATCACAAATTACTAACAATGTATAACCAGTATCGAAAGATTTCTATTTCTATTTCGTATTCATGTAAATAGCATTACCAAAATGGTTCATTCTAAACATACTTTAACAACTTAAGCTCCTATAGAATAATCACTAGAGTATCAATACCAAATACATTTAAAGTCTTCCAATATATAGTCATACAATGCTTATAAAATGGTTATAAAACTAACTCTAGTCAGAGTTAATAAAACTAAGCCTAGGAACAAAAAGAAACTAACTTAGGAAACCAAAAGATTAAATAGTCAAAACCTTAGTTCTAAGCTAAGCATTTCAAATATTAACTGGATTTCTTGGTTTTTCTTGCTCAAAGGTCGCATTGCCACCTGTGGTTTTCCAATCCTTATAGGCAACTTCAAAATCCACAATCTCTTCCTATTGTGGAATTCCTAGCTATTTTTTTTCTTAGCTATCAGATGGAGATGACCTGACAAGTATGATCCATGTTCTTAATTTACATCATCAGATCATCATCGCTAATTATGATAATCAAATATATTTGGCCAATGACAGTGAAACTCAAAGTAGACCATGAAACTCAAAGTAGAGACCTTATTGGCATCCTTGAGAGCTCATAGCTTATCTTGTCAAGTCATTTCTATTTCCTTCAAATCCTTGTTGGACAACTTTTTATTCCTAATAGCTCAACATTGATACATTTCACATCATTGTGTAGGATCTCTTTTAGGCAATTGAGTTCTTTGACTTTCTTTGACTAACTCCAAACACTCCTTTATGAATTGTTCAATGACCATATTCCTCCATTCCAAGTTAATTTTGGAGACATATGCATCAATCCCAGAGATCTACTTTTCAACCAGAAACTTATATGCTCCATACTCCTGAACTTCTATGATGTGGGCCACAACATCCTCCCATCTCTCCTTTTCCTCAACCCATGCACTTAACTTCTCTTCTAGATTGGTCATCATCTATTCATTATTCACCTTTGTTTCGACTAAGTGAGTTATGTAGCTGACTTCATGGGAAACTACTAACTCAAACCATTCATCAAAGGCTTTAGAGGCTCACCTATCCCTTTTCACTTGATCTATAAATTGTTGATTTTCAAGGAAGTCGCATTGATCATGAAAATAACTTGGGGCCGGCATTCAAATTTTGCATTTTTTAGATTATAGATGTACTCTACAAGCATACGAATGGACTATTTTAGTTCTTTCTTCTCCTTAAAATCTTTTCAAATATGATTGGTGACACTGGCATGTCCTCATACTAATATTTTCATATCTACAGCTCTAGAGGCTGCGCTGAGAACTCTTTTCTCTATAGTGTAGTATTGATGAGTGATGTCTTCAAGATTTTTGTCTTTAGACAGCTTGAACACATTAGAAACCTAATCCCCTATCTATTCATAAACCTCAAGTATAGTTTCTATCTTTAGCCTTTCAATTTCAGTTGTCTTTCCTAGACATTTTGGTGCAGAAGCACCAAGTTCACAAGCAAGACTAATGGATCCCGAGGAGGATTGGAAGACAAATGACCTTCAAAGATCATCAAGAAATGTAATAAGGCCTATCATGGTCTTGAAATGATATTTTGATCACTTGTTGATCATATTGTAATAAAAGCTTTAATGTAAACCTTAATGGCATTATGAAGTCTCAAAAATACCTAGGGGTCACTATGAATGGACTAAGGGTTGATCCTAGGTTAGGTGTTAATGGAATTGGCTTATGAGGGTCTTAATAGTTGTAATAAGGCTTGATTGGGGTTAGTAGTAAAGGTCTATAAGTTAGTTTTGTTTTAAAGGTTATTATTAAAACCTTTTAGAAATTTATAAGGGGTCCTGGAAGTTGAGTTGTTGAGTTGACAACTTGTGTTGTCAACTTAACAAAAATTTACTTGTTTAGGTTGTGCCCAATTAGTTTTCTCTATTGTATTCAATTAGAAAGGTAGTTAGAAGGTTGGTTTCAGTTTATTTAGAGGTATTCTCATGAGAGTGCAAGGACACAAGTTGACTGGAGATAAAGAGAAGTGATTGTATAATGTTTTAATCAATAACATTTTTATTTTCTCTACAATTTCTTGGTTCACTATCCTGTGAAACCCTCCTAGCAATAGGGACTTGATTTTTGAATATAAAGTGTGATTCTCATTTGAGCTTGATGTGAGAACATCTATTTTTATTTATTTTTATTTGGTTGAGACTCCCTTGCATTGGTTTGTCGCTGTGAGCTTCAAAATAGTGACTGGTGTGGTGTGAACAGTGATTGTTTTGAGGGAACAGTCAATGTTTTCTTTGTTACCCTCAAAGATATGATGGCACTCCCACCTATATACTAATTTTTTTTTGGTCAAATATTCCATAGTGTATATTATATATTTTACATGAAATTCTTATTGTAGGGAAGATATAGGAGGAGTAAAACAGTGTTTGATTGGTGAAAACAAAGTAAGAAGGTGCACTATTTAAGTACCAATAATGGTTGGGTGATGCCTGATGAGGGAAATGAGAAGTTGAAGGTTAAATACATCCAAATGGATATAGGGGAAGGTGTTTGAACCATATTTATGGTTTTGTGTGGCTGGAAAGGGTGTTTCCCATCAGACACTAGTTTGTTGACCCCAAAGTGAGGGTTTGGTAGATAACCAAATAGACATGTTAGTGAGACCAAATAAAGCTGATAATTGTTGGTACTTTAACCTTTATAAATACTATTTGTGGTCATAGGACCTTGGAGACAAGCAAGGTTAGGAGTTCTTTTGTTGAGCAATCCTAATTAGGCCTAGGAAAGGGAGCAATCAGTATTAAAAGTCCTCACCAGTCAAGGAATGAGGTCTTAAGATTGAGATGGGTTTTAAAAATCCCAAAAGGGTATTTGGAAAGTTAATTACATCACTAGGTTTTTTGGGAACATTTTATGGAATTTGCATATTTCAGTATTAATAGGGCTACTAGCCAAGCCTAGAAGGGCTAAAGTGTGAAATGGTAAAAGATGAGTTGTTGAGAGTTGGTGGAGAGTTGGATCATGTTAGATAGGCCATGATAATATGATCCAAGGTGCTAGAGTTAATGAGAGAAGTCTGATTTGGATTTTGGTATGGTGGAGGTGCTAGGTACACTAGGTGTCCTAGGAGGAAATTGATGCAATAAGAGATTGTGGCAACGAAGTAGGAAACGAATTCATAAGAATGGTGTGTGGAAGTAACTTAAAAAGTTAGAGTTCTTCATTTTATCCTTGAGTGAGGTTAACTCCTTGAGTGGATTCCAAGTTTCTTGTTGAATCCTCAAGTTGAATTAGTCTTCTTAGGATGATAGTGGAGGGCTCTGCATCACATTTCCCAACCATGTCCTCAACTTAAATTCTTATGGAAACCAAACTCCTTTTCTTATTCATAGACACATTGAACCAATTTGGTGCTAAAGAGGTACCTTTGGATGGACGGGTTCGCAAGGCATGGGAGGTGTAATCGATGATCATTGAACATGAGGCATTAACATCACCTATCGCTAAATGATCACTTTGATCCATGGCCTCCTATGTTCTTTCCTTGGAAGGTTATGACATAGATTCAACCTCAATTAGTTCTATATAAGTATCCTTGATGATAAAATTTTGGTCTTTATCCTTCTTGGTGCAAGAATGAGTTTGCCTTTCTGGCCTTGTGTGTTGAACTAAACTTTGGACCAAGGGTGCAACTTTAACTTCAAGGTTCAAAATTCCTACAAAGGAAAAGGTGACATCCTTATCAGCATCATGAATCAAAGGAAGTGAGCTAGGGATGATGAGGGATTCTTGCTAGGCTCACTCTGCATTTTTCATTTTGGACTACCTTTTCTCTTTTAACCAATTTTTAATTCTCATGATGACTGAGTCAGTCTTGGACTGTAAGCTATCTTCCTTGGGTGAATCCCAATCTATTTTTGGAAGACAAAATGCTTCAATCTGTGCTATATAAAAAGGATCAACCACTTCATCATATTTTTTCTCCCTTACCCCTTTTACATTCATCTAAAGTTTAAATTATTTTATCTTCTTCAAGGTAAGTCTAGACCACCACCTATTCTTGACTTCATAATCATCATCATAGTCAACCCAAAAGTATTCTAAGTGAGGGACATGTGAGAACTCTAGTCGTAACTCAAATATGGGTTGAGAAAATTCTTTGTCACCAAATTCAAGGTGAATAGTATGAGCCTCTATGTTCATCAAATTTAGTTCATGTTTGAGATAAAAGGCATATTGTATAGTTTTGCATTTTCAGTGATCGAGTTCTATAAGGAAGCTAGAACCAGAACCTCTCTAAACCTTGCAAATTTTGTAAACTTTAGCTACATTTTTGTAAACTTCAATTAGAACATATTTTTCTAAGTAATTCCTTGGTAGTTTAAGTGGTTTTCCTTCATACCCATTGACTCAGATGTATGTGAACTTAGAGAACTGGGTGAAGAAATTGTGATAGCTCGATATGAATTGTGTTGCCTCTTCTATCAATCTCTTTTATTCCTTCCCTTATAGCTCAAAGACCAATTTAGAAAGAAATATATATTGCATTCTCTTGAAATAATCTTGATTCTTTTCTCTTTGCAAAGAGGGGAAATATTCACATATAGGCATGTCATTTAGCTAATTGGTATGAGGAAGTCTAATCCATTCTTTACAGCATGCAAGGACATAAAACAAGTATGAACTCATATAGAAACCAAACACTCCAAATGCTTGGGAAAGCTCTTCATGCAATCTATTGGCTATGATTTCTTCCAAGTAAATGCATTTTTTTATCCCTTAGGATGGTTTGGACAAAGAAATACATCCAATTCTCCTAGTGAAATGCATGTTGATTTCCTTTGACCTAGTACAGGAGAGTAATCACATATTTGCTATCAGGAATCATGTGTTCTCTTTTCAATAGGTAAGGAAGATGAGAAGCCCCTTTCTCTAGCTTGAGTAACCACTTCTTGGTAATAGAATTGTTGAACATGATGGGGTATGCCAAAAATTTAATGTCTGAGAGACCAATCGCCCAAACTTCATATTCTTCATGTGGTAGAATCCTCAAAGCACCCATGATTGCAACCCTATTTATATATACAAGAAATTCTTTGAGATATTTCCTAATGCATCTTTGGGTAACATCATATCTATTTCTATATTCTAAAACTTGTTCTAGGCAAAGTAAAGATTCTGGAAAATGGGCAACTTGCAGCAATCCACTATTAGCTATCTTTTCAGTAATAGAACCATGGTTTGGCTTGGAGAACCTAGACAACATCTTGTTTATGCCTTCATTATAAAGGAAGGTATCCTTTCATGTGGACAAAAATCTGGTAAGGGAGGTGGTAGGATTTTTTTTAGTAACATAGAGCAAGAACCAACCATGGAAACAAAACTCAATAATCTTTTTCAAAAATAGTTAAGAGAAAATGGAAATGGAGGAGGTTAATAGAATTACGTAAGTGAAAGAAGTAACAATAACCATTGACGAGGTAAAACAAACTCACCATGTTGGAGAAACAACAATGTATTTCCATGAACAATTATGTTGCAGACCACCTATGACTCGGTACAAGCTAGGTGAGTATTTACCATATTGTTGGTATCATAATGAAAAGGAAAATAGACTAGAAAAGAATTTAAACGAATACTTGCATCATGAATTGATGTGAGAAGTGCCAATTTGATAGGAGCACTAAATTATTTGACGAGATTATTTGCCTTCACACATAAAAAATCTTTTTACCACACTTCATACTAGTCATTTATCAAAAGGTGTTACTTCAGCCTTTTTAGAAAGATTCTAATGCATCTATGTACTGCCATTTGCTAATCTTCATGAATGTTCTTGGCTCGTGAGCTAAAACCTTGAATTATTTAGAAGTTTAGAATTCAAGTTCAAAGCCAATGATTATAAAATCTTAGGCTCATGAAACCATCATCAACTTCATCAAAAGGACATGAATGAGGAACCATGAAGTTTAAAAGAAAATGATTGTTCAAAGTTCAATTTCAAAAGCACCCAATATTTAATAAATTTAATATTAACTATGAGCTTAGGAAACCATTTGGACAAGTTGGTTTAACTTTGAACTTAGAACTTAGAACTTGATTAGTTCAAATTTCAAGTTCGGGAGAAAGAAAAACATTTGCATTTATAGACCTGACAGAAAAGGAAGCTAGTGAACTTAAACATTGAACTCAATTGAGTTCAAGGTTCAAAGTTCAAAACTCAAGCTAAAAGGGAGTCACTAAAAATCATTGAGAAAAATTATATGGGGCTTTTACACGAGTAACATGGTAGATCCTTAAAAGAGGATCAACCTTATCTATTATCCAATATTTAGCATTAGTCTTGAAAAGTAAGCCCATCACACACAAGAAAATAAACTACGTTATTAAAGTACATACTATTTAATGATGCATGTTCTCTTTTTGGTAATTCTTTTATTTTCCTACTCATGAAGTTGTGAATAATTTACATGATTGGATATTATCATTCTATGCAAAAATAACATGTATGAAATTTTTTGTGGATACAAATCCTTGATATGAATATTCATGCATTATTTATTTCAATGTATATGCAATCTAAATTTCATATTTTTAAATTTTTGGTCATCTTGTTTTACAATAGGATGATTAAAAAATTCCATAATAGAGTGACGTAATCTCTCTCTCTCTCTCTCTCTCTCTCTCTCTCTCTCTCTCTCTCTCTCTCCATCTATTTATATATTTATATATTTATATACATATACATATATGTATATATGTATGTATATAGATGTGTATATATATGTATATATATATGCATATATATGTATATATATGTATATATATATATATATATGCATATATATGTATATATATGTATATATGTATATATATGTATATATGTATATATATATATATATGTATATATATATATATATATATATATATGTATATGTGTATATGTATGTATATGTATATGTATGTATATATATATATGTGTGTGTGTGTGTGTGTGTGTATGTATGTATGTATATGTATATGTATGTATATATATATATGTGTGTGTGTGTGTGTGTGTATGTATATATATATATATATATATATATATATATGTATGTATGTATGTATGTATGTATATGTATGTATGTATGTATGTATGTATGTATGTATGTATGTATGTATGTATGTATGTAAATGTGTATTGTTGATCTCTAAGCCTATGTTGCTTAGTCATTTACTAGGCAAGATTACATGAGGATCACTATGAGTGAGTTATCTAGTAAAGGTCAAGCATACAAAGCTCATATGAAGAAGGATAGTGATTTTCAAGTATTCAGTTGAGACCGATTATATGTACAAGTCAAGAAATAGAGTTGGAGCCAATCACATTGACAAGTTAATGCTTGCCAAGAAATAAGATATATAGAAGCTGAGTGACAATATGAATGAGCCAATATGACTGAGTGTCAAAGCATTCAACTATTGAGCAGTTTAGTTTTTTCATTTGAGTTTATAATGGCACAAACACATATGTAGACCATTTTATTCAGCTTCTATATGAAATTTAATATTTGTAGAGCTAGCTAAGGAGATGATCACATGTCATTACAAAAGGTAATGATCCCAAGAAATGCAATTCAACCAATCAAAAAATTAGATATAAATAGAAAAAGATGGTGAATTGTAAATTGTCGATCAAGATCTAGAACCTTCACATAACATCTATTTAAGGAGGATTCTAACTTTATAATCAATGTTAGTGTATGCATGAATAAAGGAATGAATGTTCATATGTGTGTGTGAAGAGAAAGAGATTAAGTTTGAAAGAAAATCAAAAAGAGGGAAATCAAAGCAATAAAGGATTGAACAAAGATATCATATCAGATACATAGCAAAGAGGAGACTTAAGACTAGCTTATAGAGAAAATTGAGGATTAGGTACTAAATTGGCTATTGTTAATTGAATTAGGGTAAATCTCTTAACAGAGTTGTTTTAACAGACCTATGTAAACCTCCCAATAGAATCCTTACTTCATTGTGAGTGTGAGATTCTTTAACAAGGTGAGACCTAACATTACCTAAAGATTTTAATAGGGAAGACCCCTCATGGGGTAGATCATATCTTATGATCAAGCATTGTAACCCTAATAGGTTAACTTTATTATTACAACAGTGAAGATTTGTGGGTTTCATTCCACCCTTGTTTTACCTTCGCATTGAAGTGCTTATTTACCAAATCATTGTGTTATGTGTTGAATCTTTCATGGATGTGATGAATTTCATTTATGTTTCAACATTATAGTTTTAAATGGTAGATCTAAAGTATGAGATGAATTAGGTGTGAAATTAGCATTTTGGTTTTATAAGTTAAAGTTTAAGATCTTGATTCGCCCCCCTCCCTCTTAGTATCTTATTTCCCATTAACCCTTTCCAACAATTGGTATCAAAGCTTGATTCTCTTATGAAGAAGACTAATAGCTTGAAAGGATCAGATCATGGAGATGGAAGTGTATAAGATGGGAAAAAACATTAAGAACCAGATGATTGAAATCCATATCATATTGCAACAATTAGGTACAGCAAAAGAAGAGTTAAGGAAAACCCTAAAAAGAAGGAAAGAGATAGTTATTTAGAAAAGTGATACACAATACAAAGAAGTTGACACAGAAGGACTACTTAATAGTGGAAAGACTATTAGTAACAATGAAGCATTGATAGAACTACTAGAGAAGAATAGTTCCCTAATCAAAGAAGCAAAAGATCTACAAAGAGAACAAGAAATCTAATTAGTTAAACTATGTGAAGAAATCAAACAAAAGAATAAAAATATGGAAGACAAGGCCATGGCCAAAGAAGACAAAAGATAGATAGCTATCAGACTTGAAGAGAGATCATTTGAAGTATAGAAAATTACAAACAATCAGTTGGACATGATAAATCAATTGATAGTTGCCAATCAGGAAGCAAATATAAGAGACTTGGAAATCACAAACCTAAGGTCATAGAATGAGCAATTGAGAAGTGAGTTGAAGCATGAAAAAAGAACTTATGGAAAGAATGAACAAACCAAGTGAAGTTTTCAAACACTTTGAGAAACTATTGAGGTCACCTAGAGTGAGTGACACCTCTGGACTTGGATACAACAAGAAATTTCCATCTACTGAAGAAGGGAAATCATCCAAGAGTGGAGAGAAAAGGAATGCCAAACCCAAAGGCAAGCCTACAAGTCATCATTGTGGGAAACTCAGTCACATAGCCAACATTTGTAGAAGCAAAAATGGTATACAAAGTTCTAAACCTAAATTCACTGGTAATTGTTTTAAATGCAACATTAAAGCAGGACATCAAACACATGAATACAAATCAAAGGACAATGACTCAACCAAAAATGTATCTAAATTCCAAGGTCATTGCTACAAATGTCAAAAGAATGGTCATAAAGCTTATGGGTGTAATTTCAAGACAACCCCTAAGTGGATACCTAAGAAACAAAAACATACAACAAAGAAAGGTAATTCCTACAAATTGGGTTACAATACATGGTACAGTTGTCACTATTGTGGACAATATGGACACATTCTAGAGAATTGCATCAAAACACATTTCAGAGAAAATTACAAGAAGTGGCTAAATGGATAAATAGTGTGTTTTAGTTGTTTCAAAGTTGGACATATCAGTAGAAACTGCAAAACTAGAGCACTAGCACCAAGTAATAGAAATGACAAAGTTGAAAGAAAGAAAACATAGATAGAGATAGTGAGAGATGGAAGTAGTGGACAAGACAAAGCAGAGATCACCTTATCCAATGGATCAGGTGATCACTTTAGATCCAACTAAACAAAGAAGGTATGTAGGAACTGTATATTCAATTGTAAGAATTTTTCTTAGGGAAAAATTCACCCAAGATCAAAAAACTCAAGCACAAGCACAATAGTAGACTAGAAAGAGTATGATAATAGTATCAATATGTATTCAATTCAATGTGAAAGTACACTAGGAGTGCCTATATATAAAGGCCTCTAGAATGCATAGGAATCAGAAACATGATAAGTCATACAACCAAGCACATGTCCACCAGATATGGGTTATCCTGCATTAAGCACAGGAGTAAGTGTGATGATGAGAGAATAAGCCTACAAAGGTGTAGCACATAAAATAATGTTGTAGACACCATGTGCTATAATAAGAGTGTGAATAATTGTGTTGTCTACATGACAACTCAGTTAATTATGCAAACTCTAGTGTTGTAGACACCATGTGCTAAATTAGAGTTGCTTACTTTTGTGTTGTCAACATGACAACTCATAAATGTATGCAAACTCCTAAGTGTCTCACCAAATAAATAATAAAATAATACAATATAATAAAATAATGCATTAACCTAAGTAAAGTGTAATAAGTAAATACTTATTTACACCAAGTGCAACTTGGGGGAGTGCACTTAAGCTTATGATAGCTAGAATGAAATGCATAATGGGTCCCGGCTATTAGGCCATGTTAGGTACCCGTGTACATAATGAAATGCAATCTCTCATAAAGTAGAGAAAGAGGGAAAACCTCATGGGAAAAACCCTCCCCCAAAAAGAAAGATGAAAAGACAAGATGCATGGATGGATGGAGTAATCAACCCCTCCCCCCCCCCATTACGACATACATCAAGTATATACAATAGTGAAGTATGAGAATAATAGAACCCCATAAGAGGAAAAAGTCCCCCCTCCCCCCCCCCCCCCCCCCATAAGAAAGAAGAAGAAGAGAGACAAGGTAGTCCCCCCTAATAAAGAGTGCTAATCAGTGATACTTACTCCAAGGAACAAGTTGGTCCATGAGTGTTGAATAATGTTCCTCACCTTTGGAAGAAACAATATCATAGGTACATATGAGATGCTTCCCTTGTGTGCAGAAAGAATCCTGATGACCAATGATGCCTTTAAAAGCTACTCAACTATCCCTGTGTCAATACTAATTGTTGCCTCTTCCATTACTACTAAAAAGAAGAAGTGTAGATCTAGCAAAGATGGATGTAGAACATGTCCCAAAGAACTCATTGTCTTCTCAAATGATAAAGAGACCTCCTACAACTATTGTACATAAGGATCCATAATCACATCAACTTGTGAAGATCGATCATGTAGAGAATGGACATGAGGGTCAGAGTGAGCTCTCACAACAATTGTGGAAGGATCATCTTCATCAAAGTGAAGATGTAAATCATCAAGACTATCTCCCAAATCTGATATGTGTGACCCCATAAACAAAGCTGAAATGTCTATCAAGAAGTCATCCACTATTGTTGGAGCTAGAAGACAATGTGTACCTTACTATTTTGGACCTATCACTGTGGTAATGTATGCATGTGGACTATACTTATCATGTTGTAACCTCTTGCTACAACTGTCAATAGAACCCCACATATCTAAATCTGTTGAAGCGCTATCGTTGGTGTCACTATTAGTTTCCACAATGTATGAAGTGTAGAGAAGATTAGAGGATAAGCTTGGTGAACTTTCCTCAAACTGTACATCCTTCTCCACAAAGACCTCATGTGTCTCAAGATCCATAAGTCTGTATGCCTTAACACCATCTTCACATCTAATAAAAGTACAAGGCCTAGGTGGTGGTGCCTTGCATCCTTTGGAAGAAATGTTTGCCCATGTTGGACAACTAAAGACTTTGAAGTGAATCAAAACTAGTTTCCTACTGCACCATGCCTCAAAAGGTGTCTTTCCATCTAAGGCATTATGAGGAGACCTATTCAGTATGTGAGTGGCACTATTGATAGCTTCGACTTCAAGTGTTGGATCAAGAGACTTGGCTTGTATCATGCAACTTGCCATGGACTTAAGAGTTTATATCCTCAGTGCTACAACATATGTCTTATGCAGACTAAATGCTGGTGAATTATGAAGGTCAATACCCTCAAGTTTGCAAAAGTCTTTAAGTCTTTTATTCACATATCTTCTTTCATTGTTCAATCAAATAAATTTGATGGCTTTCCTTGAGTGCTTTTCAACATGACTCTTGAAGGCTTGTAGCTTATCAACCACTTCATTCTTGTGATGAAGAAACTAGATCCATGTGTAGTGTGAAAATTCATCAATGAAAGTGAGGATGTAGTGACCCTAGTTGATTGATGTCATTGCAAAAGGACCTCCTAAAACCATGTGAACCAACTAAAGGACAACTGGTTCTCTTGAAGACTTCCCTTTATCATACTTCTCCTCAAGATGCATATCTACTGAAAATGATGAACATTCACCCTTAGAAAATTTGATTGGAGGTAGACCTTTGACCATGTTTTTCGAGCAAATTTGTTGAACATAGCAGAAGGAGAGATGACCATACTGCTCATGCCATAATTTTATTTGTGAATGTGATTGAGTTAAAAAGGAATGTGAAGGAGACTGAGGCACAAATTGGGAGAAGGAATAAAGCCTCTTGTCATGATTGACTTTCCCCACAGCAAACATGAATCATCTTTTAGACTTCGCACCATTACTAAATTTGGATGGAACTCAACTTTGTTGGCATCTCCAAGGTGAGTGATTTGGTCAATTGAGAGGAGATTAGAGCTAAGGTTTGGAACATTGAGAACATCTATGAATTCCCCATTTTCCATCTCTACATGTCCTTTCCCTTCAACTTCCATTTTAGTATCATCTCCCACAAACATGTGCAAGAACTGTGATTGCTTCAATAAAGAAAAGTCTCTCTTTGAAGAACCCATGTGATATGAGGCACCTAAGTCAAGAATCCATTCTAATGAAGAACTTGATCTACCCATAAGTGCTTTCCCTTTTCCCTTTAAAATGACTGGAGTTGAATCCTTGGAAGCATTTGGCACCTGAATTTTTTTCTTCTTGAGTAGGTTTTCCAACTCATCAATTATCTTAGTCTTTCAATGATGTTCATCATGATTCAGTTGCTTGCAATATGCACAAAAATTTTTATCCTTCTTTTCATTACTTCCCTTCTTGCTGGAAGAAGAATTGCCTTGCTATCAGGAGGATTGTTGTGTCTCAGATTGCAATTTTTGCTTCCATTGCTTTTTCTTGTTGTTGGTAGAACTTTTTCATCCTTGACTTGAGTGGTTCTCATCACTAGCCATCAATTCTTTGGTCTTTGATTACATGAGAAGTCACATATCTATCAAGTGGGATTGTTCAAAAATCAACGTTTCTGCAAATACATCAAAAGTTGACTTTTGGGAATCACTTCCCATGGTCAACCTATGAGTGTTATAACTCAAAATAAAGGAAGCATACTCTGAAGGTAGCCTCTTCAATATGTGAAGAATCAACCTATCATCCTTCATGGGATTACCACAATCTTTAAGTAGTGCTCTAAACTCATTAGCTTTGTTGATATAATCTTGAATTGTGTCAAAGTTCTTAGGATCCAATAGAAGTAGGTCATCCTTAATCTAGAATCCCTTTTCATCATCCACCTTACCATACAATGATTCAAGTTTGTCCCAAGTAGGTTTGGCTTCCTTGAAAAAAGAAATGTGGAAGAAGAGATCTCTATGTACACAACTCCTAATAATTCCTAAAGCTTGTTGGTCTTTAGTTTACCAATAAATGAGTGTTGTAGCATCAGTGGGTTTGGAAATTGTACCAACAACATAAAGACTTAAACCTTTTTCTATTAATCTACTCCATTCAATATCTTTCCATGTAGAATAATTGTGTGAAGTTAGAAGTGGACCTTTAGGTGAACCCATGATGCAAAAAAGTAAAAGAGCACAAAAAAGAGACATAAGAACACAATACACACTCCCCTCCTTTTCACTCAATCAAAAGACCCCCCCCTAAAAAAGATGCTTTTGGCACTTTATATGTAGTGCGAGTACAATAGGCCTCTTGTCAAAATGTGTGAAGTGGACTTTTGATTTTTTAATTTACAACTACCTTTTGAGGCTCAAATCTATCACTAAGCACTATAGCTCAGATGTACAAAAATTCTAAAAAGTAATCAAAGAAATACAATGCAAAAAAGGCCCTAAGTTTGAAAGTGATATTTTTGTCCACACAACCGTAGAATCTCTATGTAGATCTAGAAAGTAGACAAAAAATAATGCACTTTCAAAAAAAATAGAACCTGAAAATGTGTCTAAATGATCCTATATGGAGCATTTCAAGTTGTAAAATGTAGGATTGGATAGGTATAGTCATCAAAAAAAAATCACACTAGATTTCGAGTTCGAATTTCTAAGTTATGGCCTCCCAAAGTTGGACTATCAAATCAAAACTAAATCTGAAGAGGGGTCTAGGTAGCAAACTGTGAGCTTAAAGTTGACAGTCAAACGACTATCAAAACAATTCAAAAATTATTTGGAATGATGGTCATATGGCTATCAATTTTTAAATAGTTTATGGCTGATGTCAGCAAAAAAACTCCTCTTGGTGACATGGAAAATTTGTACTGTACTATCACATGAGGTGACACTGATGTGTAAGATTACCTAGATACCTATCATACACTAACATGTCTAGGTCTGTGCAGTTGTCCACATGGAAATTGACTAAACACATGAGCTGATACTACTAGCGGGAAAACTATTTCTACTATCTAGTGATGTGGCATCCTTTAGCCAATGAGTGGCAACTTCTGTCATTGTCAGGATTCACATCACCAAATTTTGTGAGGTGGTCATCAAAAAGTTGGTGCAAGTCTAGTGTCAAATGCAAACGATTAGAATTCCCTTCATGTGCTATGCCAAAGATAGTAAAATGCGGCGTGTGTCAGAGGTTTGTGAGCAGCGAGAACAAAGTTTTTTGATGTTGATGCCTAAGTTTATGTGTCACCAGAATACTAAATGGCAGATTCTACATTGTTGTACTAGTGAGGTTAAAAAACATGGTGTCGACCAAGTTGTAGGTGGTCGAAAATCAAAGTGTCTAAGCCAAATTTTTTTTCACCTTCTAGGAATTGGTTTTAATGGCCTAATCCATGGAGGTTTAGTCCCACATACATCAAAGAGGAGTGTAAAGGAATGTATAAGATGAAATGCTAGTGGTGCTTAAAATAAAGTGAAGCAGCTGATTGAAACTATGCAATCGAGTGGAAATTCCATTTGTTGGATTGTGTATGGAGCCATCAAAAAATGAGTGGTCTGTAGGGGTGTATGATGCCATCGTTAAAAGGAATATTCTCTACAATATAGAATGGAATATTCTACATAGAGTGCAGGACCAGGGTGTCACTGCCCAATCCCTGTACAAAAAAAATTCTTTGCTGCCCGAAGGGAAAAAAAATTTGAAAAATGCAGAATTGAAAAAAGCAAAGAAAAAATAAATTATCAGATTTGAAAAAAATTAAGCAAATCTAAAAAATGACCATACCCGAACTTGCAAATCGAGCCTTCGGGTGTCAATTTGCAAAAAAAATTGCCTCAAGATTGACTTTGGCCTAGGGTAGGCAAACTTATAGCTGATTTTTACTAAATAGATGTTTTGGATGCAATGGCGAGGTTTGTTTTAGCTCTAGATGCTCCCAATGACTGCAATACTCCAGATTTGGGCCAAGGTGCTAAAGCAACAAGATGGTCTCGAATAGCTATGTGAAGAGAAATTCTCCAAGATCTGATACCATGTAAAAAAATTTCTTAGGGAAAAATTCACCCAAGATCAAAGAACTCAAGCACAAGCACAACAGTAGACTAGAAAGAGTATGATTAGAATATCAATATGTATTCAATTCAATGTGAAAGTACACTAGGAATGCCTATATATAAAGGCCTCTGAAATGCTTCTAGAATGCATAGGAATCAGCAACATGATAATTCATATAACTAGGCACATGTACACCAAATATGGGTTATCCTCCATTAAGCACAGGAGTAAGTGTGATGATGAGAGGATAAGCCTACAAAGGTGTAGCACACAAAATAATGTTGTAGACACCACATGTTATAATAGGAGTGTGAATAATTGTGTTGTCTACATGACAACTTAGTTAATTATGCAAACTCTAGTGTTTTAGACACCATGTGTTGAATTAGAATTGCTTACTTATGTGTTGTCAACATGTCAACTCATAAAAGTATGCAAACTCCTAAGTGTCTCACCAAATAAATAATATAATAATGCAATATAATAAAATAATGTATTAACCTAAGTAAATTTAAGTAAAGTGTAATAAGTAAATACTTATTTACAGCAAAAACAATGTTATATTTTATATTAGTTCCTAGAATAGAAGTGTCAAAGGTTCATATCTACATAAGTAAAGATGTGTTAGGAATATATTAAAAGGGAGAAGAAAATCATAGAGTACCTAGCATTAGTGGAACAATCTATATTGACCAAGATGTGTAGTATAGATTGAGTGATCAAGTGAGTTAATGCATTGGCTGAATGAATTAGTATTGGCCAATTGAGGTAGCCTTGATTGAGAAGGAATGGAGACCAAGCTAGTTGTCATGCACTAACCAAGTATGAAGGCAGTAATTATAGACCTAAAATAAAAATTTGAAGGTATTTATCAAAATTGGACACTCATTTTTATTCACCAGATGATCAAAGAGTTCATGAGAGATTCTAAGGAAATCAAGGTGATTTCAAAAACCAATGCGAGAGAATCATATCAAAATACTAGTGAAATTGCAAAGTAAGTATTACTCTTAGTGTTGACTTTTTTACTCAATGAAGATATTAGTTTTTATGACAAAATCCTAGTTCATAATGGCATCTAGAAGTGAAATGTTGAAGGACAACAATGCACAAATTGTAAGAAATGGCCGAATTCCTCCACCTAATTTTAGAAATTTAATAATCCTCGAAAACACTATTGATGATATTGGAGCTTTATCATCAGTTATGCCTAGAGTATTGATTGTTCAAGATGTAAGATCTTGTTTCTATGTAAAGTAGGAGAAATTGGATATTTTGAGATTAGAGCAGCTTATGAGAAGTTGTGTTGACAGAGTTTTGAAGGATGAACACAAGATTATTGTTGAGAAAGAGCTTAGACATGCCCTAGGTTTTCCAAAGGTTTTTAAGGTAGAATGGATAAAGACTGTGCTCAACCACAATCACGACATGAAAATATGGTTAGAAGGTGGGTTGATCAAGATAAACAAGGCCATCATTCATAGGGTAACTGGGTACCCTACCCTAGATCAACCAAAAATTATAAGTGTAATCACCTAAAAATGGTCATCTAGACTATTAGCCCCCTTCTCACCATTTTGGCTAATTTAATTAATTATTTACCTAGACCAAATTACTAATAATCAATTAATTTGATTATAAACTATAGTTTGACTATGTTATCCTAAGTTCATTATTTGATTAAAAGAACATGTCCTCTTTTAATTAAATAAAAGACCACATTCTTCTAACCCACTTAAAGTACACACATAAAGTCCTTTTCTAATTTTCAAATTAAAAGAAAAGGCTTTGTGACTTTTGTCTTATATGACAAGTCAACTTATATTCTATTGGTTGACTTGTTGTGCACATGGATCACTCCTCTTTTTGAATTCCACCATTGATCATCCACCATCTTCATCTTGATCTCTACTATCCGTACGACTTTAAAAGGGAGAGAGATTTCCCCCTCAAAGGATCCATCTTCATTTGAATATTGTTATGTTGTAGGTGTTCTAATAGGTTTCCTTGGAGCTTTGTGGATAACTTCTCATTCCTTGTCTCATTCTCTCATCACCATTGCATACTAGTTTAGAAGCATCTTGCATGGTAGTTTAGTTCTTTTTGTAATAACCTAAGATGCATAACTAGTTTGGATTGTAATACTTTCATTCTTGTTAACATAGCTGTATTTTGCATATTCATTCTAGTTTAGTCTCCATTTACATTACATTTTTCAGAGTTCTCATTGTAGACACTTACATTCTTGCTCTTCTCTCAAAGAACCTCTCATTGCATGGTTTACAAGCAAGAAGTGTATCTCTAAGGTTTGGCTAAGAGCATTCATACTTGAATCATACCTTCTTGCACTATGTGGATAGGGAGCTCTAAGCTAGCATCCAAGCATTTTGAACTCATGGAATCATTTGGTTAGAAGGGTTTAGAGTGTGACAAAAATTGAGTGTATCAACTTTCTACTCCTAAAGGCAAAGAACTTACAAAGCCTATCAATGTCCCACATTTGAAGAAGTTCTATGCTTAGAGGCTCACTGCTCAACTAGCTTGTACATATTTGTGATCTTGAAAAAATCCTAAAAAGCAAAAAATGTCTTGAAAAATGATCATGTTATTGAAAACTTGACAATAGGCACTTTGATGCATCACCAAAAAAATCAAAAAATACAAAAATACAAAAAAAAAAAAAAGGTCCTAAAAAATCTACCAAGTGGTGAAAATCTGGAAATAGGCGTTACTTAAGACCATTGCACCTATGTCTATCAGTCTCAATCACCCATTTTGCTACAAATTTCCTAGCTTGGGATTGTTCCTTGTCCTTGTATTGGGGGCATAACTATTTAGCCTACTTGAGTATTCCTTGTGCATTAGGGTTTCTTTGGCAGCTCACAAAATAGAATTTCTCAACACTACCCCTTCAACTTGACATTGCATGTTTCTCAACACTTTTACCTTGGTCTCCAATGTTGCAATATTTCTCACTATCAGAGTCAAGTCTTGAAGAAATGGCCAAGTGACTTACACACACACACTTAAATGACTGAGTTATGCTGATCTTTATCTACTTTGTGTATTGTCTATGACAATTTTTTTACTATATGTTCCCTCCCTAATAGTCTTTTGAGGATGTCATTGACTAGGAGATTGGGGGCATGGGGCATGTTTTCTTGATTTCTACTTGTGGGTATACTTTGTTTGTCTAAGGTGATTTTGAGCATTTAGGCTTTCCCTATTTGACACTTTGACTTACAAATGTATCATCCTTGATTGTTTTTGCAAGATCGCACTTGGGGGTTATCCTAGCACTTATGCCTTGATACAAGTGTAATCTTGTTATACTAAACTTAGGGCTAATCGTGTAGTTATCTTGACTCACATGTCTCTGATGCTTAGATTGGATTTCCACATACCTATCTAACATTGATCATATTCATATCCTCATAGTTATACTATTGATGGTTGTATGATCTCATGATGTCCCTAATAAATGCTCAATGATGAAATAAGAGTCTAAATGTTATGTGTTTCTTGTTGGTAAACCACTTTGCATATTAGTTTGCATTTTAGGTTCATTTCCTAGATTAGTCTTGCATTCATGCATATGGGGAGAGCTCTCTCTTCATCTTTTCATGGACATATCAGCTAATTGCTTTCATATCTTTCTTGCTTTCTTCTTGATCATGTCCTTTCATCTTCTTGATCTTTTTCTTTGTCTCTTTACTATCCTATCATCACATCTATATAACCTTTTGACCTTTGGCTAATTTTTATGTCCTAGATCTATCTTTGGGATCAAAATCAAAATCTGATTTCATCTTGATAGTAAAAATTGTATTTTAAAAATTCTACCTTCTTCTGAGAAGTTAACTAATCTTCTTTGGTCTAATCTCTTACTCATCTTCATTTTTTCATGTCTTCATCACCTCTACGCTTCATATATACTCAAATTCACCCTTTCATGTCTAAAATCATCTTTCTACTTGATTTTACCTCATTTTTACGTTGTATCCTTCATGGTCAACTCTAGTGAAACTAGGGCATTCTCTCATTCCTTAACAGTCACTCTTTGGTTCTAATCATCTATTTGTCATCTTGGATATTGTAGACACCTAAATTTGATTACACCACTTTGGTAATCTAATTTAGCCATCTCTAAAGGCATCATTAATTAAATTCTTATTTAATTAATCTGTTGCCATCCACTAGTTGATTAATTTAATTAATCATCTATAGTCCTAATTGACAAGTCAAATAACCTATCATTTATCAATTAAATCCTATTCTCCTATCTAATTCCAAAATCCTCATTTATTAAATAAATCTATTTGATAAATAAATCCCTCAAATTTAAAAGCCCCTAACTTATCCCTAATCCTCCATTTAGCCTAATCCACCCCATCCACCCATACTAACCAAGCTTAGCCACTAACTCACCCAACCTCATTAATTCCATCCACTTCCACATCTCTAACATCCCTAATCTAATCCTAAACCCAAGCCTAATCCACCTCCTAATGTTGTCACATTCCCTAAACAAGTTTAAGACTTTCCTAAACCAAACCAAAGTCTCCCCTCAAAATATCCCAAACACAAACTTGATGAAGCCCACAAACCCTTAAATGCTCTTACAAGCCCACTCATGACTCTTACACCTCTCCCACTCATGACTCTTACATCCCTCTTACATACTCAACCTGTCTCATCAAGCCTTTAACCAACCCTTTATCCTATCCTCTCACACTCATCCTCCTTGTGACAAGTGCCACCTTCCCATTGGTGCTAAACAAGCACAATCCATGTGCTCTCCTTTGAGTGCATCCTAGCCCTCCTTAAGCTTTCATCTCTCTTTGCATCTAAGTCATCCATCCCTCTACCCTTGGACTATAAATTAAATCCCCTCCCAAGCCATTTCATCAGAATCCTTTTAGTAAAGTCATAATGCTATTTTGAGAGCCAAATCCATACCCATACCCTTATAATGCCAAATTGAGAGCTCACAAAGCTACCAATTTTCCATTACCCATCTCTATCCATTGAAGCCATCTTGAGCATTTGAGCACACATACCAAATCTAAGAAAATAGACTCATCCCCAAAACAAGAAAGGCATTCATTGAGAGAACCTCTTAATGATTCATATTCTCAATTGAGGGCTTATCTTAGTCTCTCTTATATGTTATGGTGGTTTAATGTGTGAATCCTTTTGTTTTCATTAAATTAGCATTCTTAGCATATTGGATTAGTGTATACAGATATTACTATATTCTGATTTACTCATATCTAGCTTGTTTTTGCATCCCCTTACCTCATTTTTATTTTGATCCCGAGGGGGCAGAAATACTCTATCATCGCTTGCTACAACTATCTATTTCTTAGGAGCATTTTTTTGATCTTTTCACTTTCTCTTAATATATCTACTTTGCTAGGTGTTAGCATTCTTCTTGAATTCTAACACCATATTTTCCCTAAGTGTTCAGTATTAATGCTATCAGGCTATACATTTAGGATTTGATATCTCTTTCTACATTTCATTCTTCAGAATCAAATATCTATATCTATCGCTACCTACTTGGCTTCTATTTTCTTTGACATAATGTGTTCCCATATAGATCATGCATTAGTCAAAGAGGGGAAAATGTAATCACCTAAAAATGATCATCTAGACTATTAGCCCCCTTCTCAGCATGTTGGCTAATTTAATTAATCATTTACCTAGACCAAAATACTAATAATTAATTAATTTGATTATACCCTATAGTTTGACCATGCTATCCTAAGTTCGTTATTTGATTAAAAGAACATCCCCTTTTAATTAAATAAATGACGCCATTCTTCTAACACACTTAAAGTGTACACATAAAGTCCTTTTCTAATTTTAAAATTAAAAGAAAAAGCTTTGTGACATTTATCTTATATGCAAGTCAACTTTTTTTTCTATTGGTTGACTTGTGTGTGCACATGGATCACTCCTCTTTTTGAATTCCATCGTTGATCATCCACCATCTTCATCTTGATCTCTACCATTTGTGCAACTTTAAAAGGGAGAGATCTTTCCCCCTCAAAGGATCCATCCTCATTTGAATATTGTTATGTTGTAGGTTTTCTAACAGGTTCCCTTAGAGCTCTGTGGAGAACTTCTCATTCCTTGTCTCATTCTCTAATCACCATTGCATACTAGTTTAGAAGCATCTTGCATGGTAGTTTAGTTCTTTTTGCAATAATCTAGGATCACATATCATAACTAGTTTAGATTGTAATACTTTCATTCTTGTTAACATAGCTGCATTTTGCATATTCATTCTAGCTTAGTCTCCATTTGCATTACATTTTTTAGAATTCTCATTGTAGACACTTGCATTCTTGCTCTTGTCTCAAAGTACCTCTCGTTGCATGGTTTACTAGCAAGAAGTGTATCTCTAAGGCTCGGCTGAGAGCCTTCATACTTGAATCATACATTCTTGCACTCCATGGATAGGGAGCTTTAAGCTAGCATCCAAGCATTTTGAACTCATGGAATCATTTGGATAGAAGGGTTTAGAGTGTGACACAAATTGAGTGTATAATAAGAAGCACATCAAAGAAAAAAATTGAAAATCTGACCAAGGCAGAGTAGAATGGTCAAGGAATGTCAATTGTTGGAATTAAGGATCTATTAGTTGAATTTGTTGTTCATGTGATTGCACACAAGTTTTATCAATCCAACAGTCTAAATAGTGTATCATGCATAGTAGTGGATTTGGGCTACAAAATTGTGAAGAAAGATCATACCTATGATCTTGTCGAGCTGCAACTTCTCCAACTTACAAAGAGTCTAGAAGCAAAGGAAAGTGAAGAATACCTCTTGTAAGTTTGGATCTTTATTAGTCTGTATATTTTTCTATGTACAAAATTATTTTCCTACTATTGGAAAAATTGCTTGGGATAGAAATTGACCAAGTATAGAGAAAATAAGTGACCTAATTAGAAGATTAGGAGAAAATTTTAAAGCAATAATGGAAAATTATTTTGAAGAGTTCAAAATGAAGATGAGGAATAGGATGAGGATTCCTAAGTCTATTCTAGATAAGTATTATGATGAAGTATATTTTATTGTAGATACAATTTCATTTATGCACAAGCAATTTTTCCAATGGTAGCAAGACTAAGGCTAATGCCTTACAAAATTAATGTAGATGAGGTCACTGCAGTAGTCACTGCACTTTTGGCTGAAGAGATTGACACAAATGCCAAGCAATTTGGCATGTATGAAACAATAATTGTTGAGCTAATTGTTGAATTTGGCACACCCAAAGTAGAAAGAAATGAAAAAGGAACAGTGCCAGGGGAGGTCATAATGATGAAGGAGAAGGGTCTAGACAAACTATAGAGGTCACCATAAGGAACAACAATAATAGCTAATAAGAGAGCACAAGAGGAGATAGGTATTACATATTGTCAAAGACATTTTTGTAGATGTATTTGAGATTATAGATTTGAATAGTCAGCATTCAATTTTGCATCAGCTAGTATATTTAGTTGATAAGATTCAAATGGAAGATATAGAGACCAGTGATAAAAATTTACAATGGTTTGAAAGAAGAGTTGAGCATGAAGTATTAGAGAAAGTCTTATAGGAACCTGTACATAGATAAGCTAATGTTTCTACATCAATCACAAAACTGGAAACAATTTTGTAAACCATCAATTCATTGTATTTGAAATTGTGTGATATTGATTTCTTTATAGTTGATACTAAGTTCTCATTATAAATGCTACATGCAAATATGAGAGAAAGTGTAATTACATTGGACAAGAATGCAAGTTCAAGCTCATCCTCATATATTGAGTTGACATTTTGTTTCAAGAGGTTAGCCAAGCTCACAACTAAAGACACAAAGATTGGAAATAAGTTGACACTGATTCAACTTCAGATACTCTCACATATAGAGATTATTCAGAATGAGATATATGTTGCCAAGAATATTTTGAAGAAAGATACACATTTTTCACATATTGAAATTTTTATTGATCTAGCTATTGAGCTATAAATTTAATTTCATATTTTGAATCAAGTTAAGGAGAGATGGACTAAATGTGGCAAGTCATTAGAAATTATTTGATAAGTACAAGTTAGCCCCAGCAGCCCCAAGCCATTCATGACAATAATAAAGGGAAAATATTGATGAAATAAGCAGCATTCAATACCACAAAGGGAAACATTTTTGAAGTGATAATAAAGGCACCAAAACATAACAGAGCGACATTACAAGACCTCAAATGAGCAATATGGTCTCAAGGGGAGTACTCATTTTGAAATAAATTATTATTCATGAAAAAGTGTTTTTGCCACTAATGACAAATGGGGGAATTGTTGATCTCTAAGCCTATGTTGTCTATTAGTGTCCAAACACTTAGTCATTTACTAGGCAAGATTATATGGTCATCACTATGACTGAGTTATCTAGTGAAGGTCCAGCATACAAAGCTCATACCAAGTAGGATAGTGGTTGTCGAGCATTTAGTTGAGACCAAGCACATGTATGCACTGAGAAATATAGTTGGAGCTGAGCACATTGACAAGTTAACTATTATCAAGCAATCATATATATATATATATATATATATATATATATATATATATATATATATATATATATATATATATATATATATATATATATATATATATATATATATATATAAGTTGAGTGATAGTATGAATGAGCCAATATGATCGAGTGTCAAAGAATTCAAGTGTTGAGCAGTTTAGTTTTTTCATATGAGTTTGTAATGGCACAAACACATATGTTAACCATTTTTACTGACTTCTATATGGCATTTAATATTTGTAGAGCCAGGTAAGGAGATGATCACATTTCATTACGAAAGGTAATGATCCCAAGAAATGTAATTCAACCAATCAAAAATTTAGATAGAAACAAAAAAAGATGGTGAATTATAAACCATTGATCAAGATCTAGAGCCTTGACATAACATCTATTTATGGAGGATTATGACCCTAGAATCAATGCGAGTGTATGCATGAATGAAGGAATGAATGTGCATATGTGTGTGTGAAGAGAAAGAAACTAAGTTTGAAAGTAGATCAAAAAGACTGCAATCAAAGTAGTGAAGGACTAAACTGATATATTAGATTAGGAAATCAGATCAGAGACATAGCGAAGAGGAGACTTAAGACTAGCTTATAGAGTAAACTGGGTCAGGTACTGAATCGGTTACTATTGATTGAATCGGGGTAAATCTCTTAACAGATTGGTTTTAATAGACCTATGTAAACCTCCTAACATAGTTCTTACTTCATTGTGAGCATAATATCCTTTAACAAGCTAAGACCTAATAGTCTCTAAATATTTTAACAAGGAAAACCCCTCGTAGAGTAGATCATATCTTATGATCAAATATTGCAACCCTAACAAGTTAACTTTATTGTTGCAATAGTGAAGATTTGTGGGTTTCATCTCCACCCTAGTTTTACCTTCACATTGAAGTGTTTATGGTTTACCAAATCATTGTGTTATGTGTTAAATCTTTCATTGATGTGATAAATTTCATTATGTTTTAGCATTAAAATTTTAAATGGTAGATCTAAAGTATGAGATGAATTAGGTGTGAAATCAGCATTTTGATTTTATAAGTTGAAGTTTAAGATCTTGATTCACACCCCCCAGTATCTTGTTTCCCATTAACCCTTTCCTACAGTATATGTATATGTATATGTATATGTATATGTATATGTATGTACATATGTATGTATGTATATATATATATATATATATATATGTGTGTGTGTGTGTGTGTGTGTGTGTGTGTGTGTGTGTGTGTGTGTGTGTATGTATATATATATATATATGTATGTATATATATATATATATATATATATATGTATGTATATATATATATGTATGTATGTATGTATGTATGTATGTATGTATATGTATATATGTGTATATGTATGTATATATGTGTATATGTATGTATATATGTATGTATATATGATGTAGGAGCTTTTAGTGACTTTATGATGCACAATTTTTAGTAGTTTTTTTTAAAGCTTTCAATGTTTTTCTTAGTTTTTAGAAAGTTTTTTTTATTAATAATCTCAAAATATTACTTCCAATTTTGAATGCTAGTGGGCAGTTCATCTTTTCTCAATTTTAGGAAGCTTCATGAAAAAATGCACTTTTTTTTGAGTTGTTTTTAAAAATAAAATGGAAAAAAAAAATGTTTTATAAAAAAAAATGCCAGTAAATGGTAATTTCATATTTGTATTTAAATTTATATTTCCTCTCATTGTAGGGGGAAGAGAATTGGGAAGATGATTAAAGAATAATTTGGAGTTATGATATTTATTTGTGTGCTCTTTCTTTCTTATGTTTCTTTCTTATATTTATGTTAATTCTTTTAGGAATTTTGGCTATATCATTTGGTATTAAAGCAAAGAAGGTCTGGGAAAAGGAGATTTTTGTGGTTGTGTACATGCATGTGGTCTAAAAACTAAGAAAAAAATTGAAAGATTTTTTTTAAAATACTAAAAGATCATACATCAGAAAGCCACTAAAAGCTCCTATGTCATTTTCCTCTGGTTGAAAGAACGTAGCTCTTGCAAGTTTTTTTTTTGAATGTATATAGTTTCTTTTCTGGAACTTCTCCTTCCATTGTATCAAATATTGATTTTATTGACTCAGAGGAATGAAATTTTGTTCCTTCTTCCTAATCTTCCAATTTTTGGACATTTTATCATTCATCTTTGCAACTATCATTGGATCCTTCTCCCTCTTATTTTTCTTAACCCATATTCTACTCAACAACTTCTCAACCTTTAAAAACCAAAATTCCATTTCTTCTATATAAAACTTTATACCATGATCATTTATGTCTTCAACATATAATATATCAACATATTCTCTAATACCACAATTTTCATAATATCCTTGAAAATATATATATTCCATATTAAAAAAATAAATTTGAAACATCATCATTAGAAACCTTCTTATAAACATGCGCTTTCACTTTCTCATTCTGAACATAAGATTCAGATATTTGAGAATGATAGACTCTTCTATGGCTATGTTTACCATGTCTTCTTTAGTGCTTGATGTCGAAACAATCATAGGTATACTTTCCAATTCATTTTCTACTTCTTTCTCTTGCAATATTTTATTTGTCCTTTATTGCATTTTCCTCTTCTAAAAAAATTTTTAACAAGTCATGTGATCTTCTTGACTGGTAGGTGTCATTTTTGCATTTCTAATTCAATTAGCTTTCTTAATTGTTGCCAACTTTCTTGTAATTCTCTTAACATTTCTTTCAACTCTAATTGTTACATCTCTTCCTCCTTCCTCTTCCTCTCTTTCTCTTTTATTTTATCTTCTTCTCTCCTCTTATGTAAATACTTCATTAATAAATCTAGTTCTTCAAATGAGTCCATTAATCTTTCTTCTACTTTGCCTTTTCCTCAACCTAGGTATTTTATCTTCTCTACCTAGTCTTCAGGAAACAAGTTCCTCTTCTCAACCTACATAAACATAAACTCAAAACCACACAACCACATAAGCATAAACCTAGTTTGTGCACATACAAGTACACCATAAAATGAGAGATTCAAAGAGGAAAAGCAAGAGTCCTAGTCTCCATGATCATCAAATATACATGCAAATTAAGATGCAAGCTAATCTAAATGATAACAATGCAAAGAAATGCAAGAAAGGAAATAACAATACAAGTTTAATCTATGAAAGCAAATATGACTCTAAGCTGATATGAAAATACAAGGATGAAGCATGATGATGGAAACCATGGATGCATGAGAGAAGAAGACAAGAAGAGAGAAGTTGCAATAAAGCTCCAATGTCCAAACCCTAAGGCTCAAACTCCTCTAAAATCACTCTCCAAACCTACAGCATAACAATAATATAGCAACAAACATCTATCCAAATGAGAAGGAGAGGGCTCCTTATAAAGGAAAGTGTGTAGTTGGGAGGCTTCTCACAAGAGTGATGTGGGATAAATCCCTAAAAAGGCAAGAGGAAAAAGCCCACCACTTAGAGATATGTGCAAAAAAAAGGAATCTTTATCAAATTTATTTGATTTATTTCCTTTTTTCATCAAAAAGAGAGCTTTAAGTGTGGATTTATTTATTTAATTAAAAGAGCGATTTTCTTTTAATTAAATAAGATAAGATTATTTAATTAAAATGGAGATTTTAATTAAATAAGATAAAATTATTTAATTAAAATAGATATTTTAATTAAATAAGATAAAATTATTTAATTAAAAGAGATTTTTTTTAATGAAATAAGATTATTTTATTTATTTAAAAGGGATGTTTTCTTTTAATTAAATAAGATAAGATTATTTAATTAAAAGAGAGATTTTAATTAAATAAAATAAAATTATTTAATTAAAAGAGAGATTTTCTTTTAATTAACTAAGATTGTTTTATTTATTTAAAAGGGATGGTTTCTTTTAATTAAATAAGATTATTGATGAGATGGTCAAACCTTAGAAAATTTTGAAATAATTAAATTAATTGCAATTTGATCAAGGAAAATGATTTGAATTAATTCAATAAAATATTGTGATGCATTGATTTAGGAAATTGATGAATTGATTCAAGAAATGGATATATTGAAGAATAGAGGCCCGTAGTCTAGGCGACTATTTTAGGGTGCATACATTTGCCCCTCTTTGACTAATGTGATCATTTTGTGAACACATGTAGTCAAAGAATGCAGTTGAAGTGTGAGGTTGATTTGGGATCACAAAACAACACAAATGTGTGGTCAACTTAGGAACACATCAGGAAAAAGACTACATTTTTTTATAATAATTTTGTCTTGACAAAGACAAGGTTATCTTAGGTGAAATAAGAATGATCAAGGATTGAAGTTTGATAGGTATTTCCCCCTCATGATTGAAATTGAAATGAAATAGAGGAGAAACAACAAATTGATAAATTTGATCAAATCGAACTAAAGATAAGGTTCTTGATGTAAAATATAAAATATAAGGATCACAAAACCAAGGTAGATCATCAAGCATGAAAGATTATGCCCCAAAGTTGAATTAGAAAAAAAGAAGTGAGGTGAAAGAAAATGGGAGATAGAAGTTTGGAAGAGGTGGAAAGAAATTGAAAGAAGAAAGAGAATTTGCCTCAAGAAAGAGAATGCCTCAAAATCAATCAACTATTTAAATTAGAAAATTTTGATTGAGATCATGAAAGAAGATAAGGAAATGAAGATCAATACATGACCATAGTTGATTAAAAGTCCAAAAGAAAGATGAAGGAAAACCCTCTCAAATTCATAATGCAGCCTATAAATGCAAAGTAACATGAAGTCCAACAATGCAAGCTACATGAAAATGCAAAGGTGTACTTGCAATAGAGAAACTTTAATATAGGATTTTGTGTTCATCATTCAAGAAAGAATGTGAAGGAACTTATTTTCATCATTGGGCCATTATTAAAGGACATCAAAAAATCACACAATCATCACTAGTCACAAGTGCAACTATGAAGATATGAATGTGATTTATATCAAATTGGAATGTGGAAAGATTCTAACATAAGCATCAAAGACATAAAGTTCAAGATGACTTTGATGTTAGCTTACCCAATTTAATTTAGCAAAACCATGCTTGCATCAAGGCATAGATGCTAGGAGGACCATAAGAATGGTTGTGCAAAAATTGGTCAAGGATGATGCCTCAAATATCCTAAGAGTTTCAAGAGGATAACAAAAGACACTCTAGAGTTTTAAGACCACACCCACAAGCATAAAGCAAAGAAAAATATGCCTCATAACCCAAGTCCTCTAGCTATGCATACTAGAGAGACTTATTAGACAAGGACACTCAAAAAAAATTAATAATAGTTAGCACACAAATAAATTATCATGACATAGCTCAAGCATTAAGTATTTGAGTTTTAAAAATTTAAGTGTGTTAACTAATACTGAGTTCCAAGGATAAGGATCGAATGCTTATAAGTAGGAAGGATCACATGAAAAAATTGGGTAGGACCAAACCAATAAGCGTTAAAAAAACACTCAATGTCAGAGGTTGTATTGAAAAATACAGTTGGGGTGGTGTTGAAAAATATCGTTTCTAAGGTGTCTAACACATCCAAGAGACCAAAGCTAACACAATTATGCCCCCTAGACAAAGACAAAGACCAATTCCAAACCAAGGAAATAAGGACAAGGAATGATGGAGAAAGGCTAATTATCGAGGACATGCATTAATAAATAGGGGTGCAAAGGCCTCAAATAGCGTTGGTTTCTAGGTTTTGAACACTTGGATCTTATTGCAAATTTTTTTTTTTTTTATTTTTATTTTTTTTATTTTTTTGGAATATATAATTTTTTGGAGATAGATTAAAGTGCCTATTGCAAGGTTTTCACTAAGATGATCATTTTTTCAAGACATTTTCTGATTTTTAGAATTTTTTACAATATATCATTTTTTTTTGGATTTTTGAAATATATCATTTTTTGGATTTTTGAAATATATCATTTTTTTTGGATTTTTTCAAGATCAATAAATATATAAAAAGGATGCCCCCAAACAGAATGGGTATCAGACTCCCAAGCAAGATCACATTGTGTAGTCCCAATGTCTAGCAAGGTGGAGGACATGAGGGATTAACAAGCTAGTAGAAGAGATGGAAAGCAAGAGAATGAAGGAAAATAAAGAGAAGAAATCCTCTAGGGAAAACTCCTCAAGAGTACCCAAGCCATGGAAAAAGTTTCATGTAAAACACATTTGGACAAGAAATGAAAGGCCAGCATAGGATAAGTCATGGAAGCATAATGCAAAAGCAGGAAAGAATGTAGTCAAATGCAGTAGAAATGTCAAGAGAATTCATAGCATCATGTTTTACTCTTTTTTATTAGATGAAGACCAAATGGGAAAATGATAGTGAAAGGATAGAATGAATGGAGTAAAATAAATATGAAGGCTAAACATGGAAGGAATGAAAGCAAGATCATTGTAAGATAGTTCACAAGATAGCCAAATATTCATGTATAGGTCAACATTGTCAAGATCAAAGCGAGATGGTAGAATGGATGTAAGAAGTAGAAGAACTACACATATTGCCAAGTTTTCATCATGGTACTTATCCCAAGCACCACAAGGGAGTGGTTTTCACAATAGGACGAATTTATTTCTCTTTACTTTTGCTACCAAGGCGCTTGTTTCCAAGATTTCACCAAGACATGCTTTCAAATTTTTAATTTTCTTTTTCTTTTTCTTTTTCTTTTTTTTTGGAAGAAGGAAAGCTTTGTAAATAATTCTCCTTCAAAGGATAAACCATGATATGCCAAGGATTCAAAATGATATGGTTAAAGATGTTGATAGGAAAAGGAAGATGGAAGGGGAAAATGGACGATAAAGTTTTATGCAAAGCGAGTGAGGTTGGAAGATAGGAGGAATAGGAAAATGATGAAAAAGGATAGAAGGTACAAGGATAGTGAATGGAAGGATTATGAAAGGGTATATGGAAAGAAAGGCAAGATCAACATCAACACACACCTTGAAGGGTGGCAAGAGGATGGAGGAAATGTAAATGAAGGAATGCATAAAGGGGTATGGTGAATAGATAGAAGAGGTTGTGGTTTAGGAGCATGGAATGAAATAACTCTTTTAGAAGAAGATTAAGTGGAAGTATTTGGAAGCTTGAATGTCAACTTCACTTGTTTCTTAACATTAGACTCTTTCAAGAGAGACTTTGGAATCTATAGTTGTAGGCTTTTCATTTAGTTTTGATGATTTAGAGAGAATATCTTCAATGATGGATTTTGGAACCCATACTTGTTTTTTAGTTCTCTTCTTAGATATCTCTTTTGACTTTATGCCCCTATTTCGATTAGAGGAGACATGGTGATCTTCTTTTCTAGATGGATTCTTGTATTTCTTCTTTTTCTTGTATTAAACATTCAAATTATTTCCAAAAGACTTGGGACTTGTGGAAGAAGAAGGAGGACATGATTGTTTTAGATGGGTGGGTGGATGAAAAGGATTCAAGGATATGCATCTATGTTGATCTTGAGGAAAGATAGGAGATGGAGGGATGTACGAACCCAAAATGGATGATGAATTAGGAGAGTTAGGAGGGGAAAATGAAGGGACATAAGGACCCAAGATGGAAGGAAGACATGAGGCCCTTGGTATTGGTGGAGGAAGTCCACGGATGCACATGGAAGATGAGAAAGGACAATCAATAAGTTCATCAACATCTATATGACAACCAAGGACATCAGGATCTTTAGAGTGAGCATTAGGATTTTCAATAGGATCATGAGAATCTTGAATAGGAGTAACTTCTTTGATAGGATCATTTGGAGCTTGAAAAGACTTAGAAAGAGTAGAAAGTGGAAGTGAACATGGAGTGGTAGAACAAGAAGATTGAATACTTTGATCTTGACAAGGATCTTTGGATAGAACAGGCATAGAACTTTGATCATGATTTTTAGTACGCTCGAGAGAAATAGTGGAAGTAGTGTCTTCATCAAGACATGGGATTTGGAAGAGTGACATCTCAAAAGAGATGAAGGGGTGCTTGATCTTGATCTTTCTTGAAATTTTTATCTTTATCCTTTTGAGAGTCCTCTTGACATGGAGCCACTTCTAAGGAAAGGGAGTATATAAGGTCTACATTATAGGATCTTAAGAGATAATGAAGGACTAGTTGAAGTGAGCATAGTAAGCATAGCATCACATGAAGGTTGAGCATCTTTAGTCTTAGTAGTATGAAAAAGGTTGACATCCAAGTGTATACTAGCTTGAGTTTCTTTTAGAGGTAGCACTTGAGGATACATATAATCAGTGTAGAAAGCATTATGCTCTTTGTTTGATGGAATAATGTTGGATAACTTTGAAGTTTTGGGAGATGTATAAGTATCGGAAGAAGTGGAAGTGTCAATGAGACCATCACTAGACATAGGTTCATCAACATGATCTTTCTCAAGAGAGGCATCCTCATCATATAAGTCTTTAGGAATTTCAACATCAATGATTCTATCATCAATAAGATCTTAAATTTTATATTCCTATGTAATAAAATCTTCAATTTTAAGACCTTTATTTTTATGGTAACCACAATAGTGATCATCTCTCCACCATGGAGGTTTTACCTTAGGTTCATAAGGTCTAGATTTTTATGCTAAAGTAACTATCTTGTTTGAAACTAAGGTCTCAAGCACTATGTCATATGAAAATCCCAAAGGAGTAAAAGTTCTCTCAAAAGTACATCTAGAACCATTTTTTTCATTCTCATCTTGGTCAAAGATAGGACCTGTAAGAATTTTCCTTAGGGAAAAATTCACCCAAGACCAAGGAACTCAAACACGAGCACAAAATAGACTAGAGTATGATTAAAATAAGTGTATAATATTCAATTCAATGTTCAAGTACACTAGGAGTGCCTATATATAAAGGTCTCTGTGATACATCTAGAGTGCCTAGGAATCTGCATCATGATAAGTCATACGACCAGGCACATGTCCACCAAATATGGGTTATCCTCCATTAAGCATGAAAGTAAGTGTAATGATGAGAGGATAAGCCTACAATGGTGTAGCATGAAAATTTATGTTGTAAACACCATGTACTAAATTAGAAGTGTGAATAACTATTTTTTCTACATCACAACTCAGTGAATGATGCAAACTCCAATGTTGTAGACACCATGTGCTAAATTAGAGTTGCATAATTTTGTGTTGTCAACATGAAAACTCATAAAGGTACACAAACTCCTAAGTGTCTCACAAAATAAATAATAAAATAATGTAATAACCTAAGTAAATTTAAGTAAAGTGTAAATAGTAAATATCTATTTACACCAACACCCCCCCTTAAGTACAACTTATGGGAATATACTAAAGCTCACAAATGCATGATGGGCCCCAGCTACGAGGCCATGTTAGGTACCCATGTACAAAAGCAATGATCTAAATACAATGATGCAATGCAATATCTCATAAAGTGAAGAAAGAGGGAAAACCTCATGGGAAAAACCCTCCTCCAAAAAGAGAGATAAGTACAATAAAGAAGATGAGAGAGAAGAAGACCTTAGATGAGGAAAAAATCCCTCCCAAAAGAAGAAGAAGAGAGAAGTTAAGGGAATCCCCTTTTTTCAATATCTCTCAACCCTAAGAGATCTTTCAAATGAGTATACTTGACCTCAGTGAAGGGCTTGGTGAAGATATCGGTGACCTGCTCTACTATAGGACAATATTGTAGTGCAATGATCTGCTCATGTATAAGCTCTCTAATGTAGTGCATATGAACCTTGATGTGCTTTGTCCATTTATGTTGAACTAGATGCTTAGAGATTTCAATAGAACTTTGATTGTCACAATGTATGACTGTAGGTTTAGGTAGATCAAATCCAAACTCCTTCAGGATGTGCTATAACCAAAGAGCTTTTGTAGCTGCATTGACAGCTCCTTGATACTCAGCCTTTATGGAAGAAAGAGTAACATTATTTTTCTTCTTACTATACCAAAAAATAGGGCTAGAACCAAGGTGAAATATGTAACCTAAAGTAGACTTTCTAGAATCTAGGTCCCCTACATAGTCTAAGTCTATGTATCCAACTAGCTAAAGTCTTGTACCTACTACATAATGTATCCCACATGTATGTGTACCCTTTATGTAGTGAAAAATGTGCTTGGTGGCCTTCCAATGAAGCTCATGTGGTTCTTGCAGTGAGAAACCATACCAATTTTAAAAGCTATATCAGGGTGTGTATGTGTCAAGTATATGAGACTCCCAACTAACTATCTATGCAATGTAGCATCAAAAAGTGGAGTGGTACACTTAGCCTCTAACTTGACACCTGATAGAAAGGGAGTAGGAATAGGCTTGCAGTAACTCATGTGAAACTAAGAAAGCAAGTCAAGAGCATACTTGGGTTGAGAAAGTGTAATCCATGTTGAAGGTTGTGTGATCTCAATACCAAGGAAGTAATGTAGCAAACCCAAGTCTGTCATAGAAAATGTTTACTATAGAGAGGTCTTGACACTAGCAATGATGGATGAAGTGCTCCTTATAATGATCAAGTCATCTACATAAAGCACTAGTATCAAGTGTGAGTCATCCTTCTGAGGAATGTAGACATTCAAATCAGAATGACACCTAGTAAATCTTGCTAAGAGTAGGAAGGAATCCATTTTGGCATACCAAGCCCAAGGAGTCAGCTTAAGACCATAAATAGACTTCTTTAATTTGCAAACCATAGTAGAATCATGTATGAACCTCTATGGCTGCTCCATATAAATCTTCTCATGAAGATCACCATTCAAAAAATTGCTCTTTACATCCATCTAGCGTACAACCCAACCATGAGCTGTAGCAATAGCTAGTGTCAAGCGAATGGAGTTCATCTTGGCAACTGGTGCAGAAGTCTCTGTATAGTCAATACCTAGAACCTGTGAGAAACCTTTGGCAACTAGTCTAGCCTTATGCTTATCCACACTTCCATCCACTGCAAATTTGGTTTGATAGATCCACTTACATCGAACCACCTTTCTTCCCTTAAGAAGGGGAACTAAGTCCCAAGTGTTATTTTTCATCAAAGAGCTATATTCTTCCTCCATAGCCTTATCCCATTTTGGAATCCTTGATGCTTCCTTAAATGACTATGGATCTGAAGCAATGGCTATATATGCATATGGAAATGACTTGTGTTGTAACCTTGTCCTCTGAGTTTCTAAAGGATTCCCCACAAATGAACCTATTGCATCAAGGGTTTGATGTGCCCAATGAGATTTAGTGAAAGAAGAAGGAATGTCCTCAACTATTTGTTGACCCTACAAAGGTGGTGTCCTACAAGTCAAATTTGAAGGAGTCTCATCTTCCAAGTCACTATTATCACTATGATCATTGTCCATGAAGGAGGAAGGAGGAGTTGAAGAAGCCAATCTTGGACAAGCTTCTTCAAAGTGAACACTCCTCTCATAAAAAATTTCACAAGTCTCTGGATCATTAGTTTGTATACCTTCAAATGGTCAAGATATCCAACAAATATACATGGCTTTCTTTGTGGTTCTAATGAATTTTGCTTTTATGGAGGTATCCTTGCCCATGTTGGACAACCAAAAACTTTGAAGTGCTTTACACTTGATTTTCTTCCACACGATGCCTCAATAGGTGTTATTCCATCTAAGGCCTTATTCGAACTTTGGTTTTTGATGTAGTTGGCATGACACATGGCTTCTGCCCAAAGCACTTGATCTAGAGACTTATGTTGAAGCATACAAGTAGTCATTTCCTTAAGGTTTCTATTCTTCCTTTTAATGACATTGTTATGTTGTGGTGTGTATGCAACTATATGTTGAAGATCAATACCCTCATGTGTGAAAAATTCTATAAGCCTGGAGTTGACATATTCCCTGCCATTATTTGTTTGTAGAATCTTGATGGCTTTACCTGATTTTTTTCTCAACTTGAGCTTTGAAAGTGATGAAGTTATCAAATACTTCACTCTTATGAACAAGAAAAAAGACCCAAGTGTACCATGAAAATTCATCAATAAATGTGAGAACATAGCGGGCCTTACCAAATGATGGTACTGGAAATGGGCCAGCTACATCACTATGAACCAATTCTAGAATAGTAGTTGCCTTCCAAGACTTCCCCTTGTCATATTTATCTTCAAGATGCTTACCTGCTTCACAACCTAGACATACACCCTCTAAATACTCGACTTGAGGTAGACCAATGACCATATCCTTGTTGTTAAGTTGTTGAAGGTAGCGATAATTAAGATGTTCAAATCTCTCATGCCATAGTTTACTTTGTGTGTTTGAATGATTCAACAAGGCAAGGGAAGTGGACTTAGGCACAAAATGTGAGAAAGAATAAAGTCTTGCTTCATGATTAGCCTTTCCAACCACCACCATAGAATCATCTTGGAGATTTTTCACCACAACTGTATCAGGTAGGAACTTCACTTTGTCGCCACATCTAGAGTGAGTTATCTGATAGATGGAGAGAAGGTTGGTCCTAAGGTTAGGAACATGAAGAACATCCTTAAAGATGTCATTTTCCATCTCAACATTTCCTTTCTCTTCAAATTCCACTTGAGTATCATTGCCCACATAGATGTAAGGTACATTAGATGGTTTCAAAGAGAAAAACTACTCCCTTGAAGCACCCATATGATGTGTTTCTCGTGAATCAAGAACCCATTCCTCAGCATTGTTTGTAATTGCTACAAAAGCTTGTCCCTTACCCTTTGAAGTAGTTGAAGATCCCTTATCCTTATATGCATTTGGTACATCAATTTTGTGTTTCCTCATTATGTTGACCAATTCATCAATCTATTTATCCTTGCACTCATGTTCATCATGACCATTCCTCTTACAATAAGAACAAGTTTTCTTCTCTTTTTTGTTGGAATTGTTCCCCTTTTGGTTATTTTTGGAAGAAGACTTTCCTTGTTGTGAAGAAGATTTTTGAGTGTAAGAAGATTGATTTGAGGAAGATTGTCGGTTTGAGGAGGATTATTGTGTGTCATCTTGTGGCTTAGCCTTCCACTACTTCTACTTCTTGTTGGAGTTTTTACCACTTCAATTACCTTCATTAGCTACCAAGGCTTTGGTCTTGGAAGATTTGAGAATTCCCATACTCACTAGATTGTCATGTTCTAAGATCAACATTTATGAAAATTTCTTGAATGAAGGCTTAACATAGGTACTACCCATTGTTAATTTGTGTGTATTATAACTCGAAACAAAAGGAGCATATTTAGGTGGAAGATGAGTCATGATATGTTTGATCATCTTTCCATCCTTGATGGGTTCACCACAATCCATAAGTTGTGCCGTATACATGTCTACTTGGGTAAGATAGTCTTTGATGGTGTCGAAATTCCTAGGATCCAACTTGAGAAGTTTGTCCTCTATGGTGTAAGCCATGTCTTCATCTACTATCCCATACAATGCTTCAAGTTTAGCCCATACCTCTATTGGATTGGTAAGCTTCCTAATGTGGAATTTGATGGGATCGAAGATATTTTTCAACAAGGTTCCTAGGGTCATCTCTTGTTTGGATTCCCAATCTTCTTTCTGAGCTTCGTCAGCATCAGCAAGAGGTTTCTTTGCTGCACCAATTACATAACATAGTAAACCTTTTTCTACCAATGGTTCCTTAATGTTTTCTTTCCAAGTAGAATAATTATGTGGAGTTAACTTTTAAAAAGAACCCGTAATGTAAGAGCACAAGATCAAGGAGACACAATACATAGTACACACCCCCACTTTTCACTCAATCAAAATATTCCCCCCCTCTAAATGAATGATTTTCGAACTTTATATATAGTGTGTTTACAATAGGCCACTTGTTAAAATGGACAAAGTGAGATTCTAATTTTTTTTATAACAACCTCTGTTTAGAGTACAAATCTGGAATTTTACAATGTAGCTCAAAAATACAACAATTTTGAAGCAATACAATGCAAAATAGGACTTTTTTCTGAAAGTGGTATTTTTGTCCACACAAGCCTACAATCTGACTATAGAATTGAAAAGTAGACAAAAAAAATGCACTTTCAAAAAAAAAAATTTGAAAAGGAGTCCAGATGAGCCCGTACGATGCATTTGAAGTTGCAAAATGCAAGATTGGATAGGTATAGTCACCAAAAAATGCTATTTCTAACAAATATGTGCACCAAAACTAGAAAAGAGCTGACCACTAAAAATTTTAGGAAATTATACCCAAAATTTAAAAAACTTGCACCTGATTTGGAGTCCAAATGATCGAGATATGGCCTCCCAAAGTCAAGCTGCCAAATCAAAAATGGATCTAAAGAGGGGTCTGGAGAGGAAAACACAATGTTGAATTTGATGGTCAAATGGTCATCATAGAAATTCAAAATTTCCCTAGAATGATGGTCGGACAGCCATCAAATTTAGGCTAGTGGATTGCTGACATCGGTGAAATGTAGGCCCCTGCTAATGTGGTAATAATGTCACCTATACAACTGATAACATCAGCATGTACAACACTATATAGCCTAGGTTCCATGTTTGTATGGCTAGCCTGATGTGTAATGGTGATGTGTCACTCCTACATGGACTATCATACAGGGGCTAACTGTGCATTCATGTGTCCTTCGACACTGACATGGGTCGTTGTCGAGTGCTCAGCTGGCAAAGTCTAAGTTGCAAGTGACTAGATGCTGAGTTGGTTGTGGAGTGAGCATCTTTTGCTGTGTGGCATTTTTGTGGGATGTCGTGTGTCTACATAGTGGATGGACATGGTGGAAGGTGCAACAAGAAGTTTACGCGTGCCAGCGACAGGATACTCAACAAAATTTAAAATGTCATTGCCAAGATTAAAGTTTGGCAAGCAAAAACTTAATAAAAAATCCCACATTCATGTGGGAGTTGGAATTTTTAGTTTTTAAAAATAAAGGGCCACAAGCACTAAGTAAACAAGGTTGTCAACTTTGTGAGAAGTCTCGGCCACCAGTTGGACTGTGACCGGAGTTTGGTGGTGCTCAGACGAGTACTTGTTAGTTTGTGTGTTAATCAGATTTAGCCACCGAAAAGTGTATTAAGCCACCAATGTAGACTAGCCCAAAAATGGTTGAAGAATATTCTATAGAATATTCTTTGCACAGGGCTGGGGTGTGACTATCTAGTGCCTGTGCAACAAAAATTTCTTTGAATGTCCAACTGGGCCAAAAATATTGTGAAAATTACAGAATTCTATAAATAATTATAGAGACAACAAAAACTCAAATCTAAAAAATAAATTAGTAGATTAAATAAAAGATGATACCCAGCTTGCAAATTGGGCCTTTGGGTTTTGATTTGCAAAAAAAATTTGCCTCATGATCAACTTTTTTCTAGGGTAGGCAAATTTATAGTCAATTTTCATTGAATCATTGCTCTAAACACAATGGCAAGGTCTGCTTTGGCTCTAGATGCTCCCAATTGTAGCAGATGCTCTGGATTTGAATCGGATCCCTTCAAGATATGAAGTAATGAGGTCTCCAATGGCTATGTGACAAGAATCTCCCTCAACTCTAATACCATGTAAGAATTTTCCTTAGGAAAAAATTCATCCAAGACCAAGGAACTCAAACACAAGCACACAATAGACCAGAGTATGATCAGAATAATTGTATAGTATTCAATTCAATGTTCAAGTACACTAGGGCCTCTAAGATGCATCTAGAATGCCTAGGAATCAGCATCATGATAAGTCATACAACCAGGCACATATCCACTAGATATGGGTTATCCTCTATTAAGCACAGAAGTAAGTGTGATGATGAGAGGATAAGCCTACAATAGTGTAGCATGCAAATTTATGTTGTAGACACCATGTGCTAAATTAGGAGTGTAAATAATTGTGTTGTCTACATGACAACTTAGTGAATGATGCAAACTCTAGTGTTGTAGACACCATGTGTTGAATTAGAGTTGCATACTTCTATGTTGTCAACATGACAACTCATAAAGGTACGCAAACTCCTAAGTGTCTCACAAAATAAATAATAAAATAATGCAATAACCTAAGTAAACTTAATTAAAGTGTAAATAGTAAATATCTATTTACACTAACAGTCCATCATGAAATATTGGCATATGCTCAAAGGAGTTATTACTCGATTTCTCTCTCAAGAGGTCTTTGGATCTAGATAAGATAAGATAAGATAAATTTATAATGTCCAACAAGAGACCAATGAGGGTCTAAGGGACTAGAAATAATACAAAGGGAAAACGCTAGTAGGGGGAGCACCAAATGGTGTCCACAGAAATAGCATGAAACCAAAACAACAAAAGAACCAAGAAAAAGAAATAACAACAGCTAAGAACTTCTCATAGGCAAGAAGTAGTCCAAAATGGAGAGGTGGACATTAGGGCAATCAAATACTCTGGAAGGTTGCCACTAAGGTCTACTAGAGGGACATTTCCAAGTGTAATCTATGTGTGGTCTCACAGATCTAGTGTGAACCGAGATAGTGCAAAGAGGTCGCTTTGGTCCTCGGCATGAACTGTAGGACTGAAGAAAGAAGTGATGAGCTATGTAGGGGTCGAAGTGGAGAAAAGATGGAGCTATACAGTGTGCTTACAAAGCTACATGGTCTCCTAAAGGTATAGTGCAAGACAATGCTGGTCAATATATCTAAAGAATGAGGAAAGGGACCAACACTCTCTGAACAAATAGTAGAATTTCCCTCAGTTCTCATAGTAAATGGGACAACAAAAAATAAAGTGATACTTATTCTCGACCTCCCCAAGGTGACAAAGCTGACAAATGTCCTCCCTACCAATTTGGTGATTAGTCTAAATATGTAGCCGATGAGATCCCACCCTAAAAGATCCCAAGGAGATGCAAAGAGCATGAGTCCAATGACGAGTGAGGTACTAGGGATGTAAGATGATCATGTCTTGGATATCAAGAAAGTGCTCAGTATAAAAGGCCATGCACAGACAAAGCCCACTTGGGGGATTCTTCCAAGTCATGATAGCATATTGTCTGTAGATGTCAAGTTTAACATGCTCATTCAACTCTTAGTAAGATGGAAAAAGATGGGTTGGAGCATCTAGAGAAAAATATAAGGGGGGAAGACGATCCAAGCTAATACCAATCGAGCCCAAGAGAGCAAAGACCTGGGTGTACCAACAATGAGACTTATGACCAACTTCTAAACCCACAATCTCCATAGAAGAATAGTAAGCCAAGTAGGAATATCTATGACAATCATCGAAGGAATTAGCAAAGCTCTAGAGCTGGTGAAGATGCCAAATTAAATCAAAAATGGTCCCCAATCTGAAAGGGTGAGCACCAAACTCAGTCAGAACAATGTTGTGTGGTGTGAATCGGTGAAATCTAATAATGTGTCGAAGGAAAAGAGTTTGCACTCTCTCAACAGAGGCTCAATCAAACTCCAAGTGGGAGGGGCCCCAAATAGTAGAGCCATAAAGGACAGTTGGCTTGACCAAGGAGTCAAGAAGAGACATCTTAGTTGTGGTGTCCTAGAAGTGGTGTCAAAAGCATTGTCACTCAAGAATAGCGAGGGATCCAAGTCCCTTATTTACTCTGGGCTATATGGATGGTCTCAGGATAAATCAAGGTCCAAAAAACCTAACCCCCAAGTAAGTTTATGAAGATGCAATCTCGATCTGAATACCCTGGAAGTAAAAATAGAGATGAGATGTCCGCAAACAATTGAAGACCATAACCCGAGTCTTTCCCAGATTTACAACTAGCTCACGTGAGTTGTAGAAAGAGGCCAAGCCATCAAGGAGCCATTGAAGACCATCGGAAGAAGATGCTAAGAGAATCACATCATTAGCAAATAGGAGAATAGAGATCAATTCATGATGTAAATAACAACCATCGCCAAGGAGCAAGAAATCATAGAGAAATGCCTCAAGCTCATTGATGTAGATGCCAAAAAGAGTGGGGGAGAGAGGACAACCCTGTTTCACCCTGATAGTGCTCTAGATAGGATCAAATAAGCCCTGTGGAGTCTTGAATCTACCATTGACGTGCGTGTAGAAGATTAATACAATTGATGTCTTGGAGTAGAAGATGTAGAACTTAAAGAAGACAATTCATGTACTGATTTAATCTTCTCCTCTGATAATTTTTCAAATTTAGATTGCATTCCCATTATGTGCTTAGGGAGATAAAGGTAAGTAGGATCATTTATCTCTTCTATCTCCAACAAGGCTTGTCTATCCAACTCTAGGAGTCTAAATTTCTCTTCCTTTACAGTTTATTTATCTAGGAAGGCTTTCTTTTCATGTTTGATTTGCTTGTCTTTCACTTGTGTACATTTCAAATGATTTGAGCGATGAACTTGGTTTTGACTATCTAAACAAGTTGTTGGTACATGTTGCATTCATGCGAGCACTAAGAGGCTCATCATCTTGGTCTTTATGTTGTGATTGGTTTTCTCTATAAGCTTGTCTCTTAGCCCTTTAGTAGGCATCTAGATATCTAGTTCAAATGGAGGAAAATTTTTGCCTATTCTCTTGAGAGGGACCTACAAACAAATTGGCATCATTGCACCTATCCATTTCTTCTTTCTCTTGTCAGGTCATAATATAACTAATATCAATATCTAAAAAAATAAGGTGTTAAGGGTGTACTCAACTCACTAAGGTCACTATTGGGATAAAATCAAACTTCTAGGGTATTCCTAGGTGATTGATCAAATATAGATTACTTTCCCTTATGTCTTTGGTGAGTTCGAACTAAGGGTAATTGGTTAAAAACAACTTGAGGTCACTTTCCTTGATATACTCAATATCTTGTTGTAAACGGCATGAAAGAAAAAGGTAGTAGATGATAGAACAACCCTAAGAAATGTTAGTATCAAACTAGGATAGTAAAAGCACTCACTTGTCCAAAAGAGAGATGATAAGATAGAATTTTTGCAATAGGTATAAATCGACACTGCCACATAGGTGCCTTGTACTTTGGGTGAATACCCTAGCACATATTGATCAGGAGGATGATTTACCCAAATTATAATTAATTGAATTTGAATTTGAATGGAAGTGAATGGACAAGAAGTTACTAAGACTCTCCAAGTGTGTTATCAAAGAATCCAAAGGTTTATCTTCTCAATAAGGATGGTTTCTAACTCACTGACTCCAAGCAAGGTCACTTGTAAAATCAAATATTACTAATTCAAGAGATCAAAACACAACAATCTAAGGTGCAAACAAGCTTCCAATAGTGGGGTAAGTGACCTAATCTGACCCATATTAACCAAGGAGGACTATAAATGATAGAATAACAAATCGAGAAAGGTTTCAACTCATGAACTCAGTTATCTTGTTTGTTTTAATTGACCAACTAAATGCATCAATAGATTTTTATCATAAATCAGGCACACAAGACAACACTCTAAGAGTTCAAAAAAATGTCTACAAGCAATGGCAAAGGGACAAAGCAACCTTGCCCATAAACAAGAATAGTGTCTTAGTATGAATCTAATCCATAGAACCACTACCGTGTATGTTCTCAAAATATTTCCCAATCACGCACATAGTCCTAGAAAAGAAAATTTGGGCAGCACTATGGTTCTTAGTAATGGTCAACTCTACAACTCTTACAATCTCAAGTCAGCAAAATTAAATCCTGGTGCACCAAGGTTTTGACACATTCTGAGAATTTAATCAATCAAAGATGTTGAGGAAATATGACAGCCCAACAAAAGACTACACCCATGGAGATTTCTTCCACAAGGACATTTATATAGCAAGTGTTGCTACCATGGCGAAAGTGGCTACTACTGCTTCAGGTTTTGTTTGCGTGGTTTACCCAATAAAGGGAGTATCCACTATGGTTAACCCTCTCTAATCAAGGAAGACTCACAAAATTGGACCACATGGGGACTTAGCTCAGATTCAAGGGTTTCAAGTTCCTGATGTGCCCAAAAGGGAACAGAGCATACTCCTCTAGCCTCTTCACCTTACCTAAACATAGCAAACATATTCATTAACATGCTAATTTGAAATCACTTCACTGAGGTTTGGAAAGCCAACAACAATCACCACCAATCTCAAGAGAGAAAGTACCAGCAAATGTTGAAGACAAACCAAGCGAGATAATAAAATAATATCAAATCCTTCCCTACCTACAAGGGGATCTATCATCAAGAAGAGCTTCACATGTAAGGAAAGTGAATGAAGCCCACTCTCTCAAGATCACCAAAAATAGTGTTCATAGGGCCTAATTACTATGTGAAACATGTATGCAAGAAAGCAAATCTAGGTCCAATTTTAGAGCACCAATCAAACTGTGAAATATGAAAGCATGTAAAACACTCAATCCAAATGCATGAGAGGTTCACTTTTAATTCCAAAGTCCAAATGTTATAGAGATGTATAAGAATACCTTAGATCCAAACCAACGTGTACGTATCACTTCACTGATCTAATGAGCCAAGCAAGTGCTCCAAGCAAACAACAAGCAAACCAATACAAGATATATATGTCTTACGCAATCCCTAGGGTTAGATCTCAAAATCTGATTGTTAGAAGTAATAATAACCAGAAAATAACTCAAATAAAAACTCATATCATACATTGAACCATGTGAAAATTAAATGCATGTTAATCATTAAATGCCCTTTTTTAATTTTGATTTTTGACCTAGTCAACAAGATTGGACCTATATGCCATGAATTTGGACCCAAAACCCTAAATACAAAATAGAGACCCTTGTTGAAAAATAGAAACCTTTCCAAAAATGTTAGAGTTTTAGAAATATATGTTCATTTGTGCCCAAGGGACTCATTTTGTCAAAATAGACCAATTTTTGTAAATCAAGTGTTTAAGCCCTCATATGAGCTCTAAACTCAAAAGACAAAGAAACAACCCTATTTAGAATTATGAGACCTTTCCAAAAATGTAGAATTTTCTTTAAAAATTGCTAATTTACACCCGAAAATGTAGACTATTCTAAAAAAAAATTGCTAATTTGTGCCCAAAAATGATATTTCATGAGAAAAAAGAAAAATTTATAAAAAAATACAAATTAACTCGAGAAAATCTAAAGTTTTAACAGAAAATTTTTTGATATTGCTCCAACCTGTAAAAATAAATTCAAACCAAAATACCAAGCCATTTGGGAGATATGATCAAATCTTTAAGATCTAGCATTTTTTTGTCTCCACACAAGGAGGTTAGCTCCAAAAATAGCCAAAACCAATATGTAAAGGTGGGTTGCCCCATGGTGGGTGCCAAAATAAAGTGTGTTAAAATGTTGACACACTTCTATGAGTCATTATATCTAAGATTTCAATCTCAAATGGCGACCCATAGCTCTTTATTCATGGAGTGCAAGGGTTTATAATGGAGGCCCTCAGTTTGACCTAGTTTGTGCCCATGCAAGTACACCATAAAATGAGAGATTCAAAGAGGAAAAGCAAGAGTGCTAGTCTCCACGATCATCAAATATGCATGCAAATGAAGATGCAAGTTAATCTAAATGATAACAATGCAAAGTAATGCAAGAAAGAAAACCTAATCTATGAAAGGAAATAACAATGCAAGATTAATCTATGAAAGCAAATATGACTCTAAGCTGATATGAAAATGCAAGGATAAAGCATGATGATGGAAGTCATTAATGCATGAGAAAAGAAGACAAGAAGATAGAAGTTGCAATAAAGCTCCAATGTCCAAACCCTAAGGCTCAAACTCTAATGCTCAAACTCCTCCAAAATCGCTCTTCAAACCTGTAGCATAACAATACTATGGCAATGAACATCTATCTAAATGAGAAGGAGAGGGCTCCTTATAAAGGAAAGTGTGGAGGTGGGACGCTTCTCACAAGAGCAATGTGGGATAAATCCCTAAAAAGGAAGGTAAGAGGAAAAAGCCCACCACTTAGAGATATGTGAAAAAAAAAGCAATCTTTTTTAGATTTTATTTGATCTATTTCATTTTTTCATCAAAAAGAGAGCTTTAAATGGGGATTTATTTATTTAATTAAAAGAGAGATTTTCTTTTAATTAAATAAGATAAGATTTTTTAATTAACAGGGGGATTTTAATTAAATGAGATAAAATTATTTGATTAAAAGAGAGATTTTAATTAAATAAGAAAAAATTATTTAACTAAAATAGAGATTTTCTTTTAATTAAATAAGATTATTTTATTTATTTAAAAGGGATGTTTTCTTTTAATTAAATAAGATAAGATTTTTCGATGGGTTTCTGTGCAAGGTTGACAAGCTAGGGATGTCGTGCCCTAGCTCCATTCTGAGCTTTTCGTGCGTTCGTCTGCGGAGGTAGGTGTTCTAGTTGCCGTGAGGGTGGGTGCCTGGTCTATTTCGCCATTTTTGTAGGCTATTCTTTGTTCTTGGGTCGGTCTGCGGGCAGTGGGGACGGTGGGTCACGCGGCGCTTGGTTCGTGGTCCCCTACTGTGATTACTCTAGGCCAGTGGTAGAATGACAAGGGGTGAGTCGTCAAGGGTCTCACCTGACATTATTTTGCATGATGCAAAGGACATGCATCTGCCAAATCAAGGGGCGAGGGTGTTTGATAATGCCATTTTTTCTCAGAGTTAAGGAGTTATAGCATCAAGTCCATCTAGCAGTTCCTGGATCACAATGATAAACGGGTGCTTGGAGCGATGCAAAGAAAGACCTAAATTGGTAATCCCTTACGAGATGATTGCTGAGGATGTGGAATACTATTCAAAGCATTCGATGTACTGTAAATTTTTGGGTTTAAGAGTATCCCTTCAATTTCTAGAAAATTGGGCTCAGAGAGTCTGGGAGCTAGAGGGTGAAATGGATGTCACGTTGCTTGCAAACAACTTTTTCATGGTTACATTCACCTGCATGGCAGATCGTAATAGGGTATTTGAGGCAGGCCCTATTTTTACAACCAAGTTGGGCTATTTGTTAAGCCATGGCATGCAGGCTTTAACCCCTCTAAGGAGCTTCCAAATCGAGTCCCAGTGTGGGTTCGGCTACCCAGATTTCTAATAGAGTGTTGTCGGGAGGATGTTTTCCATATGCTCGCTTCGATGTTGGGGAAACCGGTAGGGTCCTCAACCCAAACCCTTGGGAAAAGGGTTATGACTTTTGCTCGAATCTGTGTGGAGCTTGATTTGAGTAGACCATTTCCAAATGAAGTTGAAATGTGCGCAAGATCACATTCTTGGGTGCAGCAACTCGATTATGAGACCCTTCCCTTCCGGTGCCGACTTTGTCATGAATATGGCCACCTGCTGCGTAGGTGCCCGAAGGCCAAACCGGTTGATCAGCAGCCTCCGCCCCCTCCTCGTCACAATCTTGGGGTGGATAAAGGGAAGAAGCCAAATTCAGGAGAGGAAAAGGATGTTGAGGGCTTTGTACAGGTCAAGGCTCGCAATCGTAATAGAGGTCAAAAGAGGACTTTGATGGAGAGACAGAAGGAGGATACCTTTAATAGATTTGATGTCCTAGATGAACTGGGGCAGCAAGAAGTTATTTCAGGATCTAGTAGCTTGGTTCAATTGGTTGTGGAGCCTGATCAGGAGATTGTCTCTTTCGACCCTCCTCCTGCTCCATAGGTTGAACCTACTATGCCTATGGTCACTGATGGGCAGAAAAGGGCTTAGGTGTCTCTGGGGTTAAATGCTAGTTGGGGTCAAGAAGCAGGGGGCGCGGCCCTTCCTGCAAGGAGTGTAGTTTCGGATATGGATAAGTGTGGCAAGTCTTCTCCTCACTTGGGTATTCTTCAGAAGGATGGAAAGAAGGGGGTTTCTGAGAAAAGTGGTAAAAGTGGGCGTAAGAAGGACATGGAGAAGATTAAGATGATTGGTGAGAATCTGGTGGAGTCAGGAGCTGTCAAGACCTTGGATTCTCATTTCCCGGCTTCCCAAAAATGATCATTATTTTATGGAATGCAAGGGGCTTGAATAGCGGCCCTAGACAAAAATTTGTTCGAGAATTGGTTAGAATTCATTCTCCTGATGTTCTTTTTCTTCAGGAGACCAAAGTTTCTGTTGAGAGTATGATGAGTATAGCTCCTAAATTGTGGAAGAATGGTCAATGTCAGTGCATTGGAGTGTAGGGATCTTCAGGGGGGGTAGCTTGCCTCTGGAACCCACGAAAGATCCAGCCTATGTGGTGGATATCCTTTAGATCTTCTGTTTCCCTGGTCTCTCTATGCTACGAATCAGGAGAGTCTGTTCTTCTCTCCAATGTCTATGCCCCTGTTGAGCTCCAAGGTAAGATCCTTACATGGAATAATATTCATTTTGTTCGTGGGTTATTTCCTTATCTGCCATGGATTATTGCTGGAGATTTTAATGCTATTCTAGATCTCTCTGAAAAATGGGGGGGTATCGCAAGACTTGAGCCCTCCTCTGTGCTTCTTCGAGATAACATTTCGGCACTCAATCTTGTAGATATCAAGCCTAGTAATGGCCAGTTCACCCGGAATAATAGAAGAATAGGAGATAATTGCATTGCGAAAAGACTAGATCGTTTCATGGTATCCTATTTTTGGGTGGGTGGATTATGGTCATCCAGGTCTGAGATTTTAGATTGGAGAGGGTCAGATCACTAGCCCATTAAGTTAGTTATTTCCTCCAACCAGTTGCCTCAGAAGCCACCTTTTAAATTCCAGCTTATGTGGTTAAGGGACCCTGACCTATATGGCTATGTTGCTGAGTGGTGGAAGGATGGTAGACCTGCCTTTGGTACAGCAATGTATATCTTTGCTAAACTCCTACAATATGTTAAATTTTAGCTTAAAATATGGAACAGGTATTGCTTTGGTAATATTTTCCAAGAGAAATATGCGGCCCAGGCTGAGTTGAATGATATTACCAGGTTGTTAAGGGAAGAGGGGGTGTCAGATTATTTGTTGCGGGAGGAAGCTAGGGCTCTGAAAACTTTGGAGGAGTGGGAACTGAGAGAGGAAATCTACTGGAAACAAAAAGCTCATATTGAATGGCTTCAAGAAGGTGATAAGAATACTGCTTTCTTCTTCAATTCAGTTAAGGCCAAACAACATGGTAACTACATATCAACCTTGGTGAATGCTAGGGGAGAGACGCTCTCTTCTTCTCCGGATATTTTCAACGAAGCTGTACAGTATTTTGAGTCTTTATTTAGGGAGGTTTCACAAGGGGACTCGGTTGAGGAGGCCCAGGTCCTTCCTTGTATTCCTTCTTTAGTCTCTTTGGAAATGAAAGAGCATCTTATGAGTGCCATCTCTTTGGAAGAATTAGAGGGGATTGTTTTCCAAATGAAGAAAGGAAAAGCTCCAGGTCCAGACGGCTTTTCGATTGAGTTCTTCCAAGAATTTTGGGATATTATCAAGATAGATTTACTGGAAGTTGTTCAGGAATCCCAGAGGAACAAGCAAATGCTTCGAGCTCTGAATTCTACTTTCCTTGCTCTCATCCCCAAGGAGGAAGGGGCTGATCGGATTAGTCAATTTCGCCCTATCTCTCTTTGCAATGTTATTTATAAAATTATATCTAAGCTGATAGCTAACAGGTTAAAAAAGTGGCTTCCAAAGTTAATTTCTGAAGAACAGAGTGGCTTTGTGACGGGGCGCCAGATCCTGGATGGGGTGGTTGTGGCGACTGAGACTATTCATTCTATGGCCAATTCTAAGGACAAGGCTATGTTCATTAAGTTGGACATGGCTAAGGCATATGACAGAGTTAGTTGGTCATTTCTCCAAAGGATTCTGGGTGCCTTTGGTTTTGAGGAGGAATGGATTCGGTGGGTTTTGAGTTGTGTGAATTCAACTTCTTTCTCAGTCTTGATTAATGGGGAACACTCTAATCTCTTTGGTGCTTCTCGGGGATTACGACAAGGCGATCCCCTATCTCCTTATTTGTTTCTTCTTTTGGCAGAAGGTTTGGGCCGGTTGATAAAAAATAATGTTGAAGGGGGCTTTATTCAGGGCTGGCAATGGGGAGGAGGTCTCCTTGTGCAATCTCACCTACAGTTTGTGGATGATACAGGCTTGATGGGTATGGCTACCATTCGGGAGGCTTCTAATATACGCAGAGTGTTGGATGTTTATCTTGCTACTTCAAGTCAGATGATTAATGAGGACAAATCTTCCATATATTTCTTTAATACTCCACCTTCTATTCAAAGGAGAATCGCTCATATTCTCAGATTCCAAATTGGAAGTCTTTCGATGTTCTACCTCGGCATTCCTATCTCTGGTGGTAGGCATTCTAAGGAATCATGGCAGGTTATTCTTGACAAGTTTCGGGCCAAAGTTACTCATTGGACTCACCGCTCGCTATCCTTTGCTGGTCGGGTCCAACTAATTCAATCTGTGGTTCAAGCTCTTCCTCTCTATAGGAGTATGGTTCAGATGGCACCGTTGAGCTTTCTTAGGGAATTGGATTCCTTAGCAAGACAATTTTTATGGGCTAGTAATCTATCTTCAACCAAGTGGAGTCTTGTCAAATGGGAGGTTGTCTGTAGTCCAAAACGGTTTGGTGGTCTTGGTTTACGGCAATCAGTGCTGACTGGTACTGCTCTGGCTGCTAAATTGTATTGGCGTTGGTGTGTGGAAAAGGAACAGGTCTGGACTAGGATTTTGTCTCTGAAGTACCTTCCAGGGATCCCCCATAATGATATTCCTCGGTATGGCTTGTGTGGGAAAGGCTCTGTGATTTGGAGTACTCTCAAGAAAGGAGCGGCACTCATTAAGGGTGGCTTACACTGGATCCGCAAAAGTGGCTCAGAGGCTCAGTTCTGGCATGATGCTTGGGATGGGTATCCTCCCCTGGTTGTTCAGTATCCTCATTTGCACAGGTTGGCTCAGAGTTTCTGTGATGCTGGATGGTCAAGAGTGTGCGACTTTAAATCCTTTTCCCCTCAGGGTCAGCTGGTGGAGGCAAGGTGGAAGAATCTGGAGGAGTGGCCTATTTTTGGTTCGGAAGTGGAGCGGGCTGAGCTCCAGTTCATTCTTTCGGGGCGGGACTGTAATGCCCTTAGGGGTGTGGATATGTTGGCCTGGTCCCCTAATCCCAAGGGTGTTTATACTATTTCCTCTAGTTATCAGGAGTTGCTCTCCCAACAGCTGGTGGGAGGGGAGGTTCATTGGTGGAAGAAAGTTTGAAGTCAGTTTTCTTGGCCAAAATGTAATTGCTTTATTTGGACCTTGGTTTGGAACAGGTGCCTAACATGGGACAATATTCGAAAGAGGGGTTTTTTCGGCCCATCGAGATGTATCCTTTGTAGTAGTGGGGAAGAAGACTCTATGCATTTATTCTTCCATTGCTCTTTCACTCTACAGTTATGGCATTTCTGGTGGGAGGTTTGGAAACGCCCGTGCATTCACACCTCCTCTCTAATGGATTTTTGGTTGAGACTAGGGAGGCCCCCATCCCTGGCTTCCTTTTTGTAGGATGTTTGGTATACTGGTCCTACCTTTTTGCTATGGCAAGTCTGGCTAGAATGAAATCGGAGAATATTTCGGGGAGAAGCTTTGGGGATTCAGGAGGTTTGCATTAGAATTTTGGGAATGATTCAGGACACAGTCTTAGCTACAAGTGAGGTGGTGATGCCTTTTGAGAGGGATGATGCTGTAATGGTTGACAGGTTTGGAATTCAAGGAATTTCTCCAGACTCTGCCTATGTTAGGAGAGGCAGAAGGGCAAAACATAAAGTCCAAAGGTTAGGGAAGTGGATGACCCCTTCGGATGGCATTTTAAAAGTTAATATTGATGGTTCATCTAGGGAAAATCCAAGGCCTACTGGTATAGGTGGGATTGGTAGGGACTCTTCTAGAAGGGTGGTTTTTATATGCTCAGTCAATAAAGGGATGCAAACTGTTAATGGAATGGAAGGTTTGGCTATTCTTTATGCTTTGCAAAGGGCATATGCTCTGGGGTGGCGCAAGGTGATTTGTGAATCTGACTCTCAGGTTCTTGTGAATCTTCTACTTGAGAGGAAGTGTTCGGATGTTAGTTGGGAGTTGTCTTTGATAGTGCAACAGATTTTACAGGTTAGTTCTATGATGGATTCAGTGTCTTATACCCATATTCCAAGGGAGTGGAATAGGCCAGCTGATAGTTTGGCAAAGTGGGCATCTGGAAATGTAGATGGTTGGTGGATTGTTGAGTGGGAGCAGCTACTAGGTGAGTTACGTCAAGACTTGGAGAGAACGTTGATAGAGGATGTAAGTGGAATCAGGGAGAGTTGATTTTGCCTCTACGGTTTTTCTGTGGTTTCTAGTGTTTCCTAGGGTTTAGGCCTTGTTCTGTTTTGTACTGCTTTGCTCTCTTCTTCAATAAAGTTTTTACCCCTCTTTTTTCAAAAAAAAAAAGAGAGATTTTAATTAAATAAGATAAAATTATTTGATTAAAAGAGAGATTTTATTTTAATTATGACTATTTTATTTCATTAAAAGGGATGTTTTCTTTTAATTAAATAAGATAAGATTATTTAATTAAATGAGAGATTTTAATTATATAAGATAAAATTATTTATTTAAAAGAGATATTTTCTTTTGATTAACTAAAATTATTTTATTTATTTAAAAAGGATGTTTTCTTTTAATTAAATAAGATTATTGATGAAATGATCAAACCTAAGAAAATATTTAAATAATTAAATTAATTATAATTTGATCAAGGAAAATGATTTGAATTGATTCAATAAAATATTGCAATGCATTGATTCAGGAAATTGATGAATTAATTCAGGAAATGGATAAATTGAAGAATGGGGGCTCATAGTCTAGGCGACCATTTTAGGGTGCATACAGGTGGCATGTTGAACTGAATATCAATCTTGTTGTCAAAATTGTATTCCATGTTTTCCAAAGTATGGAAGTCATATGAGTATCATGATATGAAAGTATCATCTTTGGTACTTCGTGCAAATGAGATATCTCTTGGACAAAACTCTTAGCTAAGGTTAATGATCCATCTTTAAGATTCCCTAGGATGAAGTGCACTACCTATGTCAAAATTCCCACTATTACCAAGATAACACCATGCTTATTCTTTAACATGGAGAACTCTTGAATGAAGTCCATGCTAATTATTTTCCATTTATACTTAGTAATGCTATGTAGGTACTCTACTAGATCCACATGCTCAACTTTGACTAGCTCACACCCAAAGAATCAAGCCACAAATTCAATGACCTCTTTATTTAGTCTTGGTTAAAAATACAAAGCTCTCAATTGCACTACCATATTGGTTACTATTGGGTGTCTTGAATTTAGTGACACACACTCCCTCTAAGATTTAAATTCCTTAAATCCCTTGAGTGTTGAATAAACATTCTACTTTGGTATCTCAAGATTTCATCTAGCTCAAATAAATTACCATTAAAATGGGACTTTGATTTGACATCTAATTCATCTTGTACTAGTACACATTAATTTGTATAAATTGAACCATATTTTGTGTCAAATTACCCTTTGTATTAATCATATCTCTATATGTCCCTTTCTACTAATAGAATAAACCACTTTATTCTACTTCCCTTTGATATAATCATTGTCAAATTCATACTCATAGAAAAATTATACCCATCTCCTTTCAATAATATTGGGTTGAGTAAAGATATACTTGTCATAGGTGATCCATCTTCAACTAAAAATATTTACCCAAAATGTCGTTATGTCTCCTCACTTGAACTCCATTAATCATAACTACTAACTCTAGGTCATATGGTGCATAATTAAGCTCATTTATTGTTTCAATTTCCTACTCATAAGAAACCACCTATCTATTTTGGATTAACACTCTTCCTCCCTTCTCCCAATGCATTTATCACTATCATTAATTTCTCAAAGGTATCAAGTGTAGTCAAAATTGAAGTTGGAATGATCTTCCCCTTCAAAATATGGAAAGGTTTCTCACTTTGTAGTAAGTGATTGGCGTTGTGATTCTAGAAAACCCCTCTACAAACTCTACAAAGTATTTCTCTAAGTCAACGTCAATGCCTTCTACTAAAATGGCAAGGCTTAGTTAATGCACCCCGTCTTGTTGAAGGGTATATCTAGATAGCTTATCCAAGATTTTTTCTCTAGCACTACAAAACTATTCTGAAATGATTGGCATCCTCCTTATTTGATTTAGAGTAAATAAAGATATCATAGAAAATATTAACACACAATAATCTAGGCACTCTTTCGAAACATGCTTTATTAGATTCACAAATATTGTAGAAGCATTACTTAACTCAAATAGAACCACTATGAATTTGTATTATTGTAGCTAAGTGCTATGAGTTGTCTTCAAATGCTCGTATTCCTTAAACTTTAATTGATTGTAGTTGAATCTAAGGTCTATCTTAAAGAACGTTTTAGCTCATTTCATCTAATCAAAGAGCCCATTGATCCTCAAAAGTTATCACTTATTCTTTGTAGTTGCATTATTTGGAATATTATAACCAATGTATAAGTGCGAAGTATATTCCTTCTTCACAAATATTACTGGTGCACCCCACAAAGACACGAGATCTAATAAACACTTGGTTCAACAACTCTAGTAATTATGCCTTCAATTCACACAATTTGGTAGTGGTAAGCCTACATGGAAGTTTTGATTGGGGCTCTTTCCTTGATAGAAAATTAATCCAAAAGTAAATTCCCTCCTAAGTGGTGAATCAACTCAAGTCCACTAAAAACACATCTTGAAACTCATTGAGGATAGGGTATTCATCAAATTATAGCTTCATGGTATCCACATCACTAACTTGGATGATATATATATAGACACACAAACCCAGATCCTACTCTAGCTATAGAAAGACCAACATTAATGGCAAGTTGAATTCCTATATTGAACAAATTAGCTGACAAGAAGATTTTTTTCTCAATAATGAAAATTACGTTAGTGGGAATGTAAGCTAAGACATCCTTAACTTGAGTCTCAACTATTGGTAAAGCATTTAAATTCCTTCCACTCAACTAAGAGTCTAATTTAGCTTATTTTTCTAATAAACAAGAATGTAAATAGGAAACATCTTCAGGATAAGCTTCCTGACCAAGTGCTCTTCTTAATAGAAAAGAAAATTTTCAATAATCTTTTTCTTGTTGCATGCTCTCAATACCTTCAAATACATCAAATCCAACACCCACAATTATTCACTCAAAAAATTTGTTGAGTTCATGGAGCATGTCCAACAAATGCAAAACCCATTTGATGACTACCTCCCTTTTCACCAACTCCAAGCCCCAAGCATGCACCAAGGAATTGATGTCCGAGTTTGTGCTAGGCAATGTTTAGTATTATTAAATTATTTCCCCAGCAGCTTCAAAATTGTAAGTGTCACCTTCATATCCTTATACTTGAGGAGCCACTATTGAAATCATAACATAAAATGCACATTGTAGTTACGTGGTGGGTAATGTGAAGTTTGCCTCCATGATTATAGGTCACCAAACACCTCCACACTATTCCTTGGCAGCAATGATATATTCCCCTTTAAAATGGTACAGGTTAAGCTCTCAACACAATGCACCATGAAACAAAAATGTAATTTTTTTTCCATAGATCTGCAATAATGCAACATTTTTTTGTAGATTTCTTGTTGATTTTCTATCATAAATCATTCAGATCATGAAGAATTGTCTTCAAAATTTGGGGAAAAAAAGGTTGTTTTCCGAATTTCAAAAATTGGTCAACGGTGCATTACATCGGGAGGATAGTTGCAATCTTTAAAAACATCCCAATAGCTTTACCCACCTCACATTTAATAACTGGTTATCCACAATAGGAACAATGATGTTAGCCCTCAAGTGAAAGATCTCAAAGATCTTCCAATTGCACCTCCCTCGCATCATTGAAGAACAACACCCATTTGAACAAGGTATGTGCCACCTTATTTCCCATGTCTACATGTGTCGATGGTAGTAAAACCATCAAGAAGGGGTAATTCCTTTTGGATAGAAAAAATGCATTTTTGTAAATGTTAGGCCTAAGTAGCATCACTTGTGATTGACTCAAAAATGATGAGGAATCACCTTCCAAGTGCAATTTTTTAATCCCCGCACTTCTTGCAAGTTTGATAGCATGTTCTGAAATATTATTAGTTTCATCTACAATTCTCTTCACTCCTATCACAAAGATGTTGCCATGATTATCTCTAACAACAAAACCACTCCTAGAAGGTCCTAAGTTACCCTTAAAAGCTCCATCAAAGTTAATCGTAGTCCATCATTCACTAGGTTTCAGCATTCCTATTTGCATGATTAACCCAACATTACCCATTAACATGATATTGTGACAAATTTTATGAAAACTATAACAACTAAACATAGAGAAGCTTACTTGGGATATGATGTCTAGCATCTTTGACAAATCATGACTACTTTTTGCCAAAGTGGAAGTTACATACTATGTTTACATGTTACATGTATGAAATATGTCAAATCTCATACCAATATGTTTCCATAACAATATGTTTCCCCTAACTCTTGCAAGGTATTCAATAAGTGGAAGAATGTTAGAAATCAAGTATTCCTATTATATGTTTATTCAACATTTTCATGTAATAATTTTGCATTGTTCATAATAAGATAATTGAGCTCCACCAAAACAAAGCATAAAGTTTTAAGTTAACATTTCTACTAAATGTAGATACCCTCAAGATTGAGTTATTAATTGTCAAAATGTGTTCATTTCTTAATATATGTTATAAGGCCTATTCTAAGATGTTATGACATATTTTTATGACAACTATAATAACTAATAACTAAAAATAGAGAAGGTAACTTTGGATATTATGACTAATATCTATAACAAACTATGACTATTTTTTTCTAAAATGGCAATTACATATTATTCTTACAAATTAGGCAAGTAAGAGATCTAGAATGTTGTACCTTCACTTTTATCTAACAAAACTAAAGTCTATGTGGCTATTTTTGGCCTATGGTATTACGACTCCATTTACAATATTGTTTGTTATAACATAAAGGATTCTTATCTCTAATCAAAATTGGAACCCTAACCTCTTATTAAGAGGTAGGGCAAAAACCCACCATTATCCTACTTGATTGACATAGAACTATAGGTAGGTGGGGCCCATATGCCACGCCCAAATATTCAAAAAAGCTAAGGTCCAAACATTATCCTAAATACATTTCATAGTAGAAATTCCCTAGGCCCTTAACACTACAATGATTGTTCTAATCACCCAAATCACTCCAAAATCAATAAAATTGCAACGAAAAATAGTCTCCCAATAAAGAACTAAAATTATTTCTTCAAATAATATTAAATTAATATAATTGAAATTCAATAATACATTAAAAATTGTTATGAATTTCTTAAGCCGGTAAATAATATGCATACCACAAAATCAATTAGAAAACTGAATTGTGAAATTTTTACTAATGTTATTAAGACTTTGATTCAAATCTAATTCCAATCCCCCACACATATATATACATATATTCCATTATCATATAGATACAAACATACATCTATCCCATTAATATGAAAGAAAGATTTACCGACAAAAAAAATTAAGAAATAAATTCAGTAAAAGTGTGTTAAAATGTTTTAAAATTTTAAAGAAATAAATACTGTCATTTGTATATGATGTAATCTACTTATAAAAAGGTTCATTTTGGTGAATAAAATCACTTATTTCAGTAATAATAAAAAGTGTGTTTTATACACACAGAACTAATAGATTTGAACTATAATTGCAATAGGATTAGCCCAATATTTTACTCTCGGTGGAATTATATATACACTTAAGTTAGACAAGTTTCAATAACTTTCTATGGAATTATGCACTTGCATTTTATTAACCATCTTTCAGAGGAAATCTCCAAACCATTTTAAAAATACTTACTCTCATGATTAGAAATTTTCAAATTTCTAGGCTTTTTTCCTCATTTTAGCAGCCTTACCAAGTTTACCCATTGCAAAAGGGTCTGACCAAACTCGCCTATTATCCAAGTGATGAGCCCGGAGTCTCACTGCAGTTTCCTTGACTTCAAATTCGCCCAGTCTAAGCAAGTCCTGGTGAGTCGTGTAACATAATTTTCATAGAGATGCATCTTGCAAATGTCATGTATACAGTGACTTATACAAGATGTCTCTATGAAATCGCAGCCTTACCAAGTTTACCCATTGCAAAAGGGTCTGACCAAACTCGCCTATTATCCAAGTGATGAGCCCGGAGTCTCACTGCAGTTTCCTTGACTTCAAATTCGCCCAGTCTAAGCAAGTCCTGGTGAGTCGTGTAACATAATTTTCATAGAGATGCATTTTGCAAATGTCATGTATACAGTGACTTATACAAGATGTCTCTATGAAATCTACTTCAAAGATAACCACAAGCATATAATCTCACAACACCTGTTCACTGACAAAGGTTATACAAGTCTTAACCAGCAATCAATCCAGTAAGAAAACCACCAATAGCTACTCCTGCATAGTTTAAACATAATACATGCTGTTTTTTTGTTTTGTCCATATTTACTCGTGACATGTACCGTAAGGCCAATGGCAACAAAAAGAACATTGAAGTTAATAGTTAGAAACAGATTTTTTAAAAATTGAATGATTAAGTTAAAATTTAAAAATAAGGAAGAAAAGACACAATCAACTTGACTATTAAATGAAACTGGAAATCAATGTGCTAACAAAATCACAAAGTGTTTCAGCCTTCAAGAACACTGCTATAATCTAGAGAATAGAAATTCAAAAACCACAGAGTGTTTCAATCTTCGGGTACATTGCCATGATCAAGAGAACGGAAATATAAAAATCACAGCCTCAGTAAAGCTTTTAGTTCTCTAAAAATTATAATCTGTATTATAATAGTAGCTTGAACATTTTAAAATGTAACTTAAGGAAAAAATATGATCATTGGTGTTTGTTAGCAAATGTTCTAACCAGCCAAATGCAAGTTCCTGCACATCCAGTTGAATGGCATCAAAGGCAAAACAGGTGCATATCTTGGAATTGCTATTCTAATAACCGCAGAATACAACAAAGAATAATATGGCATTTGTATCTTCTAAAATATCTGGAACCCCTAAGTGATTAATGTGTGACATGATAGCTTCTCAATCACCATCTCTTCCTAGCTTACAAAGACAAACCTCTGCTGTCCTCCTAAAGCGTAGATGTGGAATGCACATCTCACATCCCACAGTTTAATACTGCTTGACAAAATCAATGTGTTCCTCTGAGAAAAATTGGCCACAACGCGGATAGCTTTAATCAATCTTTACTGATGCATAAATAGTCCGCACGAACCAGAAACATGCATAAAACCCAATAGTGCCAGTCAACACAAAGAACGCATATGAGATGATCGTCATGTAGCCAAAATACAGGATTCCTGACACAACCTTTGTGATCTCCAGCTTAGTGAAGAAATAGAATGCAGCATATAAGTATAGGTACAGTGCGGAAGAGCCTGAAGTCAGATAAGCTCTCCACCACCAATGGTAGTCCTCGCTGCACAACTGAAAGTAGCAGAGGACGATTGTAATCTCAGCACAAGTGACAATAAGGATAACAAAGACTATGAAAAGGAACCCAAAAATGTAGTAGAATTGATGTAACCAGATGGAGGTCAAGATGAAGAATAATTCAATGAAAACAGCTCCAAATGGCAATATGCCTCCAATTAATATAGAGAAAACTGGTTGCATGTACCATGCCTGCTCTGGGATTTGCCTGGGAATTTTATTTGTCTTAACCGGATCCTCAATTGCAGGCTTCTTGTAGCCAAAGTAACTACCAACAAAAACCAAGGGCACAGATATCCCAAACCATAAAAATACCAAAGCAAACATAGTCCCAAATGGAACTGCACCAGAGGACTTTTCACCCCAGATCAGTCCATTGAGTATAAAGAAAATGGTAAAAGCAATGCCAGGGAATGTGAAAGCAGTCTTGATGGTGTTTGTTTTCCATTCTGTACCCTTGAACATCTTGTACAACCGAGCAGAAGAGTAACCACCAAACAAACCCATAAACACCCACAGCAACACCATTGCAGTCATCAATCCACCACGATTAGATGGAGAAAGAAACCCCAGCATGGCAAATAACATTGTCACAATTGTCATACCAATAAACTGTACTCCAGTTCCTACATAGACACAAAGGAGGCTTGAATTGGTTGGTGGCCTGAATACATCTCCATGGACCAATTTCCATCCTGTTTCTTCTTGGGCTTCCTCCTGTGTCTCCAACTGATTGTACTTTGAGATATCTCGGTACAGTGTTCTCATCATAATCATTGCCACCATACCAGAAAGGAACAACACAATCATCAAAGAATTGATTATAGAAAACCAGTGGATCTGGTCATCTGTCATGAGTAGATATGTATCCCAGCGAGAAGCCCATTTGATATCACTTTCCTGAAAGACAGCACTGTTACTTGCATGTGCATGTAGATTAATCATTTATGCACGTATTTATACAATGAAGACCATCTAATACAAAATACAGAAAATAGCATGAAATAGTTGGTCAATACCGTAAATGATACATCATAAGTGAATATGATTTCTCTACCCTCCTCCACTTCTTGTGGAGCATCAGTAGGCAAAACACGGCGATTGGTGCTTGGGTTGCATGTGGTCAATTGGGGATTCTCCTCAACCCAGGGTTGTTTGTACTCATGTTTGACACTGTTTCAAAATTGACCATATCCTCTTATTAGTAAAAGAACTGAACATATTGTGTATAGAATTGTGATCATTCTACCCAATCCTGTGGTTAAAACAAACCATCATAACCAAGTTTTTCAGATGCATTCTTAATACTATAGCGCTGAGTGGGAAGAAAAACAGGAAATTTCTTCAACTTGTTACTCAGAAATGAAAAAAGCTAAAACAAAAAACAACAAACTATTTGATCATAACATTACTAAAATATTCTAAAAATACAATTCTAACCTAACTGTGAAATACCTGAAAGGTATAACTTCAAATCCAACAATCCGAGCAGCATCAGTTTCTATATCTTTATGAAACTTAACCTCAAAAGACAGATGATTGTGTATGAAGTATTTCTCCTCTGGATTCTGTTCCCAGGTATCAAAACAGGGTTCCATGCAATGGACAAAAGACAATAATTTACAAGTGCCAATATAAAGAGAAGAACCACAATGTCATCATATGTGAACTTACCCCTGTGTAGCTAGCTTTGAACCCAACTCGAAAGCCATGTTCATACGAAGTAACTGGACTCCCATCTGCTCTTTGCCGGGGTACTGCAACTGGAAGATTATCCAAAATCCTATTTCAATCAAACTACGATATCAGTCACAAGCAAGGAAGCTCCTCGTACTAAAAACAGCATAGCAAAGATCATCTGTAAGACAAAATTAAACAGGATTTCAAAAAGAAACAAAGGTGTACATGTTAACTCGATATTCATCATCTATTTTCTCCTTGAAATCCTTTGCAGACTTTGCATTCAATGTTTTCTTGCAAGCATAATTACAGGTCTTTGCCTTTCTCATATGAAACTGCAATAGAAGATATAGTGTCATGTGCTTGATCAGATAAAACAGATTTAGCCCTGATCTCATATTCTTGCCAATAAATGCTTGTGATAAAAACTCCAATAAGATGTCTACATTCCATTATATAATGCTACAAACCCTACCGCAATGCCACAGACTTACAAACTCTTTCCTTTATATGAATAAAAAAACAAATAAACTAACAATGCGTCTATGAATCTCTCCCTAGTAGCAACCCAGTAAGAATGGACTCAAGAATGAAATACTAAATACTTACCACATAAGGAGAGTTCTCAATTCGATCTCCACGAAGAACTTCTCCAAGATTTTCTGCACTGTTGACAATCTTTTTTGGCTTACAATAGTCCAGAGAATAGTGGTCATAGGGGAGCTGTGTCTTTGTGGAACTCAGTTTGTTGACTTTAACTTGGAGCTCATCACCCTGGTAAACAGAAGGATACATAATAAGAATATCAGCATTAGACATCAGAAGCCCCCAAAGCCAGAAAAAAGAAAAGAAAAAAGTTAATAATATCAGCCCTTTTTCCAATAATAAGCATTCGAATGTGTACAACCAACAATAGAACTGAATAATATTCTGAAAAAATGATAAAAATAAAAAGTACTGTAAATAATTATGACTTCTGAAGAGCTTTTACAGAAGTAGAGGAAGACCAAACAGAAACAAAGGTGTTAAGAGGTCAAAGCCATGCCCATATAGTAATGGATATTTCATAGATTTGAAATGTTTACCATCCAAGTGGACAATTTGTTGTTAGCCATCCGTCTCCCAGAGTCTTATTGTGATGTAAAATTATTGTTGACAACTTATAGAACAATATAGCGGATGTAGTTTACTTCAAGATAGTACTAAATGCAAGGACGCCATACTAAACATGCTAGATAGTAAATCAGGTGCTCATCTGAGACAGATTAGCTTTGAAAAGAGAACTAGAAACAATTCAGAGTCCACACTTTGACTGCCTTATGAAAATCCTCCAACGAAAATCATGCAAAACTAAATAAGAGATGGATTGAGTTTGATTTAAGCATAAGAAGCAGGTTTGGCATCATGTAACAACAGGCTGAAAAACTACCTCGGCTATTTCAGTCCAGATTTCACTCACTATATGTTATATAGGTAGGTGTTTGACATCCTCCTAGAAACAATTTAGACTCAACTGTATCTCAAATTGCATAGAATTCACCATCTGCAGAAAGTGTTAACTAAAATATGCACTTAAAGATTATTTAATTATTTTTTTAAGAAAATTTCAAGAGTTCAAACTTGCCAACTTTTAGCATTGGGTTCAGGTAAGCAAAATAAATTAAAAAATCATTAGAATCCTTGACAGTGATCCTTGACTACATTGTAAGTCCAGTAAAAATCATCTATTTGGACTTATCTTCAACAATGTGTTGATTAGATCTCAGCAGAAAGATGCAAAAAGTATGAATCGGGAGATATTTAAGGTTGACCTAATACACTTGTGTGTAGGAACATGAAAGTAACCCCTCAATCTTATAAATTTTTAATGTCAAGCATGATAGTGAGGGTAGTAGGTAAGTGTATGGCACTGGAAAACAATTATGTGTGGATTTATAATCATAAGACAGCACAAGAAAGCCTTATTTAACCATTTTCCCTTGCCAAATAGAAATAGTGATATTACAATCGCACTCCTTTCTCCAACACTGCATTAGATCTTTTCTGGATCTTACAATAACAGACATTATATTTAAAGGTATTTTTCCATCACGAGAGAGGGGTTGAGGTGACAGGATTAAGAGATGTCGTGCACATTGTTCAGATTCGGACCAGACCCAAGGATATCAGTTCTAGATCTACCTTAAATCTGTTTTTGATTTGGATCCACCCATTTGTGATCATATTTCATACCTGTTTTTGGTAATGTTGACCGTTCCAAAAATAGATCCGGGGATGTCTAATGGGTAAAGGAATAGACCTATAAGGTACATCACCTCCTGGGAAAGGAATAGGCCTATAAGGTACATCGTAAGTAACAAATATACATGTTTATCAGAGTCACTCTCAATATGAATCCATCAACATGGCTCCAACATGTCCTGATTGTAATTTGCATGGATCTATATTCACCGTTTGCACCAGGAAAGTGCATTACTTATTACCAAAAGATCCACATTTGATAAAATCTCATGGTTATCCACCAATTTATGATATTTTGCAAACACAATATTTTTAATGTAGACTTAGCCCTCACCTGAAGCGCTTGAATATGGACATCCTTCTCATTTATTCAGACTAAGAAAGACTTTCTCGATAGAGAAGAATTTTTCCTCTTCAGTGATTGACTGAGTGAGAATGGCAAGTGTAGAACTAGATGCTTCAAAAAATAAATTTATTATTTTTTCAGTTAAAAACTTTCGATTTCATTTGCTGCTGTAATCGGAGTATAAATACGCAGTCAATATAGATGTCTTCTCGATTACGGTTTATAGGTCCTCCAGACCATTTGGGGCTTCTAAGTCAATAAAAGTCATAATCTAACAAATCAGAAATCAAAGAATCAGATCAGCCTTCCAGGTTATTGTACTTCTTCAAAACCTAGCTACTAGCAGTTAGATGAGACTAGAAAGATGCATCATATTTCACTACCTACACTTCTGCGACCCAAAAGGGTTGCGAAACACAATCCTGCAGAAGGAAGCTTTGCTTAAAATGAGATGACAGAATGGGGATTTATTCAACAAGCTCTCAGTTGAATTCATTAAGAAATACTGGAGAGAAAACAAAACAAATCCAGATCAAGAAACCCCTTTTAACTACCCGAATATGGATTTATTTAATGTGAGCAAAGGCAACTTGTAAAGATCCAGATCTAGTACAATCCACCGATTTATCTCTTCCCTGAAGAAAAATACTCACTCAAACCACAGTAAAACTTACAGATCTAGAATCTCTTCAGTTAAAAGCATTCACAATCGCATCAGAATCATTCATCAGAACGCCATCTCATCAATATCAGTCGCAAAGAAATTCATAAGTGAAAAAAACAAACTAAGATTTGAAAAACAGCTGAGGATTAGGCGACTTCGAAACATACAATCTTGAAGTCCTGGGGAGCTACTCCAGGAAGATAGAAGCAATTGGCTGCTGAAGACAGACAGAGGAGAAGCAGAACCAATATCGGGCCATTCGAAGCCATTTTAGTCTCGGAATGACGCTGCACTTACAAAAGAGAGGAAACCCAGATGGTATATGGTGGCTGCAGATCTAGTGCTGAAAAACTGATCCGGTCTGCATCGGCTGAAATGTTTGTCAGGGGTCCTCTATGTAGGGTATTCCGCCAACAAATGAGGGACGGTCCGATTTTGATCCCCTTAACAGCAGAATGAAGTCCAGTAATCTTTTATTTGCATTTAGTTTAATCTTAAAGAACGATTTGGGCATGGTTTTATTACCAGAATTTGCGGGTCTTGGGAGTATATACATTAATAAAAATAAAATGGTTTTGAAGATGAAAAAGTAATATTAATATTTTTTTAAGGTTTGTTTATTTCGGAGTTTTATTTTTAGTCGTTCATCATCTTTTGGATTATTAATTTGTTCTTCTATTCCATCTCATATTAAAATACAACTTCCAGTTTTTTACATTTTTATCTTTTTAATTATTTTTTACATGGTAGATATTGATATATGATGTTATTATTGTTTTGAATATGAAGTTTTGTATTGTACTCTTTTAATTTATTCAAAAGATTGTATAAAATATTTTTATTTTTTATTTTCTCATTTTAAAATTTATAATTTGTCTTGAATTGTTAAAAGTCAATTTTCAAATAAATGAGAAACAAGCAAATGTCATAAGGATTTACAAGAATGAAAGAAAGATGTTTGAGATTATGGTAAACACATACAAATCATCTAATAATGTATTGGACAAGTTTAATGGCCTAATTAGATAAGGAAAAGAACACATTGGATGGTCATTGTTGACATTTTTTGTCATCATTTATCTCATTACAGATAATCGATCAGAGACATCTTTCATGGGATAAGTTCTTTAATTTTCGGCCAAAACTGTTGTACATATTTGTGCCTACGCAGGATCACAAGACAATTTGAAGAGAAGGAACTATTTATTGTGATGTCGAGCAGACTGAAACTATTGTGCAATTTTGTGCATTGAAGGAGTTGGTCAAATGAGTTTGCATGTCGTAGGAGTCACTTTTTTGCTCATTTGACATTTGTAGGCCGAAATTGTTATGATTTTCATGCCCGCACAGGATCGCACAACAGTTTGAAGAGGATCTATTTGTTGTGATGTCATGAAAGCCAAAATTGTTGTGCACTTTTGGCCATCAAAGGAGCTTCATCGAATGAGTTGTCTTATCGAAGGAACACTTATTTTCTCATTTGATGTTGCGATCTTGTGCAAGTTGCGATCTTGTGATGCGCAACATCACATGTTGCATGTTGCAGTTTGTTTTTGTGATGTAATGTTGCGATGCAGTGCATTTTCGTGCCCTGCACATCATCGTGAATCTTTTCTGCAAAAGGAATGTAATGTTACGATGGTACGCATGTCAAAATTGTTGTGCATTTATGTGCCTACGTTATTTTTTCCTGTTGACTATGATGCAGCCCGAGAACTCAATATTTATTGTCGAATTTCTTTTTTTGGGTGTTTCCACACAACGTAAAGGATTTTTTTCCTATGTTGCCACTTGCAAAGGGTATGGACATGATTTTATTGACTACATGAGCATTTATTGGCCCATTTTTTGTCACTTCATGAGCATATTTTTGTACAGAATAAAAAAAAAAATTATTTCTTTCTTGATTGCAAATTTGTAACTTAACTCCAATGTAGTTGGAGTTTGAACTCAACTGTTGTAATTGAGTTATGTCTGATCTCTTTAAAAGGAAACTTTGTACATATTTTTTAAGTTATTCTCAGTTGTATTTTTGCAGTAGCCTTATGCTTTGCAATTGTATTCCTTTTGCCTGTCATTAATGAAATGTGTGTTTTACTTGTTCTTTCATTTACCTATCTTGTGCAGATTTTTGCCTCAAGTTAGATGTTATTTTGTATGTTCTTAATTTGCATGACGTGTTTATTGCACTAGTAAATGTTGTGTTGTAAAGTTCTTCTTACTTTCAATGTTCTCTTAGTTTCTAACATGTATAGAAGTCCTTTGGAGATAGATTGGAGTCTAGAATTGTGTAGTTTGGTGTTTCATTGATGTGTAGTACGTTTTAGAAAGAGATAGTAACCAAAGTTCAATCTAGTGCATCACCTTTCCCTTTCAGTATTTTAATTGCATCATCTCCTTCTCCTTTTTCCTCAAGAGTTATAGTTTAGGTGCATCCTAATTGTAAGGAAGGTGGCCTTCTTTGGAGATTCAACGTCAAAGTGCAAGTCCCACACTTGATGGGTGCTTCCATGTTACACAAGATCTCTTGAGGGTCACACCTCAAGAATGGGTCTAGACTTTTGTGTCAATAGTCACAACATGTGTTTGAAAATGGGGTTGCAAGGAGAGTGGGTTAACCATGCAAAAAACTTTGTATTTAAGTGCACTCAAGTTGGACTATTCCTAGGATAGGTTACTACATGATTCACCTTCATAAGCATCAACTAGATGCAATAAGTGCTAAGTGTTAAACTCATTCTCATGAAACATGGGCCAATGAGTTTGACTCAAAACACCACATAGGTTAGATCCTAATAACAATATCACAACATAAATTGAGAAGTTTCAAACCTTGGTAAATGTATAAAAATATGGGAAGAAAGTCATGTTGAGAAGGGAAACTTTGGATTATTGATAGTTTACACTAACTTAAAAAATGGCCAACTCCGTACTTCTAGAACTTTTGGAGAAATAAAGGGAGGGAAATTGTAAACAACTATGGACTTGGGAGAACACTACTACTAAGAAACAAGAGTTTTGGACCACAACATATGCTATAGAAAAAGGAGACATAATAACCTTTTCACACTCAAATTTCTTTCCCTCAAGCAATTGTAAATTCAAGTCTCTATCTCCTTTTGTCTAAAACTCTATACAAATACTAGCATTTTTTAAATTCTTCCTAAATGCCCTCCTATATAGATAGGTTCCTTTGATGAACTAAGCCATTTGTGATGATATGCACAGTTGTGTTTCCCTAGTGAATTCAATTTACTAGAGTCTTTATTCTTATCCACACCTTCTCCCTCTAAAACTCTATAAATAGTATCAATCTTTTATATCTCACACCTTACATAAATTTATCATGTTGAAATCAATCCTCAATCAAATTCAATGTTATGGTGCAAAGATTTAATGTATCAACATCTAAAGGTGAGGCAACATCACATCTTTCTTAGTTTAAGGTTGTCAGTGATATTGGGAAAATAGTATTAGGATTTGACTTGTCTTTTAGTGTGTTTTAGTCCTTTTGAGAAGGATATAATGGTTGCCTTTGGAAGGGTTGGGAATCTCTCTCTCTCTCTCTCTCTCTCTCTCTCTCTCTCTCTCTCTCTCTCTCTCTCTCTCTCTCTCTCTATATATATATATATATATATATATATATATATATGTGTGTGTGTGTGTGTGTGTGTGTGTGTGTGCGCGCACGCGTGTGTGCGTGTGTGTGCGTGTGCATGTGTATGTGTGTGTGCATGTGTGTGTGCGCGTGTGCGTGCATGTGCGTGTGTGTGTGTGCGCGTGTGCGCGCATGTGTGTGTGTGTGTGTGCGTGTGTGCGTGCGTGTGCGTGTGCGTGTGTGCGTGCATGTGCGTGTGTGTGTGCGTGCGCGTGTGTGCGCGTGTGTGTGTGCGTGTGCGTGTGTGCATGCGTGTGCGTGTGCGTGTGTGTGTGCATGTGTGTGTGTGTGTGTAGAATAATATTTTAGATTTGCATCCACTTTCTTATAAATTTGTATAAAATTGCACTTTTCAAACTATGTTTCAATTTTTGTAAGTCCTAAATTCTATTAATAAATTAATATTATGTTATTTTGTGGTTAAAGTTTTTATCAATACAATATAATGTTGGAAATATTAAACAAATGCATAACCAATATCTATCTAACATGACATCATATATATTCAGATTTCAAGATGACAAGATTGCATGAGAAGCTTAGAGAGATGTTGCAACAAATGATTGCATAAAACAAAGTACATTGAATGCAAAAGAATGTCAAATACAATCTAGGTAGTAATTTTATATTGAACTAAAGAGAGAGTGGAAACCTCAAAAATCTAACCAATGGGATGAGACTAACACCTATTTTATTAGAAAATGCTTCATTCTTTAAGGAAGGGGAACACAACTTTTTAAGGACAAGATGCCACAACATCACATTTTTGTTAACCACTTTATGAACCTAGTAAAGCTCAGTGAAATTGCAAAATTCTATGACTAAATGAAAATAAAGGTCTACAGTAACATCCCCGCTTAAGCACAACTTAGGTGGGTGAAAATATTGTGAGTCCCCACAAGTGAGTCCATGTTAGGTGGCTATGTACATTGTAGTATACCCCACCCCCTCTCCCAAATAATAAGAGGTCATCTCCCATTTAAAAATTATGTATACACCTATAAACATAGAGAGAAATGAAATTTATGGATTAAGAAGCTCCCCTATAATTCTAATGATAAATACTCAAAACTTGATGTAGAAGATGGTCCGTGAGCATCAAAAAATGTTCCCCACTTAGGAAGCAATAGTAAAAATGTGTATGTATAAGATCATCTTGTTACTAAAATAAATATATAAGAAGAAATCTCAGAGTATATGAACTTTGCGAGCTTTACATAGTGGTCTATGTATCATTTCCAAATGCTATCACCATCGAATCAGGTTTTAGGCCACACTAATAAAGATGACACAATATAATCTCTCATAAATTATTATACAACATAATCCAAATACTCAAATATCTTGTTTGAACATTGAGAGACCTCCTCCCGATGTTGTTCCAATGTCAAAATGTGAGGAACGACCATGTAGAGAATGAATAAGAGGATTAGAGTGTTCCCTCAACATAATTGAAGAAGAATCAAGTCCATCAAAGAAAATATGTATGCAATCAATAGGGTCTCCTAGACTTGCATTAGAAATCTCCATAGACAAGTTTGAAATATTTGTCAAGAAGTCATCCCACAAGATATATGTAAAAGACTTAATGCCTTGTTGTAAAAAATCATTGGAAGCTTTTGATAAATCATCGTCTACTTTGATGTAGAAATAGTAGATGGTGGATATGAAAAGGTTTAATAACTAGAATACTTTTGATTATTCCCAACTTTATGTCACTCAAGATCTACACTAGAAGTGTGATCATTGTCAAAGTCATCATCTTGAACAAAATCTTTAAGGGTTTATAACTAAGATGATAATCAACCACCATAGTTGAAATAATATCTTTTCTCTCTAAATCTCTAGTGAGAGTTGAATCAAGAGTGAATTCCATACTCTTCCCTAGTCCACCATGTGTAATTTTATAGGTGGAAATAAGATTATTGGACAAATGAGACATAAACAATAAACTGTTGAAAGTTTCATCCCTAGTACTAACATATACCTTCCTCATACATTTATAAATGAATTATTTCCCACCAAAATATGTGATGTGATATAATTCTTAAATGAAGAGAACATGGATCATGTAGAAGCCATATGATGAAAAAAGTTCAAAATCTAGAATTCATTAGCCTAAGCCAACACTTAAAGAAGCACAAAGAGTTACATACCTTTTTTTCTAATGTAGTTACATAACCTACATGATATTTTTCACTCATCTTGTTGCTTTATTATTTTCTATTGGTTTCAAACAAAGGGTTGATAGTTGGGTGTGACATCTCAACTTAGATACATGTTATCCTAACTAAGTAGCTATCAAACTTTATTCCTAAGAATCATGTTTACTTGTCAACATAGAGATATTTAACTTGAAGTGGGACAATACAATATTTGCACTAAGAGCTTTACATATCCATACTAATATATCTCCAAACAAAGGAAATGTTGAGCTAGATCGTTAGCCCCTATTGACAATGTTGCTAATATATTTGGAAGAATCATACCAGTTGATATGTTATCACTGATGTCAAGCCTTAGTTGGCTAGACATTATGCTAATTTAGTAGAGTGCCATATCATTTGATATATGAAGAGGATTTGAATAAAGTATGATGAGTTAGAGTGTTGATAAGTGTATGGTATTCAATGGGCACTTGAATGAGTTAGTCTCTGATAGTATAATGTTGGTTTGATTGCTTTACATGACCTTAAGCAAGATGTATATGCAAGTATGGTTAGTCAGTGAATGAAGAAATATAGTATTAACTGAGCTACTACAGTTGTCATCGAGCACCTGGTAAAGAAGTGAAGTAGTTTAGTGTTAACCAAGTAATTTCAGTGTTAACCAAGTCATGTATATCTCGAGTAAAGTTATAGTGTTCACCAAACATGATCAGGAAGAACAAGATAAGGAAAAGATTTAATCTGAGGTCGATATCTGATGGAAATTAAGAATGTTCGAGAACTTTCAAAGATAAGAATAAAGTTAGTTATAAGATCAACAGCTAGAGAAATTCAAAGAAGATCTAATGAAGGAGAATTAATAACTTGAAATGACACAACAAGTTCAAGAAGGAAATCTATTTGTAAGTGTCTAAATTCAATGAATATGAGATCTATGATCATGGTTAAGTGACATATATGAAAAATTATGGAATGAAAAATTTTTCTATTTAAGGGGATGAACAAGATGTTTCTTGTTGTTGATTATCGTTGAAGATTGTTGAAGAAGAAAGAAGACAGAAGGTGAACTGAGCAAGACAGAATTGTGGAGATCAAGCAGAGGAAATGATAAGTGGAAGTGTGAGTGTGTGAATCAGCTAGAAAGAGATTAGAAGGGAGGGATAGAGCGAAGAAGATATTTAAACAAGCAAGGTAGTGCTAAAACTTAACATTATCATTTCACTGTTACTTTCTTACCACTATAGGAGATAAAATATCTTAACTGAGTGGACCTAACAAGTCTTTTAAATCCTATATGGTAGCATTATTTTGAATTTTCTATGAGTCCTTTAGAGCAAGCCACTCTTTAGAAATGTCAAGGAGTGATAAGGTTTAGAAGGTCTTTTGTGAGAACCCTCTAACAAGGTTATGCTGAAAATGTGCATGTAACCTTTAACAAGTTTGGCTCCTAATAGAGCTCACTTGAGAAGAGAGAAATTATTTGGGTTGTCTGTTCCCAAGTGGTTTTTCCCTTTATAAGGTTTCCACATTAGATACTTGTTTCAAATGTGTGGATGCTTATTATGTTGCAAGTTTATTTCATGTTAATTGTTTGTTGTTGCAACTTGGTATAAGCTAAATGATTACTCTGATTACTTGGTATAGTAAGGAATAATGAGATAACAATTTGATGCAAAAAAATTATAAGTTTCATTTAATATGTTTGATGTGGCTACCAAATTACTAATATGAAAGTATAAGAAGTTTGAGTTGGTACTAAAGTATGTTAAGGCTTGTAGGATAACTAGATATAACTAAGTCACCTCCTCCCCACCCCCCTGCCCCCAATTATCTAACAATTGGTATCAGAGCTGAGTTCTTAAAGGAAGAAGTTTGAAGGGACTTGAGTAAAAGATGCAAAAATGTATAAGAGAGAGGTACCAAAGCTGAACAAGGGGGATTTTTCTTCATGGGAAAACAAGAGGAGGCTACATCTATCTAGGATTGAAGACAATTATCTACATTAACTAGACAATTAATATGTTGCTCCTACCCCTCCAATGATAGTCAAAGAGATTAGCAAAAGAGAGAACACAATAGTTTGAAGATTGAGACTGCATCTGCCCTGAATGATGCCAAGTTTGATGATGTCAAAAAATTGTACTATTGCCAAAGAAACCTAGACAAGCTAGTACTTGTGCAGGGTGGAGAATAGAATGTATTGAGAGCTAGAGAAAATAGTTTGAGAGGAAAATATGATGACATGAGGATTAAATAATGTGAGAATATAGTCTAGTATGTGAATTGAATCAAAGAAGTTGTGAGTTTTATCAAAGTTGGAGGAGGATTCATCAACAATGAAGGAGTTATAAGTAAATTTCTCATAACTCTCTTACCTATCTATGTTATAAGAGTACCTACAATTTAGGAATTCAAAGCTATGCCTTGTAGTGATCTTACTCTTTGATGGTTTAGTTGGTCATTTGATTGCATTTGAATTAGCTTTGATAATAGTGTGCCTACAATTGGAAATGCTTTCAAGACTTTACCAACCACTGGTAGTTCAAAGAAAGAAAAGAGAAATATGCATGAAAGTGAGTCAGAGTCAAAGGATGACATGGATTAGATTGAAGCATTCCCTATAAGGATTTTACCAAGAGGTAAAGGTAAATTACCTCTGATATGTTTTAAATGTAATGAAGTTGGTCATATTGTTGTTAGATGTCCTAACAAGAACATGAGTGACAAAAATGATAAAAAGAAGCACAAATACAAAAAGAAAAAGCACAACAAAGATAAAGGGATGAAGTTGTATGCACCCTAAAATGGTCACCTAAACCATGGGCCCCCATTATTCAATTTATCAATTTATTAATTTCCTGAATCAATGGTTTGCAATATTTTATTAAATCAATTTCCTTGATCAAATTCAATTATTTCATTTCTATGGTTGATCATTTTATCCTAAGTCTTCTCTAATTAAAAGAAAATGTCCCTTTTAATTAAATAAAATAAGTCCCATTTAATTAAAAGAAAACCTCTCTTATAATTAAATTCATCCACATTTAATTAATTAAGAGAAAAACCCCTCTTTTAATTAAATTAAATATTTCCCATTTAATTAAAAGAACTTGCTCCCTTTTACTTAAATAAATCCCACATGAAAAATGAAATGAAATAAATAAAAATTAAATAAATTCCTTTTTCCTTCCCTCATTCAATTCTTCTCCTCTTTTCTCATTGGTGGAATTTTATCTCACATGGATCAAACTCTATTATCCCATATTGGTTGTGAGAAGCTTCCCACTTCCACATTTTTCTTTATAAGGGAGAGCCCTCTCCTCATTTTGGAGATCCATTATTATGCTGTTTATAATGCTATAGGTTTGTAGAGTGATTTTTGGAGAAGTAGTTTGGACATTAAAGCTTTTTGTGGAGAACTTCTATCTTCTCGTCTTCTTCTCTCATGCATCCATGGCTTCCATCATGAGTTTTCATCATTGCATTTGCGTGTTAGCTCAGATCCATATTTGTTTTCATAAATTAGTATTGCATTGTTATTACATTTCCTTTCTTGCATTGTTATCATTTAGATTATTTTTCATCTCCATTTGCATGCATATTGGATCCTCAAATCTCTTGTTTCATGGTGTACTTGCATAGGCACAAACTAGGTCAAACTGAGGGCCTTCATTACAAACCCTTGCACTCCATGAATAGAGAGCTATGAGTCGCCATTCAAGACCTCATTCTTGAGCAATCTTGGATATAATGACTCATAGAAGTGTACCCACATTTTAGACATACATCTTTGGCACCCACCATGAGGCAACCCACCTTTGCTTGCTAGTTTTAGATATTTCTGGAGTTAACCCCTTATGCAGATTTGTTTGGAGACAAAAAAACCTAGATCTAAAAGATTTGATCATATCTCCCAAATGGCTAGGTATTTTGATCTGATTTTTTTTTTGCAAGGTGGCAACATATTAGACAAGCTTAAGTCCAATTTTCAAATTTTTTAGAGGTATTTTCAATATTTTATAATTTTTTCTTTATTTAAAAAAAAAAATCATTTTAAGGAGCAAAATATTGATTTTTTTAGAAAAGTATGCATTTTTGGAAATCTCTCTGAATTATAAAGAGTTTATTCTTTGTGTTTTGATTTTAGAAGCAATATTAGGGCTCAATAATTCAATTTACAAAAACTAGTCTATTTTGACAAAATGGCTCCCTAGGGCACAAATGAAAAAATATTTTCAAAATTCTAAATTTTTTGTAAAGCTCTCTAGTTTTTGCCAAGGGTCACTTTTTTGCATTTAGGGTTTTGGATCTAAATTCATATCATATAGGTCCAATCTTTATGACCAGGTCAAAAATCAATAATAAAAAAAGGGCATTTAATGAATAACTTGCATTTAGTTTTTACAATGAATCAATGCATGATGTGAGATTTCATTTGGGTTATTTTCTAATTATTATCATTTTTAAAAATTAGATTTTTAGATCTAATCCTAGTTTTGCATAAGTTGGATATATATTGCATATCTTGTGTTTGCTTGTTTTGCTTGTTGCTTTGTTTGTTGTGAGCAAGTGTTCAAGCATAAACAAAAGGTACAACAAAGAAAAGACACATTGCAAGGATTACCAAGTATTTTTTTGGATCTCTATAAAAAAATTATTTGGAAGTAAAATGAACCCTCTGATGTGTTTGGCTTGAGTGCTTTTACATGCTTTCATAGATTCACACTTCATTTGGTGCTTTAAAATTGGATCTAGATTTACTTTCACGCATCTGTGTTTCACATAGTAATTAGGCCCTATGAATACTATTTGGGAGATCTTGAGAGACTGAGCTTCATTCACTTTCTTTACATGTGAAGCTCCTCTTGACGATGGATCCCCTTGTAGGTAGGGAAGGATATTTTTTATTATCTCACTATTCTGCTTGGATTGGTCCTCAACATCTATTAGTATTTTCTCTTTTGAGATTGGTAGTGTTTATTGTTGGATTTTCCAAAAAGTTGGTGAGGTGATTTTCAAATTAGCGTATCAAAGAATCTTGTTTGCTATGTTTGGGTAAGGTGAAGAGGCTAGAGGAGTATGCTTTGTTTCCTTTTGGGCACATTAGAAACTTAGAACCTTTGAATCAAAACCAAGTCCCCATGTGGTACAACTTTGTGAGTCTTCCTTGATTAGAGAGGGTTAAACCTACTGGTAAACAGATTTGTTCTTTCAGATTATTACTCTTTAATACCCAATTTAGAACAATATCTGATCACAAATAGTTGGAAAGCTCTTTGTGGATGTATTAGCTTTCCTCTGAATTGGTAGGTACAACTCCCTGAAATAAATTTGCAATGAATTTTGTTTTCTTCCTAAACTACTTTAGGGTATGTTCTTAACCCGAGAATAGTAGAGGGATAATTGAGCTAGACCTAAATAAAATCTAACTTAGGCAAGTAAAACTTCTTAGTTCTAAAATAGATTTATGCATCCACACATCTTATGAATACATAAATTCCATCCACATAATTAACTGATGCTTCACTAAGCTAATTCAAATCTAAACTATGACCAATAAATTGGAAATACCAATAGAATCAATTCATCAAATGAATTATAACAATACTTATCATATTCATCTGTTGCCTCAAAATAGGGGAGGTAAAACTCTTTTCTTCCCTTATTCCAATTCTAGACGAAAGAGAAAATGTAAACTAAATATAATAGTAATCGGAACAGAAAATGATTGACATAAAATACCATTCAATTGTCTCTACAACAAACGATACTTCACACCAAAAAATGTGTCGACCTTTCATTAATCTTTTCAATTCATACATATAGAGTTTTGAGATGAACGTTACAAAGGAAGTTTAATCAGTTCATCTTCTAAGGGTGACAAATGGCAAGGTGTTAGTTTTTCATATTACAAAATTACAAAAGAAAACAAAAAGAGGGTATAATATGAATCATTTAGATTTCTTCCCCTTTTCTATTTTTGCTCTATGTGACTTGGCAGCAACCATTATTGGGATCAGTTCTTCATGATTAGGCACATGTATATTGGTGAACCTCAAAAGCCATTTTGTGTGTTCCCTTGCCAACTCTTTTGTGGCATTCAACTGATCTAACAACTCTTCTGCGGCCACATGTATCCATCCACTAAGTGCCTAGAGTTTTGTAGTTCTGTTCTGGCTACTAGAAGCTACTGTGGATAAATTATCTAAAAAGGTAGAGAAATTACTTTTCATCCTTCTATTCTAATGAAGTCCTTTCCTTGGCCACTAGTTTGAGAGTTAGTGTGTAACCCTCTCATCAGCTCAAATCCTCTATCTTGAGTCTTCTTTATTTTTCCTTTGTCTCCTTGAGCCCTTTCTCAGCTTCTTGGATCATTTCTAGTTTGAACTACATACTTTGGAACCATTCAAACAAAGCTTCATTCCCTTTCTTTAGAATCTTGGCTTTGATTGCTTCCTTGGCTTTCATCTGGATGATAATCTTCAAAAGGGAGATGCATTCATCACATCCGACTCATTCTCCAGCCAGAGTATTACTATTAGATAATATGTTATCCTTTTCTATTTCCAATTTGAGGATAACATTTCCAATTTGATCTATGAGAGAAATTCCTTCTAATTTGAGTCTCTCAATCCACTCTCTACTGACCTGGTCATAGTTCCTATCTTCCTGGAGTTGGGAAATGAGAGCTTGCACTTCAGCTGCACTAGGGGTCTGAGTCATAGACATACCAAAAATAGTTGCTAGTGGAGTGACTAGCTACCAAATAAACTTATTCAATTCTTCTATTTCTACCTTCATCTTGGTCTTTGACAACTTGAGACTCTCTAATTGTCCTTTTATCACTTCGTTACTGGATCTCCACAAGCCAACCTTTGTATCATGTCTGGCTTTCCCAAGGTCAATTGAATGCAAAGTAAAATCATCAAGAGTCATATCCTCAATTCTCCCTCCTTTGTTCGGCTTTGCTATCTCCATTATCAAGTGCCCTGTTTCTGGATCTTGTCCAAGTATGGACAGAGTCTTCTATTTCTTGACCTTTGTTAATGTAGTCTCAAAATGAACTGCGAGGGATACAATGTCTTTTTGCAGAAACACCCTCATCTTTTCTCTTTCTTTTCCTTTCCAAAGTATTTTCTAGCCAAGAATCAGTTCCTATCACCTTGGAAGCTATTCCGAGTGATTTGATGCTGAACATCTTCTTTTTCACTGGAGTCATGGCTATAGTGGTTGAAGAGAAAAGATTCTTTGAGTCCTTGGAGATGAGTTTGGAAGAAGCCTGGCCCTTCTCCATCTCTGAAGTCTTCCTTGTCTCTTCATCTAATTCAATTGACTCACTTGTGCTACTTTTTCCATCCCCTAAGTCCACTATCTGTATGGGGGAACCACCTAGTCTCAAAAGGGAAGCACTTGCTAATGGCACGAGGCTATGATGAGGGGATAGGATTGGAGTGGTATGAGGAGAAGGAATAGGGGTAGTGTGCGGAGATGGAATGGGAATAGTATGTGGGGAAGATATGGGAGTAGGAACTTTGGCTCTTCTACTTTCTTCTCTTCAGTGCCAGTCTGGGTTCCTATAACTGGTAAGGATCCATCATGACATGTTGGGGCTATAAGAACATTCTTGTCTGGGGGTTGATCACCTCTGCCCACAGGTTGAGCTAGTCCTTGGGTGGAAGTTATGGTCACACCCACTATGACACTCTGAGATGAGGTAGGCGTTGCAGCTGCTGGAGAGGCTTGAGTGGCTGCACCCTTACTCCAGCTCTTTCTAGCTGTCCACTCAATCCACTTCCCAGTTCTTTTGATTATCCTTGCCATCATAATATTGAGACTCTCCTCCACATCCACATATGGCTAAGAACTGATAGGAATTCCTCTTAATTTAGTAAGATATGTATTGCTATACATATTTTGACCATCATCCTCTAATCCCTCTACATTGAGATCAATGTCATATGTCTTTATTTGTTCCACTGTGAGTCTGGCAAATGCATGATCATGACTCTCCAACTCATCTCTACAATCTGTCCAATAATCCTCCAGAGTGGTGACATGTTTGATCACACTCCCAATTTGAAGCACCTCCCTTGCATATCCATTTTGGTTGAACATGGGCCTCATAACTTCATATTCCTCCAATTTGTACTTACTCTTGAATGCCTTGAGCATATTTTTAGCATCAGACCAAGAATCACAACTGTAAGCCCCAACCTTCATGGGGAACTCATATCCCTTCTTCCTTAGACTGGCACTCAGCACGTTCACTTGAATAGCTTGTCTTATGATCTCTATGAGCACGATCATGTCGCTTGGGTATCTAGGCAGCTTCAGAGGAAATCTGTCGAAAGCTGCAAGACACAAATATGAGAAGGATGAGAATTGAATGAAATAGCTACCAAATTGGCTAATGGCTGCCATCACTTCTGGGCTAAACCTCCTCTTTAGGCATCCTTGTAGCTCCCTGCAAATCCTCATTGTAAAAGAGTCATTAACCTTGATGTACTCTGCATAACTATTCTGTAATTGCAAGCACAGATAAAATTCATAACTTTTTACATCATCAGGAAAATCCTCTATTTTGGGAAGGCCTTGCTACAATTTTAAAGAAGCCAACATATAAATTAGGAAAGAGGACATGTAGAAGGTATTATAGAACTTTGTAGCACTCAAAGCTCTGGATAGATGTTCACTCACCTCATATGCCCAATCAACATAATGTGTGTCTGAACAGATGATTTGCACTAAAAAGAAATATTTTTCTACAAAATTGAGTGCTTCTACTTCACCTTTCAATTGATGTAAAAGAACCAGGATGTCCACAATTTCGGGCTTAAGATCAGTGTCGAAACGAATCTTAGGAACCTTACTCTTAGGTCCTTGTGGTTTTTGGAACCAAGACCTCATTATTTCCTTTTGTCACACCATCTTCTTCAAGGAGAACTCAGACATGGAGCCTCCCATGGTCAATTCATAAAATTCTTCCTGTTCTAGAATCCAAAGGCAATTGACTATAGTTTGCTGGTCAATTGAGATTAAACTTGTATGATCTAGCAACAGAATTTGTTTAGTATCCAGATTGTAATGGTTAATGCATTCAATGATCAACTCAGGGGCTTGAATTGCTATTGGGAACCCGGTTGCTTCCACTAGCTCACTTCCTTAGATTTTCTCTATTATTAGGTGGATTGGCTCTGTCCTCAACCTTCTTTGGAAATCTTGCATGTCGAAGAAGTGGAGTGAAGTATCTGTAACATTTTGCAATGTCGACTTAATCCCACTCAGTCCATCAAAACCAATGAATCTTGTTGCCATCTTAATTGAGATAGAGATGAACTGTAAATCTTTAAATTGAAAATAGTATAGAGAGTAGGGCCTTGTAACTGTGAGAATTCTGAAATCACTTTTCAATTCAACAACATTATAGTTCAAATAAGAAAGTGGTAGTTTAAAAATCAGTTATGTTCATCTCTATATAGAAATCTCAATCCACCCGTTAATCTTCAAGATACGCGCCACATGAGTGAATTAAAGGATAAATCTATTAGATCAGTAAATGTGCATGTTTTTAATGAATTTTTACATGTCATTTCACTATTCCCATTGACCCAACAGTTACTTTCCTTTATTATAGACTTACTTTCCCATTTTTCACCAAGTTGCGGAGAATTAAGAACGGACTACTCCATGGGTAAAAATCCACACAACCAGATTTTACTTAAGATTCCTTCCTAAATGTGATCCACTAGATTCCATTATCCTTTTTAAGCATCCTATGATTGATCTATGAGCCCAACATGCTTATAGAAGTGATTTTTCAATGGATGCGAAAAATCACCATGGAGAAGGCAACTTCTATTTTTCTGCCCTTATTTTTATTTTCACTCAACCTTTTAAGTTAATATGTCTCTAGACTTCAAAAAATCTCAAAAGAGCTATCAAAATGAAAAAAAGGAAACCACTTTCTTCTCTCTCTTACAAATGCCTTTGTCAAAAAATTGACTTCCCGGGTCTAAAACTCGCAATGGAGAAGCTGCTTTAGAATTTTTTACCAGATGTTATTCTAATAATTATGATGACTTTTAAGTCATATTCTGATCATTATGATGAATTTTGAGTCAATCTCGAGGTAGAATACTGCAATGTAGGAACAATCCATCCATAAAACAACTCATTTCCTCCTTGTTCTAGCTTATATTCCTCTTTTGTTGACCTTTGCGGAAAATCATCCTCGCAGTTCGAAATTCCACCAAGGAGAAGTGCAGACTTCATTTTCTTTATGTGCAAACTATAATAAGTTGCAATAAGGTTCATTCTTGGCAATGATTTTGTGAAGACCGTGATACAAGCTAAGAATCTCCATCAAAAAGGATCTTAGATTACCCACAAAACTCATGACAACAAGGGGAAACCCACCCGGTTATGTAATGTGAGAGAAAGAGGAAGATGAAAATCAGATGGAGAGACTTTTCACTTGGGGAAAAGAAATAGACTTAGACATACCTAAACCTAATTAAGACACAAGACCATTTTCCACTTTTCATAATGGGTACAGGGTGAAAAGTGGGGCAACAAAACCATAGTGGACATTCCCTTTATTGGGTCAACCACGTGGATGGTACCTCAAGTGGTAGTAGCCATTTTTGATGTGGTAGTAGCAACCACTATATAAATGTCCTTGTGGGGGAAATCCTCACGGGTGTAGTCTTTTGTTGGGCTATCATATCTCCTCAATATCTCTGATTGATTAAATTCTCAGAATATGTCAAAACCCTGGTGCACCAGGATTGGATTTCACCCACTCTAGATTGCAAAAGCTATAGAGTTGAACATTACTAAGAACCATAGTGCTACCAAATTTTCTTTTTTAGGACTATGTGCGTGATTGGAAAACATTTTGAGAACATAAACAGTAGTGGTTCTAGGGATTAGATTGATACTATGACACTATTGTTGTTCACGTGCAAGGTTGCTTTGTCTCTTGCTCATTGTTTGAAGACATTTTCTTGAAATCCCTGATTGCTATCTTGTGTACTTGGTTCATGATCAAAAATCTATTGATACATTTAGTTGGACATTTAAAATGAACAAAATCTAAGTTCCTGAGTCAAGACTTTATGATCAAACTATTTTGTTATCCTATTATTTACAATCTGCCTAGGTTGATCTAGTTCAGATTATGCTACTTACCCCATTGTTAGAAGCTTGTTTACACCTTGAGTTATTATGCTTCAACCTCTTGAATTAGTAATCATTGATTTCACAAGTGACCTTGTTTGGAGTTGGAGAGTTAGAGACCATCCTTGTTGAGAATGATATACCTTGGATTCTTTGATATTACGCTTGGAGAGTCTTAGTAATCTCTTGTCCATCCACTTTCATCAAAATTTAATTTTAATTAATTAAAATTTGGGTAAATAATTCTCTTGGGACCCATATGTGCTAGGGTATTCACCCAAAGTTGTGGACATCTCTGTGGTAGTGTTGGTTTATGCCTATTGCAATATTTTACCTTATCATTTCTCTTGTGGACAAGTGAGTGCTTTTTCTATCCTAGTTTGGTACCAACGTTTCTTAGGCTTATCCTATCAACTAGTGCCTTTTCTTTCATGTTGGTTACAAGTGCTATTATATGTTGCTCAACATCCAAATGAACTCAAATGATATCAAATTTCAGAAAATGACTCTTGGTCTTCTTTCTTCTTCATCTTCCATGTCTTTCTAGTCTCCCATTTCCGTTCTTCCTCTTCTTCATGTTTTCTTGATTTTTCTTCCTCCTATTATCATATAGTCTACCTTCTTCTATTCATCGTTTCTCCTCTTCCATGCTTTATCTTCTTCTTGTAGAACCATGGATCTTGAATATCTTGTTAAGGATCCTCATTTGAGCTCAGATGAACTCGACCTTCTTCTTAAATTTGAAAAGTGTTGTTACTACAATAGATATATGGATGCTAACCTTGTGGCAAAAATGATTGAAAAAGGGAAGAAATCAGATGTTCATGCTAGGATCATACACAAGATCATATCACAATATCCTTCTTCTAAACATTCTTCATCTTCTAAGTCTTATCACGATTCTTCTAAATATCATTCACATTCTTCATCTTCTAAGTCTTATCATGATTCTTCTAAATACCATTCACAATCTTCATCTTCTAAGTGTTATCATGATTCTTCTAAATATCATTCACATTCTTCACATTCCAAGTTTTACCATAATTCTTCTAAATATCATTCATGTAGGTCTTCACTTACCTCTTCTTCACAATATCATTCTTCTTCTACTTCTACCAAGAGTCTTATTCCTCTTATTAAGACATACCATAATAAACAACATGAAAAGTCTTGTGATATGCCTATCTATAATGCCTATAGTGACAATGATTATGATGACGATGACTACTATATTCCTATGAATCCTAAAAGTTCTCCAAGTCCTATGCTTGTGCTTAAAGGGGATGAGTCACAGACAGATATTGATGGTAATCCATATGACTCGAATCTTGAAAACAACATTGATAAATTTTGTGAACAATACCTAAATGATAAATCTGCATTTTTTGTGGAAGAGAAAGCATTTTTTTGCCCTACAATAAAACATCAATGGCATATGAGTTCCTCTTCTAAGAACCCTCATGCTGAAAATAAAGATTACACTCTTGAGCAAGATCATGTTAATATTGAACCTTTGTCTTCTGATGCTCCCCTTCCATCTTCTGATGCTCCCCTTCCATCTTCTACTTCCTCCACTATCCATACATCCCCTAAAAATTTTGAGTCTCTCAATTCTTCTACCAATCCTTTATCCAACAAAGATCCTAATGCTTTTCATGTGGTTCCCTATAGTTATCCTCAAATGCTACCTTTAAAGAAACTCAAGCTAATCTTCACTTGGCTGTAAATACTTTTGATAATGCTAAAACTAAAGAGCCTAAGCCTTCATGTGCTATAATGTCTACTTCAGCTAGTCCTTCATCATCTATTCCAAAGTCTTCCATACAATTCCAACATGCTTCTTTCTCCTTAGGAATGGCTTTATGTTGAGAGGACTCTAAAAATGATAAAGAAAAGAATATAAAGAAAGATCAAGATCAAGAACCCTCCATGTCATCCAATTATTTTCACGATGTCTTTGATCCATTTCATGGTTTTTTTGATCCTTCGTGCCCTTCCTCATTCATTCCACCATGTCTTAAGTCTTCTCCTAAGAAAGATCAAGCTACTATTTACACCACTGAGCTTATTGACAATCAAAATGATCTTAATATAGTTGTGCCTTCCAAAGATGATACTTCCATTAAGGTTATTAAAAATAGTGTCGTTACTTCCAATGTTGACCCTACTAAAAACCAAGTCAAAAAATCTACACTTATTATATCCAAAGACCCTTGTCAAGATCAAATTCTTCCATCTTCTTATTCTACCACTCCATGTTCCCTTCCACTTTCTACTCTTCCTAAGTCTTCTCAAGCTTCAAGTACTCCTATCAAAGAAGTTGCTCCTATTCAAGATGTTCATGATCCCATTGAAAATCCTAATGTTCACTCTAAGGATGCTAATGTCCTTTATTGTCATATAGATGTTGATGAATTTATTGATTACCCTTTTGCATCTTCCACATCCATTCTTGAACCTCCTCCACCAATATCAAATGCTTCATGTCTTCTTTCCATTTTGGGTCCTTATGTCCCTTCACTTTACCCTCCCAACTCTCCTAATTCATCATCCATCTTGGGTCCTTATGTCTTTCCCTCTCCTATCTTTCCTCAAGATCAACGTGGATGCATACCTTGAATCCTTTTCATCCACCCACTCACCTAAACTAGTCATATCATCCTTCTTCTTCCACAAGTCCCAAGTTTTTTGGAAGTAACCTGAATGTTCAATACAATGAAAAGAAGCAATTCAAGATTCCATAGAAAAAAGAAGACCATGATGTCTCCTCTAATTGAGATGGGGGCATAAAGTCAAAAGAGATATCTAAGAAAAAAATTATAAGACAAATATGGTTTCCAAAATCCATCATTGAAGATATTATCTCTAAATCATCAAAAAGAAATGAAAAGAGGCCTATGGCTATATGGATTCCAAATTATCTCTTGAGAGAGTCTAATGTTGAACAAAAATTGAAGTTGACATTCAAGCTTCCACAAAATTCCACTTCATCTTCTTCCAAAAGCATTCTTCCATTCCATGTGCCTAAACTACAACCTCTTCTATCCACTCACCATATTCCTTCACATATTCCTTCATTCACATTTTCTCCATCCTCTTGCCACCCTTCAAGGTGTGTGTTGACATTGATCTTGCCTTGATTTCTATTTTCCAATCTTACTCACTTTGCATAAAGCCATATCCTCCATTTTTGTCATCTATATTCCTTTCCCTATCAGCATCTTTGAGCATATCATTTCAACTCCTTTGCATGTCATGGTTTAAATTTTCAAGGAGCATTATCTAAAAAGCTTGACATCTTCTAAAAAAATTGAAAATATTTAAAAATTTGAAAAAAAAGAAAGAAAAAAATTCAAAAATTTGAAAAAGTACCATGGTGAAAACCTGGTAATCAGGCACCTTGGTAGCAAAAGTAAAGAGAAATAAATTTGTCCTATGGTGAAAACCACTCCCTTGTGGCACCTTGGATAAGTACCATGATGAAAACCTGACAATCAACCATCATGCGTAGTTCTTCTACATCTTTCATCCATTCTGTCTTCTCTTTTTGATCTTGACAATGTTGACTTATACACAAACATTTGGCTATCTTGTGAGCTGTCTTATGATGATCTTATTTTCATTCCTTTCATTTTTAGCCTTCATATCTATTTTCCTCTTTTCATTCTATTCTTTTTCTATCCTTTTCCAATTTACCCCTTTGGTCTTGATCTAATAAAAAAGAGTAAAATACGATGCTATGAAGCCTCTTGACATGCCTACTCCTTTGGATTGCATCTTTCCCACTTTTAGATTATGCTTTGGTGAGTTATCCTATGTTGGCCTTTCATTTCTTGTCCAAATGTGCTTTACATGACAATTTTTCCCTAGCTTGGGTACTCTTGAGGAGTTAGTCCTTGAAGATCACTTTCACTTGCTTCATACACTCCTTGCTTGTCAATCATATCCACCAGCTTGTTTCTCCATCATGTCCTCTATCTTGTTAGACATTGGGACTACACGATGTGCTTTTTCTTAGAAGTGATGCCCATTCTATCTGGGGGCATCTTTGTACATATTTATTGATCCTAAAAAAATCCTAAAAAAAGATATATTGTGAAAATTATAAAAAATTGAAAAATGTCCCAAAAAAATGATGATCATCTTAGTAAAAGTTCTTTGATGTATCTCCAAAAAAATTATATATTCCAAAAAATACAAAAAAAATAAAAAAATTCAAAAAAAAAGAGAAAAAGTGCCTTGGTGAGAACCTGGAAACAGGTGCCTTGGTAGCAAAAATACATTAAAAAAAAAAAAAAAACAAGTGGTGAAAACCTAGAAACGCGCTACTTGAGGCCTTTGCAACCATGTTTCTTAGCATGTGTCCTTGACACTTAGCCTTTCTCCATCATGCCTTGTCCTTGTTGCCTTGGTTTAGAATTGGTATTTGTCTAGGAGGCATTACTGTGTTAGCTTTGGTCTCTTAGCTGTGTTAGTCTTTAGGACACCTTGCAGATGGTGTTTTTCAACACCACCCCAATTGTATTTTTCAATACAACCCCTGACATCAAGTGTTTTTCAATACTTATCGGTTTGGTCTTACCCAGTTTCATCATGTGATCTTCCCTACTTGCAAGCATTCGATCCTTATCCTCGTAACTTAGTATCAATTAACACACTTAAATTTTAAATTCAACACTTAATGCTTGACTTATGTCATGATCTTTTCTTTGTGTGCTGCCTGTTATTGATTTTTGTTGAGTGTCCTTATCTGATAAGTCTCTCTAGGATGCATAGCTAGAGGACTTAGGGCATGGGACATGTTTTTATTTGTTTTCTGCTTGTGGGTGTGGTCTTGAACCTCTAGAGTGTCTCTTGTTGTACCCTTGAAACACTTAGAAGATTTGAGGCATCATTCTTGACTACTTTTGCACAACCGTTCTTATGGTCATCTTGGCATCTATGCCTTGATGCGAGCATGGTTTTGCTACATTAAATTGGGTAAGCTAACATCACAACCATCTTGACCTTTATGTCTTTGATGCTTATGTTAGAATCTTTCCACATTCTAATCCAATATAAATCACATTCATACTAAGGTTCATAGTTGCACTTGTAAGTAGTGATAATTGTGCAATTTTTCAATGTCCATTAATAATGGCCCAATGATGAAAATAAGTTCTTTTACATTCTCTAATGAATGATGAACACAAAATCTTATGTTATAGTTACTCTTTTACAAGTACACCATTACATTTTCATACAACTTTCATAATTAAACTTCATGTTAATTTGCATTTTTAGGCTGCATTATGAGTTTGAGAGGGTATTCCTTCATCTTTATTGTGGACTTTTAATCAAATGTGTTCATGTTTTGATCTTCATTTCATTATCTTCTTTCGTGATCTCAATCAAAATTTCTATCTTAAACAATTGATTGATTTTGGAGCATTCTATTTCTTATGAAAAAATTTCTTTCCTTCTTTTCATTTCTTCCAAACTTCTATCTTCCATTTGCTTTTACCCCACTTCTTTTCTTCTAAATCACCTTTGGGGCATAATATTTCATGCTTGATGATCTACCTTGGTTTAGTGATTCTTATCTCTTTCATCTTACATCAAGAACTTTATCTTTTGTTCGATTTGATCAAATTTATCAATTTGTTGTTTCTCCTTTATCTCATTTCAATTTCGATCACGAGGGGACAATACCTATCAAATTCAATCCTTGATTTAGTTTTATCAATTTTATCCTCGACTTTTTTTAAGTCAAAATTTATTTGTATTCTTTGTCCTGATGTGTTCTCAAATCAACAACACATCTGGGTTGTTTTGTGATCCCAAATCATTCTCACACTTCAATTTCTTTCTTTGACTACATGTGTTCCCAAATCAATCACACATTAGTCAAAGAGGGGCAAATGTATGCACCCTAAAATGGTCACCTAAACCATGGGCCCCCATTATTCAATTTATCAATTTATTAATTTCCTGAATCAATGGTTTGCAATATTTTATTAAATCAATTTCCTTGATCAAATTCAATTATTTCATTTCTATGGTTGATCATTTTATCCGAGTCTTGTTTAATTAAAAGAAAATCTCTCTTTTAATTAAATAAAATAAGTCCCCATTTAATTAAAAGAAAACCTCTCTTTTAATTAAATTTATCCACATTTAATTAATTAAGACAAAAAGCCCTCTTTTAATTTAATTAAATATTTCCTATTTAATTAAAAGAACTTGCTCCCTTTTAATTAAATAAATACCACGTGAAAAAAGAAATGAAATAAATAAAAATTAAATAAATTCCTTTTTCTTTCCCTCATTTAATTCTTCTCCTCTTTTCTCATTGGTGGAATTTTATCTCACATGGATCAAACTCTATTATCCCATATTGGTTGTGAGAAGCTTCCCACTTCCACATTTTTCTTTATAAGGGGGAGCCCTCTCCTCATTTTGGAGATCCATTATTATGCTATTGTTATGTTGCAGGTTTGGAGAGCAATTTTTGGAGAAGGAGTTTGAACATTAAAGCTTTTTGTGGAGAACTTCTATCTTCTTGTCTTCTTCTCTCATGCATCCATGGCTTCCATCATTCATCCTTGCATTTGCATATTAGCTTAGATCCATATTTGTTTTCATAGATTAGTATTGCATTTTTATTACATTTCCTTTCTTGCATTGTTTTGCATTGTTATCATTTAGATTAGTTTTCATCTCCATTTGCATGCATATTGGATCCTTGAATCTCTTGCTTCATGGTGTACTTGCATGGGCACAAACTAGATCAAACTAAGGGCGTCCATTACAAATCTTTGCACTCCATGAATAGAGAGCTATGAGTTGCCATTCAATACCTCATTCTTGAGAAATATTGGATATAGTAACTCATAGAAGTGTGCCCACATTTTAGGCATACAGAAGTCATGATATGTTACTAAGGAAGAGCACACTAAGTCAGACACTAAAGATAAGAAAGAGGGAGTTGAAGTTATATATGTTGCAGTTAAAGAAGACCCTAATGAGGAAAGGTGTGAGGAAGGAAAGGCTCTTATTTCTCATGTTTGTAAGAAGGGCACATAGATTATTGATAGTAGATGATCACATCACATGACTATAGATATTAATAACTTTGATAAACTTGAGGAATATGGTGGTGGATTTGTTAAAATTGGGAATGATATTCCATGTCCAATGAAAGGTAGAGGTTCATTGATGCTAAATGATAAAATCAGATGTGATGATGCTTATTGGGTTCAAAGACTATACTATAGTCTTTTGAGTGTTCCTCGATTGAATAATACATGTTAGAAGCTGGAATTTCAGAATGGAGAAGTAAAGAACTATGATAATGATGGCAATCTGATTGGTACTGGAGAGCAAACAAGAGGTGATATGTTTTACCTAGGTCCTAAAATTGATATATGTCTATTTACAAAAGTTGAAGATGTGTGGTTGTGGCACAAGAGGCTATATCATGTTAAATTTAAGAATATGTTAAAGGTCATTAGAATAAAAAGAGGTAGAGGCTTATTGAATTTACATGAACTCAAGAATACTATGTGCGAGCAATATCAGCTCGGTAAGATAACCAAGTCTAGTTTTTCAAGAAAGAGAGATACTTTTAATGATATTTTGGAATTAGCCCATACTGATTTATGTGGACCAATGAGAGTTCAAAGTTACTATGGAGACAAATGTTTCATATTGTTTATTGATGATTATTCTAGGGTGATGACTATCATGTTTATGAAGTTAAAGTCACATGCTTTTGATATGTTCAAATGGTATAAAACTAATGTTGAAAAAAACCTAGTAAACATTTAAAATGTTTGAGATCTGATAGAGGTGGTGAGTTTATGTCTATTGAATTCGCTAACTTTTGTGCTAAGCATAGAATTAAAGGATAACTATTTACACCAAGGACACACCACAATAGAATAGGTTTGCTAATAATAGGAGCAAATCAATTGTTGACTATGTTAGAACACTTATAATTGAAAATGAAGTTGTACAAATGTTGTGGAGAGAATCCATAAGCACTATAATTTATACTCTCAACCAAGTTCAATTGAAGATAGGAACAAACAAGACACCTTATGAACTTTGGTATGGTCATACACCTAATATGAGTTATTTCAAGATATTTGAGAGCAGATTTTATATTCATAAAGATGCAAGGAATGAGAAATTTGATTCTAAGGGTGATGAAAGTATCTTTCTTGGTTAATCTACTAAGAGAAAGACTTACAGATATTTGAACAAAGCTGCTGACAAAATGATTGAGAGTACAAATGTAAAAATTGATGAGTTTTCAGATAAGAATGATGAGGAGAGCAAGAAGGAACATGATTATTACAACAAGTTTTTCTATATATATAAAGATACACCTAGTGTAATAATCAAGAAACAACAAAGAGCTATTGAGCAACAACTTGCTTTACCTAAGCCACAAACAATACAGAGTAGGATGCTAAGCCCCAATCAAATGAAGATAATGTTGGAGATCAAAGAACTTAACCTATCCTAGAAAAGTATGTGAGAAGGAAACATTTTCCTAAATAAATCATTAGAGATAAAAGTGTCAAAGTCATGACAAAAAGTAAGTTGAGAGATAGTACTTGTTTGATCATTTAATTTGAGCCAAGGATTATGAAAGCTACACTAGATAATGAGGATTGGATAAATACTATGAATGAAGAGATAGATCATATTGAGAAAAACAATCCATGGACGTTGGTGCCAAGGCCTTCTAACAAAAATGTAACTGGAACTAAGTGGATTTTCAAAAAAAAATTAAATGAGAATGATGAAGTAGTAAGGAACAATGTCATACTTATTTGTAAAGGTTATGCCCAAGAAGAATGAATTTATTATGGCAAGACCTTTGCACCTATAGCCAGTCTAGAAGGAGTCATAACTCTATTGGCATATGCAACTTATAATAAATTCAAGGTATATCAAATGGATGTTAAGTTTGCATTTTTTGAATGAAATACTAGAAGAAGAGTTATACATAGAACAACCAAAAGGATTTGTTGAGCCATGTCAGAAGCACTCAGTTTGCAAATTGAACAAAGAACTATATGGAATGAAACAAACATTGAGAGCATGGTATGAAAGGTTGCATTTATATATGATTAAGATTGGATTTTTGAGAACAAGTGAAAATAGTAATTTGTACTTGAAAAGTGAAGTTGGAAACATGGTATTGATTGCTCAAATATTTGTAGATGATATCATATTTGGTGGCAATGATTTGTTGTATAAATCATTTGTTGATCAAATGAGCAAAGAGTTTGAAATGTCAATGGTGAGATCAATTTTTTCATTGGTTTACAAGTTTTTCAAACAAAGGATGGTATATATGTAACTCAATCTAACTATGTTAAAGAGATATTGAAGACTTTTTCTATGAATGAGTTAAGGCCAGTCAGTGCACCTATGGTGACTAGATAGAAAATATCTAAAGAGGATATTGCTTCTAAAGTGAATGAGACACACTATAGATCAATGATTGGGAAGTTACAATATGTTGTGTATAGTAGACCCGATATTGCACATTCAATTGGTATTGTTGCAAGGTTTTCCTCTAATCCTAAGGAAACACACGTGACTTTTGTTAAAAGGATATACAAACACCTGAAAGAAATAGAAGGCTATGGATTATGGTACAAACAAGAAGGATATTTTAAACTTAGAGTCTACACTAATGAAGATTGAGGTAGAAATGTTGATGATAGGAAACATACAATTGGTGGAGATTTCTCTTTAGGAGAAAGAATTATTACATGGTTGATCAAGAAATAGAGCTACATATCACAATCTATAGTTGAAGCTAAGTATGTTGTTGTTGTAATTAGTTATTCAAATATTATTTAGATCAAGCAACCATTGGAAGAAATGCAATAAGAAGTTACCAAGTCTGTCACTATCTATTGTGATAACACAAGTGCAATAAGCATATCCAAGCATCATGTGATTCATAAAAGAACCAAACATATATCTATCAAGTATCACTACTTGTGGGAGCAAGTACAAGAGAATAAAGTGAGGCTTGAGTATGTGAAATCTAAGTGGCAAATTGCTGACATATTTACAAAGTCATTTCCTAAGGATGCTTTTGAGTATCTAAGAGGTAAGTTAGGAGTCCTTCCACTATCCAAAATTAACTAAGAAAGGATGCATGTTGCATCAATTCATGAATAATCAGAAATATCTTTCTAGAGTTGATGCAAGAGTTCACACTTTAGGGACTATTTCTTGAAGTTGTGAAAAGTGACTGTAATGACACTATTGTAAATAATACATGCAAGGTACAAGGTATTACTAAAAGGTTTTATAAGTTTCACATTAGAACTTATAGTTACATTTGGCATCATTGTCAAAGGGGGAGAAGATGTAATGAGGTAGTTAGGGGGAGTGATATACTAAGAGAGAAAAGTAAAAAGAAGTGAGAAGATGATATGTAGATTTTGTTTAACAGAAATAGGAATACACCCAAAGCAGGAGATTTTTTCAAGATGAAGTTGTTGAAGTTACAAACTGAGTGAATCTAATGCCAAATCTATTATAGAGAGCCTAAATAAAGTTAGAGAGTTGAAAGATATGTTGTTGTCAATACATACATTTGATTATCCTATGATGTAATGTTTTGCAATGTAAAATATTATGTTTATGAGTTGCAATCAATGCTAAAGGGGGATATTGTTAGCCCCTACTAATAATTTTGTTAATGTTGAAGTTGATGAAAGATCGACCCCACAGCTCCCAAGAATCACCTATATGTAAACACCTATCACATAAAGAGAGAAGCAAAAAGCTATGGAGGCTGAAATTGCCAGATCCGTAGATGAGACATTCTTGACGAGCAAAAGGATAAATTGCTATCATCAAAAGTGAATTAATGTTACAATGAGAGATCATCCTTATAAAAAGGAGATCAAAACCCTAAAAAGGTCTAACCTAAGTTGCATCATAATAATTAATAAAATAATTAATTATTAGATGCCTAAAGTTTAGCTTAAGAAAACTAGAGTTAATTAGGAAATATCTAATTACTCTAACACCCCCCCTTAAGATAAACTTAGGGAGTATCTAAAAACCTAGAAACTAGTATTGAAAGTTTGTTTTCATTGACAAACAAAGGCTAATGAAGTACCCAAGCACAACCAAATCTCTGAAAAGATGAGAAGTAGAGAAAACCACATGGGAAAAACCCTACTCCAAAAAGAGATGGAAATAATGCTAAAAATAAACTAGTGAAGGATTGAAGAAGCCTCCAAACTAGGGAATTTCCTAGAAGATAGGAACAAAAAATGATCATGAAGAACACCACTGAAGCATGTAGAAGTTGCAAAGCTCTATCACAAGTAACTGTTGATCTGAAGAACCTCCACTAGAAATAGAATGTAATCTAGTAGAGAAGACTATAATCTAAATCAAATCATGAGGCGCACAAAGACAAACAATTGAACTCAAAGATACAAATGGCATGAAAAACCAAAGCTTGAAGAGTTGATCAATCAAACATGGAAGGCTGCATCCAAAGTAGGAACAAAAAGAAGAGTGTCCATATGGTAAATGATCCATCTCACTAAAATGTATAAGTGCCCAACCATTACATTTTCCTAGTACATAGGAACAAATACTAAATACATAGATCACTCCATCAAACCAAGGAAGCATGAGAAATAATAGAAGAACCCCCCTAATGGAGATAAGGGCGAGGTGACAAGAAACTAGAAAAGTGGGCCAAAAAAACTGCATGTCAAGGAACCACAATTAAGATGCACAAAAGAGTACATATGTATGTACTAAGGTGATCAATCTCAAACACGTCATGAGGCTAATATCATAGAAAGGAAACTTACTAGACAAAGGAAGATGGAAAACAAAGGCAAAACATTAACCCCCCATGGCACTTTAATCATGAGTAATGCATGTATAATAAGGCACAAGATATGATGAATCCCAAGAATACAATAATTTGCATGAGTGTCCTCAGATGACACTACTTGAATCAAAAGAAAAAAAAAGGTAAAACTAATGAAACAAAAATTTAGATGGAATATGGCACTTTATCTCAGTGTGTTTGCAAGAATGCATACAAATGATGTCTAAATAGACCCAAAGAGACATAAGACTAATACAATAGATAGTATAAGTCATGACGAATCATCTAAAGCAATGAAATCGATCCTTGGACCTAAAACAACCAAGATATCCACCAGAATGCAAAAGACTGCATAGAATGTGCCTAGAGTAGAATATGGAAAAATAACGAAATCACTAGAAAGAGCTCAGAAATACCTTTCAAACAATATAGAGAATTCCCAAATTGGAGATTGGATGCACAAGATATATCTTTCAGAGTGTAAAACTATACCCCTAACTTCAATGGTAGAAAAGGCCATGAAAAAACATCAAAATGGAAAAAACACCTACGCTACTGGAATGGGCTCGAACCAAATTTCTTACAATATCTTGTTTGCAAAAAATAGAGTTCGGATGAGCAAGTTATAACCAAAAAACCACATGTAAGTCAAAATAAAGTTGAAAGGGCTCAAAAAAATATCACCTCGAGATCTGTGCCAAATATTTTGGGAAGTGTTCCCATATGTACCATAAATTACATTAGGAATTATATCAGTTCATACCAAAACTATCTTGATTTACATGCCAAAATTTTGATTCACAACAAAAAAAACTTGATTCACGCACCAAAAAAATTTGATTTGCATGCCAAAAATCTTGATTTATGTACCAAAAATCTTGATCTGCATGCAGAAAAATCTCAATTTGTGTGCCAAAAAAATCTCAATTTTTGAGAAAAACAATATTGAATTTCTAGCTGAAAAACACAAAATCATTGCCTCAAGAAAAGTGCCAAATTTGGGAGCACTATTTTTTGCCTCAAATTCTAACTGTGTCCAAATTGGACAAATTTTTTTTGAAAATAAGGGTTTTTGGGCACTCTGAGATCAATAGTGATGTCTGTTTGGGCTCAAAGTGCACTAAAAATTAGTGACCCCCAAATTCAATACAAAAATTTGTTGAAAAAAGAAACCCTGTGAAAGAAAAAGCATAGTTCTGAAAGCCAAACCAAACCTCTCATAAATAGAATAGGGGCATGAAGATATGAAGCTCTGATACCATGTTGAAGTTGATGAAAGTTCAACCCCATAGCTCCCAAGAATCACATGCATGCAAACACCTATCACAGAAAGAGAGAAGCAAAAAGCTATGGAGGCTAGAATCACCAAATCCATAGATGAGATATTCTTGATGAGAAAAAAGATAAATTGCTATAATTAAAAGTGAATTAATGTTACAATGAGAGATCATCATTATAAAGGAGATTAAAATCCTAAAAAGGCTAACCTAGGTTGCATCATAATAATTAATAAAAGAATTAATTATTAGATGCCTAAAGTTTAGCTTAAGAAAACAAGAGTTAATTAGGAAATATCTAATTACTCTAAAAATTATTGTCTGTGGAAGAGTTGTGTCAATTGTTATGTTGTCATTGATGTCAAGCCCTAGTTGGTTATACATTATGCTAATTTAGTAGAATGTCATATCATTTGATTGATGAAGAGGATTTGAAGAAAGTATGATGAATTAGAGTGTTCATAAGTGTATGGTATTCAATGGGAACTTGAATGAGTTAGTATCTGATAGTATAATGTTGGTTTGATTACTTTACATGATATTAAGCAAGATGTATATGCAAGACTAATTAGTTAGTGAATGAAGAAATACAATATTAACTGGGTGACTATAGTTGTCATCATGCACTTGGTAAAGAAGTGAAGAAGTTTAGTGTTGACCGTCTAATGTATTGCCCAAGTAAATTTATAGTGTTCATTGAGCATGAACATGAAGAACAATTTAAGGAAAATATTGAATCTAAGGCTAACATTTCATGGAAATTAGGAATGTTCAAGAAGTTTCAAGGATAAGGATAAAGTTAGTCATGAGATCAATGACTAGGGAAATTCAAAGACGATATGATGAAGAAGAATTAACAATTTGAAATGGAGCACAAAGTTCAATAAGGAAGTCTATTTTCTAAGTTTCTAGATCCATTGAATATGAGATCTACAATTGTGGTTAAGTGGTAAAATTTGGAAGATTCTGGAACAATTTTTTTTTCTATTTAAGGGGATGAACAAGATATTTCTTGTTGTTGATCATTGGTGATTGTTGTTGAATATTGTTGAAGAAGAAGGAAGACAAAAGATGAATTGAACAAGACATAATTGTGAAGATCAAGTAGAGGAATTGTGAGTGTGTGAATTAATCAATAAGAGATCAAAAGCAAGAGAAAGAGCGAAGAAGAGATATGAACAAGCAAGGTAGTGCTAAATCCCAATATATCATTTCATTGTTACTTTCTTACCATTGCAGTAGATAAAATCTCTTAACCAAGTTGACCTAAAAAATCTTTGAAATCCTATATGGTATCATTCTTTTGAATTTTTCATAAGTCCTTTAGAGTTGGCCACTCTTTAGAAATAACAAGGAGTGATAAGGTCTAGATGATCTTTGGTGAAAACCCTCTAACAAGGTCACACTAAAAATGTGCATGTAAGCTTTAAAAAGGTTGGCTCCTAACAAATCTTACTTCAAAAGAAAATTTATTTGGCTTGTCAGTTCCCAAGTGGGTTTTCCCTTTACAGGGTTTCTACTTCAAAAGAAAAATTATTTGGCTTGTCAGTTCCCAGGTGGGTTTTTCCTTACAGGGTTTCTACATTAAATACTTGTGTCAATTGTATGAATGCTTATTTTGTTACAAGTTTATTTCATGTTAATTGTTTGTTGATGCAAATCGATATAAGCTAAATGATTACTCTAATATACAGTATTAAAAAGGAACAATAAGATAACAATTTGATGCAAAAAGTTTATAAGTTTGATTTTAGATGTGTCATGTGGTTACTAATCTAAAACTAGATATCATAAAGGAAATATAACAATAACCTGAACCAAAATATCTCATGAATGAATTCAATCTAGATTTATGGTAAAATAATAAATCCTCAAATAATTAAGATAACAACTATGTTTTTCTTTGGTTGTAGGAACATTGACAAAATTGTGTTTCTACAACTATAGGGATAAACAAGTACTAGGTTAACAGAAACATAGTACAAAATATCTAAACTATTCTAGAGGTATCAAATAAGATGAATACTTACCAAGTGGTCCCCCTTAGATGAGTATTATTGACCTTTAACTATGTCTTTAGAGAATAAACTATTCATCTCATGTCAAGATATATTGTCAATTAGTGTCAAAACACTTAGTCATATTGAGAGATAGTAGTAACTAAGTTACTAGTTTGCAGTGTTAACCGATCTCATAAAGGAACCAATCTATCAATGTAAATATTACAAAAAGTAAATCGAGTTGAAAATTCTCACTGAGCTGTAGTGTTAAGCAAGTTGACAATATCCATCGAGCTCTAGTGAGAACTGAGTTGAGCAGAGTATTCTCGTTCCAATATAATGATCAAGCTAGTAGAGCATTATGAATCAAGTCAGCAATGTCTACCAAGTGATTAGTTTGAATTGAGCATCTAGTATCAGCTGAGTACCAAAGTTAGCCAAGGTGATAGTGTTGCTCGAGTATCTTCAGCATCACCCAAGTAAGCCATTGGACTCGAGTTACAACACTAAGCCAACTTGGTAATTGTTTTTGGAATTGTTTGTGTTGTAGTTAACCCATGAAGGAGTTATTTAAATGGATATAAGTATGAAGTATTTTGTTTATCCAAACATGATATGTAAGAATTGTAATTGAAAAAAATTTGCAAGTATGGAAGAGCAGATTATTTGAAGGCTATAAGCATTCCAAGGAAAGGAAAAGATTCATCTATCATAGTTAGGTGATCAGTTTACTTCAAAGGATCTTCATCAACAATCAAAGTTGCACATTAGAGATCAATCCATTGATTCATCCTAATAGGTGCATCAATCCCAAATCCTCTAATTGGGTGGACCTAACAGTCCTTTGTAGAAATTCCTAACAGAGTACATACTTAATTGTATTGTATAAATACTTTCACAAGGTGGACCTACCAATCCTTATTGTTCTTAATTGAGTAAGATCATTAGAAGTGATCATTTTTAATCCTTAACAAGCCAACTTTATCATTGCAGTAGTGAAGCATTGTGGGTATCATCCCCACCCCAATTTTACCTTCTACTTGGAGGTTTTTCAAGTTACCAAATATTGTGTTATGATGTTGTTAACTTAATGCTTTATGTTTCTTATATGTAAGTAGATTAGACAACTTAACAAAGTGGATTAAGTGATTGAAGTTTAAGTGGTTCTTAAATCACCCCCCCACCCCCCCTCTTAGTCTCCTAGCTTGCATTACATTTCCAACAATTTGTATAAGAGAAAGGTTCTCTTATCTACCCTTACTAAAACTTTTGGACATTGATATTCCATGGATGTAAAGCAAGTCCCTCAAGGTTCTCTTATCCACCCTTACTAAAAATTTTGGACATTGATATTTGATGGATGTAAAGCAAGTCCCTCTATTAGGTCAAGTGAAAGACACACAAGTAGCATTTTCCGCTCACCCTACAAAGAGAATGAAGCTAACTATCCTAGTAGCAGATATTCTGACCAGCTATAGTATGCTCTTGAGTAGAAGCTTCTGTAGAGACATGGGAGGGGAAATCAAGATGGATTGGTCTCATGCCATAATTCTTGTGGGTAACTAGAAAATCAAGTTGGAACCTGAGGAGAAGGCCAAGTTCACGGTGGTAGATCCTATATCAAGAAATGGAGTTTGTAAATTACATGATGTTCTCCAACTTCAATTGTTTTGAGGATCATCCCGAGCCTTCCAGTGACCCAGAGATTTGGACCCTAGAGTTTGATGGTAGTTGTGCTACTATTGGGTTTGGAGTTGGTATAGTGCTTGTATCCCCAAATGGAGATGTAACTCATCTTTCATACAAGTTGCAATTCAAAAACACCAATAATACAATAGAGTATAAAGCCTTGATGTTGATATAACTTCCACAAAGCAAAGAGGAGTCAAAGTTTTTAGAACCCAAGGAGACACAGATCTTATAGTGAAGCAAGTTTGAGCTCAGTACACTATAAAAAATGCAAGGCTTAGAAATTACAGAAATAGGGTTTGGGATGAGATTGAGCACTTGGATGCCTTCTCAATACAAGTTTTTCTAAGGGAGCAGAATGAAAGGGAAAACTTGTTAGCTGCATCATCCTTACTGCTACTCCCACATCCAAATTTCATAGATAATCTGTATAAGGTCAAAGTCTTGTTTAGGTCAAATGTTCTTGACAACATTGAGACATGATAAGTGTTCAATTGTGATAAGAAGATCTAGTCTTTCCTAGAAGGATTTGAACCTTTTAATGACCAGTACTTTGAAGGGAGCAAAAATGCCTGCAAGGATTTCTCCCCTGACACTAAGAAAGAGTTGGAGCTTGTAGCTGAAAAACTCAAAGGTAACAAGATCCCTCCACATCTTATTTCCCTTGAGAAACTATTTGATAGATATGATGCATTTATTAGAAGGGAAAAGGGAAGAAAAGGTGGAACTTCCAAAGACTATGAAGGAATGAACATTCGCATCGAATATAAACCTAAAATAGTTAATATAGATAGTAGTTGTTCAAAGGAAGGAAGGAAAAAAGAAAAGGGTTTGCTATTAGAATACTAAGACATTTTTTCTTGGGGATATGAGGACCTACATAATTTAAGAATGGTGAATTCAAGCACAGAATTCCCCTCAAGTCTAAAGCCACTCCCTTTAGGCAAAAGTAGTGCAACTACAACCCTATGATCTCAGATGCCATCTTTAGGGAAGTTCACAAGATGCTGGAAGAAAGAATCATCTACCCCATACACCATTTGACATTGATAGCTAACTTTGTCCCAGTTTGGAAAAAGAGTGGGGAGGTTAGAATTTGTGTGGATTTTAGGAATTTGAACTAGGCATCTCTAAAGGACAACTATGCCTTGCCTAATATGGATCATTTACTGCAAACAATGGCCAACTCTAAAATGATGTCCATGCTAGATGGGCTTTCAAGTTTCAATCAAATTGAGGTAAATCTAGATTCAAGACTGCATTCACCACTCCTTGGGGAATGTTCTCATATAATAGGATGCCCTTTGGGGTTCTCCTTCACTGATTTAAAGGATAAGATCATCATCATCTACTTAGATGACCTAATAGTCTTCTCCAAGAAAAGAGAAAATCATCTAAGGGACTTGGAGAAAGTGTTAAAAAGATGTAGGGAACATAGGCTTCCACTCAATCCCAAGAAATCAATCTCTTGTGTTACAAAATGCAAATTGCAAGGTCATATAGTTTCCTAGGAAGGCATCATGATTGACCCAAAACATGTTAGAGGCATCCAATAGCTGAATTTGCCTAGAAACAAATATGGAGTTAAATCATTCTTTGGATAAGTGAACTTTCTGAGATGTTTCATCCCTGATTTTTTTGAAATCATCAAATGCATAGTTGAAATGATGAAAGGAAGTCAAAGTTTCAAATGTAATGATTCTGGAAGAAAGGCTTTCAATCAAACTAAAGGTGCCACAGCCAAGGCACCCATGTTGGTACATCCAGATTACACTAAGGAATTCATATTGTATTGCTATACCTCATCCCACATGCTATCTGCAATACTCATGCAAGAAAATAAGGAAGGCATCCAAGAACCAATTGCTTTCATAAGTACTCCCCTTAAAGAGCATGAATTGAGATACTCTCAAATGAAAAAGCATGCCTATGTAGTGGTAAGAGCACTCAATTTTTTTAGGTTCTATGTATTGCACTCTCATTCTCTTGTATTTGTACCTAATTGAGCCGTCAAAAGCATATTGACCCAACAAGAGAGGGTTGCAACACTAAAAGTGCATGGATAAAAAAAGTTCAAGAATATGACATCGACTTGAAGCCAAGAAAATTGGTGTGAGGAAATGGCTTGTGTAGGATAATTGTCAAAAATCTAGACTTAAGACAAGAAGATGAATCTTCAAGGGCACTAATGGTTAGTCTCCAAGACCCCTGGTTCTCCAACATTGTCTACTTTCTAACTTATGGAGATTGCCTTGATGGACTGACGTACAAGCATAAAAGAGACCTCTGAATTAAATTGGCTAAGTATGTCATATATGATGACCAACTATACAAGATAGCAATAGATGTAACCTTCTTTAGATGTGTGGATAAATCTCAACAACAAAGGTTGATTCATAGTTTCCACAATAAGGCCTGTGGTGGTCATTTTTCATCAAAAGTTACAACATACAAAATTTTGAGGCAATGTTATTACTAGCTTAACATGTTCAAAGAGGCTCACAAGTGGGTGGCCAAGTGTGACAAGTGTAGGATGTTCTGCAACAAGCCTCAGTTGGTTGCTCTACCTGTAAAGCTAGCTATGGTTGAAGTACCCTTTTAGCAGTTGGGAATTGATTTCATTGGACCAATCTATCCTCTTATGTTGATCATTTTTATGTCATTACTACTACAGACTACTTCACTAAATGGGTGGAAGCCAAGCTTTCAAAAAAAACTACTTTTGAATTCATTTGTGAGTTCATCAAGGAGAACATTTTGATAAGGTTCAGATTACTAATGAAGCTTTTTATGGACAACACTTCTTACTTTTCTTCTATAGAGATTATAGAATTCTACTACAACAATAACATACATCTCAGTCATTCATCGGACTATTTCCCTCAAGGAAATGGTCAAGTAGAATCAAGTAATAAGAACTTGATCAATATCATGAAGAAGTTGGTTTCTGAGAACCAAAAAAACTGGCAAAAGAAATTGCATGATGCTTTTTGGGCAGACAAAGTAAAACCTAAGAAGGCAATCAAGATTTCCCAATTTGAGCTGGTATATAGAGTTGAACCTTGTCTTCCACTTCTGTTAGAGCTATCAATGTGTAAACTAAAGCAAGTGATCGAGGATCCAGTTTTCCAACATGGATTGGAGAAACACATTATGTACCTCATTAAGCTAGAAGAAGAACATGAAAGGATGGTTGATCATATTACAAAACATTAGATGTAGTGCCTCTCGTTGTTGCAGTCTATACCTTGTCTATTTTTGATTCGAGAGATACTTGATACTCTTTTGATATATGTACCTTGAGACAACCTGAGGGTCGAATGTTATATTTTGATTTCCGTACCATAGATGCTTTGTTGCTATGTTGTTCAGTTTATCATATTTGCATGTTGATGTTATTTTGAGATGACAGTAGATCTATGATAACTGATTATCTGGTTATATGATGTATTGGACCTATTTGTTGACTATGTTATGAGATGGATTCTATGCTATGGTTATTTACTTCATTCTTGTATCTTCACGCTTTCTGTGAATGTGAGTGATGTAAATGGATTAAATAGGTATTTTAATACATGTTGCTTCGGCTATGATATTATTTGCCATTGCACTTGATCATGTGTTTTAGTGTGCAGGAATTATATCCCTGGCAGTGGCCTATGGAGTTAGTGATCCAACTGTTCATATTTTGCCAATGTCGCTCCTATATGGTCGACGTATCCTTATTTAGTTGTTTTATATTAAAAACTTTCGGTGATTAGCAAATTCGAACTCAGTTGAATTATGTGATTAGACCAGTGAACATGTCTGTGCATTTAGAAGTTCACATTTGTTGCGAAAGTGTTAAGTGTTTTTTTGTAATTTTTAGTTTTCGGGTTTTTAATCTTTTGGATTTAATTTCTAGCAATTTTGCCTTAGGTGAATTTCCATTACGGATAATAACCTATTTTCGTTTGGGTTGTTTCGGAGTTTAACTACTCCAGCTAGCTATTTTCCATTATCAGCTATTCACTCAAAATGAATAAATATTGGAAAAGTGAATTCATTATTCACTTCTCACATTTTGGAAAATTGAGTTTGCAGAGAAAATTTGGAAATCCTCTTCTGAAGGATTATTGTTTTGCTCGTTGCGGGAGCTGTGAGCATGGGATCTTTGTGAGGTTGGTCTCGTTGGAGTCGGCTCAAGGAGTTCTCGCTTTGCTGACAATTTCAGCACTTTTGGCAGAGTATTTATTTTATTCTACGAGTTTCAGTTTCAACCGTTTTTGCTGTCAGGTAGGGCCTTCCCATTTTAATGTTTTTCCTCTGTTTCTACTTCCATTCCATTTCTTGTAGCAATATGTTAGGAGGCTGTGAACTAGTGTTCCTCTCCGTTTCTGTTTGCTAGTTTTGCCCGGTTGGTCGGGTATGAACGTTTTAACTGTTTTTGAAATGGGAGTTTGGGTTTTTGGGCCGCTATGCTGGCCGTTTTTGCATACGGTGTCCATTTTCAATTATTTTTGGATTTTTGGGGTTTTTGAACCCAAAGGCCAAATGGGTTTTAATTTTGGATTTTTTTCAAAATTTGGGATTTTTACCTCATTTTGTGTGCTACCTTGTTTTCTCGAGTTTCTCGACACATTGTGGTTCGTGGACCTGGATGATCGGTTTGGATACCAGTCGAAACACTTTTGCATCTTTCATTGCTTTGGGATGCATGTAGCATCCGTCATCTCAATTTTGGTTCGGTTGATTGACTTTTGTTTGCATTCTCATCCTGTCCTTGTGTATGATCTCTGTGATGGTGGTGTGCCACACACATGTACATTGTCAGGTGACCTACGGGGCCTGACCTTCTGTGGTACTTCTGAAAGTTGTGATCATTGGGGTTGGGTTGGGAGTTTGCATGCCTTCGGGCACTCATCGTTGGATGAGCATGGGTAGGGTAGGGTAGCATATGGAGGGGGCTTCTATCCTGCAACCTGGTGACTACTTCCCGGTTGGTAGAGGAAGTTTTATATAAGTGATAATTAAATTAAAACTTGGGGTGGTAATAACATTAAAGATAATAAATGGTACTTTTGTGTATTGGCCTTCCGTTGAGGGAGTTGAGCTACACAGTGTATTGGCCTTCCATTGAGGGAGTTGAGCTACACAGATCCGAGCTTGGGCTTTTGATGCCAAGCGACTCTCCATGATGTTAGTCCCTACATGGTAGCCCATTGAGGTGTTTGACCAGGACCTGTAGTTTATGCATTGTCTTTGTCTTGGATTCAGTCATCATACTACTTGGCATGTGTGTTAGCCATGGTTGTTGTTTTGTGTGTGTGTGGTTAGATCATTATCTCCATCAGCACGACAGGTGTGGACCTACGGGTGCCACGTGGTTGGGAGGCATAGCTACCTTCACCATTGCTAGGGATCGGTGTACAGAGACGGTCTATTGTTCTAGCATGATCGTTGCTGGATGTGTCACTTGGTACTTCGATTGTGGAGTATGCTTTCTAGTGATTTATGCTTTCATTGGGATGTTGTGTTCCATGTTCACATGATGTTGGTTTTACACATTCCTTGTTATGATGTTTAGCATATAGTAGATGATGTTATCTAATTACAGGGTTATCTTATGTTACTACTAGCATGTTAGATTTCATTTACTTATATTGTAGCATGTTTAGTAGTGATGTCCCTATCATGACAGCTCTGATGATCTAATGAGTGACTTGGGATGTTATGTGCGGGGGATGGCTAGGGCCCACGATGGTCCTATGATGCCATTGACGGTTGGGAGGAACCACATACTTAGTTGGTTATTTTGCTCTTTGCAATGTTATCTATGTTATTGCGATGTTATTGCAGTTGTCGTGATGTTTCCTTTCTGTACTTTTCCTTCTTTGTTTGATAGACGGTTAGATTTCATTTTTTGTATTTCTGTTACTCAATTTTGGTTTGAGTGTTTTGGCCTTGAAATGTGGATCTGGTACTCCCTGGTGTGGAGGTTCTTTTGTCAAATTTTCCCCGTTTTTGAGTTCTGGAAGTGTTTTTACTTTCTATGGGCAACATTTGTTCAGCATTGTGTGACACTGATAAAGTATCGCACACCCATAGAAAGAATTTCGTACGATACTATAAAGTGTCACACTCATTACTGAAGAAGTTTCGTACGACACTGGAAGAGTGTTGCACGACTTTATGAGAAATGTCGCGCGATACTTTTCCAGTATCGCACGCCTTCTTAAGAAGTGTCGCACGCAGCAAGGGAGAAGTGTCGCCCTCACTTAGAGAAAATTATCGCACGCATTTTGGTTAAAACCTGTGTGTGCCAACAATAGGCACTTTTTGTAGTGTTCTGGTCTTTTTGAGAGTTGATCTGGATACCCTTTTGGGCGTTCTTCAAGCCTATGTTGTTGCATTTTGAATTCAAGAGGTTTCTTTTGAAATTTAGTTTTTGGGTTTCTGTTGTAGTCCTTCGGGGTTTAAAATATATCATTTAAGTATAAGTATTTAATTCCTTATACTTAAGATATATTTTAATATATGCGACGATTCATTTGAGATGGGTTTCAGACCTCTACGAGCTAAGGTGTAGATTCTAGGAAAAACCAGGGCTTCAGAAATTTAGACTTAGCCAAATTTTAGGGCTTCAAGATTTTAGACTTAGCCAGTTTCCAAGAGTTAGCTTATGTCTTTCAGCTTGGTAGGTCCTTGTGGTTTTCGTGATTGTGTTCTAGTTGGTAGTGGCGTTTGGAGATCCGTTGGTGCTTGGTTGTCTTTCAGTCTTTCGTTGCGATCTTTTGGTTTGTGTAGGTTGTATCATGTGCACTTACACTTGTAAAAAAATAAAAAAATTTGTTCTGACTTGTTTTTCATCCTTGTTTCCAAGGATCTCCAGGCAGGGCATTACATCTGGTATCAGAGCCCATGTTGCTACATTGGGATCTCTATGTTATGCTTCCACTATGGTTTTGTTTGTTGTTGCGTGATTGCTTTGTTATGTTTATTTATTTGTTATCTTGCTAGTTCATGGTTTTTACTCTTATGCTTGTGATCTGATTGTTCTGACCTTGTCTTGTTGCTTCCTTTCAGTGATGCCTCCTGCACGTAGACCTGGTGGCCATGGTGGTACTCATAATGGTAACCGTGGAAATGAGCACCATGAAGAGGAACGTCAAGGAGGAGGGGGAGAGCATGGTAATATTGGTGATCAGAATGGTGGAGGGGCGGTGATGCCTGTCCTCCAGCAGATTCTTGCTCTTTTGGGCCCTCGTGTTGAGGAGCGCCAGCAGAATCAAAATCAGGAAGAGGGATCTCATCATGGAGATTCCCATCACTCTGAGCATAGAGAGGAGGAATGTGAATGTGAGCATTCTCTTACTCCACTGGGTGGCAGAGGACATCGTCGGGATGGTAGAGACCGCAATATTGAGGACTCCATCAGGTTGAATATCATGAAGTCCCTTCAGAGTTCCAAACCACCACCATTCGATGGAAGGGGAAGTGGCCTCAAGGCTGAGACTTGGTTGTTGGACATGGAGTACTGCTTCACCATGTATCCATATTCAACCAACATGAGGGCTCGTTGTGCAATTATGCAGTTGAGGGACCATGGATCCATTTGGTGGAATATCAAGAGTTAGAAGCTTAAGCTTAGCATTGTAGATCTCACTTGGGAGATTTTTGAGGAGAGATTTCGAGAGAGATTCTTATCTCCTAAGTACAGGGAGGCCTATGCTAATGAGTTCCATGCTATCCGTTAAGGGAATATGACTGTGGATCAGTACGAGATTTGGTTCTTTGAACTTAGGCAATATTCATGCTACAACAATGATGATTTTCTCTTAGTGCATCATTTTATCTGAGGCCTGAAGGATTCCCTCATTGGAGAAGTCCGTATGCATCAGCCTAGGACTCTTGTGCTCACGGTAGAGAAGGCACGTATTGCGGAGGAAAATCTAGCTAGAGGTTTCAGTAGTAGATCTGGTTCTTAGAACCAGGGTGCTAGGAATGCAGGGCAGGATGCACAGTTTACCCAGTCCTCGGGAAAGGGTCAAGCCCTATTAGAACCGACTCAGGGTGGTAAATGTAATGGCCCTCAGCAAAAGTTTTGGGGTAAGGGAGGTGGTCAGTCTTCTGGTAATTCAGGAAAGAAAGGAGATAATCAGAGCAGAGGACAAAAATCTCAGCAGGATCGTCCTCCTCAGAATAGTTAACAGACTTCCAGCAAAGGTAGTGCACCATATCCTAGTGCTACTCAGAGTGGTCGTGGGATAGGACCCAACTTTTTTGGGAATTATTATTCTTGTGGCCAATCTGGCCATAAATCTTATGATTGTCCCATCAAACCATTTACAGGACCTGGTAAGGGCGTAGCGAGATCTGAGCCTACTGTAGGAGATGCGGGTCAGAATCATAGTCTTTGCGACGGTTGACAACCATCAAGCTGAGCATCAAGGTACGATAGTCAAGGCTATAGGTATGTTGTATGGTATTTCAACTTCAATTTTGTTTGACTCTGGTGCCATCGATTCTTTCATTTCACCATCTCTTGTTCAGCGATGTGGGCTAGTGGCAATGCGTCAGGTTGATAGATGGCAGGTTGAGTTAGCCATGGGTTCTAAGGTGGCTGTTGACTCGTTGGTTAGGAGTTGTTTGGATTTGGGAACCTTCACCACCACAATGGATCTACGCATTCTACCTCTAGGATCGTATGATATTGTGTTGGGCATGGATTGGTTAGCCGCCCATCAGGCCAATATCGATCACCATCGTAAGGTGGTACAGTGTGTGGATGACACAGGTGGGCAAGTGGAACTTTTGGGAGTTCAACGACCAGTCTCACTTCGTATGATCTTAGCTAATCAGTTGAAGCTGAGTGTGCAAAAGGGTTGTCAGTTGTTTCTTGTATCTCTCAGTGATCTTGAGGAAGTCAAGAGCCATATGGTAACACTCAATGATCACCCACTCCTTCATGAGTATGTTGATGTGTTTCTTGATGAGATTCCAAGTATGCCACCACAGCGTGACATTGATTTTTGGATTGATCTTGTACCAGGAGCAGAATTGATTTCACGAGTTCCTTATCACATGACTACTCAGGAGTTGAGTGAGCTCAAATTATAGTTGGAGGAATTATTGGCCAAGGGCCATATTCATCCTAGTGTATCCCCATGGGGTGCACCAGTCATCTTCATGAAGAAGAAGGATGGTTCTTTGCATTTGTGCATTGACTATCGACAATTGAATAAGGTGACAATGAAGAATTGTTATCCTTTACCAAGGATAGATGACTTGTTTGATCAGATGAAGGGAGCACAAGTGTTCTCAAAGATTGATTTGAAGTCAAGATACCATCATCTTCGTATCGAAGAGGCTGATATTCATCGAACAACATTTCATACATGATATGGGCATTATGAGTTCACAGTTGTACCTTTTGGGTTGACCAATGCGCCATTAGTGTTCATGAGTTTGATGAATGGGGTATTTTGCATGTACCTTGATCAGTGTGTCATTGTGTTTCTGGATGACATATTGATCTACTCGAAGACTATGGAGGAGCACGAAGTCCATTTACGTCAGGTATTGCAGTGCTTGAGAGACCATCAGCTGTATGGCAACCTGAGTAAATGTGGGTTCTTCCAGTCAGAGGTAAAGTATTTGGGGCATATCATCACTGGTGATGGAATTGCAGTGGATTCGAAGAAGATTCGTGCTATCATGGATTGGCCGGTACCCACTAATGTCTCAGAAGTTTGTAGTTTTATGGGACTAGCGGGTTACTACCATCACTTTGTGAAGGATTTCTCACGAGTAGCTCATCCCATCACTTCTCTTCAGTGCAAAGGGAAGAAGTTTGTTTGGTCAAACCAATGTGAGGTAGCATTTGTTGCTCTTAAGGAGTGTTTGACCAGTGCACCAATCCTTGCAGTGCCTAATCCTTTAGGTGATTTCATGGTTTGCACAGATGCTTCATTGGAAGGCGTAGGTGCGGTCTTAATGTAGGATGGTCAAGTGATTGCTTTTGAGTCTAGAAAACTCAAGGACCATGAGCTAAACTACCCCACTCATGATTTGGAACTTGTGGCCATAGTGCATGCCCTTGTCTGTTGGAGGCATTTTCTTTTGGGACATAGGTTTGAGTTGCATAGCGATCATAGGAGCTTGCAGTATATCTTTACTCAACCAAACTTGAATGCATGATAGCATCGTTGGATGGAGTTCCTATGTGAGTATGACTTTGATGTTCTTTACATCAAAGGGAAGGAGAATGTTGTCGTAGATGCCTTGAGCAGGAGGCGACATGAGGTATCAGTGATGTCATTGGGAGTGGATTTGTGAAGCCGTATTTTGGAGGCTTTGCCTAGTGACTCTTGGCATCAGGAGGTGAGGGCGGAGATCGAGTCTGGACATACCCTTGAGGGGAGATTTTTAGGTTTTATGCTTGAGTCTGATGGACTATTGCGACACTCAGGACGTATTTATGTACCCTTGTCGGGTGATCTTCATACCTTAGTTTTGTCAAAAGTGCATCGTGCACCATATTCTGCATATCTTGGAGTCAAGAAGATGCACACTGATCTCAAATAGTTGTACTTCTGGGTAGGGATGAGATGCGATGTTGCTGACTTTGTTGCTAGATGTCTCGAGTGCCAGAGAGTGAAGGCAGAGCATTAGCATCCGACGGGTCTTTTGCAGCCACATACCATTCCAGAGTGGAAGTGGGATACAATATCTATTGATTTTATCACAGGGTTGCCTATGTCATCACGGAGACATGATTGTATCATGGTGACGGTGGACAAGTTGTCCAAGGTAGCACATTTTTCACCCATGAGAGTATCCTACACTGCTTCTTCCATAGCACATGTTTTCATGGTGGATATTGTTCGTTTGCATGGAATCCCTCGTCGTATCATTTCAAATAAAGATCCAGTGTTTACTTTTGCACTATGGATGTCTCTACAGCATGCATTGGTCGCTCAACTCAATTTCAGTTCACCCTATCACCCAGAGACCGATGGTCAGACTGAGAGAGTAAATTAGGTTCTAGAGGATATGCTTTGCATGTATGTTATGGATAGGCAAGTGAAGTGGGAGGACTATTTATACCTTGTTGAGTTTGCATACAACAACAGTTATCATAGTTCTCTTGGTATATGGTAGAACATGTCGTACCCCTTTGAGTTGGGATTGTTTGGAGGACCATGTTCTTTTGGGTCTAGAGATGCTTCAGGATATGGAGTAGCAGGTTGTTCGCATTAGGGAGCATTTGGTTACTACTCAGGACAAGCAGAAGAAGTATGCAGATGCCCATAGGTTGGATGGTCACTTTTCTATTGGTGATAGGGTGTTTTTGAGAGTGTGGCCGAGGAAAAGCCCCATCCATTATGGGAAAGGCTCTAAGTTGGTGCCACATTTTGTCGGACCTTTTGAGATCCTCGAGAGGATTGGTCCTGTTGCTTATCATCTAGCGTTGCCACCTAGCCTTTCGCGCATACATGATGTTTTCCATGTTTTTGTTTTGCGGCAGTATATCCCTGATGTGACCCATGTTCTTGATTGGGATGCTTTGCAGGTAGCGGACAGGCAACTTACTTTGGAGCTCATTCATATCCTACAACACTAGAGGCTGACCTTGCGAGGTCGGGACATAGAGCAGGTAAGGGTCCAATGGGACCCGAGCAATGAGGCCTCTGCGACTTGGGAAGATGCTACACAACTGAGGGGATTGTACCCCTACCTTTTTGCTGGCTTCCAGGAGTAAGCCTATGCTAGTGGGGGAGGATGTAGTGCCTCTCGTGTTTGCAGTCTATACCTTGTCTATTTTTGATTCGAGAGATACTTGATACTCTTTTGATATATGTACCTTGAGACGACCTGAGGGTCGAATGTTATATTTTGATTTCCATACCATAGATGCTTTGTTGCTATGTTGTTCAGTTTATCATATTTGCATGTTGATGTTATTTTGAGATGATAGTAGATCTATGATAATTGATTATCTGGTTATATGATGTATTGGACCTATTTGTTGACTATGTTATGAGATGGATTCTACGCTATGGTTATTTACTTCATTCTTGTATCTTCACGCTTTCTGTGAATGTGAGTGATGTAAATGGATTAAATAGGTATTTCAATACATGTTGCTTCGGCTATGATATTATTTGCCATTGCACTTGATTGTGTGTTTTAGTGTGCAGGAATTATATCCCTAGTAGTGGCCTATGGAGTTAGTGATCCAACTGTTCATATTTTGCCAATGTCACTCCTATATGGTCGACGTATCCTTATTTAGTTGTTTTATATTAAAACCTTTTGGTGATTAGCAAATCTGAACTCAGTTGCATTATGTGATTAGACCAGTGAACATGTCTGTGCATTTAGAAGTTCGCATATGTCGTGAAAGTGTTAAGTGTTTTTTTGTAATTTTGGGTTTTTGGGTTTTTAATCTTTTGGATTTAATTTCTGGCAGTTTTGCCTTAGGTGAATTTCCATTACGAATAATAAACTGTTTTCATTTGGGTTGTTTCGGAGTTTAACTACTCCAGCTAGCTATTTTCCATTATCAGCTATTCACTCAAAATGAATAAATATTGGAAAAGTGAATTCATTATTCACTTCTCACATTTTGGAAAATTGAGTTTGGAGAGCAAATTTGGAAATCCTCTTCTGAAGGATTATTGTTTTGCTCATTGCGGGAGCTATGAGCATGGGATCTTTGCGAGGTTGGTCTCGTTGGATTCAGCTCGAGGAGTTCTCGCTTTGCCGACAGTTTCAGCAGTTTCGGCAGAGTATTTATTTTATTCTACGGGTTTCAGTTTCAACCGTTTTTGCTGTTAGGTAGGGCCTTCCTGTTTTAATGTTTTTTCTCTGTTTCTACTTCTGTTTCTTCTAGCAATATGTTAGGAGGCTGTGAACTAGTGTTCACCTCTGTTTCTGTTTGCTAGTTCTGCCCGGTTAGTCGGGTATGAACGTTTTAACTGTTTTTGAAATGGGGGTTTGGGTTTTTGGGCCGTTATGCTGGCCGTTTTTGCATATGGTGTCTGTTTTCAATTATTTTTGGATTTTTAATGTTTTTGAACCCAAAGGCCAAATGGGTTTTAATTTTGGAATTTTTCCAAAATTTGGGATTTTTACCTCATTTTGTGTGCCGCCCTGTTTTCTCGAGTTTCTCGGCACATTATGGTTCGTGGACCTGGATGATCTGTTTGGATACCAGTCAGAACACTTTTGCATCTTTCATTGCTTTGGGATGCGTGTAGCATCCGTCATCCCAATTTTGGTTCGGTTGATTGACTTTTGTTTGCATTCTCATCCTGTCCTTGTGTATGATCTCTGTGATGGTGGTGCGCCACACACATGTACATTGTCGGGTGACCTGCGGGGCCTGACCTTCTGTGGTACTTCCGAAAGTTGTGATCATTAGGGTTGGGTTGGGAGTTTGCATGCCTTCGGGCACTCATCGTTGGATGAGCATGGGTAGGGTAGAGTAGCATATGGAGGGGGCTTCTATCCTGAAACCTGGTGACTACTTCCCGGTTGGCAGAGGAAGTTTTATATAAGTGATAATTAAATTAAAACTTGGGTTGGTAATAACATTAAAGATAATAAATGGTACTTTTGTGTATTGGCCTTCCATTGAGGGAGTTGAGCTACACAGTGCATTAGCCTTCCGTTGAGGGAGTTGAGCTACACAGATCCGAGCTTGGGCTTTCGATGCCAAGCAACTCTCTATGATGTCAGTCCCTACATAGTAGCCCATTGAGGTGTCTGACCAGGACCTGTAGTTTATGCATTGTCTTTATCTTGGATTCAGTCATCATACTGCTTGGCGTGTGTATTAGCCATGGTTGTTGTTTTGTGTGTGTGTGGTTGGATCATTACCTCCATCAGCATGGCGGGTGTGGACCTACGGGTGCCACGTGGTTGGGAGGCATAGCTACCTTCACCACTGCTAGGGACTGGTGTACAGAGACGATCTATTGTTCTAGCATGATCGTTGTTGGATGTGTCACTTAGTACTTCGATTGCGGAGTATGCTTTCTAGTGATTTATGCTTTCATTGGGATGTTGTGTTCCATGTTTACATAATGTTGGTTTTACGCATTCCTTGTTATGATGTTTAGCATATAGTAGATGATGTTATTTGCTTACAGGGTTATCTTATGTTACTACTAGCATGTTAGATTTCATTTACTTATATTGTAGCATGTTTAGTAGTGATGTCCCTATCACGACAGCTCCGATGATCTAATCGGTGACTTGGGATGTTATGCGCGGGGGATGGCTAGGGCCCATGATGGTCCTATAACGCCATTGATGGTTGGGAGGAACCGCGTACTTAGTTAGTTATTTTGCTCTTTGCAATGTTATCAATTTTATTGCGATGTTATTGCAGTTGTCGTGATGTTTCCTTTCTGTACTTTCCCTTCTTTGTTTGATAGACGGTTAGATTTTGTTTTCTGTATTTCTATTAGTCAATTTTGGTTTGAGTGTTTTGGCCTTGAAATGTGGATCCGGTACTCCCCGGTGTGGAGGTTCTTTTGTTGATTTTTCCCCTTTTTGAGTTTTGGAAGTGTTTTTACTTTCTATGGGCGACATTTGTTCAGCATTGTGCAACACTGATAAAGTATTGCATGCTCATAGAAAGAATGTCATACGATACTATAAAGTGTTGCACTCATTACTGAAGAAGTGTTGTACGACACTGGAAGAGTGTCGCACGGCTTTATGAGAAATGTCGCGCGATACTTTTCCAATATTGCACGCCTTCTTGAGAAGTGTCACACGCAGTAAGGGAGAAGTGTCGCTCTCACTTAGAGAAAAGTGTCGCACGCATTTTGGTTAAAACCTGTGCGTGCCAACAGCGGGCACTTTTTTTAGTGTTCTGGTCTTTTTGAGAGTTGATCTGGATACCCTTTTGGGCATTCTTCAAGCCTATGTTGTTGCATTTTGAATTTAGGAGGTTTCTTTTGAAATTCACTTTTTGGGTTTCTGTTGTAGTCCTTTGGGGTTTAAAATATATCGTTTAAGTATAAGTATTTAATTCCTTATACTTAAGATATATTTGAATATATGCGACAATTCATTTGAGATGGGTTTCAAACCTCTGCGAGATAAGGTGTAGATTCTAGGAAAAATCAGGGCTTCAGAAATTCAGACTTAGCCAAATTTCAGGGCTTTAGAATTTCAGACTTAGCCAATTTCCAAGAGTCAACTTATGTCTTTCATCTTGGTAGGTCCTTGTGGTTTTCATGATTGTGTTCTAGTTGGTAGTGGCGTTTGGAGATCCGTTGGTGCTTGGTTGTCTTTTAGTCTTCCGTTGCGATCTTTTGGTTTGTGTAGGTTGTATCATGTGCACTTACACTTGTAAAATAAAAATAAAAAATTGTTCTTACTTGTTTTTCATCCTTGTTTCCGAGGATCTCCGGGCGGGGCATTACATTAGAACAACATGAAGATATTGTTTGATAAAAAGGCTAGATTAAGGAATTTCATAAAGGGTGATTTGGTCATGTTGTGGGATAGGAGGCACGAACCCAAAGGTATACATCACAAGTTTGACTCCCTTTGGAAGGGTCCTTTCAAGATTATGCAAGTAAATTAGAATAATTCTTTTATTCTGACATATCCTTCTGGAGAGATTCTGACATTGTCCTACAATGGTCGAGATCTAAAGTTGTATCAAATTCATAACTATAAAGTATGTAACCCCCACAATTAGTGTTAGTCTAGGTAGGTTTGCTTTGCATCTTTCCTTTCTTTGTTCTCCTTCTTTCCTAAGTTAGTTTTCCTTTCTTTTGCATGCTTAGTTTAGTTGCTTTTTGTAATTTTTCATTCTAGTTGTGTGAAACCAGAGATTTTGGGTCGCTTCTTAGATATTTAAAATGCCTAAGTCGCCCCTCAGAGCGAGTTATTGCCAAGTTTTAGTCTTACCCTTTAAAGATTGAGGTCATTGGTATGAAAGTGAGTGTGTGTTCAAGAGTGATGTCTAAGTATCTATTAGGTCACTTACTTCTCATCTTTCCTAAGTCTTTTAATTCTTTTCTTTTCGGGTCTCCTAATCATGTTGTGTGAGTTTTCTATTTGTTTGATGCAAAAGGGGTCTAGGTGATCTAGGCATGGTTGGGTGCATTTTAGCATCCTCCCAATGAGAAGTAAGTTCTTCCACATTTCATTTTCTACTATCTTGCCCTAACATTCCATGTCCCACAAATTTTGAGTTTTTGGGTTTTTTTCCCCCTTGAGCAAACTATATTGAGTTCATATCCAAAGGATGAAGTTGTGACAATGATTAAAAAGCAATGAATGTGATTATATTATGCTAGAAAGGCCACTTCTCTAGAGGCTTTGAGAATATAAATTCAAGTTACTATAAAATGTGAATATCCTTCAGAGATGCTCAAAAGATACTCCTAAAAAATTTAGTGATGGAAATGTGACCCCGATATAAAGGAGATGTAGTGTTAAAATATTTTGGTAGAAAGTGAAAGGATGGAGTGTGCAAGGCATCTGAGGATCACTCCCCGTGCTGAAATCTTGAATAGAAGGAAAATAGGTTTGAGGAAAAGTTAAGTTTCTCTCTCTCTCTCTCTCTCTCTCACACACACACACACACACACACACACACACACACACACACACACACACACACACACACACACACACACACACACACACACAAACACACGCACACACACACGCGCACACACACACACACACACACACACACACACACACACACACACACACACACACACACACACACTTGCATGTGTTAACATTATCAAATATATTTGCATTCTAGATTTTGAGGTGATGTAAGGAACTTCCTGTAAAGCTAAAGAATTTGTGTTGTTAAGTGATTCTTAGTCATATCACTTTACTTAAAGTAAAGTAATAGAGCTTTTGGGAATTTAGTATTTTACATGCAAATGAACGTAAAGTGTAAATAGCCATCACTCATCGAATTAAATACAAATCCTACCATTATAATCATTGGCCAAACTTAATTTTATTTGTGTTGCACCAACATTCTAATTCCTAAAGCTATTTCATCATAATTTCCTACAATTGGTTTCTTCAAGTATATTTAAACAAGTATTTATCGAGAACTGTATCCTATGAAATATTAATGAATAAAAATTATAGCTATTGGTTATGATAAGTTAATTCACATGGAGAGTGAGTTAAAAGAGCTTAAAGAAACATCTTTAAAATTCTATGATTTGGGTGATCTTCATAGAAGACTTTATGCTCAACCCATTCACCTAATCACTCAAAAACTTAAAGAGAGTAGACTGGTTGAAGCAACTTGTTTTTGTATGGTAGTTCATGCCCCTAAGTTAGTGAAGGAATGCATCGAGAGATACCACTTGAAAAAAAACAAGATTTTGTTTCTTGATCAATCTATTCTCATCTCAATCATCAAGGTACTGATGCAGTCCGCATTGTGCATTCCCATGAAGGAGCACTATTGTGATGTTTATTTCGGCTCTCCTACATCCAGGTTTAACAAGAAGAAGACCCTTCAGGAAGATATGTAGAGGACATGGTTCCAGACTGCTCACTCAAAGAAGAGAAAAATGCCAAAGACCCTATTGGATACAAATTTGAAAAGAGAGATTGTGGATTCCTCCAGCCCCTCCTCAGACTCAAAGGAAAAAGAGGAGATTTTGGAGTTTACCGAGCACTATTTCTTTGTAGTAATAGTAATATGTGTTGAGGTTATGTGGATCGACTGGGCACAGATTATTTGTGATGAGCTTGCCTCATGGTTGAATTAGGCCAAAGGATTCAAGAAGTTTTAAACATCCTCATATTTGATCTATGACTTGGCAACTCACCACTTGTGGCACGACCCCCCTAGCATCCTAAACTATGATGAGAACACCAAAGTATATGAATTTTACCCATATTTTTAGTTGTAAAGAAGCTATGAGAAATATGTGGTTGTTAACGATGCCTTCACAATAAGGCTATGTGGCTGTTAATGATGCCTACACAATGAGGCTATGTTGAGAATTGCAAGGGTACCCTAAAAGGAGATTTTCACTAGAGGTAATTTTGGCCATAAGCCAATTTAGATGTTCATTTATCTAATTTTTGAGTTTCACCTATTTGTGAATATGAGCTTCCAATAGATTTCCTAAGAGGTTGCCAAGATATCTAGAAGACAAGGTGGTTCTAGTCAAATTGTGTCAACATATCCTTGAAGTGAACACCTTGTGTTCTAATGTGAAGAAGATAGTTGAGATTCCCTTCCCCTATAGTGGTTGGCTTGTATTGATGTGCTTCCAGATTAGATGCTCACAATTTGGTGAAGGGATTTGAGGGAAAAATTAAATTCTTAGACTGTGAGGTACTCAAGCCTCAATATGATCCAATTAACTTTGTAATGAATCACTTGAAGTTGGGATATGCCTATTTCCTGATATTGAAGACTTCCAGTTCGGGTGTCTCAACAAGTACCAAACTTGGGAGAGGTTTTGGTCATGGTTAACCATTAACAAGATTTAAATTGTATAACAATTTAGTTGATGTGTCTAACCTTGCAATTTATGGAGCCTACATGCACCCCACATCCTATGAGAAGATCAAAGGCACCCCAATTTTGTCTAACCCTCCTGCAGGTCTAGTCATTGACACTATGGAGGTTCTTATGTAGGGGATAATCAAGAGAACAAATAAATGGGTGGAGTGGACCTGAGCGAGGAAGAAGAGGACTGAAAGCACTAGTTCTATGGGTGGAGTATCAGCTGGAGCTACCTAGTCAACCACAACAACAACCACCATAGCTACTACATCAACCTTTGCATGGCCATTATAGTCCATTAGACAAGGTGGAGACCAACCTCCAGAGAAGAATGTGCCAATCACTCCTACCTACAGAGCTGGCTCTCTTCTGAACACCAAGAAAGTTGGGGAGAAGAAAAATGATAAGGATAAGGGGAAAGAACAATAAAAATTAGTGGCCAAGCCATCTTCTCCAATCCAAGTCATCAATTTGGATGGTGACCTTAACCCCATGGATGCCCAAGAAAAATATGCATCTCAGCAAGGGGATACCTTAGCCCTTTTGGTAACTAAGGTCATTGCCTTCCCTGTTGCTTCTTAGAGCAATTGAACTCCCTTAATTTTGAGGAAGTTGTTCAATCCCACTGTCTTACAATCTGCTATCAATGCTCTCTCTATAGAGTCATGGCTCAAAGAGACCATTGATAGGAGGAAGAGGAGATATGAGGAAGCAAATCCATTGAAGGACTTGATCACAAAAGTCACTTCCTCTTAGCTATCCAAGAAGACAATTACTACACAGACTATTGATTTGACAACTAGCCATATACTAGTTGAGATTGTTGAGCCACAAAAGGAAGGTAGATTTCACAAGATTTCCAAGTATGAATTCTAGATTAGGATAGTGAATCTTGGCATCCTAGTTCATGACTCCATGGTGAACATGTGGAAGTGTACCAATGAGAAAATTGAAGATAAGCTGGAAGATCTTAGAGCAGAAAAGGAAATATTGAAGGCCTTGAACAAAGAATTGGTGAAATATATAAGGTCTACACTTAGGAGTACTTTGTTGAGTCCATTTGACTTGAATATAGAGGAGAATAGAAATCTACTTCTGCAGCTGCAACAAGAAAGGCAATTTAGGTAGGTAGGTCGAGCATGGGTAGATCAAATGAAGGCTCAAGGTTCCCTATTGGTGGAAAAATTCAGAAGCCTAGTATTGGATTCTCACAAGCTCAAGGAAACAACTTCAAATCATTAGACAACCATACAAAAGGTAGTATACAAGCTAACAAAGTAATTGGCCCTTTTACAAGAAGTAATTGACATGAAGATAAATGTGGCCATTACTCATAGGATTCTAAAGATGGGCAAGGAGTCATTGTTTTACTAGAAACAATCCTCAGAGTTCATTATAGAAAGCTCTATGAGGTTAGAAAATGAGCTCAAGGATGTACATGACCTAGTGAAAAAGGTTATTAAGAAGAAGTTTAAATACTTGAAGATATTGCACATAGAGTCCTTTGCGTCCACTAATGGCAAGCTCATGGATATTGAGAGAATAAAATCAAAGTTCTTGGCATTTGTGGATGAAGTAGTTGACCCACTCAATTTCCAAGTGTCAAAGATCTAGAAACTCTTAGCAATAGACATAATGATAAAAAGAGAAACAAAGAAGTTCCAGTCAAGGGTGGCTAGAATAGATGAATTGATAGAGATACATGACTACTGGATGGTTCAAGCTGACAACATCATCATTCTAGATGTTCAAGAACTGGATGAAGTAACTGACGCAATGAAATCCTATAGAGCTAAATCAGTTACTCGTTAGAAGACATAATGTTTTGATGCTTTTCTAGACATGTTTCATTCTTCCCCTTCTCTTTATATTAGTAGCCATTCATGGCATTTTGTTAGTCTCTACAAAGGAAAATGATTCAAGCTTATCATATTTTTAGTTTATTCTATTCATAGATTCTCTCGAAGCAATCATCCAGTGTAACTAGCCATTTTGAGAAGGCCTATAAATGTAAACTTTTAAGAAGTTAATAAGATTGAAAAAATTTACTTTTGGGCAAACCCTTATAGCTGGGACTACTGTGTGTGACTATGAGTCCATTTTAAGTTTTTCTATTCATTAAGTTCTAGTATAGTGTATGGAATAAATGTTCTAATGTTGAGAATTGAATGAATATAAATGAACTTGGTTTTGGTTTCCTTTGTTTAATAGAATGTATGTCTTACTTTCTTCAACACAAGCATTTCATTTGTTCTCAATGATTTATGCCATAGTTTGTGTGTATTAGTATAATTAGTTGAATGTGGAAGCCAGAAACTAGTGTGTGGAGAAGTTAAGAGATAGACAATTTGGGTATTGTCAAAACATCAACTAATCATGTAATCCAAGAATTACCTATTTCACCATCTCTTCCTTTCTTCCTACTATCATAGTTTCTCATGCATATTTCCATTCATTACATTGTAGGTTAGAATAGATTTCATGTTTTAAGTTAGTCCCTCTTTCAATTTCCTAAGTTTCTTAAAGTGTTGAGCAACTTGGTATTTTCCTCTTCAGCTCTTTGGTTATGAGCATACCCCCAAAATCTAAAAAATAGAATTCATTGCATATCTTGCATTCAAAAAGGAGTTTTACCTTTCAATTTAGGGGTCCTTGATAGATAACTACAATGAACCATTCTTTTTTTAACTTCTTTGTCCTCCATAGGCCATTGGTCAAGTTATGAGTCAAGTTATAAACCAAAAATATAAGAAGACAAACTATTAATAAATAGTTTTTGGAAACTCTATTAGGGAATGAATCCATACCTCCTAAGTTTTCTTAAGTAAGTTTTTCTATGGCTAAAATGAGAAACTTAGAGATTATTTCTATGGCACTCAAATAGTTGAGTCATGCATAACAACTTATAAGAAAATATGGTGTTGCCTCACGAGGGACAGATCCTAGTAGTGCAACCTAATATCAGTTTCTAGGACAAACAAGAGGACATAATAAATCAATTGAATACCCTCGCTTAGAAAATCCAAAAGTCCCTTGACCAATGTAGAAGAGTAAGCTTCGCCCTTTAAAGAGAGGAAGCCAATGTTGAATATTAGCAGGGAGTTTTATGGGAAAGAATATTAAGAATAGCACACTCATTGTGAACCAAGATAATTCACCCTGGATCCTAAATATACATGCAATACTTGTGATAAGGGGCAAGTCAACCCCATGTTTGAAGAATTGTAGAAAGTTGAGTTCCCTATATTGGAAGATCCTATATGAAGAGGGAGAACCATCTCTTAGGATCTAGTTAATTAAGGTATTTGTGGTGCTCTTTTTTTGCCACCTCATCCTATTTCCCAAATACATAGTCATTCATCCTCGCCTCCTATTTTTCAAACTCAAATCCCATCATTGTGCAATGCCCTTAATCTTCATGGAGTAGTTGCCCCTATTATTGTTGCTCTTCAGGCTATACTAGTAATCCTCCCTACCTTAATGGTTGTTCCCTAGGGTAATACTATTGGCTCTTTGCAACTTACTGTCAACAATGAATTCCCTAGAGCTTCCCAAAAGATTTTTTTCAAATTCAATGGTGATGGGAAGGTCTTTTTAGATGAGCACATCATGGATTTCTTTGTCACATGTAACATCATTTGTCCTTAGGATGAAGATGTAGTAGTGAGGATGTTTGTGGAAACCTTGGTCGACAATGTAGCTGACTAATTTTAGCACCTTCTAGTAGGATGTATCACGACCTGGGATGACATGTAGAATTAGTTTGAAGTGTGCTATAAGGGTACAGAGGATGAGCATATTCTATTGACTCAACTTACCCAGATAAAGAAGGAACCCACCATTCCTATGAGAGACTTCATTGCAATATTTAACAAATTGGTCAATAGGATTCCTGCTGCAAGCATACCTACTGCAGACAACCAAAAAATGTCCTTTATTAGCTCCATACTCCCTTACATAAGTTTTCAAATTAGACATGCACATGTGGCTAATCTTCTAGCTACTCAGACCCTGACAATCAAATTGGAAGACAATCTAATAGCAGTCGGGAAATGGAAAAGAGAAATTCAATGTGGAGCCTCAACAAGCTCTGCCCTTGGTATAACTAACAATACTAAATCCATGCTTCATAATATCTCTAATGAAATGATTGCCATGAAGAGATAAATGGGGAATCATGTTTCTTCACTTCAGAAACCATACCAAGATGTTCCTCGAAGGACTCACAAAGGTAGACCATTGCAATTGTGGTCTACTCAGCAGAAACTTGCTATTGAGGCACCTCCGAAGAAGAAAAATATGTGCATTTTTCATTTGACCTTATCAAGATGGTGATTCCTACCAAAAAATGAACATATATCACTATTACTAATGAGATAACCATTGAGTACCCCAAAAGTGAAGATGATTTTGCTCCCCATGGCGACTTTGGAGCATTCTTTCTGGAGTATAATTTGGATTTGGAGGTTGGAGGAAATTGCTTTGCCACCTTAGAAGAAATTTAGATGACTGTGGCTATGAGAAGTTAGAGAGAGAAGAATCTAGTGAACTTTGTTCCTTCCTAGAACACAACTACTGGCCCTTCTTCAACTACAACTGGAGCATCCACTTCCTCATCCTAGAGGAAAGAGTAGTTAAGGTTTGATCTAAATTATAAGCCTTAATCCTTATTTGACATAATACAATATTGTAAGGATACTCGTATCCAAGTGTCTCCCCTTGATTATCTCAAAACTCATCCTGTTGAATTGCAAAAGCTAGTGGATTATTGTAACAGTGATGCTAATGCCAAAACTCAACTTAATGTAGACTCTACCATTAGCAATGACCAACCTCAATTGGATAATGGCCCATTAGTTGATGAAGAGCTTATTTTTCCTATGCTCTTCAAAGAAGTAGAAGCATTAGTTTTGGCTACCTCTCCTAGTCATAAGCTTAATCCATTCTATGTGTCCTTATATGTAAATGGCCATGAGCTTAGTAATTTCATAATTGATTCTAGAGCTTCTAATAACATCATGCCCTTGGCTTGACCCTTGCTAAAACTTTTGGATGTTTCTATTCCATGGATGCAAAGTAGGTCCCTCTATTAGTTCAAGCGAAAGACACACAAGTAACATTGGCCAATCACACTATAAAGAGAATAAAGCTAACCATCTTAGTAGAATATAATCTAGCTAGCTATGGTATGCTTTTGAGTAGAAATTTCTATAGGGACATGGGAAGGTAAATCAAAATGGATTGGTCTCATGCCATAATTCTTGTGCGTAACAAGAAAATCAAGTTGGAACCTGAGGAGAAGGCCAAGTTTACGATCTTGAAGTTTGATGAACCTTAGGCACATATCCTATTTCAAGAAATGGAGTTCAGAAATTACATGATGTTCTTTGACTTCAATTATTCTAAGGAACAACCAGAGCCTTCTAGTGACCCAGAGATTTGGACCCCAAAGTTCAATGGCAGTTGTGCTACTATTGGGTATAGAGTTGGTGTAATGCTTGTATCCACAAATGGAGATGTAACTCAGCTTGTATATAGGTTTCAATTAAAAAAAAATCAATAATATAGTAGAGTATGAAGCCTTGTTGTTAGGTATCACTACTGCAACACATAGAGGAGTCAACGTTTTAAGAGCCCAAGGAGACACAAAGCTTATAGTGAAGAAAGTTTGAGCTTAGTACATTGTAATAAATGCAAGGTTCAAAAATTAAAAAAATAGGGTTTGGGATGAGATTGAGCACCTGGATACCTTCTCAATACAAGTTGTTCCAAGGGAGCAGAATGCAAGGGAAGACTTGTTAGCTACATTATCCTCACTACTATTCCCACATCCAAATTTCATAGATAATTAGTACAAGGTCGAAGTCTTGTTCAGGCAAAATATTCCTAATAACATTTAGACATGGAAATAATTCAATGATGATAAGTAGATCCAATCTTTCATAGAAGGATCCAAACCTTTCAGTGACTAGTGCTTCAAAGGGAGTGAAAATGCCTGCAAAGATTTCTCCCCCTGACACCAAGAAATAGTTGGAGCTTGGAGCTGAACAACTTAAAGGTAGAAAGATCTCTAGACATCTTCTTTTTGTTGAGAAACTATTTGATAGGAATGATGCATTTATTAAAAGGTAAAAAAAGGTGGAACTTCCTGAGACTATGAAGGAATGAATATTGACATTGAATATAAACATAAGATGGCTAATATTGGCAAAAGTTGTTCGAAGGAAGAAAGGAGAAAAGTAAAGGGATTGTTATCAGAATACCAAGATGTATTTTCTTTGGGATATGAAGACCTAAAAACCTTTTGGAATGGTTAATTCAAGCACAAAATTCCCCTCAATCCTAAAGAAATTCCTTTTAGGTAAAAGTAGTGTAACTACAACCCTATGGTCTTAGATGTCATCTCTAGGGAAGTTCACAAGATGCTAGAAGAAAGAATTATCTACCGCATACACCACTCAACATGGATAGCTAACATTGTCCTAGTCTAGAAAAAGATTGGGGAGATTAGAATTTGTGTGGATTTGAGGAATTTGAACTAGGTATCTCTAAAGGACAACTACACCTTGCCTGATATCGATCATTTACTACAAATAGTGGCTGGCTCTAAAATGATGTCCATGGTAGATGGATTTTTGGGTTTCAATCAAATTGAGGTAAATCTATAAGATCAGTTCAAGACTGCATTCACCACTCCTTGGGGATCATTCAAATATAATAGGATTCCCTTTGGGCTCATTAATGGTGGTGCTACCTTTCAAAGGGCTATGAATTCCTCCTTTGCTAATCTAAAGGATAAGATCATCATCATCTACTTGGATTGCCTGATAGTCTTCTCCAAGAAAACATAAAATCATCTAAGGGACTTGGAGAAAGCATTGAAAGATGCAAGGAACATGGGATTTCACTCAATCCCAAGAAATTAGTCTTCTGTGTTACAAAAGGAAAATTGCTAGGTCATATAGTTTCCTAGGAAAGCATCAGGATTGACCCAAAACATGTTAGAGTCATCCAATAGCTAAAATTTTCAGGATGCAAATCTAGAGTTAAATCATTCTTTAGATAGGCAAACTTTCTGAGATGTTTCCTCCCTAATTTTTTCGAAATCACCAAATGTATAGTTGATATGATGAAAGAAAGTTAAAGTTTCAAATGGAATGATTATGGAAGAAAGTCTTTCAATTGAATTAAAGATGCCATAGCCAAGGCACCTGTGTTGGTACATCAAAATTACACTAAGGAATTCATATTGTTTTGCTATACCTCAACCCACATGCTATCTGCAATACTCATGCAAGAAAACAAGGAAGGCATCCAAGCACCAATTTCTTTTGTGAATACTCCCCTTAAAGAGCATGAATTGAGATACTCTCAAATGGAAAAGCACACCTATGTAGTGGTAAGAGCACTCAATTTTTATAGGTTCTATGTATAGCACTCTCATTCTAATATATTTGTACCTGATTCGGCCATCAAAAGCATATTGACCCAACAAGAGATAGGTTTCAACACTAGAGGTGCATGGATAGAAAAAGTTCAAGAGTGTGACATTGACCTGAAGCCAACAAAATTGGTGCAAGGAAATGAATTATGTAGGATAATTGAAAAAAAATAGGACTTAAGCCAAGAAGATTAATCTTCAAGGGCACTAATGGTCAGTCTCCAAGACTCGTGGTTCTCCAACATTATTTATTTTCTAACTTATGAAGGTTGCCCTGATGGACTGACATACAAGTAGAAAAGAGACCTCCAAATTAAATTAGTTAAGTATGTCATATATTAGGACCAACTATATAAGAGATCAATAGATGGAACCTTCTTGAGATGTGTGGATAGCCTAAACAACAAATGTAGCTTCATAGTTTCCACAATGAGGCCTGTGGTGGTCATTTTTCATCAACAATTACAACATTCAAGAATTTAAAGCAATTTTATTACTGGCCTAGCATGTTCAATGATGCTTACAAGTGGGTGGCCAAGTGTGACAAGTGTAGGATGTTCTTTAGCAAGCCTTAGTTGGTTGCTTTGCCTCTAAAGCTAGTTGTAATTGAAGAACCCATTCAGCGGTGGGGAATTGATTTTATTGGACCAATAAGTATTTCCTCTTCTGTTGGTCATTTTTGTGTCATTACTGCTATAGACTACTTCACCAAATGGGTGGAAGTCAAGCCTATAACCAAGAAAACTACTTCTAAAGTCATCTGTGAGTTCATCAAGGAGAACATTTTGATAAAGTTGGGAGTGCCAATGAAGCTTGTCATGGACAACGCTTCTTACTTTTATTCTATGAAGATTATAGAATTTTGCTACAACAATAACATACACCTTAGTCATTCATCAGACTATTTCCCTCGAGGAAATGGTCAAGAAGAATCAAGCAATAAGAACTTGATCAATATCATGAAGAATTTGGTTTCTAAGAACTAGAAGAACTGGCATAAGAAATTGCATGATGTGCTTTGGGTAGACAAAGTAACACCTAAGAAGGCAATCGAGATTTCCTCATTTGAGTTGGTATATAGAGTTAAAGCTAGTCTCCCACTTCCATTAGAGCTATTCATTTGTAAACTAAAACAAGTGATCGAGGATCTAGTTCTCCAAGAATGACTGGAGAAATGCATTATGTACCTAACTAAGTTGGAAGAAGAATATGAAAGGATGGTTGATCATTTTACAGAACATCAGAACCACGTGAAGATATTATTTGATAAAAAGGCTAGACCAAGGAAGTTCATGGAGGGCAATTTGGTCTTGTTATGGGCTAGGAGGCATGAACCCAAAGGTATGCATCATGAGTTCGACTCCCTTTGGAAGGGTCCTTTCAAGATTATGCAAGTAAACCAAAACAATTATTTTGTTTTGGCGTATCCTTTTGGAAAGATTCTACCATTTTCCTATAATGGCTGATATTTAAAGTTGTATCAAATTCATAACTAAAAAGCAGGTAACCCCTGCTATTAGTGCTAGTCTAGGTAGGTTTTCTTTGCATATTTCATTTTTTTGTTTTCCTTCTTTCCTAGGTTAGTTTTCCTTTCTTTTACGTGATTAGATTAGTTGCTTTCTATAATTTATGATTCTAGCTATGCAAAACTAGAGATTCTGGGTCCCTTCTCAAACATTTGCAATGCTTAAGTTTGTAGTCAAAGCTAGTTGTTGCCAAGTTTTAGTCTTACCCTTCAAAGATTGAGGTCATTGGTATGAAAATGAGTGTGTGTAAGCATCTTTTAGGTCACTTACTTCTCATCTTTCCTAAGTCTTTCACTTTCTTTGCTTTATAGGTCTCCTAATCCTATTGTGCAAGTTTTCTATTTTTCTAGTGCGGAAGTGGTCTAGGTGATCTAGGCATGGTTGGGGTGTGTTCTGAAATCCTCCCAATGAGAAGTGAGTTCTTTCACATTTCATTTTCTACTATTTTTCTCTAACATTCCATGTCCCATGGGTTTTGAGCTTTTAGATTGTTTTTCCCCTTGAGCAAACTATATCGAGTGTATATCTGAAGGAAGAAGTCATGATAGTGATTAACAAGTTATGAATATGATTACATCATACTAGAAAGGCCACTTCTTTGGAGGCGTTGAAAATAGAAATTCAAGTTATTCTAAATGTGAATATTCTTCAAAGATGCTCAAAAGATAATTCTGGAAAAGTTAGTGATGGAAATGTGACCCCAAAATAAAGGAGATGTAGTGCTAAAAGCTTTTGGTGGAAAGTGAAAGGATGAAGTGCACAAGCCATTTGAGGGTCACTCCCGATATTGCAATTCCAAATAGAAAAAAATAGGTTTGTGGAAAAGCTAAGTCTCTCTCTCTCTCTCTCTCTCTCTCTCTCTCTCCTGCATGTGTTAACATTATCAAATATATCTGCATTTTGGATTTTGAGGTGAAGTAAGACACTTCTCGTAAAGCTAAAGCATTTGTCTTGTTAAGTGATTCTTAGTCATAGCACTTTACTTTAAGTAAAGTAATATACCTTTTAGGAATTTAGTATTTTATGCAAATGAATAGAAGTTTAAATAATCATTACACATCAAATTAAAAGCAAATCCTCTCATTATAATAGTTGGCAGAACTTAATTTTGTTCATGTGCTGCCAACATTCTAATTCCTAAAGCTATTTCATTAGAATTGCCTACAATTAGTTTCTTCAAGTATATTTAAACATCTATTTGTCGAGAATTGTATCCTGTGCAATCATAGCAAATGGCAATCAGAGCTGCTAGTTACAATAAGTTAATTGGCGTAGAGAGTGAGTTAAAAGAGCCTAGAGACGTATCTTTCAAATTATATGATTTGATCTTCATTAAGGACTTAATTCTCAACTCTTTCAGCCAATCACTCAGAAACTTAAAGAGAGTAGACTTGTTGAAGCATCTTGTTTTCCTATGGTAGTTCATGATCCTAAGCTAGTGAAGGAATACATTGAGAGCTACAACCTAGAAAGAAAGTAGATTTTGTTACCTCACCAATCTTTTCTCACCTCAACCAACAAGGTACTGATGTAGTCCACATTTGGCATTCCCATGAAGGAGCATTACTGTAATGTTGATTTTGGATCTTCCATGTCCATGTTCAATGAGAAGAAGACTCTCAAATGGGAATATATGTAGAGGACATGGTTCCAAACTACTCACTCAAAGAAGAGAAAAATGCTGAAGACCCTATTCAGCACAAATTTGAAAGAGATATATTAGATATCCTCATGCTCCTCAGACTCAAAGGAAAAGAGGAGATTTTGGAGTTCATCGAGCAACGTTTCTTCCTAGTACAAGCAATATGTGCTGAGGATATGCAGATCAATTGGGTACAAATTATCTGTAATGAGCTTGCCTCATGGTTGAATTCGGCCAGTGGATTCAAAAAGTTTTATATGTCCTCATATTTGATCTATGCCTTGGAAACTCACGACTTGTGGCCCGACCTCCCTAAAATCCTGAACTATGATGAGCGCACCAAAGTATATGAATTTTACCCACATCTACAACTACAAAGAAGCTATGAGGAATATATGGTTGTTAATAATGCCTTCATAATGTGGCTAGATCGAGAAATGAGGCTATGTCAAGAATTTCAAGGGTGTCCTAAAAGGAGATTTTCACTGAATGCAATTTTGACCATAAGCCAATTTGGATGCTCATTCATCCAATTTCTGAGTTTTTGCTATTTGCAAATAGGAGCTTATGAAAAATTTCCTAAGAGATTGCCAAGATATCTAGAGAAAAGGTGGTTCTAGTTGAACTATGTCAACAGATCCATGAAGTGAACACCCAAGATTCCCTTCCCTATAGTGGTTGGCTTGTATTCATGTGCTTCAAGATTTGATGCTTAAAATTTGGTGAAGAGCTTTGAGGGTAAAATTAAATTGTTAGACTATGAGGTACTCAGGCATCAATATGATCCAATTAATTTTGTAAGGGATCACTTGAAGTTGGGATATTACTATAGGCATGTTCTAAATATTGAAGACTTCTAGTCTAGGTGTCTCAATGAGTACCAAACTCGGGAGAGGTTTTGGTCACTGGCCAAATGCTAGCTGATATTGCTAAGCCACAAAAGGAAGGCAAATTTCACAAGCTTTCCAAGGATGACTTCTAGATCAAGACAATGGATCTTGGCATTCTAGTTCATGACTCCATGGTGAACATGTGGAAGTATGCCAATGAGAAAATCAAAGATAAGTTAGAAGATCTTAGAGTAGAAAAGGAAATATCGAAGGCCCTAAATAGAGAATTGGTTGAATACATAAGGTTTGCACTTGGGAGCAATTCATCAAGTCAATTTGAACTAAATGCAAAGGAGAATAAAAATCTACTCATAAAGCTACAACAAGAAAGGCAATTTGGGCAGGTAGGTTGAGCATGGGTAGATCAGATGAAGGCTCAAGGTTCCCAGTGGAAAACTATGGAAGCCTAGTATTGGATACTCACAAGCTCAGGGAAGTAGCTTCAAATCATCAAACAACCCTACAAAAGGCACTAGACAAGATGAAAGAGCAACTCGCCCTTCTACAAGAAGTAATTGACATGAAGATAAATGTGGACATTACTTATGGGATTCTAAAGATGGGTAAGGAGTCATTGTTTCACTAGAAATAGTCCTTGGATTTTCTTATAGAAATCTCTATGAGGTTAGAAAATGAGCTCAAGGATGTACATGAATTGGTGCATAAGATTATTGAGAAGTTGTTTCAACACTTGAAGATATTGCACATAATGTCCTTTGTGTCTACTAATGACAAGCTCATGGATATTGAGAGAATAAAATCAAAGTTCTTGGCATTTTTTGATGAAGTAGTTGACCCACTCAATTTCCAAGTGTCCAAGATCTAAGAACTCTTAGCAATGGACACAATTATAAGGAGAGAATCAGAGAAATTTCAGCCAAGGGTGGCTAGAATAGATGAATTGATAGAGATGCATGACTACTAGATGGTTTGAGCTGACAACATCATCATTCCAAATGTCAAAGAACTAGACAAAGTAACTGATGTCATGAAAGCCTATAGAGCTAAATCAATTACTCCTAAGAAGACATAATGTTTTGATGCTTTTCTAGACATTTTTCATTCTTCCCCTTCTCTTTCTATTAGTAACCATTCATGGAATTTTGTTAGTCTTTGTAATGGACAATGATTCAAGCTTGTCCTATTTTTAGTTTATTGGTTCATAGATGTTCTATGAAGCAATCATCCAGTGTAATTGGCCATTTTGAGAAAGCCTATGAACATAACCTTTTAAGAAGTTAATAAGATCAACAAAATTTACTTTTGGGAAAACCCCTGTAGTTGGGATTATTGTGTGTGACTCTAAGTCCATTTTAAATTTTTTTGTTCATTAAGTTTTAGTATAGTGTATGGAATGAATGTGCTAATGTTTGGAGTTGAATAAATGTAAATTAACTTGGTTTTGGTTTCCTTCTTTCAATATATTGTATGTCTTACTTTCTTCAACATAAGAATCTCATTTTTTCTTTATTTTGTACATCGTAGTTTTTGTGTTTTATTATAGTTAGTTGCATGAGGAAGTTGGAAACTATTGTGTGGAGAAGTTGAGAGATAGACAATCTAGGCATTGTCAAAACATCAACTAATTGTGTAATCGAGGAATTACCTATTTTTCCATCTCTTCCTTCTTCTTGCTATCATAGTTGCTCATGCATATTTTAATTCATTACATTATAGGTCAAAAAAGATTGCATGCTTTAAGTTAGTCCCCCTTTCAATTGCCTAAGTTGTTAAAAGAGTTGAGCAACTTGGCATTTGCCACTTTTACTCTTTGGTTAAGAGCATACCCCCAAAACTTGAAAAAAAAAAAATTGCATATATTACATTCAAAAAGGAGTTATAACTTTCAACTTAGGGGTCCTTGATAGATAATTACAATGACCCATTCTGTTGTTAACTTCTTTGTCCTCCATAGGCCATTGGGCAAGTTATGAGTCAACGTATAAACCAAAAAGATGAGGAGACAAACTATTAACCAAAAAATCTATAGATAGAAGAAAGAATTGAAGGTATTTTCAAAGAGAGAAGTTTAGATGAAGTAAATGAAACTATAGAGGATCTACTTGAAAGAAACCTTATTCTACAAGAAGAAGTTAGAAAATTGAAAATAGAATAGGAGATTCATTCAGTCAGGATATGTGAAGTCATGGAATAGAGGAACCAAGCTGAAAAAGACAAAAATATTGCTAAAGAAGAAATAAGACTACTCAACACTTTGTTAGAAGAAAAAGACAATGAAATCCACTAGCTTCCACTACATTGGGCAGATATAGAAAATCAATTGAATAATGCAAATCAATAAGTCATCAATCTAAGGATAGAAAATGAGAGACTCATGAATGATCTTAGAGCATAAAGAGAAACCAATGAAAGAATGATGAGATAACAAAAAAGCATGGATTAGTTAGCTAAACTATCTCAACATAGACACAAAGGGAAAATAGGATTGGGTTACACTAAACAAGGAGAATCATCACAATAGGGAGCTCAAAACAATAAAAGACCTACGTGCAATCATGGTGCAAGGGAACCTAGGTAGGCTTGTGAAAGACCTAGGGCTCCTAGGGTATTTTGGCTTGTAGTGGTGCTATCCACACCACTAGGTGAATAATAGGGCTAGCCTGGTCCTAAGGTGAAGTTGTTCAGAGTTAGTTGCTCATAGTTGCTCAATAAGGTCAAATTGAGCATATTTTTGGTTGTTAGGGTAAAGTGGTCACATGGGTATTTTTAGGATCTTCTTACATTTTTTTCATCAATTGGATGCTCTTAGAAACGTTTCACAACCTTTGGAGTAAGCTTGAGAGTCAAACACTCAAAAATACAAAAATTGCTAAAAAATTATCAATGTCGTCAATGACAACATTGACACCTTTTTGTTGTAATTGAGAAACTTTTTAGTTGGAGCTTGGTAACTTTCTGAAGCATTTGCAATTGGTGTGGGGATATTTTTATAAGGTAATCCTCAACCTTTTGGTAGGGTTGGAAGTTTGTGAAGATTCTATGTGTATGAATTGAACCACAAGTTCATTATCACAATTTTATGCTTTTTGAGATTTTGGCATTTTAATGGGTTAGTTTGAGAATTGTTGTTACTTGAAGTGTTAGAGTAGTTTCATTTGGGATTCTGTATAGTCTTATTTTGTGATTTCATAAGGTTTTAGGTTCTTGAATAAATTATTTTATTTCTTCATTGTTTGTTGTCCTGAAGCAAGTGCCTGAGCAAAAATGGAGTCATAACTCCCTTTCCCACCGTAGAATCTATATGACCTCTTGGGATTTCAAAGATGACTCCTTGTACATATTGTACAAAAAAGGAGGTCCCTTGGAAACTAAAGACACTGATTTTGTGGTGATTCCCTAGGCGAGCCAGAGATGCATGGCTAAGGATCATAGTAAAGTGTAGAGGTGTTTGGAGTGGTTGAATGTTGGTGATACTTCAATCAAATCTTGGAACATGTTGGAGGATGTTGTGGTAAAGCCCTAACTTTAGTGGGATGTATTGAGGGAAGTCCTATGGAAGGCAAAACCATCTTTTCACCAGACAACCTACTAAGCCCTTAAAACCCTTATTTTAAGGCTAAATTTGTGCCCATACTATATAGATAAGTTGAGAACCCTAGACTACCAAAATCATTAAGGTCTCTAAAAAGGGTGTCTAGTTAGTGGTTTATTTTGCAAGATATGTGGAATTTTCTTCATTAGGAGGGATAATTTCTTGTAGCCCTGTTTCAAGCAATTTTTTGAAATCTTGCATGATTTTTGGAACTCGATTAATATTTCAAGTTTTCTTCTGCTTGTGAACCTTAAGGGGAATCCAAATGCCTTCTTATATGACCATTCATCCATTTGGGGTATCATGTGAGTATTTGGGGTTGGTTGTAATATGAAGAGTTATTGTTCTTACATTGGTGTGTACTAGTTGAAAAGACTAGGACCTCTTTGTTAGGATCCTAAGGGGGAATATGGTAATTAGTAACCCTATTAGGTCAAGAGAAAGAACTAAGGTATCCCTAGGAGTAGCTAGCATGGGAGAAAAACTAGTTGTCACATCAAAGTGGCATTAGAGCAAGTTAAAGACTTGGGAAGAAGGTGTATGTTTACAACTACTAGAGAGTTAGTGGGTGAGTCAAGCATGGTGACTAATGCATAACTAGCTAAGGAAGTTGATGAGAAAAAGGAGAATAATAAACTCCTTGAAGTAGCCTTGGAAGAGGTGAAGACAAAGTTGGATGAAGTTATTGATGAAGATGTTCTCCTTGAGCTAGACCCTAACTTGAATGAGGAACCTTTCTTGGAAGATATAAAAGCCCTAGGTAGAAGATATTAGGAAAGTTTACCACTATTTAGTGGAAAGATGGATATAGATGCAGTGATGGATTGGTTGGATGGTACAAAGATCCATTTTGAGTGTGAAGGGGTGTTAGAGGCACAAAAGGTCAAAGTGGACAAGTCAAGACTCAAAAGCTCAACTTTGACATGGTTGAAGTATTTACAAGCTGAGAGCATCATCATGGGCAAGAAGCCTATAGCCAATGGGAATGCCATGGTTACCAAGTTGAAGGAGAATTTCCTACCTGAGGATTTTGAAATCCAACTTCATAAGAGAAGACAAGGATTGAGATAGAAGGATTTGGATGTGGCCTCTTATACAAAGGAGTTTCAAAGGTTATGCCTTAGATCAAAGAAGTAAGAGGAGGAGCCAATAAAGGTGGCTAGGTATTTGGGTGGTTTGAAGTGGAATATTTAAGAGGATCTTAGCTTGTACACACCTACTATTGTTTAAAGGTGCAATCAGTTAGCCCTAAAGGTGGAGGAAAATAATAAGAAAAAAGGGAACTCCAATTTCAAGGATAGAGGCAAGGGAAAAAATTAGAGAGGACAAAGAGGAGGTTACCAAGGTAGAGGAAATGAATAGAGGAATCAAGGTGAAAACAAGTTGATAGAGTAAGCCACAGAAAGCACTCCTAGAGGAGGATATGTTAGAGGAAGAGGCAATCAAGGAGGTTCTAATAGAGGTAGAGTATCAGGTAGAAGTCACTCATACTTTGCTAGTATGAAGTGTTACAATTGTGGTCAACTTGGCCACCCTACATATAAGTGCCCTAAAACCCCTCTTCTTCAAATCATGACAAAAGAGTAGGCTATGCTCAAGAGGATAAATCCAACTACAAGGACAATGAAGTAGATCACATAGAGTTAGAAAAAGAAGAGAACCTTATGTTTAGGGGAGTATTGATAAAAAATTTTGCTCCTAATGAACCTAATCATATGAGGGTTTTGTTTAGGATCAGATGCAAGATCCTAGGAAAAGTTTGTAAGGTGGTGGTGGATTCAAGATCTACTGATAACATAATATTAGAGGAGGAAGTTAAGAAGCTAAATCCAGCTAAAATACCACATGTGAATCCATACATGGTAACTTGACTCAACAAAGTGTTAGGATAAACCACAGACAGAAATAAAAACTACATGCAAATATAACCAATAACAAAAAATAATAGAACACACATAAATGAACACAAGGCACCAAGATTTAACATGGTTCACCCAATCCCTGGGCTACAGTCCATTTCATCTTTCATTGTAGACTCCCACTGAATCTTAGTATCCACCTGCACAGCTTCATCATAAGTTTCAAGTTCACCAGCATCAGTAAGTAAAATAGAATACAAAGAGGGAGAAAACCTTTGTGGAGGTCTAATTTGCCTTGTTGACCGTCTAACGTTCACTGGTGTGTGTGGTATTTGTTGTTGCGGTTGTTGCACATCATGAGGAATGGCTGGAACATTAGCTTTTGGAGTATCATCCAGCACTACATAATCATCTTCTTTCTTCTCATGTTGTTGCAACAGATCTTTGTACAACACTTTTTCATTGAATATGACATCCCGGCTTCTTATAATTTTATGATTTTCAAAATCCCAAAGCCTATAACCAAATTCATTAATACCATATCCAACAGAGACACATTTCTTTGATTTAGATTCTAGCTTGGTTCTATTTTCAGAGTCTATATGAACACAAGCTTCACAACCAAAGGTCTTGAGAAAAGAATAACTCACCTTCTTACCAGTCCATGCTTCCTCTGGAATACCACAACCCAAAGGAGTAGAGAGACCTCTATTAATCAAATATACTGCAGTATTGATAGCCTCCGCCCACATGTGCAAGGGCAACCTAGCATGCAACCTCATGCTCCTTGCGTGCTCCATTATAGTCCTGTTCATGCATTCAGCCACTCCATTTTCCTGTGGATTCCTTGGAACAGTTCTCTGTCTACAAATACCATTAATGGAGCAATAATCTTCAAATTCATGACTGCAATACTCACCACCATTATCAGATCTGAGACATTTTAATTTCTTACCAGTCTCATTTTCAACCAAGCATTTCCATTTCTTAAAAGTTTGAAATACATCAGATTTCTGTCTAAGGAAATAAACCCATACTTTTCTAGTTGCATCATCAATAAATGTAACATAATAATGAGAGCCACCAAGGGAAGATACCTGAGCCAGTCCCCATACATTTGTATGCACAAGCTCTAATTTCTCCTTTTTGTTTTCCTTCCCTGTCTTTACAAAACTCACTCTCTTTTGTTTTCCATACACACAACTTTCATAGAAATCCATATTCACACATTTTAGACCTGGTAAAACTTTCTTTGAATGAAGTAATTTCATACCTTTCTCACTCATGTGCCCAAGTCTATTGTGCCACAGCGCTGTATCAGAATCTACAGCAACTATTTGTTCTCCTTGCTCAACTGTAGTAATTGTTCCTGAATATTCATTTTTCTCTAAAACAATCAAAGTAGAAAGAACAATATGACCTGTACAAAGATATAAGGTGCCTACTTTCACACCTTTTGCTACTACAAGGGAACCTTTTGAAACCTTCCAATTTTTATCATTAAAAGTAACTACACAACCCTCATCACCGAGTTGCCCTACTGAAATTAAATTCCTACTTAGTTGTGGAACATGTCTTACCTCATGTAGTAGCCAATGATTCCCATTCTGCAACTTAATCTTAATTTTTTCCTTTCCAACAATCTGACAGGGTTCATTATCCCCCAAATAAACAAGCCCAAAATCCCCTTGGACATAATCAATGAAATAACCTCTATGAGGTGTAGCATGAAATGAAGCGCCAGAATCTAAAACCCATGAATCATCAACACTCTCTAAAGACAGAAGCAAAGCATCCTCTTCGGATTTGTTACTTACCACATTTGCCTCCTTGTCTCCATCTGATTTATCTCCTTCATTTTTCTTTCGATTCCAGCAATCTTTCTTTTTGTGCCCTAGTTTCCCACAGTACCAGCAATCATTTGGTCCTCTCGATTGAGACCTCCTCCCCTTTTACTTTCCTCTTGATTTCCCACGATTTCCAGAGTTACTTCCTCTTTCAGTCGTTCTGCCCCTGCTTTGTGCATTCAAAGAACTTCCTGATGTAGATCCACCTAAGGATTTCCTATGAATTTTCTCACTCAAAACAACACCGATCACATCATCATATTTTAGGGTACTAGATCCAGGACCAGAATTACTCACCACCATTACCAAGCCATTCCAGCTTTCAGGCTAAGAACACAAAATTAAGAGAGCCCTAATTTCTTCATCAAAATTGATACCCACAGAAGATAATTGACTAGTAATAGTATTAAACTCATTTAAATGATCTGCAACAGATCCACCTTCTGCCATTTTCATATTAAATAAATGCTTCATGAGAAATACCTTATTTGAAGCGAAGGGCTTTTCATACAGTGTCGCTATGGTTTTCATCAAATCTTCTGTTGTCTTTTCTTTTGTAATATTAAATGCCACCGATGGTGCCAAGCATAACCGAATGCTTCCAAGTGCTTTTCTATCCAAGAGATCCCATTCAAACTTTGACATAGTTCCCTGATTCTTGGATTTTCCTTCTAACAGCTTCCATAAATCCTTCTAAAATAAATAGTCTTCCATTTGCATCTTCCATAACTAGAAGTTCTGCCCATTAAACCTGTCAACCCTCAGCTTACCCTCATCTACCATCGCTTCCACTCAACTGTGAGACTCCCACTTAACCGTGAGACTTTCCTGCAGAGGATAACTAAAAGACAACCTTGCTCTGATACCACTTGTTAGGATAAACCACAGACAGAAAGAAAAACTACATGCAAATATAACCAATAACAGAAAATAATAGAACACACAGAAATGAACACAAGGCACCAAGATTTAACATGGTTCACCCAATCCCTGGGCTACGTCCACCAAATAGCAAGTTTGATCTTATTACAATCTAGTGATTACAATCTAATTACAATTCGTAATCCCTTACAGCTCAATACCACCGCAAGAACCAATTTCGCATCACAACATTATGAAAAAATACCCAACCCTAAGCCCCTTTATACAAGTATTAAACCACTTTAGGGTTATAACATGTCGGCCATATGTCAGCCATAATATGTTAGCTACCATGTCGGCCACTACCCAAATTTTTTTCCCCACTATTTATGAAGTATGTACAGTACTTTCCTGATCAGTCACCACAATCTAACACAAAGGTCAAAGCATACTAGTGAATGAGTAGACTTGGGTGAACTTCTTCATAGCAGGGTATAAGGAAATATTATTGTGTGATACTTTTCCCATGGATGGTTACCATCTACTATTAGGTAGACCATAGTAGTATGACAGAGCGGTAGTTTATGATGGCAAGAAAAAATCAACATCCTTCAAGAAAGGAGGCAAAACACTTAAAATCCAATCCCTATTGGAGGGAGAATAGCCATAGTCTAATGTTCCTAGTGTATTGTTATGCAGTGGGAAGGAGTTTCTTAAGGATCTTAAAGATGAAGAGAGTCAAGACTATGCAGTGGTGCTGAAGTCTAAGGGAGAAGACAAGACTATCAAAGATCCTTTACCTAAAGAGGTTTATGCATTGCTTGAGAAATACAAATACATTGTGAGTGATGGCTCTCCTTCTACCCTACCTCCTAGAAGAGTCATAATCCATCAAATAGACTCTTTTCCTAGTGCATCCCTACCAAACAAAGAAGCATACAAGCTTACTCTAGACCAAAATCTAGAAATGACAAGACAGTTGCAAGAGTTGACGGACCAAAGTCTAATCAAGAAGAGAATAAGCCCATGTGCAGTCCCTATTGTACTAGCATCCAAGAAGGGAGGAAAATGGAGACTATTTATAGACTCAAGGGCCATAAATAGGATCACAATCAAGTATAGGTTTCCCATACCTAGGATTGATGATCTCATGGATTGTCTTGGAGGAGCTATGTACTTCACCAAAATGGATTTGAAGAGTGGATACCACCAAATTAGGATTAAGGAGAGAAATGAGTGGAAAAAAAAATTCAAGACAATAGATGGGCTATATGAATGGCTAGTGATGCCATTTGGTCTCTTTAATGCTCCTAGCACATTCATGAGGCTCATGAATGAAGTGTTGAAGGACTTCACTAGAAGGTTTGTGGTGGTGTATCTAGATGATATACTCATCTTCAACAAGACCAAGGAGGGACACATCAAGCATGTGGAAGCAGTGTTGCAAAGACTTCATGAGGAGAAGCTTGCTATAAACCTTGAGAAGTGTGACTTATTCAAGCAAGAACTAGTGTACTTGGATTTTGTGGTGTCTAAGGGATCTTTGAAGATGGATCAAGAGAAGGTTGCTACTATCCTCAACTGGCCACCACCTACCACATCTACTAAGGTAAGAAGCTTCCATGGTCTAGCTCAGGTCTATAGGAAATTCATTAGGAATTTTAGTGGTATATGTGCACCTTTGCTAGATATCATAAAGGGTGGGGTAAAGTCTAAGTTCAAATTTAGAAGCAAAGAAATCCTTTGAAATGTTAAAGAAGCAAGTAGCTACACAACCTATTTTGTAACTACCTAGTTTTGAGAAACTTTTCACCATAGAGTGTGATGCAAGTGGCTTAGCAGTAGGTGGAGTGTTGAGTCAAGAAGGTAGTCCAATAGCCTTCTTTAGTGAAAAGCTAAATGAAGCCAAAAGGGAGTATTCATCCTATGACCTAGAACTCTATGCTCTCATTTAGTCTCTTAGGAAGTGGAGATGCTATCTATTACCCAAGGAATTTGTTGTTTTATAGATAATCAAGCTCTCAACTAAATTAACACCCAAGAGAAGTTGAGTAATAGGCATTTAAAGTGGATGGAGTACTTGCAAGCTTTCACCTTCACAATCAAGCATAAGAAAGGGTAAATGAATAAAGTGGTAGATGCATTAAGAAAAAGGTTATTGATAGTTCAAGAGGTACAGTTGCATAGAATTGGGATAAAGAGCTTCAAAAGTCTCTATAAGGAGGATGAAGACTTTGTAGCGGCATACAAGGTATGTTCTAACTTTGAGAATTACTTTCATAGCAAGTTCTCTTAATTTACATTGCAGAATGGATTGTTATTCAAGGGTAATCAATTGTGTGTACCAAGGGGATCAATATGGGAGAACCTCATATGAGGAAAACACAATGAAAGCCTAAGTGGAAACTTTAGTGTGAGCAAGACCTTGGAATTAGTCCAAAGGTTCTATTATTGGCCAAAACTAGTTAGGGATATGAGTAAGTCTGTGAAGCAATGTATAGTGTGTATGAAAGCTAAGAGTGAAATGAGTAATACAAGTCTCTATCAACCCATGCTAATTCCAAATAGACTATGGGACTATGTGAGCATGGAATTCATAGTAGGTTTGTCTAAAACAAAATAGGGGTATGACAATATCTATGTAGTTTTTGACAGGTTCAACAAGATGGGGCACTTCATTCCATGTAGGACTACTAATGATGTAAGCTACATTGCACATTTGTTCTTCAAAGAGGTTATGAGGATTCATGGACTTTCATTGAGCATGGTGTCAGATAGGGATGTAAAATTCATGAGTCACTTTTGGAAGACCTTATGGAGCAGACTTGGTATAAACTTGTCATTTGGTTCAACATCTTATTATTAACCTTAGATAGAAAATAATAGATCACACATTGGAGAACACAACACTAAGATTTAACATGGTTCACCCAATCCCTGGGCTACATCCACCAACAACAAGTCCAATATTATTATTATCTAGTGATTACAACCCAATTACAATTCATAATCCCTTAAAGCTCAATATTGCCGTAAGAACCAATTTTCACATCACCTATTATAAAAATCCCTAACCCTAAGCCTTTTTATACAATATTTTTGCCACTTACAAAATTAGGGCTAGAATAATAGAAAATAGTAGCCGACATCTTTTACAATATAAGGTCATTTTTGGCTTTGAAAGTGTTGCCCCCAAAAACCCTCGCGAAAATAATCTAGAGGGAAAACATACCAAATAAACCTCTGAGTCTAATTAGGACCTACATCACAATAATCTCCCACTTGGAGACTAATCAGGCTCCACAACAATAACCTCCAATTTGAAGATTGATCATAGCACTACTAAACCTATAGCTCCCACTAGAATATCAAACCACCCCGGACTCTATTGTTATTTTATTCTATTCAGTCTAGAATGCCAACCAAAGTTGAAGAGGAATTCAAATTCTCCCTTGTCACTACCTTTGTAAACATATCTACTAGATTGTCATTTGTATGTATGTTGTCCAGCTTTAACTATCCATCATCCAAAATTGACCAAATGAAATGGTACCACAACTATATGTGCTTAATCTTTGAATGTAGAGCTAAATTCTTTGCAAGATGAAAGATATTATGACTATTTGTAAACAAATAATTATCCTTTTGAGGGTGTCCCAATTCTTCTAGGAAGAACTAAAGCCATATCATCTCCTTGGTTGCCTCTATAGTGGATAAAGCATTAACCTTCTACAACCTAGAAACCCAACTCACTACTGCTCTACCAATAATAAATACATAACCTATAATACTCTGCTTGGTATCAATATCCATTGCCAAATTTGAGTCAAAATATCCTTGTAAATTAGTAGTAGAGCCACCAAAAATATAGACACTTACATGATATTCCTCTCAAATATCTGAGAATCTATTTAACTGCATTCCAATGCTCAAGCCCTGGATGACTAATATACCCGCTAACGACTCTCATTACATGTGAAATATCTGGCCTTGTACATACCATAACATACATCAAACTTCTTATAGCTGAAGCATAAGGTACCTTGGACATCTTATCCTCCTCTTCTTCTGTCTTGGGACACATCTCCTTAGTCAACTTCAAATGACTAGGTAAAGGTGTACTGACAACTTTAGCATTCTCCATTGAGAAATGTTGTAACACCTTCGCAATATAATCAGCCCGAGACAATGTTAATTTCCCGTTCTTCCTATCTCTACAAATCATCATACCAAGGATTTATTTTACTACCACCAAATCCTTCATAGAAAATGAATGTGCTAACTATTCTTTTAACCCCTTAATGTGATCCATGTTAGACATACCAAGGATTTTATTTACTGCCACCAAATCCTTCATAGAAAATGAATGTGCTAACTATTCCTTTAACCCCTTAATGTGATCCATTTTAGACCCAGCTACAAGCATATAATCAACATATAAACATAAAATAATGTAGTTTCTGTCATCTAACCTCTTAAAGTAAACATAATGATCTAAATGAAAGCTACTATATCCATGCTCATGCATGAAATTGTCAAATTTTAGATACCATTGCCGAGGTGTTTGCTTCAAGCCATATAAACTTTTCTTCAATCTGCACACTAAGTTCTCCTTACCTTTGACCTCAAATCCCTGTGGCTGTGCCATATATATCTCTTCATCTAAATCACCATGAAGGAAGACTATTTTAACATCAAGATGCTCCAAATGCAAATCTTCAGTAGCCACAATATTTAAAACAATGCAAATATAAGTCATTTTAACAACATGAGAGAATATCTCATCAAAATCAATGCCCTTTTTCTATGCAAATCCTTTTACAACTAATCTAGCTTTGAATCATTTTTTACCTCCATCCTCTTCTTTTAACCTGTAAACCTATTTATTCTATAAAGCCTTTTTATCTGCAGGCAACTTGCATAAATCCCATGTCTTATTTTTCAACAAAGAGTCCATTTCTTCTTTCATTGTAGACTCCCACTAAATATTAGTACCCACCTACACAACTTCATCATAAAATTCAGATTCACTAGCATCATTAAGGAAAATAGAATAGAAGGAAGGAGAAAATATTTTTGGAGGTCTACTTAGCCTTGTTGACTGTCCAACATTCACTGGGGTGTGTGGTATTTGTTGTTGCAGATCATGAGGAATTGCTGGAACATCAATTCTTGGAGTATCATCCAACACTACATAATCTCTTCTTTCTTCTCATGTTGCTGCAATAGATCTTTGTACAATGGTTTCTCATTAAATATGACATCCTTGCTTCTTACAATTTTATGATTTTCAAAATCCCAAACTCTATAACCAAATTCATTAATTCCATATCCAACAAATACACATTTCTTTTACTTAGATTCCAACTTGGTTCTATTTTCAGAATCTATATGAACAAATGCTTCACAACCAAAGGTTTTGAGAAAAGAATAACTCACGTTCTTACCAGTCCATGTTTTCTCTAGAATACCACAACCCAAAGGAGTAGAGGGACCTCTATCAATCAAATATAAAATAGTTAGCCTCTACCCACATGTTTAAGGGCAACCCTGCATGCAACCTCATGCTTCTTGCACACTCCATTATTGTCTCGTTCATGTGTTCAGCCACTCCATTTTCCTATGGAGTCCTTCGAATTTTTTTTGGTCTATGAATACCATTAGCAGAGCAATAATCTTCAAATTCATGACTACAATACTCACCACTATTATCAGATTTGAAAATTTTTAATTTCTTACCAATCTCATTTTCAACCAAGCATTTCCATTTCTTAAAAGTTTGAAATACATTAGATTTATATCTTAGGAATTAAACCCATACTTTTCTAGTTGCATCATCAATAAATGTAACATAATAATGAGAGCCACCAAGGGAAGATACCTAAGCTGGTCCCCATACATCTATATGCACAAGATCTAATCTCTCACTTTTCTTTTCCTTCTTAGTCTTCACAAAAATCACTCTCTTTTATTTTCTATACACACAACTTTCATAGAAATCATTGACACATTTTAGACTTGGTAAAAATTTATTTGAATGAAGTACTTTCATACCTTTCTCACTCATGTGCCCAAGTTTTTTGTGCCACAACACTATATTAGAATCTACAACAACTATTTGTTCTCCCTGCTTAACTGCATCAACTATTCTTGAACATTCATTTTTCTCTGAAACAATCAAAGTAGAAGGAACAATATGACCTGTACAAAGATATAAGGTTCCTAATTTCACACCTTTTGCTACTACAAGGGAATCTTTTGAAACCTTCCAATTTTCATCATTAAAAGTAACTACACAACTCTCATCACCGAGTTGTCCTGCTGAAATTAAATTCCTACTTAGCCTCGAAACATGTCTTACCTCATGTAGAAGCCAATGATTCCCATTTTGCAACTTAATCTTAACTTTTTCCTTTCCAAAAATTTTATTGGGTTCATTATCCCCCAAATAAACAAGCCCAAAATCCCCTTGGACATAATCAATAAAATAACTTCTATAAGGTGAAGCATGAAATGAAGCACCAGAATCTAAAGCCCATGAATCATCAACACTTTCTAAAGATAGAAGCCAAACATCCTCTTCGAATTTGTTACTTACCACATTTGCCTCCTTGTTCCCTTCTATTTTATCTCCTTCATTGTTCTTTTGAGTCCAATAATCTTTCTTCTTATGCCCTATTTTACCACAGTACCGAAAATCTCTCGATCCTCTAGATTGGGACCTCTTCCCCTTTGACTTTCCTCTTGATTTCCCACAATTTGTAGAATTATTTCCTCTCTCAATCATTTTGCCTCTACTTTGTGCATTCAAAGCACTTCCTAATGTATATCCACTTGAGGATTTCCTACGAGTTTCCTCACTCAAAATAACACCAATCACATCATCATATTTTAAGGTATTAGATCCAGAAATAGAATTACTCATAGCCATTACTAAGCCATTCCAACTTTAAGGCAGAGAACACAAAATCAAGAGAGCCCTAATTTCTTCATCAAAATTAATATCCATAGAAGATAACTAGCTAGTAACTGCATTAAACTCATTTAAATGATTTGCAACAGATCCACCTTCTGCCATCTTCATATCAAATAAATGCTTAATGAGAAATACCCTATTCGAAGCGAAGGGCTTTTTATACAATTTCACTAGGGTTTCCATCAACTTTTCTATCATCTTCACTTTTGTAATGTTAAATTTCACTAATGGTGCCAAGCATAACCAAATGCTTCCAAATGCCTTTCTGTCTAAAATCTCCCATTCCTCATTTGTCATAGTTCCTTGATTTTTAGTTTTTTCTTCGAAAGGCTTCCATAAATCCTTCTGATAAAGATAGTCCTCCATTTGCATCTTCCATTAATTGAAATTTCTACCCATTAAACTTGTCAAACCTCAGCTTACCCTCATTTGCCATCACTCCCACTCAACCATGAGATCTTCCTATAGTGGATTGCTAAAAAAAGAAGAAAAAAATGATGATGGTTCGGCTAAAAAAAAAAGACCAACTAGGCTCCAATACCACTTGTTAGGATTAACGTCAGACAAAAATAATAGTTACATGCAAATATAACCAATATTAGAAAATAATAGATTGCACATAAGAGAACACAAGACACCGAGATTCAACATGGTTCACCCAATCCTTGGGCTACATCCACCAACAACAAGTCCAATATCATTATTATCTAGTGATGACAACTTGATTACAATCCATAATCCCTTAAAGCTCAATACTGTCACAAGAACCAATTTTTGCATCACACATTATGAAAACCCTTAACCCTAAGCCTTTATACAAGATTTTTGCCACTTACAAAATTAGGGCTAGAATAATAGACAAATATTAGTCGACACCTTTTACAATGTAAGGTCATTTTTGGCTTCAGGGGCACTACCTTAAAAAATCCCACGAAAATAATCTAGAGGGAAACCATGCCAAATAAGCCTTTGAGTCTAACTAGGCTCCACATAACAACACACCATACCTTCCTTAAACCGATGGTGATATTGAGTTGGTCAACAGGATGCTAGGTAATCTCTTGAGGTGCCTACCTAAGGAGTATGGGAAAAATTGGGATATCATCATTCCCCAAGTAGAGTATGCCTACAATGATAGTAGGAAAAAGTTTCTTTGAGATTGTCTATGTAATGCATCCTAGGGGTGTGTGTGAGTTGAAGGATCTTGGAGGGATGGAACATAGAGGTGGAAATATCAAGGATTTTTCCCAAACCATGAAAGAAATCCAAGAACAAGCCAAGAAGACTATTCAAGACAATACACAAAAATTAAAAGCCAAGGTGGATGAAAGAAGGAAGGACAATCAGTTTGTTCTTGATGACTATTAATTCATGGTACATCTAAAAAAATCTAGATTAAAAAAGTTATGCCAACCAAGCTACAAATGAAAAGAGTGGAACCTTGCAAAATCATAGCCAAATGTGGAGCAAATGCCTACAAAATTGATTTTCCATCAAATTTGGGCATCTCTCCTATTTTCAATGTGCAAGATTTGGTTGATTTAAAGGGTACACTACCTTAGAGTAGTCAAGGAATTGCTACTAGTCTGGAACCAAAAGTAGCACCTTCATTAAGCAAGTTGGAAGTTGAACAAGTGTTGGATTCTAGAGTAACAAAAGCCACTAGACACCAGGTGTACATGGAGAACCTCATCAAGTGGAAGGGAAAACCTAATTCAAAGGAAACTTGGGTTGTTGAGGTGAATTTCAATAAGGTAGGAATTCCCCAAGACCTATTATCCATAGGAGTGACATAGTTTTCTTTTGTGGGGGAATATGGTGCAGGAGCACCTAGGTAGGCTTGTGAAAGACCTAGGGCTCCTAGGATATTTTGGATTGTAGTGGTGCTAGCCACACCACTAGGTGAATAATAGGGCTAGCCTAGTCCTAAGGTGAAGTTGTTCAGAGTTAGTTGCTCATAGTTGCTCAATAAGGTCAAATTGAGCATCTTTTTGGTTGCTAGGGTAGAGTGGTCACATGAGTGTTTTTAAGACCTTCTTACACATTTATCATCCATTGGATTCTCTTGGAAAGGTTGGAAACACTTTGAGTAAGTTTGATGGTCAAACACTAAAAAATGCTAAAAAATTGTTAATGTTGTCAATGACAACATTGACAACTTTTTGTTGCAATCAAGTAACTTTTTAGTTGGAGCTTGGTAAATGTTTGAAGTATTTTGGATCAGTGTGGGGATGTGTTTATAAGGCCATCCTCAACCTTGTGCTAGGGTTGGAAGTTTGTGAAGATTCTATGTGTACGGACTGAACAACAAGTTTATTAATAAAGTTTTATGCTTTTTGAGATTTTGGCATTTTAATGCATTAGTTTGAGAATTTTTGTTGATTGAAGTGTCAGAGTAGATTGATTTTGGATTTTATATAGTTTTAGTTTGTGATTTTATAAGGTTTTAGGTGCTTGAATAAATTATTTTGTTTCTTCATTGTTTGTTGTCCTGAAGCAAGTGCCTGAGCAAAAATGGAGTCATAACTCCCTTTCCCACTTAGGACATGTATGACCTCTTGGGATTTGGGAGATGACTCCTTGTACACAATGTATAGAAAATGAGGTCCATTGGAAAGAAAAGAAACCAATTTTGTGGTGATGCCCTAGGTGGGTTAGAGATGCACGGCTAGGGATCATAGTCAAGTGCAAAGGTGTTTGGAGTGGATGAATGTTGGTGATACTTCAACTAGAGCTTGGAATGTGTTGGAGGATGTTGTGGTAAAGTCCCAACTTTAGTGGTATGCATTGAGGGAAGTCTTATGGAAGGAAAAACCATCTTTTCATCAAATAGCATTCTAGGCCCTTAAAACCCTTGTTTTAAGACTAAATTTGTGCCTGTACTGTACATATAGGTTGAGAATGCTAGACTAACAAATACTTAAGGTCTTTGAAGAGGGTATCTAGATCAGTGGTTTATTTGAACCCTTGTTAAGGAATTTTTCAAGATATGTATAATTTTATTCATTAGGAGGGCTAATTTCTTGTAGCTCTGTTTCAAGCAATTTTGTGAAATCTTGCATGATTTTTGGAACTTAGTTAGGGTTTCAATTTTTCTTGTAGTTGTGAACCTTAAGGGGAATCCAAATTCCTTCTTAGGTGAGCATTCATCCATTTGGGATGTCATGTGAGTATTTGGGGTTGGTTGTAATGTGGAGAGTTATAGTTCTTACATTGGTGTGCACTAGTTTAAAAGCCTAAGACCTCTTTGTTAGTATCCTAAGGGGGAATAAGATAACTAGTAACCCTATTAGGTCAAGAGAAAGACCTAAGGTATCCCTAAGAGTAGCTAGGGTGGGAGAAAAACTAGTTGTCACACCAAATCATTGTGGAAAGGTAGGACGTACATCAAAAAAATGTTAGAGCAATGGAAAGTCAAAATTTAATAGAAAATGTTATAGTTTTAACAAACTTGGACATAGAGAAAGTGAATGCACAAAGAAAACCAAGTTTGAAGGAAAATTTTTTACATGCAAAAAATGAGGTCATAAATCTTCAGAGTGCAAAACCAAGAATTGGAATCCTACTACACAACTTGCTAAATACATCTTTGGTTGGGACTCCAACACTTGGTGCAAGTGTTATCTATGTGGAGAATTTGGATACATTGGAGCTAATTGCATGAAAATTCACTTCATAAAGAGGAATCCTACCAAAAGATGCTATGTATGCAAAGAACTACATAACTAGAGGTAATGCTGAAGATGAAAAGAAATCAAAGGCTGACAAGATCAAGACTCAAATGAAGTAGTAATGGGTGAGGAAATCTCTAGAGAACTCAAGTGAAAATAGTGAGGCTATTGACACCCAAGATAATGGATTGGGTAATTCAATTATCTTTGCTTGAATAGGCAAGGAGACCACTAGAGCTATGATCAAACTCATATTCCACATCAATTTTAGTCATCCAAGCATGAAAGTTTAGATCAACATATCAGATGCACTTAAACATAAGAAATTCATAAACATGACCAAATTGTTAATTCTAACTATGTCACTCCTTAGGCCTAACCAAGTTTTTAAACCTAACCAAGTTACCTCTTTCAATCTTGTTGAGCTTCAACGCACCCAGTTGAGCAAGAACATGGAGAGTATTTGAGCTTCCAAGAATAATTCATGTAAGTTTGATTCACTCTTAGTCTAGTAATTTTTTTATGTACAAAAATTATTTCCTTCAAAAGGAAATGTTGTTTAGAGGAATGACACCCCAATATTGTATCAGATTAATGAATTCATAAATGAGATGGGAGAGAACTTTGAAAGCATCATGGATGCATACTTTGATAACTTCAAGGAAAGGATGTAGAGTAGGCTTAGGATCCCTAAGTAGTTGGTAGATGATTATGAGTAGGATATATGCTTCTTGGTTGACTATGACAAAGTTCATATATAAGTAGTTAGACCTAGGATTGCATGGGTAAAACCTCAGGCATTTGAGGTAAATATTAATGATATAAGAGACATTTTTGAAGCTCTCATCAATGAGCTTATGGACCCCAAGGATACATATTTTGAACATATGAGGAAGCCAAGACAATAATCTCACTTGAGATTTAAATCCCTTAAATTCTGAAGAGAGGAAAGAAGAGGTAGGAAAATATAGGAAAGAAACTTGCCAGATTAGATTCACCTCTCGAACTCACTGAAGGAAAGGGTGATGATATAAAAGAGGAAGATGAAGAAGAAGATCAAAATGAAGGTAAACTAGAAGAAGGGGCAGAAGAACCTCCTAAGAAGAAGGTGAAGATCCCATCAAATCCTCTACCAAAGAGAACAATAAGGTCTACTCCTATGTTTACTGTCACCAAGCCAAGGAGGCAAAGAAAGAAATTGAAGCTTGATGATGAAGATGATGATAATGATGAAGAAAATATTCATATCATCTCAATCAAAAGGCCACCACCTACCTTTGAATAAAGACTAAAGACATAAAAGAAGGCATATTTTAGATATTTGAAATATGAAACAAGAAATGAGGATGAATAGAAGAAAATTGAAGATGCAATGGTCGAGAAGATGACAAAGTGGAAATATGCACCTTCTAAACTTAAAGGGAAAGCTCTTGAAGCCCTACTGAAGGTTGTCTCTCACCATTGGATCAATGCAATAAAAATAGAAAAAGATATCAGAGAGTAGACCTTAAGAAAATTGATGCCAAATCTCTCTTACAAATAAATCAAGGAGGCAATATCTAATCATGAAAGTAGACATACTCCTAGATTTAAAGATTTCCAAATCTTGTCCAATAAGATAGAAGATGTTGTGTAGTCAACAAAAAATATGTGGAAAATAATTCTTGATATCTAGGAAGAAGGAGATCTTCCAGAGATTCAAACAATTAAGGATTCTGATGCTCAAAATTTTTTTGTAGAGGTCATGATACCACTTCCTACCACTCCACCCAAGGTAAAACCTAAGCAATAATTCATTGAGTTTGAAGTGAAGATTGTCACACCTTCATAGACCTCTCTCCCAAAGGTAACCAAGCAATCGGCTCCCACAATCTCAACTAAGCCACAACAATAGAAGGAGTCAATTGATAAAGGTAAATAAAATATTCCTTCTTTAACAATCAAGAGCAAAGGTGAAGAGAAGACTATTGATGACATAGATCTAGATGAGGAGATCGTGATCCCAAACTGGGACCAATGCAATCTATCTACTCAACAAATGGATATTTTGAGAGAATTGTGGAAGAAAAGAGCCAAGCAACAGATGCTAAGGGCTAAAAGAGATATAAGAAAAGTTTTGGAATATGTGTGGATGCTCTATTTATAGAGGATAAACTTCTTATGAAAATTGAAAAGAAGTTTGAGAATAAATTGTTAGAAAATGTACCATAGAAGATAACAATTGATCAAGTAGAACTATTTGCTTTAATTTCTACATTAGAAATTGTTGTAAACAATTTTGTATCTTGATTTGTAAAGTTAAGTGATTCCACAAACTTTACCAAGGAAATAAAAGAGAAACTAGCCAAGATTGACATGGACTTGAAGGATAGTGCAAATCAATTGGCACTTGATCCAAGCTCTAGTTCCATTCATTTTGCAAAAACTAGATTTTTGATAGATATTTTGGTAGAAATCTTAAGGGAAAAGGCCAGAATAAGAGAAAAATTGACTAATATACAAAGTATGATACTTCCCCACATGGACACCATGCAGAAGAGAATGGATCATGCAAGTACATTGGTCAAAGACACAAATTTTTCAGTTGCAGATGACATGCTTGAGTTATTAGTAGAGCTTTAGATTGATCTACACATCTTGAAGGTGCTACAAGATAATTGGGATGAGAATTTTTCTATAATTTTGAAGGTACACCATGATTTGCTTTCTCATTTTTCTATAACTTTGTAAATTTTTGGCATTTGTAACAAAAACAAGGGGGAAAGAAAATGTACAAAGGGGAAAGTATATATAGGGAAAGTATACATGGGGAAAAGTACAATATACAAAGGGGGATAGTATATAAAGGAAGTATATGTACATACTTATACATATGAAGGAGACATTATGTACAATATGAAATACATGTAAAAAGAAAAAAATAAAAACAATTTTGAAAAATCAAAACAAAGTTTTCAATTCAAATCGAGTTGCAGAGTCATCAATGCAAACCAAGCTATAGAATAGAGCATACTCAAAGGGGGAGTTTGATTGAATAGATTTTGATTTTAGATCTTATGCATGATAAGTGTTTTTGTCACTAATGCCAAAGGGGGAGATTGTTAATCTCATGTTAATATATATTGTCAATTAGTGTCAAAACACTTAGTCTAATGAAAGAGTAGTAACCGAGTTACCAGTCTTTAGTGTTAACCAATCTATCAATGTTAACCTTGTAGAAAATAAATCGAGTTGACAGTTCCCACCGAGTTGTAGAGTCAAACAAGTTGACAGTATCCATCGAGCTCTAGTGAGAACCGAGTTGAGCATAGTATTCTTGTTCTAATATAATGATCAAGCTGCTAGAGTAGTGTGAACTAAGTCAACAGTGTCTATTGAGTGATCAATATGAACCGAGCATCCAGTAGCAGGAAAATGCTAGAGTTAGCCAAGGTGACAATGTTTCCCGAGTATCTTCAACATTGCCTAAGTAAGCCATTGGACTTGAGTTACAACACTAAGCTGACTTGGTAATTGTTTTTGGAATTATTTATGTTGTAGCCAACCTATGACGGAATTATTTGGATGGATATAAGTATGAAGTATTTTGTTTGTCCAAAAATGATATGTAAGAATTTTAATTGAAGAACATTAGTGAATATGGAAGAGAAAATTGTTTAAAGGCTACAGGCATTCCAAGGGAAGGAAAAGACTCATCTATCATAGTCAGGTGATCAGTTTACTTCAAAGGATCTTCATTAGCAATTAGAGTTCCAAATTAGAGATCAATCCACTAATTCTTCCTAATAGGTACATTAGTCCCAAATCCTTTAACCGAGTGGACCTAATAGTCCCTTGTAGAAACTCTTAATAGAGTACATACTTAATTTTCTTGTATAAATTCTTTCACAAGGAAAACCTAGCAGTCCTTGTTGCTCTTAACCATGTATGATCATTAGAAGTGGTCATTTGTAAGCCTTAACATACCAACTTCATTATTGCAATAGTGAAGCATTGTGGGTGTCATTCCCACCCTAGCTTTACCTTGTACTTGGAGGGTTTCTGGGTTACCAAATATTGTGTTATGGTGGTATTTATTTAATACTTTTATGTTTCTTGCATGCAAGTAGATTAGACAACTTAACAAAGTGGATTAAGTGATTGAAGTTTAAGTGGTTCCTAATTCACAACCCCCCCCCCCCCTCTCTCAACCACCTAGCTTGCATTACATTTGCAAAATAAACATCCAAGATCTTCATCTACTCATGTTAACAGTACAAAACTAATCAAACTTATTTTGTGTTCATGAAATGCAATAAGTGTAAAATTATATCACCACTTGGCCAATAGTTTCCAAAGGAAGTTGGGAAACTTTATATAAGATAGAAGCTAGATATAAATAACCAACTCAACCCCTCAACCCCTTATATATAAGTGTTGAAATATCTTATTGGAAAGAATGCTTTTGAGAGCCGGGGGGGGGGGGGGTGTGAATCAGAAGTACTAGCTTCCTAATAGTTTCAAATCCTTAATAACATATCTTTGAAATGAACATGCATGCATATAAACATTAAGCAATCATGAGAAACAAATATGCATCACCACATAACACTTGAGATTTTGGTAACCAAGAAACCCTCCAAAAATAAGAAGGTAAAACTAGGGTGGGGATGATACCCACAAAATCACTATAGTAATAATGTTTGACCACTTCTGATGGTCTTCCTTATTAAAGGCTTGCCCTATCAAAGGCTTTACACTGTATCAATAGTGACTTGGTTAAATGATTTACAAACACTTTACATGAAGTGTTACCCTGTCAAAGGATTTAGTCACCTAGTTAAAGGATCTACAAAATAGAGGCTAAGCTAACCTATCACCATAGGGTTTTATTTCTAATACAATTGCTGGAGAGTATTAGGTATAATAAACCTGATAGCTTACAATCCTTCGATTGCTGAATACAGGCACTTGATCTGCTTTCTCTGATCTTGATCCTTTATGATTTGATACTCTTTTCTCTAAAAATTAGTTTTCCTCACACACACTTGTCCATCCACTTCCATGCAATGAGATTTTGTCTTCCTTATAAAGACACTCGAAGACTTAGGGTTAGTTATGGATCTACGATCCATATTGAATCTTTGTTTCTCGCTTATTCCTTGCACTTTTATCATTGGTTGCATGCCTTCTCCATTTTTCTTATTGGCTGCATGAAGATTGCATAGGAAATATAAATGATTTGATCTTATCACTTAAATCCTCTGAGATTCATCATATGTCAGCTATGAAAACAATTTTCATCTGAGTTTGTGAAGTTTCAAACTCATATGCTAATTTTGAGTTACTTGGCACTTACTGCTTCCTGATGCTCGACACCTTCTGTAACTTGACTCTTGTATATGTTTGGCATCCTTGATGTAACTCAGCTCTTGTATATTGATCGGTACTTAGATCATGCTCGGTACCTGCATTCACTCAGCACTTGATCTTCACTCGACACCTGAAGACTGCTTAGAACCTAAAGATCACTCGACACCTGATGAATTTCCTGACTTCGACATACACAGTGTACTCAGCTTCAATGTAGAAAGTGGTTAAGTGTGTTGGCACTCAAGTGTCAAAACCATTTTTAGACTAACAATAAGGAGATGAGTTTTATTAAAATAATAGAACTAGGAATTAGAGAAGTGGAATAGGGTAGACTTTGTCCCATTCATAACTTCACATTATGTATTTACCTAAATTTTCTATGCTGTCAAAAATGATATTTAGTGAGGGAGATAAATGTCCATCCAACTAATTTAAGGGATATTTATGGATGGAACAAGTATGTTGTTTCTCATAACCATGTTGACTTATCCTTCCCTTGATGTCTCTTAACTTCTTTAAAATAGTTTCCATACCATCAACTAAGGCTTACTCAATTAGATACATCAATAAGGCTATTACCAACATATCACCCATGTAGATCCTTGAAAATTCATCAATATCTAAGATACAATACAATCTGCACTTATTCATGAAAATATATTTTTATTACATTCATCAGTTTTCATTTTTTTTGTTAAATTGGATAGTAGATAAGGTAAGATATTTTAACATCATGAGTTGGAAAAAATGTATTAAACCACTAAGTGTATAGACTTAGGAAATAAAATAGAGTCTTGATGCAATGCAAGGCAAGAGAATCCCTAAAGATGATGTCCTAGCCCCCAAAAAATAACCACACAATAAAAATACAAAAAAAGATAGAAGATCTAATACCAAAAAATTATTTATTCATAAAACAACTAATTAGCAATGTGCCAGGCTGTAAGGCCTTCCCAGTTACAACCAAATACAAAACAAGTAATAGTTCTGCAAGATCCCTCAATATCTAATCCAAATCCTAGCTAGTCCTGATATGTAACACAACAACACTCTGGAAGAAACCTCGCGTGAGATCTAAACTTGTGCTCACATGTCTAACAAAAAAATCCTCATTTCTTCATTCATAGCCATTGGCTCTACTCAAACTTCACTCAAGATCCTACTATAAATTGCCTCACATTCGACAATCTATCCACACACTTAGGAAATTTTTTCTCACACATCTACTCTATCTTCTCCATGCTAAATTTCACATTGAATAATGACTCAAGATACCCTCACCCACCCACCCAAAACCCCCTACTTATACCCAATTAAGCCACAAGTTAGCCTAGCAAAATACAAATTAAATAAACCCTTGCATTAAATGCATATTTAAGTCACAAGTCACCTCACAAAAAACATTACATATGAAATGTTAATCCTCGTGTTAACCCATGATAACCACACAAAAATACTTAGGACAAGCCCCCAAGTTTACAACATTGATTAAATGCACAACCAAGACCACACATAGGTCCTCACACCCCCCAGATCAATTCACATTACAATCACATGCTACATGGATTAAATGCACCAAGTTGACCAACCAAAACCTCAATAACTCCATTTGGTACCATCACCTTATTGAGTGTCAGAAAAATAACTGAGCATGCCTTTTGAGCTCCCATAAGCATCACTGAGCAAGCCAAGCATTGTCGAGAATAGGTTCTATCGTGCACTAGAAACTATGCCAAGTTCCTTTAGTGATTTAACTCCACCCTTCTTCTTTGATTAAGCACCAAACTTATCCACAAAGCCCATTTGGTCAAACCTCCAATTGAGAAATACCACAAAGATGGCTGAGCACCTCTAGTCTTCTACTAAAAATGTTAAAATCTTTAGGAACCTCAGATGCCCTCACATTAAACTCCTGAGGTACAAAGAAAGGTGTGTACCACACTTTCTTCCTTCATGAAAAGCAAACATCTATTTCATCTTCACCCAAGGCTTGCCAATCCATAAGGCAAAGAAAATGAACAAATCCATCAACCAAATCCTCCTTCACAAGTCTAAAAACAAGAAATCAACATATTCACTCACATGAATAAATTGAACAATAAAGTAACCCACAAATAAGGTCTAGAACTTATCACCATAATCCATGTCAATGACAAGAGCACCAAACTCCACATCCATAGTAATAATGGGTAGATCCAAAACTAAATCCACACCGGTAGTAATATGTAAGCCATCTTCAACACATGCCAAACTCCCAACACCAATAATCTCATTTCTCACAATAAGATGTTCTACAACATACAACTCATCACCAACAACAACTTGATTATCCACGACCAAGTGCTCTACAATTTCCATGCCAGACTCAACCATCTAATCATGAAAACCAATCTCCATCCCAACATCAACAAGATTAGGAACCTCTTTAGCAACAACCACAAGTTTCTCTATAGGTTTCACATGAGACTCATTAAAATAATCAACAAAACCAACCTCCACCTCAACCTTGCCATGCCCTCTTTGTTCATGAACAAGTCTTCTAACCAACCAAACAACTTGGTTCCAGATCAGTAGACTCCAACTCCATAAATCTCCATGGAACTCAACTATCCCTTCCTTAGCTCAATCAGACAAAGAAACATCCACCTAAAAAAATTCTCATCTCCACCACATTACAAAGATTTGAAATCATCCCAAGGTCCAATCTTCTTAGAAGAATATTCAAAGATCTTTTTAAACCCTCTACAAAAAATCCTACCCAAGCACCTTGTGAGAAACCTTAATTATTTACAAGTCAGATTGCAATCTGCCACCTTGCACAACAACCAAGAACAAATCACAAGTCTAGGAACAGAGATCTACAATAAAAATCACACAAAATCTCTACATTCATGCTCTAACAAGATCATCCTTCCATCTTCACAACCATCACTTCATGTCAAGATCCATTTGCAGAACCAGAATCAGTATGCAAAGAACATTAACAAATGAAGTAAACATTCACAAACCAAAAACTAAATTCACATATATGCTTAGACTAAGAAAGAAAATAAGAAGTGCAAACCTCACAAGAGAAAACACTCCATGCTTTCTTGATTCTGTAGATGTGTCCTTTTGCTGTGGATGTATGCTCAAGATGCTCAAAAGCTGCTTCAATGGAGATGGGTAATGGAAAATTGGTAGCTTTGTGAGCTCTCAATTTGGCATTATAAGGGTATGGTTGATGGCTTTGGTTCTCAAAATAGCATGGTAACTTTAGCTCAAAGATTGTTGATGAAATGGCTTGGGATGGGATTCAATTTATAGGCTAAGGGGTAGAGGGATGGAGGGCTTAGATGCAAGGATGGATGAAGGCTTAAGGAGGGCTAAGATGCACTCAAAGGGGAGCACATGGATTGTGCTTGTTTAGCACCAATGGGAAGGTGACACTTGTCACAAGGAGGATGAGTGTGAGAGGGTAGGGTTAAGGGTTGGTTAAAGTCATGATGAGTGGGGTTGAGTATGTAAGAGGGATGTAAGAGGAATGAGTGTGGAAGAGGGAAGAGTGTGGAAGATGGGTGTAAGAGTCATGAGTGGGCTTGTAAGAGTCTTTATGTTTTGTAAGAGCACTCATGACTTAGTGGTTGGGTTTTTTGAGGGAAGACTTTGGTTTGGTTTAGGAAAGTTTTAAACTTGTTTAAGGAATGTGACAACATTAGGGGGTGGATTAGGCTTGGGTTTAGGATTAGATTAGGGATGTTAGAGATGTGCAAGTGGATGGCATTAATGAGGGTGGGTGAGTTAGTGGCTAAGCTTGGTTAGCATGGGTGGATGGGGTGGATTAGGCTAAATGGAGGATTAGAGATAGGTTAGGGGTTTTTGAATTTGAGGATTTCATTTATCAAATAGATTTATTTGATAAATGGGGATTTTTGGAATTAGATAGAAGAATAGGATTTAATTGATAAATAATAGATTATTTGATTTATCAATTAGGACTATAGATGATTAATTAAATTAATCAACTAGGGGATGACAAAGGATTAATTAAATAGAAATTTAATTAATACTGCCTTTTTAGATAACTAAATAGGATTACTAAAATAGTGTAATCAAATTTAGGTGTCTACATTTTGCCCCTCTTTGACATAGTGTTGAGACAACACTATTTCAAAGAAGTCCGAATGAAGACGACACGAAGAAGATGTTTTAGCAACAAGGTTGCCCCAGTCTCGGATAAGAAGAGGAGAGACTAGACTTAGATGATGCCCCCTCAAGAAGGCGGCGGGGAGAGAAATGAGGCTCGATGACTTCTTGAAAAGTACAAGAAATTGAGACGAGCTGAGACGCAGGTTGGCGAAGAGAAGGGGCTAAATTAGCTCAAACTCTCATTACGGGAGAATGATAAAGGGAAATCAGAGGCACAATAGTAAAGCAAGCTTAAGACTTTCCAGGATTGGGGGGGGGAGATGGAGGAGCGGAGCGCTATAAAAGGAATCCATTGAAGCTTTTTGAGCGGGGGGATACTTCAAAGAGAAGTACCACCATGTAGTTGAGCACTAGATTTGCTATAGGACTGTTGGTTAATTGCCAAGGTTACCAAGAACATCAAGGCCTTTTCACCAACCGTCCAGAGGACTGACGAACTGACTCAAAACAAACACACAAGGATTGCCCCAGTATCACACATGAATCCTAGAGGAAGCAGTGTGGAAACGACACTAGGTAACCCACAAGTAGAAAAAGAAAACAAGCAAAAGACCTGATCAAGACCTTACGCTCTAATTGCCCCATTCGCAGCATACCATGATATGGAAGATCATGGCAACCTTGAGGAGGGAACAAGGAGATTGCTTGGAAAAGATATTTCAAGACCCAAAAGGGAAGATCCCAAATCAAAAGAAAGTGAAAATCCAAAAGAGAATTGTTTGCCAATGAGATGGGTAGGACGAGGTACTAATGGACCAAGATCAGACATGAGGAAAGCTATATCCTGCAAAAATCTATCAGAGAGCACCTAAGCTGATGGATCTAGATGAGTGATGCGTCTGGCAAGCTGAACTAAGAAGGATAACACTTTGGTGATAGGAGATCTAGCTAAAGGATGCATTGGAATATCTAACCAAGGTGTGCAATGTGTGCAAGATGTTGACCAAGGATGAACTAACATGAAAGACGGATAGATACAATGATACTAAGCCAAAGACGATGTATAAGCTGACAGACCAAGATATGTTACAAATGTACAAGTTTGTTCATGTTTTGGTTTTTTGTGAGATGGAAATTTTTGTGAAGGATGGGATGTCTATAATAGTTGATAGGTGGACAGGTAGATGGTTTGTGAAAAGCTTAAGGAAAATGGGATTCTATGTGTGCATGTGATAGGATACAAGCTAGGATACAAGATCATTTACAAGATGGAATATGGTACAAGCTTTGGACAAGATTTGGATATATACAAGGTATGGTACAAGATTTACAAGGTATAATACAAGCTTTGGTACAAGATTTACAAGCTGTACAGGAGGTATTGACAAGCTCCATCAGATTTTGGATATTTGATCGGAACACCAAGGGAACAAGTAGGTGTTTTATAGGATGGTGGGTGGATGGATGAGGGATAGGATAGTGATAGATAATGGATTAGTCTTTAGCACACAAGGCGCCTGAATTACCAGGTTTTCACCAAGGTACCTATCCAAGGCGCTTGAATTGCCAAGTTTTTACCATTGGACGCTTATTTCTCTTTACTATTTTTTTTTTTTTTTTTTTTTTTTGTATTTTTTCAAAAGCTGGGTATACCAAGGATCTTCAAGCATAGAACTTCTTGAGATGAATGATGTTAGTGGGATCATTCAAGAGTTCTCCTTCTGGTGTAGATAATTGATAGGCTCCGGAGCCAAAGGAGGCAGTAACCACATAGGGACCAAGCCATGTAGGTTCAAACTTGCCTTTCTTTTCTCGATCTGCTTGGACTTCCATATTTTCTTTGAGGACCATGCCACCTGGCTGAAAGTGTCGTGGGAGCACCTTCTTGTTGAAATTCCTTTTGAGACGAGTTTGATAGACTGTGAGATGGTCATAGGCTTGTTGTCTCTTCTCGTCTAAGAGATCTAGCTGGGTGAGTCGAGCTACTCTATATTCTTCATCTGAGATTTGACCTCGCAAAGATATGCGTAGTGAGGGAAGTTCAACTTCTATAGGTAATACCGCTTCGGCACCATAGACTAGGGAGTATGGAGTTGTGCCTGTGGATGTACAGAAGGAAGTTTGATAGGCCCATAGAGCCAAATTTATTTGAAGGTGCCAATCATGGCCGGAATCATTGACAACTTTCTTTAGGATTTTGAGGAGGGTTTTATTAGTTGCCTCTGCCTGGCCGTTACCTTGTGGGAAATATGGGCTAGAAAAGCGATGATGGATGCGGAGGGAAGTGCATAATTCTTCCATGTTGAGATTTTCAAAATTACCTCCATGGTTAGTGAAGATGGTGGATGGGATGCCGAAGCGGCAAACAATGTGGTACAAGATGAACTTGGAGACTTGAACTCCTGTAGCTGAGACTAGGGGGACTGCTTCCACCCACTTAGTGAAATAGTCTATAGCTGTTATTATCCATTTATGTCCATCAGATGAGAGAGGGGTGATAGTTCCAACTAGATCAAGGCCCCAACAAGCAAAAGGCCAAGGTGGTGCAATAGGCTGTAGATCCTGTGCTGGAGCGTGCACAAGATTTGCATGCTGCTGACATGGGAGACACTTTCTGACAAAGTCACAAGAGTCTTCTTCAATGGTAGGCCAATAGTAGCCTGCTCTAAGGATTTGTCGTGCTAGGACAATACCACTCGTGTGGGCACCGCAAAGTCTAGAATGTACTTCTTTTAATGCCATCGCGGCCTCATTTTCATCTAAACATCGAGAGAGAGTATCGTGATAACCCCGACGATATAGGGTATTGGCTATGATAACATAGCGGGATGATTTTCAGATGAGGTTCTGGCGTTGGGTACGTGTGAGGTGAGGGGATATGATACCATCGTTAAGATAAGCGCGAATTTCATGGTACCAAGGGGATTGGGGACCAACCAAGATACAAACACGGTTTGAATCCTCATTCGCATAGGCAGGTGTGAGGAGCTGCTCAACTAAAAACTCATACTGTGTAGCTTCTTGGGGAATTTCCAAGAGCGAGCCGATAGTGGCCATGGCATCTACTGCCTTGTTCTGCATTCGAGGCACTTGTGTAAACTGAAGCTTTGTAAAATGCTGGGTCAGCTGATCAACTAGCTCTTTGTAGGGTAATAGCTTTTCATCTTTGGTTTGATATTCATTTAAGACTTGTTTGATGATGAGTTGGGAATCACCAAAGACTTGTAACTCGGTGATATTCCATTCTGCAGCTATCTTTAATCCTGCTACAAGAGCTTCATATTCTGCTATATTGTTGGTGCTAGGGAATTTAGCTTGAAGGCTTTTGGAATGTAATCTCCTTGAGGTGTAACTAATAATATTCCTGCCCCTGATCCATGAGAGGTGTATGAGCCATCAAAATAAAGCTTCCATGGGGGCTGTTCTTCAATTAGGCAAATATGCTCATCTGGAAATTCTGTGAGCAAAGGATATGCATCTACTAGAGGTGCATCAGCTAGGTGATTTGCTATAGCTTGCCCTTTGATTGCCTTTCTATCCACATACTGGATGTCAAACTCACTTAGTAGCATAACCCATTTGGCCAAACGGCCTGTAAGTGCTGTTCTAGAGAGCATATACTTGAGAGGGTCAATCTTGGAGACTAGTTGGATGGTATGACTTAGCATGTAGTGGCGAAGCTTTTGAGTTGAGAAAACAACTGCCAAACAAGCTTTTTCCATAGGAGTGTAATTGATTTCATAACCAACTAGGGTTCTACTGATATAGTAGATGGCTCTCTCTCTGCTATAATCATCATGTTGTGCTAGAAGTGCCCCTAGAGCAGTAGGTGTTGCTGATATATACAAGATCAAGGTACGACCAGGAACTGGTGGAACCAAGATAGGGGGATTGGTGAGATACTGCTTGAGCTGATTGAAGCTGCGCTGACATAAAAGATCCCACTTGAAGTTCTCATTCTTCTTTAGCAAGTGTGAAAACGGTGTACACTTATCTGCAAGTTGGGAGATGAAGCGCCAGACAGATTGAAGTTTTCCCTGAAGAGAGCGAAGCTGTCGCAGTGTCTGGGGAGGAGGCATGTTTAAGATAGCCTTGACCTTTTTGGGGTCGATCTCTATACCTCGTTTAGAAACTATGAAGCCTAGAAGCTTGCCAGATGTGACCCCAAAGACACACTTCTTGGGATTTAGCATGAGATGATATTGGGCCAACCTATCAAAGACTTTCTCCAGGTCAGCAAGATGATCCATGAAGGTGTTAGATTTGACTAGGATATCGTCCACATAATCCTCCAAAATGCTATGGATAAGATCATGGAAAATGGCTGTCATAGCTCTTTGATAGGTAGCCCCAGCATTCTTTAGGCCAAAAGGCATCATGGTGTAGCAAAAGGTTCCCCAAGGGGTAGTGAATGCTGTCTTATGCTGGTCCTCTTCTGCAATCTTGATCTGATTATACCCAGAAAATCCATCCATAAGGGACAGGATTTCATGTCCAGTTGTAAGATCTACAATCATATCTATGTTGGGCAAGGGAAAATCATCCTTTGGACAAGCTTTGTTAAGATCTCTAAAATCAGTACAGATTCTGATGTCACCGGAAGGCTTAGTGACAGGGACCATGTTGGAGATCCATTCTGAGTAGTCGATAGGTCAGATAACCTTAGCAGCTAACATTCTTTCTAGTTCAACTTTGACTAGTAATGCCACCTTGGGGTGCATTTTCCTAAGCTTTTGTCTGACGGGCTTGATCTTTGGATCGACTGCAAGATGATGAACTACAAGCTTTGGATCGAGTCCTGGCATGTCCTGATATGACCATGCAAATTGGCCAATGTTCTCTCGTAAAACCTTAAAGAGGAGGTCAGCTTGGTCTTGTGATAGGGATGCAGCAATGTGAACAATTCTAGGGATCTCTGAAGAACCAATGTTGACTTCTCTAGTATCCTCTATTAGAATAGAAGACACCTCTGGTCGATTATCTTGAGGAGGCAATACTAAATCCTCATGTTCTGCTTGTGGCTCTAGATTTTCTTGCTGAGGGGTTCTCTTCGCTGCCTTAGCTAGTCCCAGATTTACCTTAGTTCCAGTTTTGGGTGTATCAAAACTAGGTTGGGGATTTTCTCCAAAATACCCCTTGGGATCTAGCTTGTAGATGTAGGCAGAATCTGGCTTTGTCTTCTTATGAGGAGTTTCAGCTCCCATGAATCTTAGAAGCGCTTCCTCTGATGCGAACTCATCAATATGTATGACACTTGGTTGGTCCCAATCTATGAGTTGTGGATGAGCAAGTGGTAGGTCAATGAGATGGATGGATAGTTCTCAGAGAACAGAGTCTCCTAGGAAGATTTGGTCTGGGATATCATCGTAGGCTCTCTTTTCAACTTCCTCAGGAATGTCTTCGATTTCAACAAGGTCGCGGTGGATGTTCGAAAAAGCGTGACCATTCTCGTTGGTGCCCCCAGTTGTGGGTATGCCAAAGCCAAGACCTGACTTTATTTCCCAATCATGTGCTTCGATGGGACATTGCATGCCCCTTTCTTCTGGTCCTAGTCCACCTCCTTGATAGTTCCATTTTTCAGTGACGATCTTATGTTGTTGGGGATACTTTTGGCTGAAGTGATCAAGGCGTGCTTGATTTCTTGGAGGTGCATCCTTATGTAGCCAATTGTTGATATCTGGAGTGAGCTCCTCATGAAGAGGGGTTTTTGAGGACACAAAGGTGGTTGGGCCAAACTGTTTGTATCGAGGAGGTGGAATCTCCTTAGCTTTGTGATATGTTGGCCATCCATGGGTATGTGGATCAAGTGGGATTGCTTCGACAACAAATGCATCTGATAGACTATATTCTCCACATCCTTTGTTGTTGATCTTTACAGTAGATAGGGTAGAGGCAAGGATGGTTTCTGCATCATTACAAGTGTGGGATGAGCTGGCGATGGCTGTGCCGATGTCTATTCCAGGGCAATGGTTTGTATATGAAGCTTCAATTGCATTGCAGTAAGCAAAGGGTTCTGGATCGGCATGGATGGTTACCTCAGTGCCTTGATGCGGAAATTTGATGCACTGATGGTAGGTGGATGGAACGGCCTTCATAGCATGAATCCATGGGCGACCGAGGAGGATGTTAAATGGTAGGTTTAGATCAACAACATGGCAAACTGTCTCTTGAAAGACTGGCCCAACCTTGATTGGTAGCAAAATAGTCCCTTCTGTGGTCCTTTCCAAGTTGTCATAAGCTTTGATGGTGATAACCTCACTGATCATATCTGCCTCAGTATACCCAGCTTGTTTTATGAATTTTAGGGTGCAAATGTTCAAGGCTGATCCATTATCTATCATTACTCTTTTCATGGCAAAATTGGATACCATGATGGCTATGCGAAGTGGAAGGGTGTGATCTGGCTCAACCGTGGGTATGTCGGTGGGTTTGAAAGATAGGGCACATGAGGATGAAAGGTGTCCAACAAGATTATGAAAATCAGTAGCATTGATATCAGAAGGGACACGGGATTCTATGAGAGCACTGTCAAGGATGTCTTTGTACACAGGACTAGTGCGGAGAAGGTCTAAAATGGATATTTGGGCTGGCATGTTCCCAAGGTGTTCCAAGATATTGTACCGGCTTTTTGATGGAGCTGATGGTGTTGATGAAACTGGTGGGCCTGCGATGTTAAATTGCGCTCTTCGAGTGGTGACCGCACACTCATTGTCTGGTCCTCAGATATTGATAACATTGACTGAAGGCTCTTTCTCAGATATACAACCTATAAGGCTACCATAGTCTATATAGGATGAAGTGTGGTCATTGTTCTTCCCATGCTGTTGGTTTGGCTGGCGATTGTTGGTGTTGTTTTGGATAGGTGCTTTTCCAAGATTTTGGTTGTTGTGTGGAGGAAAAGCATTTTGATAAATTTGTAAGCCTCCATTGGGAGAGTTTTGGGCACCAACAGTGATTTCCTTCTGATCAATGAGGTCTTGCACATAGTCTTTCAGTTTCATGCATCTGAGGGTGGTGTGACCATTTACCCTATGGAACTTGCAATACTCATTGTCCTTGTACCATGTAGCTTTGGATTGGCTTGGATCAATTTGCTGGGTAGGAGGAAATTTGATAAGGTTTTCCTTAGCCAATTTCTCAAAAATAACATCCAATGGCTCACCAAGGGGTGTATAGTTTCTAGGTGCAGGTTGGAATCTGGGCTTTTGCCCTGCAGCTACATTGATGGCATTAGCTTGATTGTTAGACCCTTGAAAGTTGGGTCTTGTATTGTGGTTTTGATAGCTTTGGTTATTTCGTTGTTGGTAATTGGTAGCTTGTTGGTTGTTTGTTTGATATGGTGGGTTAGACTGGTTTCGAGAAGGACCAATGATATTCACATGTCTGGTGTCAGTAACCCCATCTGTTGCAACATGCTTGTTTTTGTTCCAATACCTAGACTTGTCATTGGAATGTGATTGATTTTGGTTGGCCTCTTTGTAAATCTTTACCACACCATCTTTGATGAGTCCTTGCTCAAGGATCATTCCTTTCTCTTTGATATCCTTATAGGTCTGCAAACAGTTCATGGTCATGTGGTGAGCCAAGCTGGGATGTGCATTATCAATAAACATTTTCACCACATGGCGTTCTGGCAAGGTGCAGGATATGCGGGTGGTAAGGGTTTGCCATCTTTGCAGGTATTCGGCAAGGCTTTCTCCACCTTTTTGCTTGGTGTGGACAAGATCAACTATTGATAGCTCTGTTTCAACAAGATGGGCATATTGGGCTACAAATGCCTCAGATAATTCAGCAAAGTTCTTAATTGTGCCATAGGGGATTCTATAAAACCATTCAAGAGCTGGTCCAGCCAAGCTTTTGGGAAAAAGGCGCAAGAGGAAGACATCATTGTATGCCACGTCCTGGCAATGCATGTAAAATTCTTTGATATGTGTGACAGGGTCTCCTTTTCCTCTGAATTTGTCAAATTTAGGTACCTCAAAGTGTTTGGGAAATGGTGTTATGGTAATGGCTCTGTCAAATGGGTAAGGACACACATTCTCAAACTTGAATGTCTTTGGATCATTCCCTTCTTGGATGGCTTTCAGGGCTGTCTTCATTTGCTCCCACTCTGAATTGATAGGTGATGGTTGGGGTGCCCCCAATGTAGGAGTGCCTTGAGGTAGGTATGTGCTGGATGGGGCCATTGAATATGGATGGTTATGAGGGATTTGCTGATAGGGATTGTACATTGTTTGGGCAGCTGCATGGTGGATGACGGGTTGTTGAGGGGGAGGTGGCGCATATTGTTGCATGTGCTGCGAGGCTTACTGTTGATATGGGATTTGAGGTTGGGATTGAGGAACATAAGCTGGCTGTGGGTTAAATGGATTGCTTTGTGGAGGTAAGGTATAAGATGGTTGTGAGGCTTGGGGAAAGGATCGGAGGGCTTGTGGGGTTTGACCAATATATGTGGGTTGTACCCCCATTTGGGATGGCATCTGCAAATAATTGGTGGTTGGCTGGGGTGGTGGATTACCTCTTAGAAGTGGCATTGAAAAGTAGTTGGTAAGTGGAGGTAATGGATTATTTGGTGGTGGAGGTGGTGGGAATTGAAAGCTTGGGAATGGAACTGATGGGGTTTGATAGCTTTGTGGCTGGATTTGGAAGCTTGGTAGAGTGGTGGTGGGAGCTAGGGTCACTTGGGAGCTTGGTAGAAGATTGGCAGTAACTTGTGGGATTTGATAGCTTTGTGGAGTGAAGGTAGTAGGTTGTGGATTTGTGGCTGGTGGTATTGAGCTCCCAAGACCTAATGGAAATGATGGGATTGTGCTTTGGGCTGTGGTGAACAAGTTGGGGGCGATGAAAGGTTGATTACTTGGCCCCATGGGTGGCATCCCTGTTGCATATTGCTGAGGTTGGCCAAAGATGCTAGCACTGATTTGGGAGATGGGTGGATTGGGAAGGCTAGGTTGGGGAGCAGCAGCAATAGTGAAGGGGGTGAATGGTGAGGTGTTTTGGGTAAAGGGGGTTTGGAGCGGAGAGGTATGAACCAAGGATGGAGTGGTGGTGGCTGGTTGGCTTGCAGCATGGAGATTTCAACTTGGGTGGATGATGGTATGTTTGGGTCTGTTGGGTCATATGGATTGGCTGGAGGCTCTTCTTTTGGAATAAATTGAGGATAATTTGGATCATAAGAGCCTATGGGTGGTGGCAGCTGCCCAAATAATGGGTGAGATGGATCTGATAATGGAGGGGGTCTTCCAAAGTCAAAGGTTCCTACATTGTCCCTTCAAAAATTAGCCATGATTGTTTCTTTGTTTTTGTCTATAATGGCGTTTACCAATACTGCATTTCCTGGTTGGTTCATGAAAGCTTCAATGTTAGTAGGTGATGGCATAGCTGGCTCTGGGCTGAAGGATGGCTGAGTGCTCAAGGGGGGTGAGGTTGTTCGATCTAAATGATAGGGCTCCATTGTTTCTTTCTTCTTGGCTAAGCGAGTGACGGGTGGCATGAAAAAATGCTCCTAGGGATGAGATGCAATAATGCTGATGGATGCAAAAGGGGGAAGGCTTTTCTATGCAAATGATTTCCTAGGTTGAGGCAAAGCTATATGAAAAAACCTAAGGAGGATTGGGTTGGGGATTCTAACTTCAAAGATATGTTGTCAAAGTACAAAAGGTCTGCTTTCCTATGTGGAAGCTTGGTGGTGATTGTGTCAACTTAAGGATAGACTGATGATCCTTTAGGAAGAACACAAGATTGACCACTTGCGAATCCCAACCTTTAGCTCAAGGTGATGAGGGATAACAAGTGACAAAGCTAGATTACCCTAGACAAAGCTCTGTCAAAGGGATAACCTTGGTGAGATTGGTGGATTTGGAAGATTTTAGGAATGGAAAACTTTTAGCAAGGTGACAACAATTTTGAAAGTTTAGATGTGCAGATTTTCGATTACTAGCTAGATGGTATGATTCTAAATGAGATGGATGAGCTAATAATGCTTAAGGGGATAAGCTAAGATGGCTGGCTCTTCTAAAAAGATGACTCTAGAGTGAAGCTTATCCAAGAAGATGTGGAGAAACAAGGGTGTCTAATCATAGAAATCATGCCTAGTTGGTAAGGCATAAGCAGGATTAACTCCTGGACGTTGGCTAAATTTGATGGTGCGCTCTAACCAGGCCTCTTGAAGTGCTTCGTCGGTAGCTTTGTCCTCTGCTTTGTGGAGTTTGGAAATTCGTGGGCTTGGTGTTATTGCTTTTCTCTTGGCTGAAAGTTCTTGGTATGCTAGAGATGGCTTGAGTTTGACCTTGTGAAACTTCTGTTTGGGTTGTTCCGACATAAATTTCTGAATCTGCTTGGCTTTGGGAAAAATCTCAGTTGTTTTGCTTCAACTTGTTCAACTTCCAAAATAGGCAGTGACTACGCTAAGTGTTCCCTAAGTTAGGATTGACCAAGTTTGGCAAACATTCATTCAACAAGTAAAATAAAAACAAGCAATAGATAGGAACACCCAGATAGAAGTTTGTGGTTGTCAGAATGTGGTACTTGTGCCAAGGAGTGTGTATGTTCTACAAATGTTTCGATCAGTTACTCCAAACACATTAACATCCTAGATGGTTTTCTGCAAGGCAGACAATTGGTTTAGCTAGGGAGTCCTCGATATACGCAAGGTACGTGAGGCCCAAATTCGTAGATGAGACCAAAAGGATGTCACACAGCCGAGAGGAGCGGTAACCCACTTCTCCTCTTTCACTTCTCAAGGGTATAAAGTTCCTTGAGGCTTAGCCCGAATGACAAAATCTTGATCCCAAGAGAGGTGTCTTTCGATTCACCTCCCGATTCTTATACTCCGCCGGAACGCTGGAGTTGAGGTCGTCCAAGGGGTGATGAAATCCCCAAGCAGGCCTCCTAAAAAAGAAACAAGGTTTTGGATCCTAATCTTATGCACCCAAGATGGCCTCGAAATACGACAAGGGGAGAGAAGACTCGGATGACCTTGGGCTAAAAAACACGCTTGTTCTTTTTCCAACTGACTCTTATGTGTGCTAATCTAGACTTTTGCAAGCACTCATGTTTAAGAGACAATGTTCAATTCCAACTTGAAGCGCCAACAAAAGTAAATCGATCGAAGAATGCACACAATAAGAAGAGTTAGGGTCAACAAAAGCAAACTTGCGTGCCCGGAGGCCCTCCACGTCAAGTATCGATTAATTTTCTTTAAGGCATTCAAGATTGAGTGTGAGTTTGTTTTAAGCCCAAAACAAAAGTGTGTGAGATTCGATTTCAAGCGCGCGCCCGGAGGCTCTCCACGTCAGTTGTTGTTCAATTTTAGTGCCCAAACTCAAAGTGTGATCGATTTAATCTAGAGTTTTGACCATTTAAAAATTTTGATAAAGTTAAAGCAAACGTTCAAAGACCAAGTGAGTGAGTTAGATTGTGGAACATTTAACACCTTTTTCAAGTAGACCCATCCCCATAAATGGCGCTGAGATTGCAACCAATGGTTAATATTTGATGGGTGATTAGAAAAGAGGTGAGTCCAAGGAACTACTCAAATTGATTTTTGTAAATTTGTATTTTAACTTAACAAAGTTTCTTAAATGTCCAAAAATCCAACTTTACCTAGATTGCATGTGAAAAAGAGATTTGTAATGGTTAATTGATCCTTGGCATTCAAGATTGGATTTTTTTGTTTTAAGCATGCATTCCAAAGAAAGTTGATTTTAATCCATGACATTCAAGAGTGTGTTTTTGAGCAACATTCATTCAATGAAAAATGTGTTTAACCATTCAAGTTCATTTTTTTTTTTAGCAACATGCATTGAAAGACAAATGGTTAAACATTCAAGTTCATTTTTTAGCAACATGAAAACCTGCAAGAAACATGGTTAGTGGTTCCATATGTGCTCCAACCTGCAATGAGACAAAAAAAAGCAATTTAGTTAGTTAGCCAAAATCTTCAAAAATGAGAGCTTAACTATGGGAAAATTTTTTTTAACTTTTTTTGTTGTTTTTTCTACGCGTAAAAATGCTTAATTACATAGAAATTTAATTAATACTGCCTTTTTAGATAACTAAATAGGATTACTAAAATAGTGTAATCAAATTTAGGTGTCTACACCATCTATAAGTCCTTTGAAATTGTAAGTTGGAACTGTAGACACCTAAATTTGATTACACTGCTTTGGTAATCTAATTTAACCATCTCTAAAGGCATCATTAATTAAATTTTTATTTAATTAATCCTTTGTCATCCCCTAGTTGATTAATTTAATTAATCATCTATAGTCCTAATTGATAAATCAAATAATCTATTATTTATCAATTAAATCCTATTCTTCTATCTAATTCCAAAAATCCCCATTTATTAAATAAATCTATTTGATAAATGAAATCCTCAAATTCAAAAACCCCTAACCTATCTCTAATCCTCCATTTAGCCTAATCCACCCCATCCACCCATACTAACCAAGCTTAGCCACTAACTCACCCACCCTCATTAATGCCATCCACTTGCACATCTCTAACATCCCTAATCTAATCCTAAACCCAAGCCTAATCCACCCCCTAATGTTGTCACATTCCTTAAAACAAGTTTAAGACTTTCCTAATCCAAACCAAAGTCTCCCCTCAAAAAAACCCAACCACTAAGTCATGAGTGCTCTTACAAAACATAAAAGACTCTTACAAACCCACTCATGACTCTTACATCCATCTTACACACTCTTCCCTCTTCCACACTCATTCCTCTTACATCCCTCTTACATACTCAACCCCACTCATCATGACTTTAACCAACTCTTTACCCTACCCTCTCACACTCATCCTCCTTGTGACAAGTGTCACCTTCCCATTGGTGCTAAACAAGCACAATCCATGTGCTCTCCTTTGAGTGCATCCTAGCCCTCCTTAAGCCTTCATCCATCCTTGCATCTAAGCCCTCCATCCCTCTACCCCTTAGCCTATAAATTGAATCCCATCCCAAGCCATTTCATCAACAATCTTTGAGCTAAAGTTACCATGCTATTTTGAGAACCAAAGCCATCAACCATACCCTTATAATGCCAAATTGAGAGCTCACAAAGCTACCAATTTGCCATTACCCATCTCCATTGAAGCAGCTTTTGATCATCTTGAGCATACATCCACAGCAAAAGGACACATCTACAGAATCAAGAAAGCATGGAGTGTTTTCTCTTGTGAGGTTTGCACTTCTTGTTCTCTTTCTTTGTCTAAGCATATATGTGAATTTAGTTTTTGGTTTGTGAATGTTTACTTCATTTGTTAATGTTCTTTGCATACCGATTCTGGTTCTACAAGAACCATGATATGCCATCTCACAACCAAGATATTTAGAACTCCATAAAGAACAATCCACCACCAGATCAAGATCTTCTTAGATCAACTTCTCCCTACCCAAGGTCCTAGTGCAAACTATCTCACACTCATCTATCCACACACTCAGGAAAACTTAAACTCTAATACCATCTGATGTAGTGCAAGGTAGGAGAATCCCCAAAGGAGATGTCCTAGCTCCTAGAAAATAACCACACAACACAAGATACAAGATCTAATACCAAACTCAATTCTTTATTCATAAAAAAATTGATTACATGCAATGTGTTGTGATGTAAGGCCTTCTTGGTTATGACCAAATACAAAGCAAGTAATAGTTCAACATGATGCCTTGAGATCCAACCAAAACCTAGCTAGTCTAGATTTGTAACACAAAAACACTCTAGAATAAACCTTGCACAAGATCTAAACTTGTTCTCATAAGCCCAACAAGAAATATCCTTGTTTCTTCAACCTTAGCCACTAGCTCTACTCAAACTTCACCTAAAGTCTTGGTGTAAGCTACCTCTTATTCAGTGATTTGTCCACACACTTAGGAAAACTTTTCTCACTTAGCTACTCCATCTTCTCCATGCTAGATCCAACACTGAATAATGACTCAAGACTCCCCCTAAACCCCCTACTTATACTGACCTATAAAGTTGTAAATTAAATAAACCCTTGCATTAAATGCATATTTAAGCCACAAGTCAGTTCACAACAAACATTAAATACAAAATGTTAACCCTCATGTTAACCAATGATAACCACACAAAAATACTTAGGACAAGCCCCCAAGTTTACAAGATTTATCAAATGCACATAGGAGAGATAATCAAGACTACACATAGGTCCTCACATGCCCTAGTTTGATCCATGTCACAATCACACACTAGATGCATTAAATGCACCAAATCTGTTAGGATAGACCACAGACAGAAATAAAAACTACATGCAAATATAACCAATAAAAGAAAATAATAGAACACATAGAAATGAACACCAGGCACCAAGATTTAACGTGGTTCACCCAATCCTTGGGCTACGTTCACCAAACAGCAAGTCCGATCTTATTACAATCCAGTGATTACAACCTGATTACAATCCGTAATCCCTTACAGCTCAATACCGCCGCAAGAACCAATTTCATATCACCACACATGAAAAATACCCAACCCTAAGCCCTTTTTATACAAGTATTAAACCGCTTTAGGGTTATAACATTTCGGCTATATGTCAGCCATAATATGTCGGCTACTTCCCAAAATTTTTTTTTTTCCACTATTTATGAAGTATGTACAGTACTTTCCTGATCAGTCACCACAATCTAACAATCTCCCACTTGGGGACTGATTAGGCTCCACACTAAACAACAATCTCCCACTTGGAGACTGATCCTGTAGCAATACAACTATCGCATGGGGCTCCCACTGGATCAAACCACCCTGGACTCTGCTGTTCTTTTATTCACATTTAGTCTAAAAGACCAACTGAAGCTAAAGAGGAGTTCAAATTCTCCCTTGTTACAACCTTTGTCAAAATATCTACTAGATTTTCATTGGTATGTATCTTCTCCAGCTTTAACTGTCCATCCTCCAAAACTGACCGAATGAAATGGTACCGCAACTGTATGTGTTTGGTCTTAGAATGCAGAGCTGAATTCTTAGCAAGATGAATGGCACTCTGACTATCTGTGAACAAATAATTATCCTTTTGAGGATGTCCCAATTCTTCCAAGAAGAACTGAAGCCATATCATCTCTTTGGCTGCCTCTGTAGCAGCAACATACTCTGCCTCTGTAGTGGAGAGAGCATTAATCTTCTGTAGCCTAGAAACCTAGCTTATGGCTGCCCCACCAACAGTAAAGACATAACCTGTAGTACTCTGCCTGGTATCAATATCCCCAGCCAAATCTAAGTCAACATAGCCCTGTAAATTAGTAGTAGAGCCCCCAAAGTGTAAACACTTATTGGATGTTCCTCTCAAATATCTGAGAATCCACTTGACAGCATTCCAATGCTCAAATCTTGGATGACTCATATACCTGCTAATGACTCCCACTGCATGTGCAATATCTGGCCTAGTGCATACCATAGCATACATCAAACTTCCTACAGCTGAAGCATAGGGTACCTTGGACATCTTATCCTCCTCTTCCTGTGTCTTGGGACACATCTCCTTAGTCAATTTCAAATGACCAGGTAAAGGTGTGCTGACAGCTTTAGCATTCTCCATAGAGAAATGTTGCAACACCTTCTCAACATAATCAGCTTGAGATAGCGTCAATGTTCTGTTCTTCCTATCTCTGCAAATCTTCATACCAAGGATTTGTTTTGCTGCCCCCAAATCCTTCATAGCAAATACATGTGCTAATTGGCGTTTCAGCCCCTTAATATGATCCATGTTAGACCCAGCTATAAGCATATCATCAACATATAAACATAAAATAATGTAGCTATCATCATCCAACCTCTTAAAATAAACACAGTAATCTGAATGACACCTACTATATCCATGCTCATGCATAAAACTGTCAAATTTCAGATAACATTTCCAAGGTGCTTGCTTCAAGCCATATAAATTTTTCTTCAATTTGCACACTAAGTTCTCCTTACCTTTGACCTCAAAACCCTGTGGCTGAGCCATATATATTTCTTCATCCAAATCACCATGAAGAAAGGCTATTTTAACATCCATCTACTCTAAATGCAAATCTTCAGTAGCCACAAGACTTAAAACAGTACGAATAGAAGTCATTTTAACAACAGGAGAAAATATCTCATCAAAATCAATTCCCTTTTTCTGTGCAAATCCTTTTACAACTAACCTGGCCTTAAATCTTTTCTTACCTTCTTCCTCTTCTTTCAACCTGTAAACCCATTTATTCTGTAAAGCCTTTTTACCTGCAGGCAACTTGCACAAATCCCATGTCTTATTTTTCAGCAAAGAGTCCATTTCATCTTTCATTGCAGACTCCCACTGAATCTTAGTATCCACCTACACAACTTCATCATAACTTTCAGGTTCACCAGCATCAGTAAGTAAAATAGAATACAAAGAGGGAGAAAACCTTTGTGGAGGTCTAATTGGCCTTGTTGACCGTCTAACATTCACTGGTGTGTGTGGTATTTGTTGTTGCAGTTGTTGCACATCATGAGGAATGGCTGGAACATCAGCTTTTGGAGTATCATCCAACACTACATAATCATCTTCTTTCTTCTCATGTTGCTGCAACAGATCTTTGTACAACACTTTTTCATTGAATATGACATCCTGGCTTCTTATAATTTTATGATTTTCAAAATCCCAAAGCCTATAGCCAAATTCATTAATGCCATATCCAACAAAGACACATTTCTTTGATTTAGCTTCTAGCTTGGTTATATTTTCAGAGTCTATATGAGCAAAAGCTTCACAACCGAAGGTCTTGAGAAAAGAATAACTCACCTTCTTACCAGTCCATGCTTCCTCTAGAATACCACAGCCCAAAGGAGTAGAGGGTCCTCTATTGATCAAATATACTACAGTATTGACAGCCTCCACCCACATGTGTAAGGGCAACCTAGCATGCAACCTCATGCTCCTTGCGTGCTCCATTATAGTCCTGATCATGCGTTCAGCCACTCCATTTTCCTGTGGAGTCCTTGGAATAGTTTTTTGTCTACGAATACCATTAGTGGAGCAATAATATTCAAATTCATGACTGCAATACTCACCACCATTATCAGATCTGAGACATTTTAATTTCTTACCAGTCTCATTTTCAACCAAGCATTTCCATTTCTTAAAAGTTTGAAATACATCAAATTTCTGTCTAAGGAAATAAACCCATACTTTTCTAGTTGCATCATCAATAAATGTAACATAATAATGAGAGCCACCAAGGGAAGATACCTGAGCCGGTCCCCATACATCTGTATGCACAAGCTCTAATTTCTCCTTTTTGTTTTCCTTCCCAGTCTTTACAAAACTCACTCTCTTTTGTTTTCCATACACACAACTTTCATAGAAATCCATATTCACACATTTTAGACCTGGTAAAACTTTCCTTGAATGAAGTACTTTCATACCTTTCTCACTCATGTGCCCAAGTCTATTGTGCCACAATGTTGTGTCAGAATCTACAACAGCTATTTGTTCTCCCTGCTCAACTGCAGTAATTGTTCCTGAATATTCATTTTTCTCTGAAACAATCAAAGTAGAAGGAACAATATGACCTATACAAAGATATAAGGTACCTACTTTCACACTTTTTTCTACTACAAGGGAACCTTTTGAAACCTTCCAATTTTTATCATTAAAAGTAACTACACAACCCTCATCACCGAGTTGCCCTACTGAAATTAAATTCCTACTCAGCTTTGGAACATGTCTTACCTCATGTAGTAGCCAATGATTCCCATTCTGCAACTTAATCTTAATTTTTCCCTTTCCAACAATCTGACAGGGTTCATTATCCCCCAAATAAACAAGCCCAAAATCCCCTTGGACATAATCAATGAAATAACCTCTATGAGGTGTAGCATGAAAAGAAGCACCAGAATCTAAAACCCATGAATCATCAACATTCTCTAAAGACAGAAGCAAAGCATCCTCTTCGAATTTGTTACTTACCACATTTGCCTCTTTGTCTCCATCTGATTTATCTCCTTCATTTTTCTTTTGAGTCCAACAATCTTTCTTTTTGTGCCCTGGTTTCCCACAGTACCAGCAATCATTTGGTCCTCTCGATTGAGACCTCCTCCCCTTTGACTTTCCTCTTGATTTCCCACGATTTCCAGAGTTACTTCCTCTTTCAGTCGTTCTGCCCCTGCTTTGTGCATTTAAAGCACTTCCTAATGTAGATCCACCTGAGGATTTTCTACGAGTTTCCTCACTTAAAATAACACCGATCACATCATCATATTTTAGGGTACTAGATCCAGGAATAGAATTACTCACCGCCATTACCAAGCCATTCCAGCTTTCAGGAAAAGAACACAAAATCAAGAGAGCCCTAATTTCTTCATCAAAATTGATACCCACAGAAGATAATTGACTAGTAATAGTATTAAACTCATTTAAATGATCTGCAACAGATCCACCTTCTGCCATTTTAATATTAAATAAACGCTTCATGAGAAATACCTTATTTGAAGCGGAGGGCTTTTCATACAGTGTCACTAGGGTTTTCATCAAATCTTTTGTCATCTTTGCTTTTGTAATATTAAATGCCACCGATGGTGCCAAGCATAACCGAATGCTTTTGAGTGCCTTTCTGTCCAAAAGATCCCATTCAGCCTCTGACATAGTTCCCTGATTCTTTGCTTTTCCTTCCAACGACTTCCATAAATCCTTCTAATATAAATAGTCTTCCATTTGCATCTTCCATAACTGGAAGTTCTGCCCATTAAACCTGTCAACCCTCAACTTACCCTCATCTACCATTGCTCCCACTCAACTGTGAGACTCCCACTTAACCGTGAGACTTTCCTGTAGAGGATAACTGAAAGACAACCTTGCTCTGATACCACTTGTTAGGATAAACCACGGATAGAAATAAAAACTACATGCAAATATAACCAATAATAGAAAATAATAGAACACACAGAAATGAACACAAGGCACCAAGATTTAACGTGGTTCACCCAATCCCTGGGCTACGTCCACCAAACAGCAAGTCCGATCTTATTACAATCCAGTGATTACAACCTGATTACAATCCGTAATCCCTTACAGCTCAATACCGCCGCAAGAACCAATTTCGTATCACCACACATGAAAAATACCCATCCCTAAGCCCTTTTTATACAAGTATTAAACCACTTTAGGGTTATAACATGTCGGCTATATGTCGGCCATAATATGTCGGCTACCATGTCGGCTACTTCCCAAATTTTTTTTTTTTCGTATTTATGAAGTATGTACAATACTTTCCTGATCAGTCACCACAATCTAACAAAGTCGTCCAACCAAAACCTCAAGAACTCCATTTAGCATCATCACCCTACTGTGTGTCATAAAAAAAACTGAGCATGCCTTTCAAGCTCCCACAAGCATCTCTAAGAAAGCCAAGCATTGCCGAGAACAAGTTTTATCGAGCACCAAAAACTATGTCAAGTTCCTTGAGTGACTGAGTACCTCAGTCAAGATTACACCTAGTAATGATTGAGCTCCACTCTTCTTCTTTGATCAAGCACCAAACTTCTCCACCAAGCCCATTTGGTCAAGCCTCCAATTGAGAAATACCATAGAGATGGTCAAGAACCTCTAGTCTTCCATTAAAAATGCTAAAATCTTTAGGAACCTCAGATGCCCCTACATCAAGTCTAGACCAACATACACATATACTAAATAGGCCATAAATAGGACTTGTCATCCACTCAACTTTAGAACATGATAGTCCTCTAGTAGGAGAATTCTTATTCTCATTCCATGCTAATATCCTAAAGTTTCCCATATTTTCCATGTAGTTTTTACAATTCGATTCCTAAAAAGCCCTTGATCTTACTTCAACTTTTCCCATCAAGGCTTTTCCTTATTCACATCATAAAAAGTGTTCTATCCCAAATGCAACAATGACTACCATAAAAAAGGTGGCTAAAAGATTAAGGGAACCCATTAGTCTTTCTAGTTCCTTCCTAATTGTGTATATGTGAATGATCAACAAATTATCACATGGTTTTTTTTAACAAGTGAGGTTTGACCTTCTCTAGTTTGTGTAGAAACTAGTTATATATACCATCCAAGTGCAAAAACTTGTCTTAATTTGAGTATCCATCTTGTTGAGTTCTTTATGAACTTGATCATTTGATCAAGATTTTAAATTAGCATGCTAATCCATTCATAAAAAGGCTTTATTAGGGCTAATAACTTTATCTCTGAGCGGTAAAGGAATATTTCTCCCATTTCTTCATATTTCTTACATTGTTCACACCTATTATTCTCATTTTTAACATAAGACATGAAAGACCTCAATTGGATATCCACAATGAATAAAAATGAATTAAATGGTACAAAATGGTTGTGCAAATAAATTTCACAAAGTAAATGTTTATGTTGAGATGTGGCATTTTGATAGGTAAACATTTAATCCATAGGAGTGATAAGAGATGAGGGAAGTCCTAAGAGCTCTTTTTATAGTTTATAAGAGAGATATAAATATTTTAACTATGATTCACAAACTCTAGGGGATGATATTTATTTTATAGGTTGTGACACTAGGGTACTTATGGTATCTACTATTTTATCTAGAGTTGCAATTTATTCATCTTTCTCTTGGAGTTCTTGTAGTTGCTCTTTTTGATTTGTGATTCCCTTTCTCTTCCTTCCATGAATTGGAATAATTATAGTGCAAGAGAGCCACATGAGAATAAATATGGTGTGAGTACACCCATTTTAGCCATATTCACATGATTTTGTTGGTCTCTTCTAATTTCTTCCATGTCCACCACCCTCATTATTGATGTTGCAAGACACTCTAATCTACTATCAGTTTTCCCTTCACTCAAAGATTGCTCCACATTTTTCCCCTCTTACTCTTGTTTATTTTGAAGTTTCCAAATTAAGCTCAAATTATATGTTACTATAATGTACAAACACTTTCTTTATATCTTCTTATTGAGTAGTCTTCCCAACCTGGTTACTCCTTGTTGCATTATCTAATGTGGAAGGAGTTTAATATATTGGAGAAGATTTTATTTTTATTTTTAAACCTATCTACTCCTCCCCTTCATTAAATATAGTATTTTATATTTAACTTGAAATTTGAATGCAAATGACCTTGGATTTCTTTCTCCCATTGATTTTCTAGGGTTTTTCTAAAGCCTATGACTTCTTGTAATAATATTTACAAGGGCCTTCCTAGTTGTTTTGACAACCTCTGTTGTGTTTTTTTTTCATTATTTTTAGCCTTTTTGGTGGCTAAAGCCTTCTTTGTCTTTGTGGAATTTACTTTTGGGTATTTAGGGCTTTTAGTCTCATATATTTTATCTTTTCCCTTATTCTTAGCACTATGTTCTTATTTCCGATGTTGTTTTCTTTTAGATATTTTTGATATCAAGGTCTCTACTAGGGTAGAACTAATATTATAACTTGTTTCTCTACTAGTTCCCAATGAAGGGGTTTCCTTTTTAGTATTATTATTAGTAGAATATTGTGTGGGAATGAGTTTAAAGATGAATTTTACATGTTAGTTAAAATGTGCCCTTATCTCTTTTAACCCTACAAGTTAAATGTTTCCTTGCAATCTCTACATTCACCAATATAACTCTTTTAGCTTTCAAGAAATATCTCCAACTATCACACATGGTTGTGTTTTTTTGGGGAATTTAAAGCTATTGATTAAATCAAATAGTGATGAGATATATATTTTATACTACCTTTCTACAATCTTCCCATTATTTTCTTGAGCATATAGCAAGGGAAATTGGGTTCATTTGATAGTTTCCATGCTTGAAGTGATTCATAAGTTTGAAATGAACACAATGAAGTTGAGATATTATTCCCTCAATGTTAGATACATTGCAATGTAGGATAATATATGGTGTAATTCCATCAAGAAATATAATCTTCTTGTATCTTGATTGGTAACATCTAATAAAGGATCACCTGATAGTGAGAATTTACCCATAGTTGATCTTACATCCCTACCTTTTGGATATATCCCTCTTATTTTGGAAATCCTTTTATCTTAGTGATTCTTTTCTTTGTGATTAACATATTCTATGGGTTGGAATTTATCACCTCCATATAATTTTAGGCATAGTGTCAAGAGTAGCTTGCCACCCACTCATCAAATTGGGAACCTTGCTGGCTAATCCCCTACACTTTTGTATTACTCTCTTACTCAGACCCTGATTGAGCTAACCCCTGTGATATGTAAAGGTTAGGCCTTCCACTCTATAAATACTTTAACCAAATATTTTCACTTCTTAGGGTCATAGAAAAATTGAGAACCACTTGGTTAGTGAAAAATGCAGCTTTAGAAAAATAACCAAGCCACCCACAACCTTGATATTTAGGTATACACCCCTCATCTTGAAAAATAAGTTCATGAATCATTGGATCATGATGCATTATGGCTCCTCCTATTTTTACCAATCTTACTCTACAAAACCTTCCTCTTTACACAAAATTCCTTACAAGCTAAAAATCCTTCTTCACAAATCCTTATTCTCTATGTACATCACAATCTTTTTCACAAAATTTTACTTACTCTATAACCTAGTCTCTTCTAATTAAAAAATAACCCTCACAAATATTCATGAGTGAAAATATGGTTCAAACTCAACTCACTCCATGTGTATATGATGAAGTGATGTACAAAAATAAATAGGTACACAAAAAAAATTGACATCAAATCTTTGGGATCCATCAACTTTTGGTAGAACAAACTATATGTTGGAAGGATTTAATGGGGAACAAGATATTGAGAAGGTGGGGGCAGGGGGGGGCGGGGTAGGCAGGGGGGTCAGTGGTGGTGAATCATGATCTTAAATTTTTACTTACAAAACCAAATTATTGAATTCACACATAATTCATCTCATATCTTAGATCTAACTTTAAAACTATAATGTTGAATTGTAAATGAATATATCACATCTAGCAAAACATTCAATACATAACATAAATGATCTGGTTATCTAGAAACACTTCAATGTGAAGGTAAAACTAGGGTGGTGATGAAACCCACAAATCTTCATTATTGCAAAAATAAAGTTAACCTATTAGGGTTACAATGTTTGATCATAATATATGATCTACCTTGTGAGGGGTTTTCCTTGTTAAAACCTATTAAGACTGTTAGATGTTACCTTGTTAAAGGATTTCACACTTACAATTAAGTAAGGACTCTGTTAGGAGATTTACATAGACTTGTTAAGATCACTCTATTTAGAGATTTTCCTTGATTCAATCTTGTTAAAAATTGATTTAGTACCTGACCGTCGATTTTCTTTGTAAGCCAATTTCAGATCTCCTATGCTCAATCTAATCTCTTAATTTGATATCTCTATTCTTCCCTTCACCGTTTGGATTGCTCTGTTTGATCTCCTTTTAAACCAAGTCTTTCTTTCTCTATTCTATCCTTATTCTCTCCTTCAGTTGCACATACAGACTTTGATTCATCTATGAATTCCATAATGATCCCTACAGTTAGAACCCTCCTTAAATAGACAATCTTTGAAAATTCTGGATCATAATCAATAGTTTACAATTCATCTTCTACTGTCATTTTCTTCTTATTTTCTGATTGGTTGATTCACTTTCCTCAAGATTATTACCTTATGGAATGACACATAATCTATTTCTTAAATATCTCTATAAACATTAAATATCTTAAGAAGTCAACCAAAAATGATTTACATAGGTGTCTGCATGATTACAAACTCATATGACAAAACTATTTGCTCGGCATCTCAATGTTCTGATGCTTGGTCATTGTTAACATTCATACTAGCACTCAAAATCTATGAGCATGTTTATTACTATCTGCTTAGAAAAACTATCTTCTAATTTTCTTGGTCTTAACAATGTTAGCTCGACTCATATATGTGCTTGGTCTCAACTGAGGTGCTCAATAATCATTGACTTTCTCGACATGTAATGAAAAACAAACAAGTCCTCATATGCTTGGCCTTTACTAGATGACTTAGTCATAGTGATGACCATTCATCCTTGCATAGTAAATGAATAAGTGTTTGGACACTAATAGGAAACATAGGCTTAGAGATCAACACTATAGTCATGTATGTAAAGTTTTAAAAATCATGAAACAAAATGTGTGTAAAATTTCCCTCCCCTAAAGTAAACAAAGCAATTTTACACACATGTGAAAGGGTAGAAAAAAGAAAAGAAATATAATTATAAATACTAAGGATGTTGTAACTTAATGAGGCAGAGACTAGGTACTTACCTTGTAATAAATGCTAAGGTGACACACTGAAATGAGTCACTTAATCATGCAAGTTGAATAGTTAGAAATATTAAATGCTTCAAAAATAATGGTGGAGTGGATATGGTAGAAAATATTATGTGATGAGGTGGTAAAGACATGGGATAAAGAAGGAAAGGATATATCCCCGTGGACATAGAAACTTTTTTATGAATGATTTAGCATGCCAATTAGACATGTGTGGAGCCTATATGATCCTTAAGATTGGTTGTCGTAAGAGTTTTTCTATTGAATAGTACCAATTTTTTTAATGAATTCTTCTTTAATAAATAGCTTATGATAAAGGTACAAATGACCGTTGCCTACTAATTTGAATTTTAAATCATTAAATCTAATCATCCTAACTTATCCATTAGAATAAACTTTCTCAATTTCTTAGGGCCTAATCCATTTGGTTTGTAGCTTTCTCAAACTATCCTGATAGCTAGGATCATATAGAAGAGCCTGAGCTATGGGATTGATATCTCATGATGGGTTTATCATGTCATTTTTATCTCTATTGTTGGATTAGTTTTGTGTGGTTCAAAGTGAATTGTCTCATTTTATCTAGTTGATTTAGTTGTAGTAATCATTATGTTTGTGTATGTGATAAGTTCATGCCCAATTATAATATTCTTTGGGGTGTTTAATGCTCAAACTCAATTGGCATAATTTTTGTATCACCATACACCAATTCAAAATGTGTGAACCCAATTATAGCCTTCTATGTAGTAATAAAAGTCTAATACATTTGGTGATCAGATTCATCAATCTTTCTTGCGTAACATCATTATTTTCATTAAATGACCATAATTTTTTGGTTTGCTACCCTAGAGCATGCTTCATAGTGTAGGGTAGGAAAATGGAAGCAAACTAACCACTACATTAATGAAAGGTGGAAGACCAAGATCCACCCCTTGAATTAGATTTGATTGATACGAGAGGAAGTATCAGTGCAAACCTAATGGGAAAAATGATGAATAACTCAAATTATTTCCCTCTCACCTCTACCTTTAGAGGATTTAAGAAAGAATATGTGCAATATTGATATTAGATATAAAGATATGACAAAATGATAAAATATATAGAAATGAAAGAGAGGAATATGATATACCCTGTGAAATAAAAACCTAAGATGGGCTATCAAACAACCCCAAAAAGTGATGATCCTCACCTTTTATATAGAAACTACACTAAGAAAAAACTTAGAAATCATTCACTTGTCTATCAAGGACAACCTGGGTAATCAAGAGAGAACGCATCAGGGGAAAATTGGAGCATCAAGGGCAATCCAGTTGGCCCTAATAGAATGAATGTGTTGTTGATTATGTTTTCACAATTCTAAAGAAAGTAAAAAAGGGTATCCAGATCTGCAACCTATTGGTTGATTCGAGATCTGACACCTACAAAACAAAGGAGGTGTTTTTTGTTGGGGAGGTGGGGGGGAGGTTTGCCTTAGTCAAACCCCAGTTTAGGAATTAACCTTAAATTAAAATAAAGATGGAATGTTGTCAAGTACAAGTGATAAATCTAACATGAAGCAATGTAAATCTATGAATATGATCTTGAATTTGGAATTTAATCAAGTATCTACATATAATAGATTTGACTCAACTTTAAAACCCTAAAAAGGAAATCAAAGTGAAATCAAAGCCTTCATGAATGAATGTGCTTGAAATCTTCTTTAGGAATGCATATAGATGAATATAGATCTTGAGGGGATGAATGTAGAAGATGCAACAAATGATGTTGAATGTATGAAGGGAGATCTTGAATGGTGAAATACAATAGAAGATCTAGCAAAAACTCTTTCAATAGCTTAAACACATGAACTCTTGATCTTTAATGGAGAGATAACTTGAATTCTTGAACACTTGAGAGCTTGAGTGCTTGTACTTGATCATCAAATGCTTGGATGATAAATAAGGTAAACAGAATGGTTTATATAGAGCTCAAAATAAACTAATTCCTATAGACAAACTTGTTGGAAACTACAATTGGAACAATTGTTATGTTTTCATTGATGTCAAACCTATTGGTGAGACAATTTTCTATCTAATCTAAGTGTCATATCTACTTCATTGATGAAGAGGATTTGAGGAGATTGTTCACAAAAAAAGTATCTAGAGGATAGGTTGAGACTACAAATGGACCCTTGATTAGTTGGAATTTGACAAGATAGATTGATTATTTATATCATGTTATAAGTTGGGAAGATAGTAATGTTCAAGTCTTGAAAGTGTCATCACAGACAAATCAAATGCATAGGCTTGATCGAGCAATAGGGCAGAAGACTAAATAATTTTGTAGTACATGTCGAATGATGCTAGTATCAACTGAGCCATAGTAAGTGCTGAGAAAAATTAGTGTTGATCGAGCAATAGTATTGACCGATTAATAGTGCATGTGCCAATCAAGAAGTTTAGTAGAGACCAAGTAACCAAGTGATGATCGAATGTTAGAACACAGTGTTAGCCAAGGAACAATATTTAAACTGGTTAATGGGAAATTGTGATTTCTAGCTGACTAAGTTGATTTCTTGGAATATGGAAAGTCTGCTGAATATAAACATTGATGAGTTGCATCATTTAATTCCAGGAGAGGATTAGGAAAATGATTTAAGGATGGATTCCAAGAGAATTTTCTAGAAAAGAAGAGTACAACAAAATGGTGATCAAATATATTGTATTTGATGGATCTAATCATGAACCCTAAGATCTACTATATTGATTAAGTAAAAAAATACTAGAATTACCTATTTAAGGAGGTAAAGGGGAAAATTTTCAAGATGCCCTAGTATGTGTAGAGACTATATGTACATGTGAAATAGTTATAGAGAGCTAGAGAAAATGTTGATGTTATTAACTGGTGAATCTAAGTAGGAGGTTGAGATGAGTTGAGAAGAGGATAAGCATGATTTCTTGAAGGGATGCCAAGAAAATTTGAGATTGAGATGGCAATGGAGGCCTATCAATGAATCGTCACATGAACTAAATAGATATTTGTGCATGCAAAGTGAGTTGTACTTAACAGATCAAAACTTGATGTTACTTTATAACCATTGTAAACAATATTTGAAATCCTTTAATCAAGGTTAACCAAACAGTCATTTGTAAATCCTTTAAAAGGGTGACATTTTAATGGAATGTTCTAAAGTTCTCTAACAAGACCACTTCTAATAGGGTGATTAAATCATTTAACAAGGTCACGTTTAATAGTGTATTTTGTAACCTTTAACAGGGTTAGCTCCTAACAGAGCTCACTTCAGAAGAGTGAAAAGTAGTGACATGTTGCTGGTGGTTTTTCCTAAATTGGGTTTACACATTAAATCCTAGTGTCAAACTTGTGTGGATGTCATTATGGTGTCTTACTGACTAATGTTTACATTCTGCAAGTTTATTATATTTATAATAGTGGACAACTAGTTTATGTTGCTAATAATTTATAGTAGAGACCAAGCTATGGAATGATAAGATCTAAAGTTGTTTATGTGATTGTTTGTTCAATTGGTACATCTAGACCTTGGACAACTAATTCAGCCCCCCTCTTAGTTATTCTAAAATATTCTAACACAATTTTCCTAGGAATTAACACCCTAAATGTATTTAGACATGAGACCCTAACAGATGACCCAAAATAGGGATCAATCGGGGGTGCATTGAGGACCTAATTGGCCCATCAGGGGCACACTATGCCACTGATTGGTTAGGTGTGCATTGAACCCTTGAAAACTAGGGGCTAGAACCTTAGGGATCCCTTCAATATCCCAAAATAGGTCCAAGATACTAGAAATCAGGCATAGAATCTGAGATATATCCATTTTGATGTAGAGAATAGATTCCAAGTGGATATATGGAAGGAAGGGAGGAACTAGGAAGATAGATCCTACTTTAGCCTTAATGCCATAAAAATAGGAGGTTTAAAGAGGATCTATTAGTTTTACACAAATTCCATTTAGGAGAAAGCATATAAAATGGAACTAAGAAGGAAAGGTGCAAAGAGATAAATGATCTCACATTAAATAAGCACTAAACCTTCATTAAATTAGAGTGTGTCCAATTTAAGATGGTACATTTACCCCCAACTTTAGTGAGAGCATGGGTCAACCCACACTTGTAGTAAAGTAGAGAGAAGAAGAAGAGAAAAATTTGACAAATCATAATGAGATAGAACATCAATTAGTCAAAGAGAACAAGCCCCCAAAACTTAGGGTCCTAACACCACATCCATGCACTAGGGTGCAAAGAAAAGAAAGAAAGAAAGAAAGCTAAAGACATGTAAAGGGGTTAATACTAACAAGAAACCCAAATCAACCAGTGAAAGAGACCTTGGATGAAGAAACGTCTATCCCACTAATATCATATTTGGAAAGCTATTACAAGAGCATAAATGATGACATAATAAATGCAAGAGAGACATCATTAATAAAATAGCTTTTGGATTTGTCTATATTTGCATGAAAGAAAAAGAGAGAGAAGGGAAAGAAAAAGTGATTAGCTCACCTAGTAGAGTGTCTAACCTACTGTGAATCATTGAAAGAGTTGCTACAAAAGATGGTGTTTAATGGTCTAATGAGGTGGTAACCTGCTAGTCAATCCACCAAATTTTCATCCATAGATCAATATCAATTGTATCACCATAGCATGGTCCTATATAAAAATGTGTTACCTATGTTGTGCTTGAATGTGTTACTTATATTGGCTGGACATAGAAAGTTGTTATGCATTACCCATATATAAGATTTGGCATAAATGTTTGGACATGTTACCTGCATATGGGACTTAACAAATTGTTATGTGTTACTCACACACAAGATTTAGCATATGTGTTTGTCTGTGAAAAAGAGAAAGAGATGAAGTAACAATGCATATGTTTGAGAATAACTTAGAAAGCATACCAAGCAACCATGGTAAAGTACTTTAAGCCATGCTCATAATCTATATTTGCTACCACATGAGAGCATAAATTATGCACAAGGAGGGCACATATATGCCCTCCTCCTTATCATGTCTAGATACTAGACATGAGAAGGAAGAGGAAGGGGAATAGGAAGAGGATACCTAATTCATGCAATAGGGAGATATGCTTAAAGTGACAATGCAAAACATTCATAATGAAGAGCCTTAACTCTTACAATCTAAGAAAATAGACAGTTTGTGAAAAGGATATATCACTTATGGAAAGAGGATCCTCAAATGGGAGAAATTTTAATAACAAGACATCCACCAAAGAGGAGTGCTTGATTAAGATAACATCTCCAAGAAGAATGGAAGAAAAATAAAAATGCACCTATTCAACCCCTTGTTAGGTGGAATAGGGATCCTTGGATGAAGGATAACAATCTCCAAGAAAAGAAAATTTGTATTTAATAGACATAAATTTACTTGATAAATAAGAGGTGATAAATTAGGACATGAACCTCTTGAAAAAAGAGAGAATCCATATCCAAAACACAATTCTTCATAAAGAAAGAACAATGTCACATAATACACAAGTTCCACTTAAGCCTAAAGAAAGTAGATTCTTAGAAAAGAGATAAAGAATATACAAAGCTTCTTACCTTCCAAGCTTGAGACAAGAAAAGGAAATATATGGTGGATTATATAACAAAAATTTGAAAGATATGAGGATGAATCGTAAGCAAAAACTGATAGCCACGCACGAAACTCAAGCACCCCATATCCAACAAGAAGAATATAATGCTACACCATAGAGAGGAAAAAAGAAAGAAATATCATAGGGTAATCAATTATAAACAACATGGAATGCCAGAAAATATATCACATATAAAGTAAACTATAGATGATCATGATATGAGAAACATTATGATCTAAGAAATGAAAGATACTTGCTAGGAAAAGGCACCTGCATGTAACAAAACAATACACACCCAAAAATAAGAATGTTCCATAAAATAATACAAACCTATAGAGAAATAAGATAAAGAAATGAAAGGATACTACATTATGCCTACTTAGTTATCATGAAAGGAACAACAAAGAGATAACATATCCTAGAGAGAAGAGAGAAAGAAAAACCTTAAATAATAGATTCCTTAGAATACAAATTCATAAAGGATATTGTATGGATTGAAGAATGGAAAAAAGGACATCTTATGTCTCCATAAGTGGTTTCAATTTACACTAGACATGCAATTTGGAGCAAGTGAATGCAATAAAAGATTTCATTGTATAAAAGGAAAACAAGTCAATAAAGGGAGATAATGGATCTGACGATAGATAGAAAGAGGAAATAGTGCCCTTTCCCCCAAGTGAAGAGACAAGGGAAATGACTATTATGTTACTCGCAAAATAGGATTGTGAGCCCCTAAAAATATAGGCTAGCAATGTCACAAACCAAGGAGAAACATAACAGGGATGTATATGTATCAAGTAAAATGATCATGAAAAATATATCATTCATCATTGTAAATCACATGATACATAATATAGGCAAGGAATTGATAAAGGATACTGATTGGATGGAAATATAAAGAAAAGAAAATATGAATATACTCATTAATAAAGGTGTTTGGCACACGAAACAAAGTGTTGGTGTAAATATGTATTTACTATTTACACTTACTTAAGTTTACTTAGGTTAATGCATTATTTTATTATTTTATTTTGTTAGATACTTAGGAGTTTGCACACCTTTTTGAGTTGTCGTGTTGACAACAGAGAAGTACATAACTCTATTTTAGCACATGGTGTCTACAACACTAGAGTTTGCATCATTCACTGAGTTGTCATATTGAAAACATAGTTATTTGCACTCCCTTTTTAGCACATGTTGTCTACAACACTAATTTGTGTGTTACACCCTTGTAGGCTTATCCTCTCATCATCACACTTACTTCTGTGCTTAATGGAGGATAACCCATATCTGGTGGACATGTGCTTGATTGTATAACTTATCATGTAGCTAATTCTGAGGCATTCTATATGTATCTCAAAGGCCTTTATTTACAGGCACTCCTAGTGTACTCTTAATGCATATTGAATGAATATATCATCATTCTGATCATACTCTCTCTTTTTGGTCTACAATTATACTTGTGTTTGACTTCTTAGTTCCGGGGTGAATTTTTCCCTAAGGAAAATTCTTACATGGTATCAGAGCTTGGAGATTTTCTCATCGCATAGCCATTCGAGACCATTGTTGCTTCAACACCTTAGCCTAAATCTGGAGTACTATAGAAATTGGAAGCATCTAGAGCCAAATCTAACCTTGCCATTATGTCTACAACACTGATTCGGTGAAGATCGACTATAAACTTGGCTACCCTAGCCCAAACTCGATCGTGAGGCAATTTTTTTGCAAATTGGCACCCGGAGGCCCCGATTTGTAGTTTAGGTATGGTCTTTTGTAGATCTATTTAATTAATTTTCAGGTCTACAATTTTATTTCTTTGTATTTTCATTTGTATTAGTTCAATTTTTTTTTTGCTCTTCAAGCAGCCAATAGATTTTTTTTTTTTTGCAAAACTAGGCTGTTAGATCTCAGCCCTGCATAGTGGAATATTCTTTTATTATAGAGAATATTCAATTTTGTTAAGTGGGCATATTCCATACTTGCAACCCAAAGAATCTGGCAAAGGCACCATATACTCACTGACAGCCAAGTCCACACAACCAACGAGCAGGGCCAGACTTCCACCGGTGGTCATGCCTTTGCATATACTATTTGCAGGTCTCTCTTTTAAATTGGGCTTTGCCACCCACACATCCCCTGTGGGATAATTAAAAATAACTTCCAGTGCCCCTTTTTGTTCTTTGGCCTACTATTTTATAAAAATTGGCTATTCAAACAAAGTTACCTGGTGCACATTTATTATCCCATGTAGCGCTTTTTTGGCGATGCCTAACACTTTTCTAGTGCACATTTTTTGACCTCTCTACAAGCTTTTTGGCCCATGAATCATCCCTAGCAGTGACCTACACTTCTTGGCAATGACAGTCCCTTTTTTGGTGCATAAAGTATATACCACTAGCATCTCAGTTTATCGGCCATGCAAAATAAAACTTGGTGACTATTGTGTTTTGGCGATCTGCAATTGATTTTTGACGAACATGAAATATACTCTAGCATGGCTTAACCTCTGACTGTGGTTTTTGGCCAAGGTTTTACCTCCCTGCTAGTGATTGTTTATCAAACTCAGAGACTTTTTTCCAATGCCAAGCGGTGCCTTTATATTTGCCCCCTACCTGACACATGGAAAACATACAATCACGAGGATGAATAAATTTTTGCCACCCAAATAGTCCAGTCAGTGACCTGCAAGGTTGACACATCACCAGCCATATGACACATGTGCTTTCTATACACCCAGTCAACATCCATACTGCCATGTCACCCAGGAGGGTATTTTTTTGCTGACATCATCAATTCATAGGAAAAATTTGAGGGCCATTTGATTGTTATTTCTAGGCCATTTTCAACTATTGCGATGGATATTTGACTGTCAAATTTAAGCACACAATTTTCCTACTAGACCCCTCTCCAGATTGCTTTTTGATTTGGCAGCCTTACTTTGTGAGTCCATAACTTGGTCATCCAGACTCTAATTCAAGTGCAATTTTTTTGAAATTGGGTAGAATTTCCTAATTTTCTAGTGGTTCTATTTTTTTCTAATTTTGGTGCAAGGATTATTTAATAATTGCATTTTTTGGTGACTATTCTTGCTTAATCCTACATTTTTCAACTTCAAATGCTCCGTACAGGCTCATCTGGTCACCTTTTTAGGTTCCATTTTTTTTGAAAGTGCATTATTTTTTGTCTATTTTCTAGATCTACAGTCATAATCTAGGGTTGTGTGGACCAAATTCTCACTTTTAGAATTAGGACTTTTTTTGCATTGTAAAGCTTTGATTACTTTTTAGAACTGTTGTACATCTGAGCTACAATGCTTAGTGACAAATTTGGGCCTTAAAAGGCAGTTGTAAAATTTTTTTTAGAAAGTCCACTTTGTTCATTTTGACAAGTGGCCCATTATACATACACTATTTATAAAGTGCCAAAAGAAACTTTTTGGGGGGAGGGGTCTTTTGATTGAGTGAAAGGGGGGGGGGGTGTGTGTACTGTGTTCTTGTGTCTCTCTTTTGTACTCTTTTCATTTTCTACATCATGGGTTCATTTAAATGTCCATGTCTAACTTCACATAATTATTCTACATGGAAAGTTATTGCATGGAGTAGATTAATGGAAAAATGTTATAGTCTTTATGTTGATGGTACAATTACCAAACCTATTGGACCTAAAGAACTCATTGAATGGAAAAAAATAAGACCAACAACTTTCAGGAATTATTAGGAGTTGTGTACATAGAGATCTCTTCTTTCACATTGCCAGTTTCATGGAATCCAAATTAGCTTGGGATAAACTTGAATCATTATATGGTAAGGTAGATAAAGAAAAGGGATTTCAAATTGAGAATGATCTACTTCTTTTGGATCCAAAGAACTTTGACACAATTCAAGATTACATCAACAAAGCCAATGAGTATAGGGCACTTCTTAAAAATTGTGGAAATCCCATGAAGGATGAAAATTTGATTCATCACATCCTAAAGAGGCTACCTTTAGAATATGCTTCATTTGTTTTGAGTTTTAATACTCATAGGTTGACCATGGGAAATACTTACTAGAAGCCTTCATTTGATGCATTTGTAGAGATGTTGATTGTTGAACAATCTCACTTGATGGATTTAATACTTCTCAAGTCATCAAAGACAAAAGCCTTGGTGGCTAGAGATGAGCACTAATCAAGTGAAGGAGGGAAAAGTTCTAGCAACAACAAGAAGAAGTAGTAGAAGCAGAAAACACAATTTGAGACACAAGAATCCTCCTCACAACAAAGCAATTCTTCTTCCAATAAGAAGGGAAGTAATGAAAAGAAGGACAAACTTTTTTGTGTATACTGTAAAAAGCCAAATCATGAAAAGCATCATTGCAAGACTAAAAGAATTGATGTGTTGGAAAACCTACTCAAGAAGAACAAGATTCAAGTGCTAGGTACTTCCAAGGATTCAACTCCAACCTCTTCAAAGGGAAAATGGTAAGCACTTATGGAAAATTCAAGTTCTTCTTTAGAATGGATACTTGACTCAAGTGCCTCCTATCATATGGGTTCTTCAAAGGGAGACTTTTCTTCATTGAAGCAATCAAAGGTACCACACATCTTCATGCAAGATGATACCAAAATGGAATTTGAAGGGAAAGGACATGTGGAAATGGGCAAAGGAGAATTCAAAGATGTTCTCCACGTTCCAAACCTTAGCTCCAATCTCCTATCAGTTTACCAAATCACTCATCTTGGAGATGGTCACAAAGTTGAGTTCCTTCTAGATTTAGTGATGGTGCGAAGTCTAAAAAATGGTTCATTGGTTGTAGTGGGGAAATTCAATGATGACAAGAGGCTTTATTCCTTCTCCCACTTTGTGCCTAAGTTTCCTTCTCAAGCCTTGTTAACTCACTCATCTTGACAAAACAAACTATGGCATGAGCGGTTTGGTCATCTTGCCTTCCACCATCTTAGGTAACTTTTCTTTAAATACATGGTCAAAGGTCTACCAACATCAACTTTTCTAAGGGTGAGTGTTCATCATGTTCAGTGGATATGCATCTCAAGGAGAAGTATGATAAAGGAAAGTCTTCAAGAGCACCAGTTGTTCTCCAGTTGGTTCACATGGTTTTAGTAGGACCTTTTATAGTGACTTAAGTTAGCCAAGGCTGCTACATCCTTACTTTTGTTGATGACTTTTCAAGATTCACTTGGGTATACTTCCTTCATCACAAGAATGAAGTGGTTCATAAGATTCAAGCCTTTAAGACTCATGTTGAACACAAATCAAGGAAAAACATCAAGGTTCTATGGGTGGACAATGAGGATAGATATGAAGACTGAAGACTTTGAGACTTTTGAAAACATGAGGGAATTGATCTTCAAAATCCACCAGCATTTAGTCCACATAAGATAGATGTTGTAGCTATAAGGATTAAGACTCAAATCCATGGAAAGTTGCATGATTAAAGCCATGTCTCTTGATTCTACATTAGAAGTTGAAGCCATGAGCAGTGCTACTCACATACTTAACATGTCTCCTCATAATGCCTTAGATGAGAAGAATTCTTTTGAGGCATGGTGTGGCAAAAAACTAGTTGTGAGTCATTTTAGAATCTTCAATTGTCCAGTATGGGAAAACCTATCTTCGAGGGGTTGCAAGGCACAAGCACCTAGGCCTTGTACTTTCATTAGATATGAAGATGGAGCTAAGGCTTATAGACTTATGGATCTTGAGACACATGAGATTTTTGTGGAGAAGGATGTTCACTTTGAGGAAAGTTCACCTAGCTTATCCTCTACTCCTCTCTGCACTTCATACATAGTGGAAATTGATAGCGACACCAATGATAATGCTTCAATAGATTCAAACATGTGGGGTTCTATCGACAGTTGCAACAAGAGGTCATGACATTAGTATAGTCCACGTGCATACATTGCCACAGTGAAAGGTCCAACACAATAGGGTACATGTTGTCTTCTAGCTCCAACTTCAATTGATGACTACATGGCAAACATTCCAGGTTTGTTTGTGGAGTCACACACCACAAACTTTGGAGATAGCTTTGAGGATTTATATCTTCTCTTTGGTGAAGATGATCCTTCAACAGTTGTTGTGAGGGCTCACTCTAGCCCTCATGACCATTATCTACATGATCAATCTTTACAGGTTGGTGTTATTGTGGATCCTTATGAATAGTAGTTGTCAGAGGTCTCTTTATCAGTTGAGGAGACAGATGGTTCATTGGAACAGGTTCAACAAACATCCTTTCCTGATCTGCACTCATTCTTCTTAGCACAGTTGGAAGGAGTGAACATCAACATCAACATAGGGACACTTGAGTTGGTTTCACAGTCACCATATATCTTCAGGATTGTACCTTTTCCTTTGTTTCTTCCTAAGGGGAGGAAAATCATTCTGCACTCTTGGACCAACTTCTTCCTTGGAGCAGCTTTCATTGATAGACATTCTTCATTTGGGGGGGGGACTATCTTGTTTCTCTTCCTCTTCTTTCTTATAAGGGGACTTTTTCCTCTTATGAGGTTTAGTCCTTCTCATTCTTCACTCATGTATATACAAGATGTATGTTGTAATGGGGAGGTCTTGATTACTCCATCCATCCATGCATCCCCTTTCATCTCTCTTTTTGGGGGAGGGTTTTTCCCATGAGGTTTTCCCTCTTTCTCTACTTCATGAGAGATTTCATTTTCATTATGTACATGGGTACCTAACATGGCCTAGTAGCTGGGACCCATCATGCATCTTCATCCTAGTTTTCGTAAGCTTAAGGGCATTCCCCTAAGTTGCACTTAAGAGGGGGTGTTGGTGTAAATATGTATTTACTATTTACACTTACTTAAGTTTACTTAGGCTAATGCATTATTTTATTATTTTATTTTGTGAGACACTTAGGAGTTTACACACCTTTTTGAGTTGTCATGTTGACAACACAGAAGTACACAACTCTATTTCAATACATGGTGTCTACAACACTATAGTTTGCATCATTCACAAAGTTTTCATGTTGAGAACACAGTTATTTGGACTCCCTTTTTAGTGCATGTTTTCTACAACACTAATTTTCGTGTTACATCATTGTAGGCTTATCCTCTCATCATCACACTTACTTCCATGCGTAATGGAGGATAACCCATATCTGGTGGACATGTGCCTAGTTGTATGACTTATCATGTAGTTGATTCTGAGGCATCCTAGATATATCTCAGAGGCCTTTATATACAGGCACTCCTAGTGTACTCTTAATGCATATTGAATAAATATATCATCATTCTGATCATACTCTCTCTTTCTAGTCTACAGTTGTGCTTGTGTTTGAGTTCTTAGTTCCTGGGTAAAATTTTCCCTAAGGTAGATTCTTACACAAAGAATGTATGATGTTGGTGTGAAATAAAAAGGTTCCCAATATTGAAGAGTTGAGAAGACAATTAGAGAGTCAATATGAGCAGGATCCTTAGGATCTAAGTTTGAATTGGTGAAAGTAAGGTCATAATGATTATCATGTTCAACAAGACCTAGATTGATTTGAGATTTATATTGAAGGGAACAAGAGGAAGAGTTGATGGTGTGGTCTTCTATTAGTAAGGAACTCTTAGGAGAAGGATTAAAAAACTCATAAGGGCCTCATGTATAGAAGGGATATTAATAGAAAGAGATTGATCAATAGGAAGAATAACCAATAAATCATCAAAAGGTGCCTCATGATGGAGAGTAATCCATATCATTGTCTAAGGGTTCATCCAAGGAGGGAAGAAAAATAAAATTAAAGGAGGAACAATCATGACTAAACAAGTTTCAAGAAGGAGAGAGTAATCAACATTCCTATCCAAGGGCTCATCCCAAATAGTATCACTATCAAGGTTAGGAACATCTTGAATCACTAAAGGTTGATCAAAGTCATCTTTAAAAAGATCACCCTTTGAAAGGGAATATGAATCAATGCAAAGATAAACTAAGTTTTCATCATATGCATGAAATTTAACATCTTGAATATCATGAATGAAATTTGAAAAGAAAGATAACTATCCCATTGAATTGAAACACAATGAGTATCAAAGAAACTATATGCAATTTTTTTGTATTTTCAAAATGCAAATATATGAAATGAAATCTATATAAAATAATGCAAAAGGAGATTTAAAGACCACTAATAGAATACAAAATAGATCAAGATACACCCAATTAAATCTAACTCCAAAATAAAATAAGAGATGCAAGTAAGTCAGGTTCACCAAAAAGGAGGTAAACACCCAATGCAAATCTAACTCTAATAAGAAAATGCATAGGAATTCAAGTTCACCAATTAATGTAGGGTAGGAAAATGGAAGCAAACCAACCACTACATTAATGAAAAGGGGAAGGCAAAGATCCACCCCTTGGATTAGATTTGATTGATACAAGAGGAAATATCAATACAAACCTAATGGACAAAAGAATGGATAACTTGGATTTATTTCCCTCTCACCTCCACCTTAAGAGGGTTTAAGAAAGAAGATGTAAAGAGAACACAATTATATTGGGGTGAGGTGGTGGTGGGGGGGTGGTTTGAATCAGTATAACAAGAAATTCATTGATTTAAAATTTTTATCCAAACAATTAACTTCAAATGCTATAATGATTAATTATGCACATGAATAGAATGACACAATGTTTTACATGGAAACCCAATGCGGGAGAAAACCATGACAGATAATTGTTGTATATATGAATTATTCTGTTACAATGATTTCTAGGTTCCAAACTACCAGTGGCCCCAACCCCTATGTTTATGAGCACTGACTCACTAGAAGTTCCAACTCCCACACTTTGCAGGCTCCAACCTACTAGAAGCTCCTACCCCCACACTTTGTAGGCTCTGACCTATTGGAAACTCATACTTCCACAGTTGATGAAACTAATCTTCCACCTTGTTTTGTTACTTTCACAACTGATGATGGTTACATTGTATTACAGTTTGAAGTTAGTCAATATCTTTATTCTCTCTTCTTTTTATTTCATCTCATTACATAGATATATATTAGATTAAAAATCCACATATATATATAAATAAGATCTTCCTTTTACTCTTTTAATTTCTCTATATGATAAATATATAAATTAGATTAACAATCTAATTATACATGTATTTTAATCAACTTCCACTTAATTTATTCATGCCCCTAACTTCTCTATTATTATCTTTCACTTATTTATTTCATTCCAATGGTTTGATATTCTTCAATCTCCACTTGCCTTTTAGTCTTCCCCTTTTACAACTTCTTATTCTCATTTATTTCTCATATTCCGCTCACACTTTCTTCTATTCATTCATGTTTTCTTATATCTTTTTATTATATACTATTGAAAATAAATAAATGTGTCTTTTTTATTTTAAATAGATGCACCTATTCATTTATTTAATCTTTTAATCATTGAAACCCTTCTTAAAATATAATCTCATCTTTTCAATGTCAATTAATTACTATTAAATTTTTGTCTTAAATAAAATTCCTTTATTAACATTTCTATTGTAGCCATAAATATTCAATGTTGAGTCAAGAAACCTGATGAAGTTCATAAGGTATTTTCCATCTGACAAATCTTTCATTGTCTTAATAAGTTTGAACTCCATTTCTATCCTGACGACATTTCTAACTTTATTGTCTCCTAGTCCAGTATAAATAATATTTTTGCAGATGATAATTGATGAATTTTATTTCCATAGAGTTCCTTTGTTAATTCATACTAATCATTACTAACTTGGCACTAAAAACTCATCAATAAATTCTTGGAATGATACGTTCTAACTTCTTTAGGGTCCATTTGGTTGTTGGAATAGGAATATAAATTTGGAATACGTCTTCTGTCTTCTATTTGGTTCGTTAATTGAAATAGGGAATAGGAATACATATACTCATTTTTCCTATAAAATGAGCTTATACTGATTCAAAAAAATAATTGTTATTAGAATAGCCATTCCTATTCCCAATATGCATTCCTATTCTCTACCATAATTGAATCCATAATCTGTAGTCTATGTTTTAAATTCAAACATTCCACAAATATTTTGCATGTTTATTGGCTCCAACATTTTGCCAGTATGCTCGATACCTATTGTGGCTTCTTCTTTTTATGGACATTTCTCTTCTCCTTTGTACAATGTTTGTTCATGCGAGATAAATATTATGTTTGAATGCTAGGTACATATATGTGTTTATCATGACTCATATATTGTGTGTCTTTCCTCCCATTTGGAATCATTTTATTCGTCATCTAACTATTTCAACATTTTCACATGGCCACCCTTAAACATCACACACCAAGGGAAGAATTATGCTTGGAAAAAAGTCAACTTTGACTATTTAACACTTTTCGTCTAGGAATTAAGCTTAGCATGTGACGTTTAAGCTGAGTTCTTGTATTTTGACATTTCTACATACTTGATGATCATTGGCAATAAGGTCTTAATCAAGATTTTTCACTGTTGTATCTTCCTTTTTTCTTAATCATTTTCTTCTCTATTAGATTTTTATATCAAGATGAATTTATTTAGCTACTTCAAATAATTATGGGTAGAGCTCATTATTATATTGTATCTTTTATGTAACTATCTCATTATTATATTGTATCTTCTATGTAACTATCTTAGTCATCAAATATGGATGTTTGAATGTATAATTTCTAGATCAATATATATGCCTTTTATATCTTTTTTATTCTATGACATTAATGATATTAAGTGTCTTATGCTCTTGAAATCTTTTGACATCAATGACAACATTTCACTTATCTCTGTGAAACTCTTTGACAACAATGACAATATTACATCAAGATGTTCAATATTGAATTAAGATATAAAGATATGAAAAAATGATAAAACATATAGAAATGAAAGAGAGTAAGATAATATACCTTGTGAAATACAAACCTCAAAACAAGTTGTCAAACAACCTCCAAAAGGGTTGATTCTCGCTACCTGGAATGAAAATTATGTTATGGACAAAATCCATAAATCATTCAGTGATCTATTAGGGGAGACCTAAGTAATTAGGGGCAACATGGAGTATTAGGGGTGAATTATAGAATTAGGGGTAAAGTGGAGCATCTGGGGTGATTCGGTCAACCTTGATAGAATGAGTATGATGTTGATTTTGACTTCGCAGTTATGAATACAGTAAAAGGGTATCCATATCTACAACCTATTTGTTACTCCAAGATCTAAAATGTGCAAAATAAAGGATTTTTTTTTTATCTTTGGGGATTTTGCCTCAGTCAAACCCTAGTTTAGGAATCAACCTTGAATTAAAACAAAGACAAAATGCTAGTAAGTAGAACTGATAGATCTAACATGAAGTAGTGTGAATATATGAATATGAGCTCTTGAATTTGGAATATTATCAAGTATATAGATGTAATAGCTTTGAATCAACTTAAAAGCCCTAGAAAGGAAATCAAAGTGAAACCAAAACCTTCATGGATGAATGTGCTTGAAATCTCCCTTAGGAATGCATGTAGATGAATGCAAATCTTGGGGGGATAAATGAAGAAGATCCAACAAAGGATCTTGAATTTATAAAGGGAGATCTTGAATGTTGAAATGCAATTGAAGATCTAGCATAAACTCCAATAGCTTGAATGCAAAAATCATTGATCTTCAATGGAGAGATTGCTTAAATTCCTTGAATTCTTAAAAAATTGAGAGCCTAAGAGCTTGTGCTTGATCATTGAATACTTGGATGAGAAATGAGGTAAATTGAATGGTTTGTATAGATCTCAAAATTAACTAACTCACATAGGCCACCCTACCTAGGAATTAACACCATGACGATATCCTGACATAGGACATGAACAAAGGAACCAAAATAGGGCCCAATTAGGGGTGCAATACATTCTTGATTGGCCCATCAAGGGTGAACTACCCTTGATTGGTCATTGTTCCCCAGACAACCATGGGCCAAAAAGTTTAGGATCCCTTCGAGATCCTAAAATAGGTCTACAATCCTAGAAATTAGGCATAGAGTTTGAGATATAGTCATTTCAATTAGAGAGAAGATTCCAAGTGGAGAGATGGAGAGAAGGGAGGACCTAGGAGGATAGATCCTACCTTGAGCTTAACATCGATAAAATAGGAGCTTTAAAGAGGATGTATTAGATTTTACCCAATTCCACCAAGGAGAAAGGATAGAAAATTGAAGAAAGAAGAAGGTGCAAAGAGATTAATGATCTCACATTAAATAGGTGCTAAACCTTCATTAAATTAGAGTGTGTCCAATTTAAGATGATATGCATAGATTTCATTTCACACCAATTTTTTAGGTGATCAATGCAGACTAAAGTATATGCTTACCATTTGAGAGAGGATCAATAAGTTGTTTATAATCTATATTCCATTTACTAAAAGGAGTAACAACTTCATATGGAAGAAATGTCATTTTATCATATCTTCTTGCTCTTCCCATTTAGTTTTACTTGTTATATTTCCTAGTATACTTACAATATCCTTATGCGAAGTAGGTCGGTAGTATCCAATGTTGATAATATTCATGGTTATTTTTTTAACATCAAAATGTCCTCTATATGGATCATCATGATATTCATGAAGAATATCATATACCTCATCTTTTCATTTACATGTTCTAATGATAATATCTATCCCTATGAAAAATAATCCTCTTGATATCCATGTGAATGGAAAAATCATTTCTATCAACATTCTCTTTCTTTAGGTGAAAAAAGTGCAAGTACCTTGCTTTCTACTAAGTAGTTGATAATGTTTTCATACCATGGTTTTTTAATGATGATGGTAGACAAGTGTTCATTGATAAATGAATCATCAATTGTGGGTTCTTGCACATTGTTTTTCAATCTAAAAATAGTTAGCTAGATATAATTTTATTTCCCAAGCTTATCTTTGATGTTGACATCAAATTCTTGAATCAAGAGTAATAACATAGAAATCCTACTAGATACAATATTTTTATTCATAGAGAATTCATTTGCATCCTGATTAGCATGAATAATTACCTCATTTCCTATAATGTAGTATCTGAATTTGTGGAAGCCAAAAATGACAACTAATATCTCCTTCTTTTTGACAATATAGCTGAGTATTAGTCATTGAATATTTTTTCCTAACATAGTAAATAACATATACAAAAAATCCTTTTTCCTCAAGGATTACCCTTACATCATGATCTAAAGCATTTTTGTGAATATGGAATGACAAAGTTCACTAAGGTTCCTTAAGGATAGGAACTTGAGTAGGCATACCTTCAAGATTCTAAAATTTTATCTCACAAGTTGGAGTCCACTAAAAATATGCATGTTTTTTCAATATGTCACATAATGGTCCAACTTTTTGGCTAAAATTATTGATGAAACTTCTATAGTAGCCTGCATACCCTAGAAAACTCTTGACATCTTTTTTCTTAGTGGGTGTCGAAATAAATTTCATTACTTTGATTTTAGTAAAGATCAACTTGGATACCTTTGGGAAAAATATAGTGTCCTAGGATCACTCTTCCTACATTGTAAGGAGGCATTTTTCACTAATTAATGAGAGATTGGGATCCTTACATGTTTGTAACACCTTGCTCAAATTATTCAAAAATTCTTGGAAGGACTCCACTTAGGTGGTCAATTCATCCATATATATCTCAATTCAATTGTGAGATACATGTGAAAAATGATAATCACTTCCCATTGGAAATTTTTTGGTGCATTCCACAAGCCAAATGACATAACTGAGTATGCATATGTTCCACATGGACATGTAGTAGTGGTCTTCTCCCAATCCTATAGTGTAAGCTTAATCTAATTATACCTACCAAAACCACCAAGAAATGATAAATACTTCTTCCATGGTAGAGAATTCTAGGCTTGATCTATGAAGGGTAGTGAGATTTGGTCCTTCTTGGTTGTTGGTTTTTCCACACAGACTCCCTACTTCCTTTCTTTCTTTGAAATGACTAAGGAATAAACTTATTCACTATGTGATATTGGATATATGAGACTTAAATCAATGACTTTAGCAATTAGATTTTCTCTAACTTTATAAGTACTAGGTTGACTCTTCTATGAGGTAGTCTAATAGGTTTTCTATCCTCTTTAATGTGTATTCTATGTGTGAAAAGTTTTGGATCCACCCTCTTCATTTTTGTATAGTCCCAGACAAAAACATCTTTGTGTGATTGCAAAAGTGCAACCATAAATGGTTGTTGATCTAATGTAAGACTACTATTAATGTTCAAATGCCTTCTTGATAAGTTCAACCATACATATTTCTTTAACACTTGACATTTTGATTTCATGGGGTAATAATGTAAACAACAAATGTGAGGTTTCTACACAAGTTCTCAAAGAGAAATTTATAAGTAATATCTACAATGAAAATTAGGAACAAACCAAAGAACTCTATGATAGATTTTTTAATTTCATGAATAAAGAAAATATGGTGACCCTCTTCAAAACCCTAATTTTCAATGTGAGTGATCCAAATTGATGAAACACAATAGGGTGTTCAATGTAAAAATGGATCAAGTGATGGAAAATAGGGAGAAAGAGGGGAAGGTTATATGATCTTTCTATTATGGGGGAGTATGTGCTTAAATCCTAAAATAGATAAAAGGCAAATATTAACCTTGAATCTGGAATATGCTGATTTCTGATGTATGTATGTAGTTTCTAGAAAATTTGCAACTTGACCAAGATTGGAAATGTTGAGATGGAGAAAACCCATAAATATTTTATCTTTTTGAAGGGAGGTTGACCTTGACCCTATTGGTGGGGCACAATTGTACCTCAAAAATTTAACCTTGATTGACACTACTCCAATGAAATTTCTATTCATAGATCTCGCAAGTTCGATGAAAAGGGTATCCAAGTCTTCTCTCCAATTTTCTATTCCACACCTATATCTACAAGAAAAATGGTTTATTTTTTGGATTGGGGGTTCACCTTAGTCAAACCACAATTTGGAATTAACCTTGAAATATAATTGAAATAATATACATGGATAAACAGAGTAAATGGAACTATTCACCTTGGTTATGTGGAAATCCTTGTGGATGATTCGAGTCCTTGAATCCACAAGTACAGATGCTCCAAATGTATGTAAAATATATGTAGGATGCCTCAAATCAATGTCATTAGATCTTCAACACCAATCTTGAATGTATCTTTGCATAGAAGAAGGTTAGGATGAATGTGGATAGAGAAATCTTTAACAAGAGGGTTGTTGGAATTATTTAGAATAACTGAGGGGGGAGGGGGGGGGGGGGTGAATTAGTTATCCAAGGTCCATATGTACAAATAAAACTTTTTATAGCTTAGTGAACCCATAAATCATTTTCATCATGCATGCATCCATTAGATTATGCAATCACTTAAACTTGTAGGTTACTGTCAAATCAACTTTGTAGAAATGTAAACATGAAACATAACAGATTCAATAACACACTTGACACAATGATTTAACATGGAAACCCAATTTGGGAAAAACTATCAGTAACATGCTATTCATTCTAACTCTTATGAAGTGATGACTATGAAAGGCCAACTCTATAAAAGGTTACAATACACACTGTTAAATGTGACCTGGATAAAGGATTTCAATCACCCTATTAGGAGTGAGCCTTGTTAGAGGACTTTAGATCATTCACTTGGAATGTCACCTAGTTAAAGGATTTACAAATGACTATTAGGTCAACCTTAATTGAAAGGATTTACCCTAGACTAATATAATGATTAGAAAGTAACAGTAAGGCTTGATCTGATAACAACTTACAACACACTTGTAGATTATAGATCTCTATTTTACTCCTCCATTTTTCTTGGCTTTCACACACTTCAGCTCTGATAGCTTGTTCAAGCATCCATAATCTTAAGCCTTTTTTCTTTTCTTTCCAATGCAATCTCTTCTCTTAGCTTACTAAATGAGGCAATACCTTAGACTCCTTGTCTTCCTTAGGTTCTCGCAGATGACAACCTTTTCTTTTGACTAGCCATCTCTATAAATAGAGAATTAATATCTTTTGTTGTTCATCCTCCATCGTCCATTTCAGGGTTAGGTCACATTAAGTAGTATTCAATGAATCTACCCCTTATTTCATTTCATTCCCTTCTAGAAACATCTCCTTCAATCCTCTTTGGATTCACCTCAAAATGGTTCACCATGAATTTTGTGCCACCAACTCATCAATCTTATCTTCCACACGGTTCACACAATCTAATAAATTTAACTTGTCAACTCAGATTCATCAAATTCTCAATCTTTCTCAGAATGCTGACATGACATTAATTTGCTTTTCATGCTTGACACATAGTGCATGATAGGCCAACACTGGGGTAAATAATAATAGAAGAATTAACAATTTTATGATGAAGTTTCATTGGTCTATACGTGTCAATCTAAGAGCATAAGCTTGCAAAAGGCATCTGAGAAATATGCCATGAAGGGATGATAGTTGTGAGATGAGGGTTTATGAATGCATCTACAACACATGAAATTGAATCTATAAAAAACCAAGTAAATCCCAGTGACATGAACTTTGGAAATAGAAATAACTCAATAAAACTAATTTGTGATAAAATGGTTACAACTCACAAAAACAAAAATCATTAATTAATAAAATAAAATAAAATAGATATTATTACACAATCAAGCATGAATATTGAATATATAAACTAATACATTATGATTACATACATACTATTCAATGTTAAACTAATCAAAATGCAAATAAAAACAAACTTAAACACACTCCATAAAATAAAGAATCACTAGGTGACTTTAGAGTGGGCCCACCTCCTCAGCTTCCTGGTGATGAAGAGACAAATTCTTGTACAACTTCTTAACCATGCACGTGAATATGCAATTTATAATTTAAAATAATAACAATCTCTATACAATGCTATGTGTTTTGTAGAACTATGTATATATCTATCATTTTACTTCATGATAGTCCCTTTTATAATAGGATCAGATCAAAACCAAACCCATTTTTAGTTCATAACAAACAGAATTATTGGCATTCACTATAAACAATAGGTGGCTAACTTGACAGATTATTTTAACAACCTCCCCTTAAATATCATATCAGCCAAGTCTAAATCTACAGAATCCTTCCTGTAGGCATACAAAAGGAGTGAATTGGAGGTCGACACTATATGCCACTGACCCTCCAATCTTCTTGTAATAAGAGTTTCTTTGATTCAAAACCACTACCCACTTTAGACTCAAAATCCACGTGCAACCCAATTGAAAATAGAATAAGGAAGATTGTAGTTAAATACTCCCTCAACAAATTCTCTTGTTTTCTCCAACTATAAATGAGTTTTTTGTAACGACAAATATAATATTTGTTTGTTTAGAAATCATCTCCCATGTAATTAACTAATAGTTTTTATTTTTCTCATGCACAAGAAATATTGATTTTATTGGCACACTAAATCAAATATTATTCACATATTTTATCTAAAAACTAAAATAAATATTACTTATATATATTGAATTATATGCAACTTAAAACAGGAAAATGGTATAAAAAGGGAATATAGCAATAGAAATGAAAGCAACTAGGAGGGATAAATAAGGGTATGATTTAGGGCATAAACGTCTCTCATCACTGCATTGTTCGACATCCTCCATCAAATCGCTCAATATGAACTAAAGTTTATTGGTGCTCGACATCAACTAAACTTTACTTGGCTTACATTGAAATTGACTTTGCTCATCTCCAACTGATTTTCTACTCAGCTTGCACTAGATTTTCTCAACACCTATTGTGTAGATTGTTAAGCTTGGCAAACAAACTTCATTTAACTTGTTCTTTTGAACTTAATCAGTGTAACCAACCTTTGCAACCTTAAGTAGATTATCAATGCACTATAATATCACTATGTTAATTGATCCTTGTACTCCTTTTCATATCATAACTCAATCTTTCCTCTAGCTTCTATTGTTACCTCATTTTTATAAAATCCTTTTCATCAATCAAATAAATGATAGTACTTAAATCATACAAGCAATTATCTTACTAGCAAGTAGCATGTTTGACATCAATGACAAAACAATGATTGAAGCATATTTATCATACATGTATCAATCTATTTTGAACAAGGGCTCCATAGAGAATGAATCCTTCAATGGATAACAATGGCCCTCCTTGATGAATTGGATGCTTGAACACATGAATTCTTGATAGAACTTCACTTCATGGAATAATGGATGTAGAAAGGTGATAGTTCACCCGATATCATAATGCATCTTCTTCGTTAGGGAAAATGAGAGGAGGAGGCTTCCTTATATAGAGATCTAGAGCACAAATTCCTAGAGAAGGTTGACATGGGAACAATAAATCCATTTAACCTTAATCCTTAGGAATAGACCTAGATCAAATGTAATTTAAGAGTCTACCATTCTAAAACTTGAAATAGCCAACCTGAAAGTGGGAAAAGAAACTTTCTGAAGCCTAAGATCTTGAAACTCCCAAAAATTGAAAATAGGACCTAGGGTCAGGGATGAGGTTGACCTTTCCCTAGGTCAAGGTTGAGTTCATCCTTGACCTGAGTTAGGGTCAAGGTCAACCTTGACCCAAAGGCCAAAGTTCTTAGTTTCACAGAGCAGTTTGTTAGAATTAAGCTAGAAATAGAGAGAGAAGAGTAGAATAGGGGGAAAATAATAAGATCCATGTAAAGACCCATTTAAGGTGCTTGATATGACCCTAGATCACTTACTCAGAGGGATAAACACTCTTAACATGGAAGTGATTTCATTTTAAGATGATACATTAAGCCCCCACTTTAGCAAGAGTATAGACTTGATGCAAACTCTTGGTAAAGTAGATCATAAAAAAAAGATAATCTTATTAAAATTGAAAGGGCAAAGAAATCCTCAAGCCCCTAGAGACTCAAGTCTTTGTCAACTCCAAGATCACAATAAGAGAGACATCTTTAGAAAAAGGAAAAAAGAAAAAAAGTGTGATGATCTTGCCCAATGAGAATTTATATCCCATTGTGAACCACACAAGGAAACTATGCAACTGGAAAGATGGAATTGAACCACCTAATGAATGTGGCTACTCAATAGTCAACCCATTAAGGATTCACTCTTAAGAATATTCTATTCTATAGAAGTAAAACCAAAAGAGATCCAATATTAAGGACACCTTCGATCCTAAGGGATCAACAATACTTGAAACTAGAGGGATCAAGAGATCCTAAAATATAATTCCATGCTTTAGGGATTAGTCACTAATTTGAAAAGGGAAAAAAGTATCTTGAAAAATTATATATATGTATTGAAAAGTGCTTTTGTGCAATAAGTGAGTAGAGTGTATGCCCCCACATGAAAGTCATTGCTGACACTTTAACATGAGCAATGACTTTGAAAAAAACATAAACAACTCCACTAATTACATTTCCACTATGAGATGCCCCTAGACAAAGACAAATCAAGGGAAATACCACATAAACATAGAAAGAACATAAAAGAGATCTACCTACTATGGTGTTAGTATGATCATAAGATTATATATATATATATATATATTGCAAATGATTTGACATCATTCCCCAAAGAAAGTAGAACTAAAGATCACATATGAGGTACAAAGAAGAATATTTTTGGACCATGACCTAGAGGCCAAAAAGAATTAGTGCTACCAAGTCATGAATAGAAGAAGATGACACAAGGAAACATGTACGAACAATAGCACAAGTAAAACATAACATTAAATAACATATGGAAAAATAGAGATACATATAGAGGAATAATACAATAGGTTTGATTCTTTTATCACCTTGCACCAATGAAGCAACAAATATTGTATAAAAGAATCTAACAACATTTAGCAAACATATTATGGGAGAAATACAAGACAATAGACAAACACACAACAAAGGCTACCATGAAGAACTAGCCAATCAAGCATGTCACCTACTCTCCCCATCTCATTTTTTACCATTTAGGGAAAGTGGGTAACTTGCAAGAGGGACTATATCCAACACAAAAGGAATTATGGCCAATTTCAAACAAGGATCCTCTTGAGAATCACAATGTTCAATACCAAGTGTAATTGTTAATTGCGAGGAAAGAATATTATGTAAATTAACATCTTGTTTCATATTCATCATTACCATCATCAATATCATCAAGAGTATCTTAATCATCTAAATTAATCAAAATAGGATCTAAGATATGAATAGAATCATCAGAATCATGTAACTTAACATCATTATTAACAATAAATTCTTCTAACATATCATGTATATTTGTATCCAAAGAAGGTAAAGATTTTTGAAGAATAGAATTACGAGCTTTACCTTGAGCACTACAATTTTTATGGCATTCGTTAGCAGATCTATTACATTTTTCTTTACTTGAAATTTATTGAGAACTAGGAGGAGCAATTATAGGATCTTTCACAAGTTCTATAGGAGAATTAAGAAGATTAGTAACAAACTAAAAAGCAACATGAGAAGCTTAATTAATAGATGTAGAAGCCATAGATAAAGGAGGTATAGAAGGTGTATGCAAATTACCACAGTTAAGATCCTTAGGAGGTAAGCTTAACTCAAGAATCTTCTATTTCTTATAGACTTGATATGAATGGAAAAGATGATTAGGTCGAGCAGGACATGAATTAGGTGATGAAGGCCAAAAGAAGTCAATGGTAGCAACATCCCTAGGCCTAGAACTATGGTATAAGATATGATTAACCGTCTTCACTTCATCATCATAAAAAAACTTAAAACATTTATGAATAGGTGAAGCAACAACATGCATGAAATTTAATCATGGTAAACCAAGCTTAACTTGAAATTGATCAAAAGTAGGAACAACAACAAACGTGGTGTTCACAATATTTCCACAAAGTTTGATAGGTAAATCAACAGAACCAAATGATGGATGAAGAAAACCATTAGAAGTTTGAATCCATACATCTGATGTATCATAAAAATCATGTTGCAAACTTTTCATAAAAATATGTTCTTTTGTAATAACATTGACTAAGGAGGTAGGATCAATAAGAAAACCATGAGTAGTATCTCAAAAATCTTAGCATAAATTTAAAGGGGACCATTAGGAGCTTTAATAGTCTTAGAATCATCAAAGGTAATCAAAAGTTCCCAAGGTCATTTTTTCTTAAGTTTTTGTTGATGTTTAGGTTGAGGCTTCCATTTAGGCTTACATTTCAATTGAGGTAGAGCTGAAACTTGAGATTGAAGTGGAGGTTGAGATTGAGGTGGAGATACAAATGGATACAGATGGCTAAGCAATAGTATTAGTATCATGCACAGGTAAAGGATTCATATAGATTTTCAAATTTTGATTAGGAGGAGAAACATATTTATTCCCACTACCATCAAAATGATCAACAGATAAAGAATTATAATCAATTAAGTCCTAAACCTTATATTTTAAATAATAACACTTCTCAATATCATGACCATTATGGCGATGATATTAATAGAAAGCTTTTAGATCAAAAGATTGAGTCATCATTGTAGCAGGTAAAAGAGGATGAACAGGAGGTAAAGTAATAATATTAGTAGTTAACAACCTATTCATAATAGAATTTAAAGATTTAGAGAGAGGAGTAAACATACGATTCAATCAAAAGGCAGTGGATGCAAAAGTGACATTGTGAGATGCAACAACAACTTGATCAACAACTACATTTTCTTGTTTATTTATCTTGACATAGTTGTTAAATTTTTTTCTTTATTTGGATTAGGAGCAACATCACTTTTATCAACAAGAACATGAGCCATTGGAGTGGTGCTCTCAAATTGACTCACTTGTAATTGATAACGATGAAGCACTGCACAAATTTGTTGAAAAGAAGTAAATTCAGTAAGCATAATCTTATCTCTAATATCCTTTTGCAAATTTTAAATAAACATACATTGAATATCAATATCAAGAACATTATAGGAAATATGAGCATGCAAATGCTTAAATCTACCAATAAATTCAATATTTTTTTAGAGTTTTGTTTATAATGCATCAAATTAGTCAAAGACACTTGAGGGCCAATGTTGTTTTGAAATTGTTGAATAAAAGCATTAGCAAGTTGAGGAAATGAATGAATATAATAAGAGTCAAAGAACATAACCATTGTAAGGCCTTGTCACAAAAATTTTGAGCAAACAACTTCACTAAAATCCTATGATCATAAGCATAATCACTACAAAGAATTTGAAATGTTTTAACATGATGAACAAGGTCTCCCTTACCATAATAATTCTCAAGACAAGGCATATCAACTTGCTAAGGAATAAGAGTATGAATGATATCTTGAGACAAAGGACTTCCCATGTCACAAGTAGGAAGACTAAACTTATTTTGAGTCAAGGAGGGAAGTTGTTGTTGTAAAGATGATACAATTTGAGTGAAACTAATAATTGTAGAATCATGAGAAGAAATAGGAGGAATAGAAACATTAGATACACTAGGTAAAGTGTAAGAAGCTATTGAAATAGAAGACACAACTGGAGGAACACTAGGAATGGAAATTGGTAGAGGATTAGATTAAGTAAAAGGAACATTATGATAAGAAGGTTGTGAAATAGGAAGGGACACAAGAGGAATACTCATATGAATAGAGAGAACCATTTTAGTCACCAAAGAAGCATAAGTAGGAACATTAGGAAGAGGAATAGAAGAATGTTCAACACTAGTGATAGGAGGAAACAACCCTAAATCTTGAGCTTCTTGAGCTAAAAGTTTAATGTTGAAATGCACAAGATGAGTAATATCATGCAAGATATTAACACCTTGGTCATTTTTTGATCTTAGATTGGTTTTGACAATTGAGTGTCAACACACTTAAGACATTTACTTAGTTTATGTTGAATTGGTAATGCATGCTGAGTTTAATATGTAAATACAAGACTATGTCAAGTTGCAATGAGTGTTGAGTCACTCATGTGTCAAGTAAATAGACCATGTTGAGTGATTCAAGTGCCAAGTAAATAGTAGATGCTGAGTAGTTCAGATGCTAAGTTGGAAATAGAATTACAATATGTGCCAAGCACAAATAACTCCAAGTGTCGAGTAACACAGATTGGACATACTTGTTAGTGTTTCACAAACAACTATTTAAACTATTTTCAAGCCGACTTAAGGTTAGATTTTGATTGTTTAAAGATAAGGATGAATCTATTTGTAGAATCCCTAATTGTTTCCATGTAGCCAATCAAAAAATAGGAAGGATTAAATGAAAAAAAAGATGAATCTTAGCTATCTATTCATAAATAACCCTAAGCCACCAAATTATTTATAAGGAAGAAAAAGCCCCACCAATTAGTAGGAATCGAGAGAGTGAAGGAGATCATGTTATAGGAGGTAACAAGAGGTGAATGATTGAAATTATTCATAAAGCATTCAAGGTGACTTAGTAGTGAGAGAAAATTGTAAAATCAGTTGGAGAAGAACAAAGAATAGAAGGATGCAACAATTGTTATATCAGATCAAAGAGGATCAAGAAGGACATTGTATAGATTTGATCTTTAATCAGGCAACTAGAACTAATCACAAGATCTATGTAGAAACATCTTAATAGGTGATTTTGGTTAAATCTCCTAGGTGGAGTAGTCTTAATAGACTATTGTAAATCCTTTCACAGGGTGATATTCCAAGTGGATGTTCTAAATTCCTTTAGCTAGGCACACTTCTAACAAGGTGTTGAAATCCTCTAACAAGGTGGGACTTAACAGTCCTTGTAAGCCTTTAACAAGGTAGGCCTTTCACAGGGTAGATAATGTTTCATGGTCAAACCATTGTAACCTTAATTGGCTACACTTTATTGCTACAATAAAGAAGATTTGTGGGTGTCATCCCCAACCCAATTTTACCTTCTCATTAGAAGGGTTCCTAGGTAATCATATCTGGTGTTAAGTGTGTGTGTTTAATTATTTACATGTTTTAGATGCATTTACTTCTCATGTTATTTTTAGCTCATATATTATATGCATCTAATGAATGGTGAAATTTTTAATAGCTGAAGTTTGAACTTTTGATTCAGCACCCCCACCCCTCCCCCCCACTCTTAGAAGTATATGTTTCCCATTTGTAATTCCAACAATTGGTATTAGAGCCGAGTTCTTAGAAGAAGAAGCTTTGCAGCTTAGAGGAAAGATCTTGAAATGGAAGTCTACAAATTAGGAAAGACCATTGAGAACTCAAAGATTGAAATACATCTCATACTACATCAATTGAATGAAGCTAGAGAAACTTTGAAGAGTTCCTTGCCGAGAAGGAAATAGATTGCTATAGCAGAAAATGACACACAATACAAAGAGATTGAAACCATAAAGCTATTTGTAGATGGCAACTCTAGTGAATTTGATGCAACAATTTTAGATCTAATGAATAAGAATAGAGCACAAGCTAAAGAAATTAGAAATCTCAAGTTGGAGGAGGAATCACAAGCTATACTACTATGTGAGGTGATTGAACAAAAGAAGAAAGCTATAGAAGACAAGGCCATGATTGAAGAAGACATAAGAATGCTGGAAAACAGATTTGGAGAGAATTCAACAAAGCTATCCAAGATCTCAAACATGTAATTGGATATTTTAAGCCAAATGATGAATGTTCATCATGAGTTAAATGTCAAGGACATTGAGATAACTACATTAAGTTGTAGAATGAACAATTGTAGAATGACTTGAAAAGAGAAAAATAATTTGCTGAAAGTTTCAATAAGCCAAATGAAGCCATCAAGTACTTCGAGAAATTACTAAAATCCCCTAGATCCAAGAGAGATACATCAAGATTGGGCTACACAAGCACTAAAGAAGGAGAATCATCCAAAACTATCAAGGAAAGGAACAACAAAGATAAGAATTCCAAACCTACTTGTCTTCATTGTGTAAAGAGAGGGCATACCTCTAATATGTGTAGGAGCAAGAATACAATTTAGAATGCTAAGCCTAAAAAAATGGTCCACTGTCATAAGTGCAATAAAAAAGGTTATCAGGAACATTAATGTAGAACTAGAACCATGAATGCACCAAAATTTGAAGGATATTGCTACAACTATCAGAAGTATGGACATAGAGCCTTTGAATGTAGATCCAAGTCCACATGGTCAACAAGCAAGGCAACAAAGGTAATAAGCTATGGAAATTCTTATGACTGGGATTACAATACAAGATATAGATATCACTACTATCAGGAATATGGACCTGTACCTAAAAATTGCATTAGGACTCACTTTAGTGGTAATTACAAGAGGTGGTTGAGTCAAACTACATATTTTGACTGTTTGAAGATTGGTCACATCAATAAACATTGTCCAACTAGGTCCAAGGCACCAAGTTGTGAATTTGATAGAGGCAAAGGCAAGGTAGATGCTGAACACATCAAGAATGAGATGAATAAGACATGGAAGAAGAAGAAAGATTGCAGTACATCAAATGGAGAAGGGATCACTTCATGCAAAGGGTCAAGTGGTCACACTTCATCAAACTAAGCAATAAGAGGTATGTGGGACTGATATTCAAAAATATTATATCAAACATCAGTTCCAAAAGAAAACAATACTAAAAAGATTACATTAGCATGAATAAAGATGTAAGAAGTTGTAGAAAATTCAAGGTTAAATCTTCAAAGTTTTCATGTTGTTGCCAAGCATGAAAAGTTCTCTATGTATACCGACTGAAATACTAGTTAATGCTAAGCTGCCAGGCTAGCTAGTTGATGCCAAGCTTGTAGTAGCTGTTGAGTGATGGTCATGTTAGTAGATGCTGAATAAACTAGAATCATATTGATGCCAAGTTTACAGTTGTACAAGCACTAAGCATTAAATGCAGAGTTTTGAAGGGTATAAGGTCAATTTTCACCCATTTTTCATCATTACAAATTCAACAAGAGAAAGCAGAGTGAGAAGGTGATTCAAAAACCAAGTTCAATGTGTTTTCATAGATTCCAACAATGATCCAACATCAGTTGATCAAATTTCCATGGTATTCTTCAGAAGTCGAGTCATGCAGTTTGAAATTTGTATAAACCCTAGCTTGTCAAATGATCTCTAGTTCAAGGAATGTAGAGGTTCAAGAAGTTTTAAATGTTCAATTAGTTAGCAATGAAGTGAAGCAACCAAATTTTAGAGCAATTCAAGATGTTGCATACAAACAAGACCCGTCAGAATAGTCCAAGGCATCAGAAAATGCTATAATTGCAAGATAGGAGGAATAGGAGACATGGAAATAAGACAAGCCTATAACAAATTGTGTGAAAATAGAGGATGAGAATACTAGTTTCCTTGGTTGAACAATATTATTATGACATATGCTTTCTTGTTGATATTGACTATACATATGTACAGGATTTTGTACCTAGGGTAAGATGGCTAAGACCATTAGGCTATGAAATTAATGTTGATGAAGCCTCAACTACCATCACTGCCCTTCTTGCTAAAGAAGTTGACAAGTCAGCTAATTTTTTTGGAAACTATGATGTTATGAAGTCCAAAGTTGAGATGGAGTTGAAGACAACCTCCACATTGAAGAAGAAAGAAAAATTGGTGAAGAAATTAAAGGCCAGATTTGGTGAAGGAATAGGTGAAGAAGAAGAAGATGATGAAGAGAATGAATAGGAACAATAGGAATGAGCTCAAGAACCTCTTACATTAACCCAAGGATTGGGAGAAGATAAGGATTAAGAAGAGGTAGAAGGTGCTGAGGAAGCAAAGGAAGCACCAGTATAGGTAGAACCTAAGAAAAGAAAGGCCAAAGCACAGCTTGTGGCAAAGACAAAAGCTAAAAAGATTGCTAATCCAAGCCTAGCAAATCCAACAACACCAACAACTAGGGAAAGCACATGGGCCACCACACAAAGGCCAAAGAAAAGGCCAAAGCTACAGAACAAGGAGGTTAGGAACAAAAAAAACAAAGAAGGAAATACATTGCACAACCAAAAACTAATGACAAAAAAATAGAATCAAAGGATACAAGCCAATTTAGAGTGGTAAATCATCCACCAAAATCTGATCTTGAGAATATCAATGAGAATGTTACAAAAAATGTAGATTTGTCTGGTTTGAAAAGCATTAATTTTGAAACACTTGGTAGAGAAGAGTAAAATTTGATTGAAGAATCAATATATGAAATGATGTCAAAATTCAAGAACACCCTACTTGAATTAGATAATACTATGCAAAGGAATTATATACTATTGTTGAAAATAAATGGCATTATTGTCTAAACTTGGAGAAACAAATTAAAGAATCCACATTAGCCTAGGTAATGCTAGAATTGACTAAAGGGAATATTATCAAGGCCAACAAGAAATATGGTGGAAGGTTTGTACCAAAATATAGGGCATTCAATATTCTTCAAAAAAATATTGAAGATGTTGTAAAGAAATCCACTCAAATGTGGAAATTGATTTATGGTTTGACAACTATCAAACAAGGAGAAGAAGATCCCTTTAAGGGAAGAAATAATGGTGATGTAATTTTAGATGAAGAAATAGTGATACCTCAGTTTGATTATGCAATAATGACAGTAGAACAAATAAACATGTTGCAACAAGCTTTAGAAAAGAAGAAGCACCAAGAAGTGCTTAGATAGGAATTTAGGCAAATGCAAGCATTGCAAGACATCAAGGAAATCTTCATAGATGCATTCAACATGCCTATACCTAAAGAATCAAAGCCTCTATTGGAACAATTGTCACAAATTTTTGAAAAGGTTAATAATGAAGATATTGACACAAGTGAAAAAATTCTTGAGTGGTCAGAGAAGAAATTCCAAAGTAAAGTAAATGAGAAAATATCTAGTGAGATTGCACTTACTCAAGTTGCATAACCACAAAGGTTGAAGATGTGAAGAAGGTACTAGAGAATATTTTCTCATTGTACACTAAACTATATAACCCAACACTCTTCACTCAAGAAACAAGACATAGAATTATGAGTTTGGAGAGAAATCTCAATGTATCAGGTATGCAACTACCTCGAAACCTAGCTCAGAGTAAGAAGCATTTTCATGCATTGCTTCAACCACAAAGTCAACTAGTTGTGTTAATAGCATAAGAGGCTAATATAAGAGCTAAGTTGACACAAATTCAAGCCTCCCTCACCCCACATATGGAAATACTCCATAAAGAGATAGGATACGTAGAAACTTTGTTACAGAAAGATTGTCATCTTTCTACATTAGATGGACTAGTTCACGTAGCAACTGAGTTGGCAATTCAACTCAAGTTACCAGATGTTGCCTATGACAACTGTGTTGTAGCTCTGAAGATAATTATGGAAGTACACAAATCCTTTTTGGACAAATATGCTCTAAGCATATAAACCCTTTGACATAAGTGTCAAAAAGGGGGAGATAAAAGAAAAAGGGCAAAGAAAGAAAAGAGCAAGGGGGAAATAAACTAAAGGGGGAGAAAATAGGGAAAGGAGTAGATAAAGAAAGAAGAGAATAATGAAAGGGGGAGAAAAATCAGTTTTTGACCCCAATGATATACATTTTTAGGAATACAATGCATAAACAGTGATGCAAGGTGCTCCCCTTAATACCATAAACTCATAACAGAAACAAAGAAACAACAAAAAATATGAGAACAAAATATGGACATCTTATTTGCACTGAAAATGTAGAATTATAGAATTCATAAGTAAAATATGCTAACCCACATGGGTGCCTTTAGTACAATAATTTGCAAGACAGGTTGTGAACTATCACCCAGAGCTATCCTAGACAATGTTCAGGCCTTTCTTAAATAGGTAGTTTTATGTCACTTAGGAAGATTCTAGATGCTCAATCTTAATACCTAGGGCCAATAGACCCTAATAATACACACATAGTTGGCCAAATACATCTTTGAAAAATTATTTTAGAAATTTTGGTAGCCCAGCTTCTGAAGACCATAACTCACAAATCGTTGCTCCGATTGGCTATTATAACCACTTTTCAGAAATGCTAGCTCCTGATCTATAGGCTTGGAATTGTGCTAGCATCCTTCCATCAAATTTTTGGACCTCATCTGGGCACTCTAAGGCCTCCAACGGTGAGCCTAGAGATTTTTCTACAAATTTTTCCACCGAAAATTTGCAATAACTTCTTTGATACTTAAGTTGGAGCAATGAGATTTTTATGGTAGGCTTATATCTCTAAAATAAAACTTCCTGTAGAAAATGAGAACATTCCAAGCTTGTATGAAAAACTTACTAAAAATAGTAAGTTCCCATAAATAGTAACCACCCTATCTACTAGTCCTTATTAAAATAGAAAAGACTAAAAATAATTTATTTTTGGTGATGCAAGATTGCCCTTGCACCTAGGATGCTCCTACATCAAACACCTAGGGTAATTTGAGAAGTGACCTTGTCATGTCTCAAGTGTTCAGAGGAAAACCAAGATGGTTAACCTCCTCCTTTGCTAGCTATGATGAATCCTCAACTGGTCTTCCTTTCCATTTGACTAGATATTCCTCATAAGTTCTATTTCTAGTACTTTTTCCAACACGACTATCTAGTATCTCTTCAATCTCCTTTGTAGCCGAACTAGCTATTGAAATGCTCCACTGCACTTCTGCAACTTAATCCCTATCACCTCCTTCATAATACTTTGTCAAATCTAAAATATTAAATACTGGTGAAATATTCAATTTAGTAGGAAACTCCACTTCATACGCATTTCTTGATTCATGCCTTTTCACTATCTTATACAGTCGAAACTTCTTCATCTTCAACTTATTATATGTACCCATTGGAAAACACTCCTTTCTCAAATGAACCATGACTTCATCTCCAATCTAAAATTCTTTAAATCTTCTGTTCACATCCACCTTAGACCTATACTATGTATTCATCTTTATGATGTGATTCTTCATCTCCTCATGGATGTTCTTCAAATGTTCAGTAAAATCTTTTGCTTCAGCACTACTTATCTCTCTTTTATCCAACTGCCTCAGTTAGAAGCATTTATGGGGCTACTCCCATATACAATCTAGAATGGTGATTTTCCAGTACTCCTATTGACAAAATTATTAAATGCAAATTTTGCCTATGGTAAAATCATATCCCATCCTTTTGGTTTTATCTCCAACCAAGCATCTTAGCAAATTTCTCAAACTGAGATTCATAGCTTTTGTCTATCCATCAGTTTGTGGATGATGTGATGAACTAAACTTCAAATCTATCTTCAAATTCTTCCATAATGTATGCTAGAAATACCCAACAAATTTAGTATCTTGATATGAAACTATACTCTTTGGAAGACCATGTAATCTCACCACTTCTCTGAAAAACAACTCTGCTACATGAACAACATCACTAGTCTTCTTACAAGGAATAAAATGTGCCATCTTTGAAAACATATCAACCACCACAAAAATAGAATCATGCCTACATTGTGTCCTCAGTAATCTAAGAACAAAATCCATGTTGATATCATCCCACAACTTCTTTGGCACAGGTAATGGCTGATACAACCTTGTATTTTGTTTCACTCCTTTTGCCATCTGACATACTCTACAACTTTGTACAAACTTCATCACATTTTTCTGCAACTATGGCTAGTAGTAATTATTAGTAACCAAATCTATGGTTTTATATCTACCAAAATGTCTAGCCAATCCTCCACTATGCTTCTCCTTGAGGAGATTCTCTCTCATTGAACTTCTAGGAATGCACAACTAGGTTCCTTACAACAACATATTATCCTAGATCATGAAATCCAATCACTTTGTCCTATCAAGTGTAACAAGTTTTGTACAAGCCTTCCATGCTTCACCAAAATTAGGATCATTTGGATACAATGTACTGAGTTCCTTGAACCCAACCACCTCTATCTACATTTCTGTCAGCAAAAGTTGTCTTCTACTAAGAGCATATGTGCCTTTGTTAGACTTCCCACTCTTGTGTTTCAAAACAAATGTATAACTCTGTAAAAAATCAACCCACTTTAAATGCCTTTGGTTCAATTTTCCTTGACTATTTAAATATTACAAAGCTTGATGATCAGTATACAAAACAAACTCCCTAGGAAGAAGATAGTGTCTCCACTTCTTTAATGATTGAACTCTAGCATAAAATTCATGATCATAAATAGAATATTTTCTTTTTGCATCATTCAACTTCTCACTAAAATAAGCAACAGGTCTACCTTCTTGGCTCAGAAAAACTCCTTTTGCAGTACCGCTAGCATCACAATCTGCTTGAAACACCTTGTTAAAATCAAGAAATGCTAAAACAGGCTACTCAATAACTTTCTATTTCAATAGATTGAAAACCTTATCTACTCCTACAGTCCACTTAAACTCTTTCTTATCTCCTCTCATTGTTTTAGTCAAGGGTTGACAAATACTGTTAAAACTTCTTATGAAATTTCTATAAAATGTACCTAGTCCATGAAAAGATCTTACCTCTGTTGCACTCCTTGGAGTAGGCCATTCAAGGATAGCCTTCACTTTCTCTAGGTCCATTTTTAGACCTTCTCCTAAGACTACAAATCCTTGGTACACCAACTCCTTCTTTACAAAACTGCACTTCTTTAGGTTTATCAACAATTATTCTTCCCTCAACCTATAAAACACCTTGTGAATATGAATCAAATGCTCCTCCAATGTCTTACTAAAGATCAAAATATCATCTTGGTAAACAATGACAAACTTACCCAGAAATTCCTTTAGTACCTCATTCATGAGCCTCATGAAAGTGCTTGGTGCATTGGTTAGCCCAAAAGGCATAGCTAACCACTCATATAGTAATTCCCTTATTTTGAAAGCAATCTTCCACTCATCACCTTCTTTGATACAAATTTGATGGTATCCACTCTTTAGATCTATCTTCGTGAAATACTCATCTCCACTCAAATAGTCCATAATATCATCCATATTTGGAAATGGAAATCTATACTTGATTGTGATCTTGTTGATAGTATAAGAATCTATGCACATCCTCAATTCTCCATTTTTATTGGGTGTTAATAATGTTGGTACAACACATGGACTTAGACTCTCTCAAATCAACCCCTTTTGCAACAACTCATGAACTTGCTTGTTCAACTCTTTACTTTCTATTGGTGTCATTTTGTGCATTGCCTTTTTTGGAAAATTGGCTCTTGGAACCAAGTCCATCTGGTGACTGATCTCATTGGGGGCAATCCATTAGGTACATTATCTTATACAATATCAAAAAATTCTTCCAACATATCTACAACTTCTATAGGTACCTCCTCTACTTCTTCTTTACTATGTTTAGGAATTATAGCAAAACACATATGCTCATGTTTCATACCTTTATAAACTCTTTTCCATCAACAAAACATATTTTGGTAGCACTACATACCTTTTCTTCTTTATCCTTCAACGGATTCAACTTATGTTTCACTCCATCCTTAGTTAGAGTGTAGGTATTTGCTCGCCCATCAGGTACAACATGCCTATCAAATTACCACAACCTACCCAATAGTGTATGACATATGTCCATAGGTATGATATGCATATTACCTCATCCTAGTAGCTTCCAATCTTGAACTTCACTAAGCACTGCTCATTGACCATGACCTTGTGGTTATCTTGCACCCAAGCAATGCAGTATGAATACGAGTGTTTTTGTCTCTTCAGCATCTTCAAAATGTGAGGTTCTAGTATCTTCATCAACATGTGCAACTCTAGCTTGGCTTTTTGTTCTTTGATTTGTCCTTCCTTGGTGTTGGGTGCATTCAAATGCTCTATGGCCTTCTTCTGTGCAGTGAAAACATTTTCCACAGAAGCCTCCTCTTCCAGATCCTTGTCCTCTACCTCTTCCTCTCTAATCTCTATTGTTCTAGTCATGGAAATAATTGAAATTATTTCCCCTTTAGTTCTGACTGCTACTTCCACCCTCATCCTTGTTCTTCTAATCATCATTATGGCCTCTATAAGATTTTCCACCAGATCTTTCACCATGACCTCTTCCACTATTCTTATTGTCAAACTTCTTTCTCAATTTCTCCTCAACTCTTAGGGCAAACTAGTATGTCTCCTCATTACTGCTTATTCGAACTAGACTTAGCTCATCCTGAATGTTTGTCCTTAACCCATTAAGATAATCGATGACTTTCTCCTTATCAACTTCTGCATGGTCTGTTCTAATGAGAACTTGATAGAACTCTTCGGTATACTCTTGAATAGATTTTCTTGCTTCGTTCAACCCTTGCATTTTTTTCAATAGATCAAGCTCATAATCCAAAGGGGGAGAAAACAAGGAAAGGAGTAGATAAAGAAAGAAGAGAATAATGAAAGGGGGAGAAAAATTAGTTTTTGACCCCAGTGATATACATTTTGAGGAATACAATGCAAAAATAATGATGCAGGGTGCTCCCCTTAATACCATAAACCCATAATAGAAACAAAGAAATAATAGCAAATGCGAGAACAAAATATGGACTTCTTAGTTGTACCAAAAATGTAGAATTACAAAATTCATAAGTATAATATGCTAACCCACATGGGTGCCTTCAATACTATAATTTGCAAGATAGGTTGCAAACTATCACCCAGAGTTGTCCTAGACAATGTTCGAGCCTTTCTTAAATATGCAATTTTATGCCACCCAGGAAGGTTTTAAATGCTCAAATTTAATACCTAGGGCCAATAGAACCTAACACTACACATAGAGTCAGCCAAATACATCTTTGACAAATTATTTTAGAAATTTTGGCAACCCAACTTTTGAAGGCCATAACTCACAAACCATTGCTCTGATTAGCTATTATAACCACTTTTCAGAAACATCAGCTCCTAATCTACAGGCTCAAAATCATGCTAGCGCCCTTCCGTCAAGTTTTTAGACCTCATCCGAGCACTCTAAGGCCTCCAAAGTGAGCCTGAAGATTTTTTTGCAAAATTTCCACTGAAAATCTGTAATAACTTCTCTGATACTTAAGCTAGAGCAATAAGATTTTTATGGTAGGCTTATATCTCTAAAATAAACCTTCCTGTACAAATTGAGAACATTATAAGCTCGTATGAAAAACTTACTAAAAATAGTAAGTTCCCATAAATAGTAACCACCTTGTCTACTAGTCCTTATTAAAATATAAAAGACTGAAAATAAAATATTTTTGGGTGATGCAAGATTGCCCTTGAACCTAGGATGCTCTTGCATCAAACAGACATAGAGAAAAGCACATATTAGATGACAGGGCATCAGTTGCAAATACATTGAAGAAAAAGAGTATCAGCAAGAGACAAATCTACTCAGAATGGAGAACAAATTCTTTGATACAGAACAGGGACCTTAACTTAGGGGAAATTCTAAATTTTGAGGTATATAGGTTATTAAAAAAAATTGAAATATTGAAGTTTTGTATATAAGTCGAGTTGTGAATATGATTATAATCAAGAAGATTACATTAATTATGTACCAGTTAACTATTTTTGACACTCATGTCAAAGGGGGAGATTGTTGATCTTAGATTGGTTTTGGCAATTGAGTGTCAACACACTTAGGACATTTACTTAGTTTATACTAAAATAGTAATGCATGTTGAGTATAATATGTAGATACAAGACTTTGTCAAGTTACAATGAGTGTCGAGTCACTCATGTGCTGAGTCACTCAAGTGCCAAGTAGATAGAACATGCTGAGTGATTCAAGTGCTAAGTAAACAATAGATGCCAAGCAATTTAGGTGCCGAGTCAAAAAAATTATAGTATGTGTCGAGCATCAGTTTCTTCAAACATCGAGTAACACAGATTAGAAATACTTTTTTGTGATTGCACAAACAACTATGTAAACCATTTTCAAGCTGACTTAATGTTAGATTTGATTCTTTGATGAATCTATTTGTAGAATCCCTATGTGTTTTCATGCAACCAATCAAAAAATAGGAAGGATTAAGTGGCAAAAAGGATGAATCTTAGCCATAGATTCATACCTAACCCTAAGCCACCAAAGTCTTTATAAGGAAGATGAAGCCCCAACAATTAGTAGGAATCAAGAGAGTGAAAGAGATCATGTTATAGGAGGTAACAAGAGGTGAATGATCAAAATTATTCATAGAGCATTCAAGGTGACTTACTAGTGAGATCGAATTGCAAAATTAGTTGGAGGAGAACAAAGAACAGAAGGATACAACAATTGTTATATCATATCAAAGAGGATCAAGAAGAACACTATACAGATTTGATCTTTAATCAGGTGACCGGATCCAATCACAAGATCTATGCTGAAACATCCTAACAAGTGATTTTGGTTAAATCTCCTAGGTGGAGTAGTCCTCATAGACTATTGTAAATCCTTTAATAGGATGACATTTCAAGTGGATGTTATGAAGTCCTTTAGCTAGGAACACTTCTAACAAGGTGTTGAAATCCTCTAATAAGATGGGACTTAATAGTCCTTGTAAGCCTTTAACAAGACAGATCATGTTTTATGGTCAAACCATTGTAACCTTAATTGGCTACACTTTATTGCTATGGTAGTGAAGATTTGTGGGTGTCATCCCCACCCTAGTTTTACCTTCTCATTTGGAGGGTTTTTAGGTAATCATATCTGGTGTTAAGTGTGTGTGTGTGTGTGTGTGTGTGTGTGTTCAATTTTTTACATGTTTTAGATGCATTTACTTTTCATGTTATTTTCAGCTCATATATTACATGCATCTAATGAATGGTGAAAGTTTTAATAGCTGAAGTTTGAACTTTTGATTCACCCCCCCTCTCAGAAGTATATGTTTCCCATTTTTAATTCCAACATCATTATCATGAAGAAATTTCTTGAGAGCCTCTATAGCTTGAATAAAATCTTGATTATGGTTTTCTTGAAGAAGCCAACTACCCATTTTATCAAGTTCATTTGAAAGTTTTTGAGCTTGTTTAGGAGGAAATCTTAAAGTATCATCCTCATCATGAGCTGAGTGAGAATATTTTTTCTCCATAAGAGGATTAGAATCAAGAAGAATCAAAGTCTCATCTAGAATCCTAAGGAAAAGAGTGTTGGAACTTTCTTCAATGCTCCCCTCAGGATTTGTGACAAGGGCCTAACCGCCTCCTGTGTACTATAAGTTGAGTGGTTGTATCAGGCATTGAAAGATCATTCTTTTGGTGGAACGACAACCAACTCTAGCAAGTGGTATCAGAGCTTGGTCACGAGTTTGAATCCTTAGACCCTTAGGTAACACCGAGGGGGAGATTGTTAGAAATTTCTTTAGTGCTCCCCTTGGGATTCGTGACAAGGGATTAATCACCTCCTGTGTACTATAACTTGAGTGATTTTATCAAGCATTGAAAGATTGGTCTTTTGGTGCAATGACAAACCCACTCTAACAAGGAGAAGAGGACTCAAGCTCAAAAGTACTCATAAGTCTATGACTACATCTAACCCTAAGATTAGAAGTAGGACTAGAAGTAATAAAGCTCATAAACCAATACAAGACAAATAAACTAAACTATAAAACAACAATATTTTTGTATTTTGAAAGAGATTTTGCAATTTTTTTTGTATTTTTGAATTTAAAATGCAAGAGCATAAACTAAATCTAATCTTAATGCAAGAAAAAAATGTAATGAAATGAAAGGAAATATAACACCACAAAGCACAATAGGGCATCTAATTCTTCACAAGATAATATGAAAGGAAATTGAAAACATAATAAGGCATCCAATTCTACAAAAGAGAGGGGGTAGGCGTGTTGGGTTTATCAAAATGAATAGAAATAAAATGGAAACCCTCTTCACAACCCTAATTTTCAATGGGAATGATTCAAAATGATTAAACACAAGAGGGTGTTCTATGCAGAAATGGATCAAGTGGTAGAAAATAAGGAGAAAGAGGGGGGTTATATGACCTTTCTATTGTGGGGGAGTATGTGTTTAAATCCTGAAATAGATAAAAGAAAAATACTAACCTTGAATTTGGAAAATGCTAATTTCTAATGTCTGTATGTAGTTTTTGGAAAATCTACAACTTGTTTTAGACTGAAAATGTTGAGATAGAGAAAACTTAGAAATATTTTGTCTTTTTGAAGGAGGTCGACCTTGATCCCGTTGGTGGGGTAAAATCTTACCCCAAGGCACAATTGAAGTTGACCTTAACTTGCACTACTCCAAAGAAATTTTTGTTTACAGATCTCACGAGTTTGACAAAAAGGGTATCTGAATTTGCTCTTCAATTCATTGTTCCACACTTGTATGTGCAAGAAAAATGGTTTGTTTTTTGGATGAGGGATTTGCCTCAGTCAAACCCCAATTTTGAATTAACTTTGAAATATAATTGAAACAATATATATGCATGAACAAAGTAAATGGAACTATTCACCTTGCTTATATGGAAATCCTTGTGGAGGATCTAAATGCTTGAATCCACAAGTATGAATGCTCCAAATATATGTAAAATATATGTAGGATGGAGGTCGACCTTGATCCTTTTGGTGGGGTAAAATCTTACCCCAAGGCACAATTGAATTTGACCTTAACTTGCACTACTCCAAAGAAATTTTTGTTCACAGATCTCACGAGTTTGACAAAAAGGGTATCTGAATCTGCTCTTCAATTCATTGTTCCACACTTGTATGTGCAAGAAAAATGGTTTGTTTTTTGGATGAGGGATTTGCCTCAGTCAAACCCCAATTTGGAATTAACTTTGAAATATAATTGAAACAATATATATGCATAAACAAAGTAAATGGAACTATTCACCTTGCTTATATGGAAATCCTTGTGGAGGATCTAAATCCTTGAATCCACAAGTACGAATGCTCCAAATATATGTAAAATATACGTAGGATGTCTCAAATCAATGTCATTAGATCTTCAACACCAATCTTGAATGTATCTTTGGATAGAAGAAGGCTTGGGTGAATGTGGATAGAGAAAAGAGGGCTCCATAGAGATTGAATCCTTTAATGGACAACAATGACACTCCTTGATGATTTGGATGCTTGAACACTTGAATCCTTGATAGAACTTCACTTCATGGAATAATGGATGTAGAAAGGTAATAGTTCACCCGATATTACAATAAATCTTCTTTGTTAGGGGAAATGACAGGAGGATTCCTTATATAGAGATCTAGGGCACAAACTCCTAGAGAAGGTAGACATGGGAATAATAAATCCCATTTAACATTAACCCATAGGAATAGAACTGGATTAAATTTAATTTAACAGTCTACCATTTTGAAACCTGAAGCAACCAACCCAGAAGTGGGAAAAGAAACTTTCTGAAGCCCAAGATCTCAAAACTCCTAGAAATTAAAAATAGGACATGGGTCAAGGATGAGGTCAACCCTATCTTAGGGTAGGGTCAATGTTGTCCTTGACCTAGGTTAGGTTTGAGGTCAATCTTGACCCAAAAGGTTGTATTTGAACCAGAGGCCAAAGTTCTTAATTTCATAGAGCAGTTTGTCAGAAATAGGCTAGAAATAGAGAGAGAAAAGTAGAATAGGGGAAAAACAATCAAAATCCATACAAAGACCCATTCAAGGCACTTGACATAACCTCGAACCACTTACTTGAAGGGATAAACATTCTTATCATGGAAGTGCTTCCATTTTAAGATGATACATTTCATAACTACTCTGCACAATCTAGGACAAAACTTGATTATTACCTTAGATTTTCATAAAAGGACATATTGATTATTAGGAAGGGTTGCCAAATAATTTACTTCATCTTCATGTTCATCTACTTATTTTAGCCAAATAGGTTGATCAAGCCTCCCATATGGAGGATATAAAACTATTTTTTTGTGCTATCTCAATGGGATATAGTCATATCTCCTAACTTGCACCCATGCAGGCAAATGTTGTTGCTAGCTATGCTCTCCCTAGGATGATAAGATGTTATCCCAAGTAGCCTTATGAGATAGAATCATGAAACTAAGTAGGATACTCACATGAGTCCAAAGTGACAAAAATATCCTCATAGTTTTATTTGATTTGATAATGGAATTGTTAACTAACTACGAGACAAATGGGGTGGTCTTAAGCCAACAAGATTGAGTTATTGCATTATTTATTTAGTTGTAACTTTAAAAACAACTCCCAAACCAATTAAGGAATTATTTAATAAGGTTTCATTAATAGTTACTCCTAGTACTAGTCTACCAGGGTCAACATATTTTAGTACAACTTTTCCTAGCACTATATTGATAATTTTCCTATTACATGAACTTTTATGGATTTTTCATCTTCTTTCATGTTTTCTTGAAATAGTCATCCATTTTTTATAGGTAATGGGTTGAAGCCAAGATTAATTATTATTATTACTTATAATTAATTAGTATTATCATGTGTTAATTTTTAGTAAATTCAAACCTGAGACCTCCCACATGAGAGGTTCACAAGTTACCATTGTGTTGTAGGCTCTTTCCTTTCAAACAATAATCCCTCATTTATTCAAATATGTAAACAAGTGCATCCTTTATTTCTTGAAATAAGAGTATTTTGGCATAAACATGACAAAGCTCATCCATAAGAATCAAATGCAGGAAACTGCTTAGACTATGACATCCCAACCTTTTAGGAAATAGTGGCATTGAATAAGTACTTGAATTTGGTTTAGGCTACTTGGACTAACTAGGTTGCACATGGGGTTAATTTACAAGTTTATTTTATTCTTCTTGTATAGAAACCTAAGTGCTAATAGGAGGATTAGGTACAAGTAAGGTTGTCCCTAAACACATGTGAATGCTACTTTATAACCCACAACATATGTAGGGTATTGAGAAGGATCTATGAATAGATTGATTTTTTCTTCAAGCTTGTTACTTGGATTGGGTTTAGGTTGAGCGGATAATTGGGTAGGCATTGGTGTATTAGTATTTGGACTTGCAAGAAGCATAATTATTTTTTGAGTAGACTGAGTTGGAGGCTATAAGTAAACGGTTGGATGATTTGGCCATTGTTGATTCCCTGTCCAATTATTGTGTTTTTTGCCAATTCCCTTGAGCTAGCTTCCAATTACCCTAGGTTCATTATCATTGAGGCAAAGGATTGGGATTTTGATAACTAGGCCAAGTAGTTTTTGAGTTATTCAAAGGTTGTCGTGGATAATTACCAAAATTTGGTGAATATGAATATTGCTATTGATTATTAGGTACATAAGAACTTGAATAAGAACTAGGACATGACAATGGATCTGGTGACATACCTTTTCTTAGAAGCCATGGTCATCTTTGTGCAATAGAAATTATTTGACCTTCATCACATTCAATTTGTTTGAATTTTGATTACGCCTATTTTTTGTGTATATTGGCTACTACTTTGCATTTGCAATCCCATCTCTACTATTTGGAATGAAGATAAAACTTTACTATAATGGCTTCTACTACTTAATGTATCTTATTTTATTGCAATGTATCTAGTTGTGTAGCTATATTGTTAATGATGTTCTCTGCAGAACCCTTAAGTTTCAAACTTCATTAGTTGACTTGTTCATGCTAGGTTGGTAGCCTCTAGCCTTTTTTATGGAAGCCCTAGTATAATCTTCACAAATATTATTTACTTCTTCCTAGATGGCTTAATAATATCTCTTCCTCTCATGAGTTATAAGGTTTCCATTTCTAAAACTAAACAAAAATATCTCTACATGATATTCCAAGGTCATGTCCTTCATTTGTGTCATCCTAAAAATGTCATATCCTCCCATATCATTTTCTTTACAATAGTCCTTGTATTTTTCAAGGAAATTCTCCTTCATCTCATACCAACTATATACAATGTTCCTACCTAGACTCATAAACCATCTTAGTGAAGACTTTTTCAATGTGGTAGGGACTAACTTTAGTCTATGTGTGTCAACTTTTTAGTCATAATATTATCATAGGATATCAAACTAAAATGGAAAGGTGTATGTATAAGATTATCTTGTTAAGGCAATGGGTCAAGTCCATTGTAAGATTGGTGGTGCAGCTTAATCGCCTCATGTTTTCAATAAGTTGTGTCATCGTATCACACCTTAATAGGTTGATATTTTAACATAGCACCAAACACGATGGTTAACAAGTGGTATCAAATCTTGGGATCATAAGTTTGAATCCATGTAGTTGCAACAAGTGATTTAGGGAGGGGGATTGTTAAGGCAATAGGTCAGCATCCCTTGCAGGATTTGTAATGTGGCTTAACTACCTCTTGTGTTCTATAAGTTGTGTGGTTGTATTGTGTGTTAATAGGTAGATCTTTTGATGTAGTGGAAAATGCAATGAATAACATATCTCATTCCTAAAAGGAATATATAAGAGGAAAACTCAAAATTTATAAATTTTGTGAACTTTACTTAGTGGTCTTTGTATTGATGCTAAATGCTATCACCAATAAATCAGGTGTTCTAGGCCATACTAATAAAGATGATAATATATGATATCCTATAAGTTATTAATGAACAAAATACAAAGACTCAAGTATCGCTTTGAACATTAAGACACCTCCTCCAAATGTTATTCCAAAGTATTCACACTCATGTTAGAATGTGACAAATGGTTTGGTAGAGAATGAATAAAAGGATTTGAGTATTCCATAAATTCAATTAAAGAAGAACCAACTCCATGAAAGTAAATATGTACACACTTTATAGTGTCTCCTTAACTTGTTATATAAGACTCTATAGACAAGCTTGAACTATTTGTAATGAAGTGATCCCCTAAAGACCTATATGAAAGACTCAATTTCTTATTGAAAATAATCACTGGAAACTTTCAATGAAGCAACTATCAACTCTGAAGTAGAAAAAATAGATGAAGGAGACAACAAGACTTAATAACCAAATCACTTTTGAGTATTCCCTAGATTGAGCAACCAAAATTGTCCCCAAATTCAAAATATAAAATAGAAGTATGACCATCTTCTAAATGATCAAAGTCACCATCTTGAATAAAATCTAAAAAGTTCTGCAACTAAGACAATGATAGACCACCCCATGAACAACAATCTCTTTTCTCTTCAAATATGTAGTGAGAATTAAATCAAGAGTGAATTCCATAATCTTCCATAGTTCATCATGAGTAATCTAATAGATGGAAATATGAAAATCTCATCCCTAATCCCAATAGATCCCTCCTACATTACATTTATAATTGTATCACTACCCATCAAAGTAGGCGATATAACACAAGTCTTAACTAAAGAGAACATAGGTCATGTAGAAGCCATATGAATAGAATATTCTAAATCTAAAAGTCATTTCCTTGATCCAACACTTTTAGAAAAAAAATGAGCTAATTTTTTAAAAAAATTTTATAATTCAGAAAACACAATTTGCATGACCTTCTTCAATTGTCTTATTAGTTTATTGGTTTGTGTTGATTCCAAACAACAATAAGCCAATTGGGAATGACATTTTAACTTGGGGACATTTTGTACCAACTAAGTAGATATCAAATTCCATTAGTAATACTCATTTACTTATGAATCCAATGACATTTAGCTTGAAATGGGACAACAGTATGTGTACTAAGAGCTTTGTAGATACATACTAATCTAACTTCAAAAGGAAATATTGAGTCAGATATCATAAAGAAAATACAATAATAATCTTGACTAGAATCTATCATTAATCAACTCAACCTACTACATGGATTTCTATTAAAATACTGACTCTTTAACTAACCAAGAGAACTATTATGTTTTTCTTTGGTTGTAGTAATAGTCAAAAAATGGTGTTTTTATAGCTATAAGGAAAATTAACTACTAAAATAAAAAAAATAGAGTAAAGAATATCTAAAACTAATCTCAAGAAGAAAATAAGAGGATTCCTCACCAAGTGGGTCCCCTTGATGAGTCTTTCTAACTATCAAATATATATCCAAAGAATAAATGCGCAAGGTATCTTCATTTACTCATGTTGATAATACAAATATAACAAAGCTTTCTTTTTATTCAAGAAATATAATAAGTGCAAAAGTACATCACCACTTGACCAACCGTTTATAAGGAAATTTGGGAGACTTTATTAAAAAGATAAAATAGACCTAACTAAATAACTAAACTCCTTAATTCCTTACATCAAGGGAGAAAGATTTTATTAAATACATGAAAATGTTAACTAGTGAAGTGGAATAGGGTGGACTTTGTCCCATCTATAATTTCACATTATATCTTTCCCTAAATTCTCTACTACCATACATGGTAAGTAGTTAGGAAGACAAGTGTCATTCAAACTGATTAAATGGATCTTTAATGGATGCACCAACTAAATTACTACTCATGACCATATTGAATTATACTTCCTTTGATGTCTTATGATTTTTTCAAAATACCCACCATATCTTATCAACATATTTAATCTGATGTAGGAGTATCCCAGGGAAGTCATCAATCTTGTATGCAGGGGCTTTGTGCTCAAGTTTGTGGAGTTATGATTCTTGTGATGGGGGATGTTTGAGGCATACTAGGGAAACTTTCCTTAAGTGTGTGTGATGATTGGATTCATTGTCTTGGAGTTAGAGCTACTTTGGTGACTATTGGTCATAGGTTACTAATTATTGGTAGAGCTTTGGAGATTGCATTTGTGAGATTGAATTTGAGGGAGTTGGAGTGTGCACTATTGGATTTGGATCATTGGATGACACATGGACCTATGTCTAAGAGTGTGTAATCGTATATGGTATTTTGAGTTAGTCGTGCATTGTAAAGTTGGGGCTTGTCTTAAGTATTTGGTTATTTCATGTTGTTGTATTGCACGTTAACTACGATAAACGTGAGTGTTAACATTTTGTATTTAATGTTTTTTGTGAGCCGATTTGTGGCTTAAATATGCATTTAATATAAGGTTTTATTTAATTTGTAATTTCTAGGCCGACTTGTGGCTAGTTGGGTATAAGTATAGGGGTCTTGCAGAGTCTTAAGTTAGAGTCATAGAGCTTGGAGAAGAGGCTAAAGTGGAGGAGAAAAATTTGAGAAGGGCTAGTAGCTAAGGCTTGGAGATTTCTTGGTGGGATTATGAGCACAAGTTTAGATCTTCCTTGGAGGTTTCTACTAGAGTGTGGATCTGGACTAGCTAGTGTTTGGGTTGGATCTTAAGGGATCTTGCAGAACTGTTGTTGCTATTACTATTGTCTTTGGCCATGACCTAAAAGGCCTTATAGCCAGGCACATTACATGTAATAGTAATTTTATTTATAAATAAAGAGTTGCATTTGGTAACAGATCATGTATCTTGTGTTGTGTGGTTATTTGTTGGGGGCTGGGACATCTCCTTTGGGGATTCTCTTGCTTTGCACTGCATCAAATGGTATCAGAGGGAAGGTTGGATCTATTTGATTATTGCAGAGGGTTTGTGAAGATCTTGGAATATGCCTCTAACAAGGTTGGAACTTAGGGTGATTGATGATCTCTATGACTCTCAGAGAAGATGGTGCTAATGAAGAGTGATATGGTCATTGAGATTATAAGTGCTCTAGGTTGTGTACCTCAGCATATGGGTACCAAAGATGGTTACGGGGAAGTTGTTAAAGGATTGGACGTTGTTGGATCAAATGGTGAAGATAGAACTAATCGAGTTGAGATACCTAAGGGAAATAGGGTTGGTCAATTTGTTAGACTTGGATCTCAATTGAAGCTGAAGCATAAGATGGAGGTTTCTAATTTCTCAGGTACTTTGAATCTTGAAGACCTGATTGATTAGATTGGTGAATTGGAAAATTACTTTGAATTAGAGGATATTTAAGATCTTCATAGAGTGAGGTTGGCACAAACTAAGTCAAAAGGAAATGTTCCTCTTTGGTGGAAAGAATTGTAGTGATATCAAGAATAAGAAGGTGAAATGAAGATCAATAGATGGAGATTGATGGTGACTAAGTTGAAGGCTAAGTTCATTCCTACCAATTATGAACTTGATTTTTTTAAGAAGTTAAAAAATCTAAAGCAAAAGATATGTTTGTGAAGGATTATCCAAAGGAGTTCTACAAGTTGACTATTCGGTCTGGACATAGAGAATTGTCTAAAGAAAAGGTGGCTAGATATATTAATGGTTTGAGATTCATTATTTAGGATGAGGTTGGTATGCTGAATATTACTTTAGTTGAGGATGCTTATTAGTATGCTTTGAGAGTAGAAGAGTAGTTGAAGAGGAGACATCAATGTAATCCTCAAGGAAAGGAGAAATAGGATCGCTTGGTGAAGAACAAATTTTTTTTTGCAGATGAACCAAATCACTTGGTGAAGAACAAATAAATTGATGCAAATGAACCGAATCCTATTGAATAGAGGAAGATGATAGAAAAAGGGGTATTTAAGGGTACTTGCTATAGATTTCATGAAGAAGCTCATAGAGTTTATGAATTTCCTAAGGTTGGCAACAAAAGAACTATTATGGTGCAAAATGTAGAAGACTTGGTGGTTGAAGCTAAGTAGGATGGGGATAACTTGTTGATTCAAAGAGTGTTGCTGGGAAAAAGGACATTGGAATCTTATCAAAGGAGGAACTTGTTTAGGACTCATTGTAAGTCTAGGGGTAAGATTTGTAATGTGATTGTAGATGGTGGTAGTACTGATAATCTAGTTTCTAAAAAGATGGTTCAAAAACTTGGTTTGAAGAGGGTAAGACATCCTTGTCCTTATAGGATTGGCTAGTTACAAGATGAACATGCTTTGAAAGTGAGGGAGAAATGTCTTGTTGATTTCTAGATTGGGCACTATATGGATCAAATGTTGTGTGATATTATGGACATGATTAGTTGTCACATATTACTTGGTAGACCTTGGCAGTATGATTACAGGGTTGTGCATGATTGTGTCAAGAATGTGTTTACAGTTGATAAGGGTGGCATGAAGCATTCCCTGATTCCTTTGTAAAATGGAAAGGTCAATAGGAATTTTAGTATCACTAACCAAGTTGAGTTGAATGATTTTGAAAGGGTTAGAGATCAGTGTGGAAAGAAAACCTATTATACACCGAAGATAGATGTGAAGATGAGAGTTGCAGAAAAGAAGTTGTAGAAGAAGAACAAAGGAAAGAGTGTACAAGTTGATGTGGTAGAGGACATGTATGTGAAGAACCAATTTGAGGTTTATGTGTTGAACCTTGAAAGATGTTCTTCCAGCTTTTAAGGAGAACTTTTTTTCATACCTAGGGTGTTTGATGCAGGAGCATCCTAAGGAAGTCAACAATCCTGTATGCAAGGGTTTCATGCTAAAGTTTGTGGAGTTATGATTTACATGATAGGGGATATGTTTGAGGCATATTAGGAAACATTTACTTAAGTGTTCATGATGATTGGATTCATCATCTTGGAGTTAGAGCTATTTTGTTGATTGTTGGTTGTGAGTTCTTGATTTATTGGCAGAGCTTTGGAGATTAAATTTGTGAGCTTCAACCTGAGGGAATTGGAATGTGTGCTCTTGGATTTTGATCATTGGATGGCATGTAGACCTATGGCTGATTGTACATAATCTTATATGCTCTTTTGAGTTAGTTGTGCATTATAAACTTTGGGCTTGTCCTAAGTATTTAGTTATTTCATGTGGTTGTATTGCACATTAACTACAACAAATGTGAGGGTTAACATTTTTTATTTCATGTTTGTTGTGAGCTGACTTGTAGCTTAAATATGTATTTAAGGTTGTATTTAATTTTTAATTTCTAGGTCAATTTGTGGCTAGTTGGGTATAAGTATAGGGGCCTTGTGGAATCTTAAGTTAGATTCATAGAGCTTAGAGAAGAGGATGAAGTGAAGGAGAGAACTTTGAGAAGGGCTAGTAGTTGAGGCTTGGGAAACAAGGAGATTGCTTGGTGGGCTTGTGAGCACAATTTTAGGTATTCCTTGGAGGTTTCTACCAAATTTTGGATATGGACCTGCTAGTGTTTGGGTTAGATCTTGAGGTATCTTGCATAAATTTTATTGTAATTGCTATTGTATTTGGCCATAACCCAGAAGACCTTACAGTCGGGAACATTGCATGTAACAATTATTTTATAAATAAGGAGTTACATTTGGTATCTGATCATGTATCTTGTGTTGTGTTTCTGCTATGTGGTTATTTTTTGGGGGTTGGACATATCCTTTGGAGATTCTCCTACTTTGCATTACATCATAATCCATCACAACATCTAAAGACTTATTCAAATAGTTATATCAATAATGTCAATACCCATTAAGATCCTTGCACGTTCATCAATATTTAAAATATAACACAAACCAAAATAAGTCATGAAAATATATTTAGATTGTATTTATAGTTATTGTTAAAAAAGACACTAAATGTAGCAGGATATTCCAACATCATGACTTAGCAAAAATATATTAAACCAACTACATAAATAAAAAAAATAATGTTTAGACCAACATTAAATAATATAATTAAAAGGTCATTATTGGAGCTCATGAATTTGATTAAGATGGAGATTTAATGACCTCTTTGTTAGTCTTTTGATAGAGATGGATGAGGTAGTCAATTTGTTTCTTCATACATTTATGTTCATCATCACATAGTTTCTTACAAGATGAGAATTTAACCTTAACCTTCATAAGCTTGCCTTAATTTTAATAAGATATAGTCTTCATTTTAGAAGTAGATAAAAACCCATCATAATTATTCTCTCCATGTTTTTATAAATGTTGATTTAGATTATCTTTATGATCTTTGGTGTCTTGATTTGCAACCAAGGTGTGAGATGAAATCTTTTAAAGTCTCCATTTGAACCAACTTACCATATTCTTTTATAAATTCAAACTAGAGAACACATTAAGAGATAAAATTTTGTAAGTAAAAACCAAGGACTCTTTTGTATTATAGAATGTAGAAACAAAAATTGAATATCAAAACCATGTTTAGAGAGAATACTTCAAACAAATTATTAATCATCTTTCTCAATTCTACACTATTTCAATTGAAATCATATGAAATTTTCTTTGATTTAAAAGTCTTATATATTATAAAAACATGAGGGACTCAAACTAATGAGCTCATTCTTCAATTGGTGGCCTCTTAATAAATCTTTCTTACTAAAAAACTCAAAATGAAAGAGTAAATCTAGAGTTCCAAATATACATAAAGATGCAAATATTTTATTACACTTATTAAACCACTTAGGATTTTGTATATTAGTTGTTGCTTAGATTTCTAGTCTCATTATAACACCATGCAACCCTCATTTTTCATGTAGGCTATAATTTTACTTTTTCAAATTGAAATAGTTGTACGGTGTTGGCATTGAAATTGTTTGTTGACCCATTTTTAAGTAGAAAAGACTTCATTTTTGTGAGTTCTTGAAGAGATAAAGGAAAAGTGAACAAGAGATTTCACAAAGTGCCTCCCAAGATATTACGACATTAGCACTTTATGATTAGTGGAATTAGAAACCTAGAACCATATTACAAAGTATAATAAGCCCACAATAGCCAAAATTGTAAATTTTGATTAAAAGAATAAAAGTAAAAATCAACTATATAAAAAATACCATTATCATGACTTTCCAATTTCTACTTGTTTTTTAAAAATGAAGCTCTAAGGTAAAAGTTGTGATTGTTGAGGCAAAGAGCAAAAAAGAACCTCAACTTATCACTGTCTCACAAAAAGAACATTTTTTTTAATCAAGACTACTAGGGATCATAATGTTCTCATCTTAAAATTTCTAATTACATATTTTTAAAAAATAATGGCTTATGGATTAAAAAATTGTAGTTGAATTTAGCCTATAGTGATTATCGTTTGAGAAAAAACCCAACTTTATCTATAATAGATGAATTTTATATTAAAATAGGGTTATTTTGGGCCTTCTCAATGTATTTAGAGCATCTACATGGGCTAAAAATGGTATACTAAAAGTGGTCCTAATTTGAGATTCAAACCCTATTTTGTTGATGTGTCATATGGTGGCTAAATTGGGGGAAACAAATCTTTGAAACCCTTTTTAATTTTCAAGATCATATGAAAATGCAAGAGAGAAGTGTTTAGTGGAAAAATGGATGTGCTTTGATAGGATGTAGACCTCCACTTTTTCAAACTAAAACATTCAAATATGTGTGTGGGGAGAAGGAAGATCTACAAGTACGATTCCTTCTTGAATCCAAATTAGCTTAGCAAGGCCCAAATGAAGGAAGGTATGTCAATGCTAAGCTTGAATTGTGGAAAGAAATGTAATACAAGGAAATACTCTTTGTCCCATGTGTGATAATGAGTATTCAAAATTGAACTAATTGACTAAGTAATGTAAATCTAGATGTCAAATGTATACAATCAACCCAATCAAGATGTACACTACAAATTCGTATACTTCACTAAATCATTCCATTTAAGTTCTAACTCCTAAATTATGATCTAGAGCTTCCTAATTGTGGAGTGCAAACATTGAGAAATGAAATTAGATGCTCTCAAACAAGTCTCAAGCTATAAATCTTTGCTGGTAAAACCACAATATGGAAGATTCTAATATGAATGCAACTAGATTTAAACTATGAATGCAAACTAAATATGAACTATGAATGTAAATTAAAAATATATGAAATGAAATGCAATGGAAGAAGAGAGAAGATGGGAAATGAAGAATTGAGAGGTGAAATACAAGAAGAAATGTAACTATGCAAAACTACAAGGCATAAATGCAATTACAATGAATCTTAACAGGTGAGTTTACAAGCCTCCTAATTAGATAGATGAAACTTATAGGAATGAAAGAGCAAACTAAAGCAAGGATTATATGAAAGAAAGCCAAGAATGACAGAGAGGAGAAGGATAGTAATCAATTCAAGCTTCCTTTTTTGATGTCTTCAATGGTGGAGCTTCATGATGATGTTAAGAAAATCTTCTCCTCTTGATGTGAAAATAACCTTCAATGCTTGAGCAATTTTTGTAGATTCCATTGGTATAACCTTAGCTTTCTATCCTTATGAAATGTGGAAAGACCCCTCTCTTTTAAAGAAAAATGGATGGTCTAGATCAAAAGACAAGAATATCCCAATCAAGGGTTGAGATGAATATAGAATAAGTGGATCATATTCTAATGGAAGAGATAATTCATACACATGTTCAAGATGATGGTGAGATCTTCATTTAGAATTTAGAAGTGGTATGTGATCTTCTGCCTTCATTCCATTATGAATTTGAAATTAAGATACTTTATTCCACTAGGAGTGAAATGAATTTCAAAATAAGATTCTTTGTTCCACTAGAAATGGAGTGAATTATCAAATTGTGACACTTTATTCCACTATAGATAGAATGAATATCAAAATAAGATCCTTCATTCCACTAAAATGGAGTGAATTATTAAATTAGGCCACTTTATTCCACTATAGATAGAATGAATATCAAAATAAGATCCTTCATTCCACTAAAATAGAGTGAAATATTAAATTAGGCCACTTCATTCCTCTATAGATAGAATATTATCAAATTAAGATCCCTTATTCCACTTTGTATTTTTAATTTGATTGGAAATATGACTCATTTTGATTTTATTGAAAATGGATATTCATGTATTTTTCTCAAAGGGGTTCAAATTTGAATTAAATTAGAGTGTCTAACATTTAAATAAATTCAAATGTATAGCCATCCTAGGTAGAAATGAGAGATTAATGAGCATGAGCTAGAATTTGATTTAGTGATTGTTCAATTTTGCTTGATTTGATCATAAAAATTGATGAATTTAGCCATTTGATTTTGTAGGGCCAATTTTGGGTGATTACATTTGCCCCGCTTTGACTAATGTGTGATCAATATGGGAACACATGTGGTCAAAGAATAGTTAAGAAGCTAAGAATTCCTAATCTAATATGTGATCAATATGGGTACACATCAAATAAAGAAGCCATGATAGAAAATAGATATAGAGCTCTAACTTCAAAGTATGAATTCATTCTCTAACTAATATGTGATTGATATGGGAACACATGTGGTCAAAAAATAAAGAGACTATAATAGCAATAGCAAGCATTGAGTGATCAAACTAATAGCGATAGTCTAGAACACTAGATAGATCAAGAGCAAATGGAAATGGTCAAGCATATGCTCCTAAAAGAGAAAATGTTGCCAAAAAATAGCAATGATAGATTATGTCTACTCCCTCGGGATCAAAATCGAAATGATAGAGGAAGTGCAGAAACTAGCATGAAATGATCAAATAAAGCAAGGTCAAAGATAGATATCTCAATAAAGAACAAGAACAATAATCAATGAAATGAAAGTATTCCCCAAGAAAGGATGAAATAGAAGAAACATGATATGAAGTGAATAAGGTAAGTGAAAAGAGAATGGAAGCAATGTGAAAATGAAGAAGTGAAGAAATGCCCTAGTGAGAATCAAAGATAGGCTCAAGCAAGTTAGCTAACTACATAGAAAGAAATGGATTTTAAAATGTAATTTTGACCTTAATAATGAACTTAGATTTTGATTTTGATCCCACAATGAATTCAAGGTGTCAATTTTAGTTTCAAGTGCAAGTAGGTCAAAATAAGAAATTTGAAGTGAGATAGCGAAATGACAAGATTACAAAAGATATGAAAATATGCTCAAGAAGAAGGAAGAAAAGATGAATGCGACTAGCTGACACATCCATGAATGATAAAGAGAGGGATCTTTCTCATATGCAAGCCTAAAATGAACCCTATAATGCATGCTAAAAATGCACATGGTTTACTAGCAAAGAACTCATAACATTTTTAGATTCTATTTTCATCATTGAGCATTTATAAGATCATACAATCATCACTAGTATGAGCTATGAAGATATGAATATGACCTTATCTGGATGTTAGAATGAAGTGTAAGCATTAAGGCACAAGAAGCCAGAATGACCAGAACACCTATCCCTTTTAATTTAGCAAGGGAACATAAGCATCAAAGCATAAAGGTTAGGATGACTGGAATGTTTCTTGCAGACAATCACACTAGACACGTGAGAGATCCTTCTTGTGCTAAGTAATCAGGAAGTTTTCTATCTACAATGACCCTTGCATTCATAAGCTAAGACAAAATTTTGCTAAGTCTACTCATAGTGACTTGTACGTTCACTAAGAGGACAAGTATCAATACATATTATAGCTAGAGAATTGACTCAAATAGACAAGAAGAACCAACCTCACTAAAGTGTCCATATAAAATGAGTCAAGGTATACACAGCCATCGAACACAAGATAGAGGCTCTTATAGTAGACACCCCTATTATATAGATTCTTCAGATCATTGGAACTAAACCATCAAGCAAAAAAAGAAAAGAAAAGATCATGTCCCACTGTCCTTTCTCCTCTAGTTTTGAACATCATTGAGTTGCAAGAGACATGTGACTGAAGAAAAGAAAACATCACATAGTCTTTGTTTATTGCATAATAGTGTGTGATAGTGTTTAATAGTGTTCAATTTATTTTTATAATGTTTAATAAAGTGAAAGTGGGAGTCAGTTCAGACCATTAAACGATAGTGGAAATCCAAGCATCATGTCATATCATGAAAAGTGTAGTATCCCATGAACAAATCAAGTGAAAAATGTAGCATCCAAGGATGTATGAGACACCTGTCCACCACTATCCAATTTAATATTGATAATTCAATAGACAAATTCACCTACTCTCAACATTACTTTGGCATATTACAATGATAGGATGAACAAAATGACATTTAGAGACAATAATGTACATTGGATTTTTTCTATAAATAAGCAATTAGATTGATCAAACCAATTCACAAGTCTTCAAGTTTATTAGTAGTGTTGAGAATTTTGTGTCAAGCAAATAGAGCTTGTGAATTGTTATAGTCGTGGCCAATTCTCAAGATAAAGCACAACAAGAACCAGAGATGGTAGACACTGGAAAGGGAGGATGAATGGATGAGGACAGTGATATCTTGGTGGATGGAACATGGTGAGGAGATAGAGAAGAGAAAAGTGTAGGCAGTTGGAACCAAGAGGAGCATCTTCTCATTGAAGTGTTCATAGGTTCACTCCAGAAGTGGGTAGAGCAAGTCAAGTGGAGCTACCAGTCCAGGGTCTAATAGAAGACAACATAGAGGACCCTACCTTGCTTAAATTGTTGGAAAAGATTGCAACACACCTCATAGAATAGGAGAAATCAGCAAAGGAAAAAAGATCACCGAGCGTGGAAAGACTTAGTGAGACTATGGATGTGCATATCAGTTTCACAGATAGCCAAGTAGAGGAGAAAATTTTGATAGAGAAGCCTTCCCAAGATGTGGAGCAAGGATTGGTGATAAAGCCAATTGCATCACTATGGAGGTAGGGAAAAAGCATCCTAGGAGGTATGATCAACATACCCGAGGAGAACACAAGTGGCATTGTCAGGTCTTCATTTCATCCATTTAAAGAAATGCAACCTAGTGTTGTTTTGCAACTAGTTCATGATGCAGTCATGGCAATGGAACCAGAGCTAAAGAAAGCATTGGTAGAAGAAATGGAGTGGGCCGATAATGTAGTGAAAGATGTTGAGTTCTTTCAAGGTTTGATTGAGAGAGCTCGAGAAGATTGGGTGTGCGAGGAGGCTAAGCATTTAGAAGTAGTACTTTTAGAAAAGCAAGCATGAGTAGAGACCACAGTGTTAGGAATAAACCATAGACATAAATAACAAGTATATGCAAATATAACCAATATTAGGAAATAATAGATCACACAAACAAGAACACAAGAAACCAAAATTTAACATGGTTCACCCAATCCCTAGGCTACGTCCACCAAACAACAAGTCCAATATTATTACAATCTAGTGATTACAACTTAATTACAATCTATAATCCCTTAAAACTCAATACCATCGGAAGAAGCAATTCCACATCACACCTATGAAACAATCCCTAACCTTAAGCCCTTTTATACAAGTATTTTTACTGCTTTAGGGTTATAATTAATAATTATATGTAAGCCCAAAATCCAGATAAAATAGGGCCAATTTTTTTTTAATTTATGAAGTATGTACAATACTTTCCTGATCAGTCACCACAATCTAACAATCTCCCACGTGGGGACTGATCAGGCTCCACACTAAAAAACAATCTTCTACTTGGAGATTGATCCTGTACCTATGCCGCTACTCCATGAAGCTCCCACTAGATCAAACCACCTTGGACGCCGTAGTTATTTTATTCATGTTCAATCTAGAAGACCAACCGAAGCTAAAGAGGAGTTCAACTTCTCCCTTGTTACTACCTTTTTCAACATATCTACTAGATTTTCATCTATATGTATCTTATCTAGCTTTAATTGTCCATCCTCCAAAACTGACCAAATGAAATGGTACCACAAATGTATGTGTTTGGTCTTTGAATGTAGAGCTGAATTCTTCACAAGATGAATGTCACTCTGACTATCTGTAAACAAATAATTATCCTTCTGAGGATATCCCAATCCTTCTAAGAAGAACTAAAGCCATATCATCTCCTTGGTTTCCTCTGTAGTAGCTACATACTCTATCTCTATAGTGGATAAAGCATTAACCTTTTGTAACCTAGAAACCTAGTGCATGATTGCCCCGCCAATAGTAAAGACATAACCTGTAGTACTCTGCCTAGTATCAATATCCCCTACCAAATTTGAGTCAACATAGCCCTATAAATCAGTAGTAGAGCCTCCAAAGTGTAAACACTTATTGGATGTTCCTCTCAGATATCTTAGAATCCATTTAACTGCATTCCAATGCTCAATTCTTAGATGACTCATATACCTACTAACAACTCCCACTACATGTGCAATATCTGGCCTGGTACATACCATAGCATACATCAAGCTTCCCAAAACTGAAGCATAAGGTACCTTGGACATCTTATCCTCCTCTTCTTGTGTCTTGAGACACATCTCCTTAGTCAACTTCAAATGACCAGGTAAAGGTGTGCTGACAACTTTAGCATTCTCCATAAAGAAATGTTGCAACACCTTCTCAACATAATCAGCCTAAGATGGCGTCAATGTTCTATTTTTCCTATCTCTACAAATCTTCATACCAAGGATTTGTTTTGCTATCCCCAAATCCTTCATAGAAAATGCATGTGCTAATTGGCTTTTCAGCCCCTTAATGTGATCCATGTTAGACCCCGCTACAAGCATATAATCAACATATAAACATAAAATAATGTAGCTATCATCATCCAACCTCTTAAAGTGGACACAATGATCTAAATGACACCTACTGTAACCATTCTTATGCATAAAACTATCAAATTTTAGATACCATTGCCGAGGTGCTTACTTCAAGCCATATAAACTTTTCTTCAATTTGCACACTAAGTTCTCCTTACCTTTGACCGCAAATCCCTATGGTTGAGCCATATATATCTCTTCATCCAAATCACCATGAAGGAAGGTTGTTTTAACATCAAGCTGCTCTAAATGAAAATCTTCAGTAACCACAATACTTAAAATAGTATGGATAGAAGTCATCTTAACAATAGGAGAAAATATCTCATCAAAATAAATGCCCTTTTTCTATGCTAATCCTTTTACAACTAACTTGGCTTTAAATCTTTTCTTACCTCCATCCTCTTCTTTTAACCTGTAAACCCACTTATTCTATAATGTTATTTTACCTACAGGAAACTTACATAAATCCCATGTCTTATTTTTCAGCAAAGAGTGTTGGGCCCATTTGCTGTTGCACCAAAAGCCATGACTGTTAGTGAACATGGAACACCACATAATTAACCACCTGTGGGCAGGGGAGCATGTCGCATCACCCAAAAATCTCCCCCTCGACGCGCATACCAGGTGCTTACGCGGGTCGGGAAGGCACCGGGGAGATTTGAACCCATGACCAAGCCAAAACCAGGCTCTGATACCACTTGTAAAGAAACTAAACCAAGAAAGAATATAACCGTTTCCACATAACCCATAATAGATCTGAAAATAAACATAGAATTAAAATCCACATGCAAGAGAATAGAAAACATACCCACAAAATGTGACACAAGATATACCCTGGGAAACCCTCATTGAGGGAAAAAACCCAGCCTCCAAAAGCATCCATCACCATGTATTATTCAGCAAAAATACCATTGCCATACAACCATGGAAGCCTTCATGGCCATAGCCACAACCGAGCAAACTATGTGAACAAGCATGAATCCACACATCCCATGCCATGCTTTCAACCTTCACAAATGCTCCCTTGGCTAACCTGTCAAGCCTTGTCCCGCTCGACTCTTGCCTTTTGTCTTCTCTTTGTCACTCTTTTTTCTCTCTATAACAACTACCCTTGTGGCTGCTTATATAGTAGCAAGTCCCACAAAACCACTAAGTGGTATTACATAAATCATGTGCTAAAACCATGTGCTACCTAACCCACTGACCCCACATTTAATATTGGGCATTTAATTCTTTTCCCCAATATTAAATAATTACATGAAATATTTTTACAATGTTACAATACAACTCATCAAGAATATTCCATGGGAATCTTTACATGTTGCACGTCCATCTAGGCACAACATTACATAATAAAATAAAATAATAAAATAACAATATTATGCAATGTGTGCAACACCCATTATCTCAACAATCTCCCACTTGTTGTATACATTGCATAGGGTCAATCCATAGCCACACAAAATGAACAAGGGAACAATCCCTCCCAGCACATCCACCATCATGGATCAAAATACACCAAGTGCTCCATCCTGGTACCCGCAAAAAAATCAAAGTATCCAGCATCTCAATCATGAATGATCTCACCTCCTATTATGCCACTCCCACTGGACATACATAGAAGCCATTCAAAGAGAAAACCACCCAACCTGTCGCATTAGAAGATCATAAAATCATGCACCAACTAAAATTCTGAGCACAAATAACCTGATCCAAAGGTAATCACATGTATCCGTAGTTGTCAAAATATCCATAGCTGAAATAGCACCCACAGCAAAGTACCAAACCCATCCAACTATCCATACCTAAAAGGGATAACAAGTGAATCTCATAGCACCGACATATCCAATCTGCAACCTGCAATCATAAGCCTCAAGAGCAATACCTGCCACATATATACCAAGAAGCTCCCACTGCAAAAGATAATGTCAAATCTATAACCAATCCACTCACAACATCTCAAAGAAGTGAATCCATGTAGTATCAAGGACATCCATAATACATAAACTAATATCCTGCAAGAACAACTCTCATAACAAGTCTCCAATGCTCTCCCAAGTTCACCATAACCAACAGAGGAAAGAGATAAAGGAATAACCATGTCATCTCTCACATGACATACATGAGCACAAACCAGTGATCACAATCTCTAACCAATCTCAAATCCAATGTAAGCAAAACTAAACATCTAGGAAGATAACCAAGACTAGAGAAACCATGCAAATCATAACCTGTATCATGTCCTTCTACACACACCTCTAGATGTAAACTGTGCAAGTATGATCTCCTCCATAAAACCCCAACAAGAAGCCTCAACAACACCCAAACCATATCATATAACTCATCATGGATGTAAGCCTCTCACAAGAAGATCAAACTCATAAAACCATTCCTAAACCAAGGAATAACCATTCCTAATCCAAGAAAAATGCCCAATATAAAACCATCTCCCAAACTCAACCAGCATAACAACATATGCACATGGAGATAACCAATGCTAAACCATCTTTCAAATGAACCCTCTAGAACTAACTCATGTGCCATAGCTCAAGATCCATATCCATGAAAGACAAGCATAAATATAATGCAACTGAGAGAAACAATGGGCTATACCTCTCAAGTAGCAAACCGCCGAGTAGACCAAGAGTGGGGAATGAGAATGCTCATCAAAATACCCAAGTCTCCAACCAAGACTCATCTAAGAAAAATCTCCTCTCAAGTCCATATCAGGTGACTGCCCCTCGGACTTCCTGCTGAAACCATCAACCATCCAACAAATACTTCTCTAATCCAAGAGAAATCAGCGTCACCACCATCTCTAAGTATCCATGAGTACCTGTAACCAATCAATCCATGCCAACTCCAAATGCAACATAGCAATATCATGAAGTATCCAGCTTATGATCAGTGTACTCAATACCAAGAAACTAGACCAAGATCAATGTCAAAGTTCCAACCATGGCCTCAGGAACATAAACATGACAACATGATCTTACCATCTCAACCAAAGAGATAACATGCTCCACATGAACATACCATAACATGTCACAAATCTAAACGCATATCAAAAGTATACCATGACATAATAATGAAACCATCCTCATACCAAGGATAACATGCCAAATAAAAGCATAAACCACACCTTTGCGAAGAACCCTGTGAGTCCTCAAGATGCAACCATCTCCACACACCATGAAGAAAACCATCTCCACATACCAAGAAGAACCATCTCCACACACCATGAAGATAACCAAGAACTCCATGAGTCCTCAAGATCTAACCATCTTCAAACACCATGAAGATAACAAGTGCACCATGCAAATGTCAAAGATGCTTCTGCAGCAACAGGATCTAAGACAAACCTCCAACATCTGCAAACACTCAATAAATATATCAATGCCAAAAAAACCCACTCAACTGTGGTACCAAGTCACCTATGGCATCATAAAATCCATCTTCTCCAAACCAAGAAGATATAAACCAAACCAGAAACTAATCCTGCACTGTCACCCCATCACTGTCACAAGCTCCCACTGAACCGTGTATCCAAGCTATCCATGACATATGATGAAAAAATCCATCCTCTAACCATGAGAATCAACCAAGGCATCAAACCATCAAAGAACTCAAAGTGCACATCATGAGCTCCTCAAAAGAAACTAAATAACCATGATCCTCAACCAAGAAGATATACCACCGTAACCAAATCAGAAATCCAAGCTAATGAACATCAAGGATGTACCTGTATAACCAATCATGTCATGCCAAAATCCATGGCACCATGATCACATCCATGAACTGAGCATCTGGCTCTCAAAGTGTCCAACCTGTCAGCATAGTCAACTGCAATCCTCCACCATGATTGTCCCTGGTAACAACATCTCATCCCTTCTACATGAAGAAAATAGTAAATCATGTGACTTAGGGCATAGACAACCCAAATCCAAGCCACCAATCTGAATATGCATCAATAATGAAAGATCAATGGGCAAAGACAACCCATAACCAAGCTATAAATGCAACCTATAAGTATAGACCGCTTACAACACTGCACAACTTGTAGACCCAACAAGTCATCATGCATATCCAAACCAAACACTGATAACCATATCATCATGAGACCAAGCTTGAGTATACAATGACATCAAATCTTAAATCTCCAATGCCATAAACTCACAATGTTACCATAGTCAAAATATACCTATAAATTGTTCAGATAAATATATCAATAAATAAATCATGCCAAACCTACACCAAATCTGAACCAATGTGTAGAGCTCTCCAAGAGCTTTCCGTTGACTACTCGAAGTCCAAAATCTGACTCCGTATGCCCAAGTTATGCCCTAATCCATGCTCAAAATAAATAACATCTGAATTTAGGGCTTTGAAAAACTAACAAAATTTTAAAATCATAGAACCAAACCTACACCATTTTGTAGTGCTCTGAATTAGCTTTCCAATGCCTATAAGAACTCTGAAATCCGATATTCTGAGAGAAAGTTATGGCCGTTTTACTAAGACAATCTTTTTACCATTTTCAGTACGATTTTTCATTTTTTATTTTTCAGTGACGAAAATTCTGACGGGATTAAATTTGACGGCCATCATGGGTTGAAATCAAAAAACTCTTTCATTTCCTCTAAACATGGCCAAACTAGGGCATATTATATATCAAAATTTATGAAAATGTCGACCTGGATCCAATGGTGAGGTTTGTTTTTACCTAGGAGGTCATTTCTGCAAGCTACCCCCCAAAAGCCTCATTTTAAATGAAACATCCGAAAAAAAAATTTGTCCAACAATTTCACATGCCCAAATATTTTACCATTCCATCATAACAGCAAATCCAAAACCCTTAGATCTGCAATAAATCATTCATATATCTTGCCCTTTCTTTTATCCTCTCATGCATTCCCATGGATTCAATCTAGGGTTACAATAATAAAACCATAGCTCTGATACCAATTGTTGGGCCCATTTGCCGTTGCACCAAAAGCCATGACTGTTAGTGAACATGGAACACCACATAATTAACCACCTGTGGGCAGGGGAGCGCGTCACATCACCCAACAAAGAGTCCATTTTGTCTTTCATTGCAAAATCCCACTGAATCTTAGTATCCACTTGCACAGCTTTATCATAACAGTTAGGTTCACCAACATCAGTAAGTAAAATTGAATACAAAGAGAGAGAGAATCTTTTTGGAGGTCTAATTTTCCTTGTTGACTATCTAACATTCACCAATGTATATGGTATTTTTTGTTACGATTGTTGCACATCATGAGGAATGGCTAGAAAATTAGCTTTTGGAGTATCATCCAACACTACATAGTCATCTTCTTTCTTCTCATGTTGCTGCAACAGATATTTGTACAACACTTTCTCATTGAATATGACATCCTTGCTTCTTATAGTTTTATGATTTTCAAAATCCCAAAGCCTATAACCAAATTCATTAATGCCATATCCAACAAATACACATTTCTTAGCTTCTAGCTTGGTTCTATTTTTAGAGTCTATATGAGCAAAAGCTTCACAACCGAAGGTCTTGAGAAAATAATAACTCAACCTCTTAGCAGTCCATGCTTCCTCTGGAATACCACAACCCAAAGGAGTAAAGGGACCTCTATTAATCAAATATACATTAGTATTGATAGCCTCTTCCCACATGTGTAAGAGCAACCCAACATGCAACCTTATGCTCCTTGCATGCTCCATTATAGTCATGTTCATGTGTTTAGCCACTCCATTTTCTTGTGGAGTCCTTGGAATAGTTTTATGTCTACGAATACCATTAGTTGAGCAATAATCTTCAAATTCATGACTGCAATACTCACCACTATTATCAGATCTGATACATTTTAATTTCTTACCAGTCTCATTTTTAACCAAGCATTTCCATTTCTTAAAAGCTTCAAATACATCAGATTTATGTCTAAGGAAATAAACCCATACTTTTCTAGTTGCATCATCAATAAATGTAAAATAATAATGAGATCCACCAAGGGAAGATACCTGAGCCATTTCCCATACATCTGTATGCAAAAGCTCTAATTTCTTTTTTTTGTTTTCCTTCCCAATCTTCACAAAAATCACTCTCTTTTGTTTTCCATACACACAACTTTCACAAAAATCCATATTAACACATTTCACACCTAGTAAAAATTTCATTGAATGAAGTACTTTTATACCTTTCTCACTCATGTACCCAAGTCTATTGTGCCATAGTACCATATCAGAATTTGCAGTAGCTATTTGTTCTCCTTGCTCAATTGCAGCAATTGTTCCTAAACATTCATTTTTCTCTAAAACAATTAAAGTAGAAGGAACAATATGACCTATACAAAGATATAAGGTGCCTACTTTCACACCTTTTGCTACTATAAGGGAACCTTTTGAAACCTTCCAATTTTTATCATTAAAAGTAACTACACAACCTTCATCACTGAGTTGCCCTGCTGAAATTAAATTCCTACTCAGCCTTGGAACATGTCTTACCTCATGTAGTAGTCAATGATTCCCATTTTGCAACTTAATCTTAACTTTTCCCTTTCCAACAATCTGACAAGGTTCATTATCTCCCAAATAAGCAAGTCCAAAATCCTCTCAGACATAATCAATGAAATAACCTCTATGAGGTGGAGCATGAAATGAAGCACCAAAATCTAAAACTCAGGAATCATCAAAACTTTCTAAAGATAGAAGCAAAGCATCCTCTTCAGATTTGTTACTTACCACATTTTCCTCCTTGTCTCCATCTGGTTTATCTCCTTCATTTTTCTTTCGATTCCAACAATCTTTCTTTTTACGACCTAGTTTCCCATAGTACCATTAGTCATTCGGTCCTCTCGATTGAGACCTCCTCCCCTTTGACTTTCCTCTTGATTTCTCACAATTTCTAGAATTACTTCCTCTCTTAGTCATTTTGCCCCTGCTTTGTGCATTCAAAGAACTTCTTGATGTAAATCCACCCGAGGTTTTTCTATGAGTTTCCTCACTTAAAACAATATCGATCACATTATCATATTTTAGGGTACTAGATCTAGGAATAGAATTACTCACAACCATTACTAAGCCAGTCCAACTTTCAAGAAAAGAACACAAAATCAAGAGAGCCCTAATTTCTTCATCAAAATTGATACCCATAGAAGATAACTGACTAGTAATAGTATTAAACTCATTTAAATGATTTGCAATAGATCCACCTTCTGCCATTTTCATATTAAATAAATTCTTCATGAGAAATACCTTGTTTGAAGTGGAGGGCTTTTCATATAGTTTCACTAGGGTTTGCATCAATTCTTCTATTGTCTTTGCTTTTGTAATATTAAATGCCACCGATGGTGCCAAGCATTATCAAGTGTTTCCAAGTGTCTTTCTATCCAAAAGATCCCATTCATCATTTGACATAGATCCCTGATTCTTGGCTTTGCCTTCTAATGGCTTCCATAAATTCTTCTGATAAATATATTCTTCCATTTGCATCTTCCATAACTAGAAGTTTTGTCCATTAAACCTGTCAACCCTCAGCTTACCCTCATCTGCCATCACTTTCACTCAACCACGAGACTCCCACTCAGCCGTGAGACTTTCCTATAGAGGATAACTAAAAAAACAACCTCACTCTGATACCACTTGTTAGGAATAAACCATGAAGAGAAATAACAAGTATATGCAAATATAACCAATATTAGGAAATAATAGATCACATAGAAAAGAACACAAGACACCAAGGTTTAACATAGTTCACCCAATCCTTGGGCTATGTCCACCAAATAGGAAGTCTAATATTATTACAATCCAGTGATTACAACCTAATTACAATATGTAATCTCTTATAGCTCAATACCATTGCAAGAAGCAATTTCACATCACAACTGTGAAACAATCCCTAACCCTGAGCCCTTTTATACAAGTATTTTTACCACTTTAGGGTTATAATTAACAATTACATGTTGGCCCAAAATCCTAATAAAATAGAGCCCAAAATTTTTTTTCGGGGTGATGCCCTGAGCTTCAAAGAATTTATGTAGTATGTATAGTACTTTCCTAATCAGTCACCACAATCTAACATGCAGAGGCATCTCTAGCTATAAAACAAGCATTAGTGGAGCAAATCCAAAATGAGTTGGTCTTGTTGCGAGCACAGGTGGAAGCTTTTAGAGAAATGATGGCAAAGATGAATGCCATAGCATATCGGCTGCAAGAGCAACTAAATGCTACAAATGCAAGAATTACGCACTTCATGAATTCATGAGGTGAAGCATGAGAGAGAGTCTTGGAAAATGACTACAAACACCTATAAGGTAGAGCATGACATTGCTCAATAGGCAATGATGCTACTTGGGTCAGCAAAGCTATGAGCAGATATGAATGAAGTCATGGAAAAGTCCAAGAAGCTAGGGTGAGAGGCAGCATACTACATGGGACTATATCATCAAGCAGTTTCCCTAGAGAATAGGAGATGAATATCCTTCTCAAATAGGATTTTTATGACATAGATAAATACTCTATTGAGATGCAGGCATATCCTAATCCCTATGGATACAATTTGGGAAAGTGTAAGATTGACATCAAGAGCTTCATCATTTGGAACTATGCAAATAGGTGTGCCCCTAGCTGGAAATCCAAATGTCTAACCTCTACGAGGAGGAGCTCAATGAACATCCACTATTTTGGTTTCTTTGTTTTGTGGAATTGTGGAAATAGATGTTCTTGTGTTGTCATTTGGATGGTTTGTAAGAAATGTTCATTTATTAAAGAAATAAAATTGATAGTTTGTTTTGTTCTCAAAACATTTATTGTATGGTGTACGATGTGTTGAAAATATGGGTTTGTTGTAGTGAAGTATTTTGAGAATATTAACTTGGGACCTCACCAATGATTTCATATAGACCTATTCAAGGTATACATGGCCTTCCAATCTAGAGGAGGCACCTATAAATGGACACTAGACAAATATGAAAATATTGGATCATTGAAAAGAAAATATTAGTGAATACTTAACTTGGTAGAAAATGAAACACTGTTTTGAATTTTTCTAGAATATATGGATGTTTTTGAAGCTCTATGAGTTTTATGAATTTTTTTGAGTATTTTTGAAATTTTTATTATTTTTTTTTGTTTTTTTTATATTTATGAGGCATTTTTTTTTATTTTTTTGGATTTTTTAAATTTAAAGCTTAGCATAGATCAAATAGCATTGATTGGATTGATGCAAAGTGTTCAAGAATTTACAACACTTAAAGCAGTAGAAATTTTATCAGTAGTAGTGTGACAACAAACAGACACAATTAGAACAACTGGTGACTGATGCACAAGAGATTCTTGAGTAAGAGCATCTCTGTAGTAAGATGGTTACAATAGATAGACACAGTTGGAACAACTGGTGACTGATGCACAAGAGATTCCTAAAAAGCATCAAGATATGACCCTTTAGACTTGATAGGTTATCTTTTGAATAGTGTGAGAGCGTATGCATAAGCAAAAGTAGCAAACAAAAGCAAAAAAATGTGAAAAGCAAGAAACTGTACAAAAACTAGAAATTTCTATTGTTTTTTTTTCAGCATCATATATGATTTTCTTTGGATTTTTTTAAGAATGACTTAAAGGATATTAGCTCTCAAGCAAGATTACATCAATTTTTCCCATTGTCTAGCAAGGTGTACGATATGATGGAATAGAAAGCTAATGGATAAGAATAGATGGATAGGCAAGGAGTATGAAGTGAGTGAAAGTGATCCTCAAGAGTACCCAAGCTAGGTAAAGATAGCCATATGGAGCATATTTTTGATAAGCAGTGGAAGCAAGGAGCAAGAGATAGCATGAGTATAAGCCGATAACCAAGATATCATAGAGTCATAGAATCCAATAGCAAGAGCATAATAACAAGACGCCCAGAAAGCAAGCAGTCCAAAGAGTGAACATGCCAAGAGAGTGTAGTGATCAAGATCAAGGGGTAAACTAGATAGGATAGGAATATGATAGAGCAATAAGGAATAAAGCCAGATATGAACAATATGAGCGAATGAGCAATATAGGCCGAGTAAAGATAAGATAGCCAATGCACTTGGATAGCTTAGCTATGTCAAGATCAAAGAGATAAGAGGGAATGGATGGATTATGGAAGAATTATGCATGAAACCTATTTGCTAGGTTTTCATCATGGTACTTATCCAAGGTGCCACAAGAAGTAGTTTTCACCATAGGATGAATTTTTTTCTCTTTACTTTTTCTACCAAGGTGCTAGAAGAAGTGGTTTTCACCAAGGCACATTTTCATATTTTTCCTTCTTTCTTTTTTAAATCCTTTTTTTAAGAAAGAGCTCAAGCTTTTTCAAGTTAGATAGTGCTCTTATAGGAAAGATAAGTCATGATGATCCCAAACCATATAAATGTATGCTCAAAGATGTTGATAGGGTAGCATAAGGGAGATAGTAGAAAATGTATATGGAGCATAAGGTTTTAGGCTTTGGATGAGATAAGTTGGATGGAAGGATAAAAGGTCATAGGATAGAAGGTGGAATGATAGTTAATAGGGTATTGAAAGGGATGTGCAGGGGTAGAAGAATGATGGAGTAAATATGGACAAAATAGTTTGAGGTTTATATGCATGAAACATTAAAGTAATTTGGAACGAATATGGAATGGAAGGTTTTGAAACCTTTTTAGGAATATGTTTGGAAGAAGGTGGATTGGAAGCCTTTGGAAGCTTGAATGTCAACTTTGAAGTATTTTCAATATTCAACTCTTTCAAAAGAGACTTGGGAATCCATATAGCTTTTGATTTTTATTTTAATGCTTTAGAATGCATTTCTTTAGTAATGGATTTAGGAACCCATATTTGCTTTGATTTTTCAATAGTGGACCTTTGTGGTCTCTTTTGTGCATTCTATTTCTTGGCATTCACATGTCTATTAGAGGAGACAATGTGAAATTTTTTAGATTGATTCATGCATTTGGGCTTGAGTTGATCATCCAAATTGCTTCTAAAAGACTTGGGACTTGTGGATGGAGAAGACTGATATGACTGGTTTAAATGGAAAGCTTAATGTGAAGAGTTCAAGTGTGTGTATCTTTGTTGATCTTGAGGTAAAATAGAAGAACTAGGCAATGAGTTAGAAGTGGAAAATTGAGATGGAGGAACATAAGGTCCCAATATGGAAGGGAGTTTTGAAGGCTTTAGTTTAGATGGATAAGGACCAAGGATAGATTTAGGAGATGCAAATGGATAGTGAGAAGGGGTATCAACATCTTTAGAGAAAGAAACATAGCCAGGGCCATCAATAGACTTACAAGTAGCTTTGATAGGAGCAACATCTTTAGTAGGAGAATTTAAAGCTAAGCATATGTTTGAAGTGGATTTTGAGAAGTGGAACATGAGGGAACACTTTGATCTTGACAAGTGTCTTTAGATAGGATACACATGAAAATTTGAGCATCATTAGCTTTAGTAGTATAGAAAAGGTTTGCAACCAAGTGAAGGTTAGCTTGAGTTTCTTTTAGAAACAATCCTTGAGGATATGAATAGCTAGTGTGGAAAGCATTAGAAAGATTTGAAGCTTTAGGAGACACATGAATGTTGGATGAAGCAGAGGTTTCAATGAAACCACTACTAGACGTAGGTTCATCAATATGATCTTGCTCAAGAGAAGTATCCTCATCACATGAGTCATTAGGGATATCAAAAATTCCATCATCAATAAGATCTTGGACTCTATGTTTCAACTCAATGCAATCTGAAGTACTATGCTTATTATTTTGATGATAAGCACAATAGATATCCAAGAATGGGTTTCCCTATGAGCTAGACTTAGGTAGCATGAGGAGCTCATTAGCAAGGAGTATTTGCAAGATAGTATCATAAGAATCCTCCAAGGGAATGAAAAATCTTGCAAGAGTATTCTTAGAATCCTCGTGGAAATAGCACACATTCATCTCTTCATCATTTTCTTGGTCAAAGATAGGTTTGTCATGAAATTTTGGAATAGGCTCAAAGGAGACATCATTTTCTTTCTCTCTAAAGAGGTCTTTATATCTAGTAGATGAATACAATTGATGTTTTGGAGTAAAGCATGTAGACCTAGAAGAAGATGACGTGAGAGAAGAGGATGTATGCACATGCAAAGGCCTTAAGAAGGACTCATGAGAGAATTCCCTTCTCTCCTCTAGCATTTTATCATACTAAGAGTATGTGCTCACTAGGTCCCTACAGAGACTAGCATAAGCAAGATTATTGGTCCCTTCTAACTTGTTGCATTGAGTATATAGCTATTGAAACTTCTTAGCAACAACAAGCAACTTAGGATCATTACGAGGTAGTTGTAGTCTAGTATCAAAAGATTGGAAGCCCATAGTGGTAGATAAGATATCAATTATGACAAGGGCTAAAAGGAGCTAATAGGGTGACACAAGGTATCTCGATGTCCAAACTAGAAAGGTAGAATGTTCACTTATCAAGGTAGAAATGAGTGGTGACTTGTCAAGAAAAGTGTCCAAGAAACTTATGACACTAGTGACTCATGTCAAGAGCAAGGGAAGAAGCCAAATAGCCAAGTAGGCAAATTGATAGATAAGTAAGGACAAGTGAACAACTATCCCAATCAAAGAGTGTAGTCAAGAGATCAAGGTAACCATTTCAGCTTAAATGAAGGTCTTGGTATGCTAACATAGACCAAGAAGGTGGAAAATTCCAAGAGAAGCTAGACCAAAGAGCCATTTTAAGCAAGTTCAAGCACTAGAGACATAGCAAAGGAAATCCAAATGTTGAGACTCCCCCTAGTAAGCAATACAAAAAAATGTTTTGACTTCAAGTGTTTCAAGATCAAGTTCATCAACAGTTTTGAGAGACAAGCAGTAGTCAACAAGTATTTGGTTTGAAAATAGTAGGGGATTTTTTTCATTCCTTAGCTAATTCTCATAACAAACTTGGTATGTTTGGCATTTTGATTCACCATAAAAGTGAAGAGCATAGGCCTAATACCAAATCTGAAATTTGAATTACCCCTCTTAATGTAGGCTATATTTTGAAAATGAGTGCCACAATTTAAGAAAAAACAAAGCTTTAGGCTTACCTTGTTTGAAGCTAGCGAAGGCTAGGCGCATTTTTAAGGGTCTTCACCTTGTTTTTTTATGAGTTTGTCTTTGACATGCGTTTTGCAAAACCACTGTTAGCAATCCAAATTTTGTATAGAAACCTCTTGGCAGCATCCTAAACCTGCAATAAAATTTTCAAATTAAACTTCCATGATTTGGGCTGTAAATTTTAATTTTATGAAAAATTATATAAAAAATATTTTAAAATATTTGATGATTATAAAAATCTAAAATTTTTATAGTAAGCTCCTGAAGGCATCCCAAACCTGAAATAAAATTTTCATATTAAAATTCCATGATTTGGGTGAATTTTTTTTTTTTTTTAATGAAACTCATAAAAAAATACTAAAAAGAGCAATTTGGATTCAAAAAATCTGAAATTTTTATTGTAAGCTCCTGAAAGCATCCCCAAATTTCAAAAAAAAAAAAAAGATCAAAATTCATTGATATGGATGATAAATGAATTTTTTTATTAAAACTAATAAAATAATTATTAAAAATACATTGTTACTCCAAAAAATCTGAATTTTTTATTGCAGTTGCAAGCCATTTTCCAAAACCTTAAGTAAAAAGTTCAGAGAAAAAATATTTGTTTTGCATCTCCAAATAATTTTCATATAAAATATCATTTAAAAAAAAAAAATAGAGCTTTAATCAGAAAAATCTGAAACTTTTCATTTGACTTTTCCCTATTGTAGAGAACCTTCAATAAAAATTTCAAACCAAAATTCCTCGATTTGATCTACTTTTTATGATTTTTATGAAAAAATCATAAAAATATTATAAAAATAGAATTTTGATCAATTTTTTTAAATTTTAGAACATAAGTGTTGGAATATTCAAATAGAAATAATGCTTCTGAGGGGGGGGGGGGGGTGGTGAATCAGAAGTACTATGCTTTGACCATTAAAACCCTTTTTTTTTTCCTTAACTGAAAGTAAATTGCATGCATATAAACATATCACACAATTATGAAAAAATACATAAGCATAACACTTAAGATTTTGGTAACCCAGAAACCCTCCAGGAATAAGAAGGTAAAGCTGGGGTGGGGATGATACCCACAAAAATTACTACAACAATAAGGTTTAACCACTTCTGATGGTCTGCCCTATTAAAGGCCTGCCCTGTTAAAAGCTTTACACTGTATCAATAGTGACCTGGTTAAAGGATTTCAAACACTTTACAAAAAGTGTTATCCTGCTAAAGGATTTCGTCACCTATTTATAAGATTTACAAAATAGCTGCTAAGCTAACCTATTACCATAGGATTTTCTTTCTAATACAATTGCTAGAGAGTATTAGGTATGATAAACCTGATAGCTTACAATCCTTTGATTGCTGAATACAGGCACTTGATTTGCTTTTTCTGATCTTGATCCTCTGTAATCTGATACTCTTCACTCTGAGAATTAGTTTTCCTTGCACACCCTCTTCCATCCACCATAGGGTTCAATGTGATTTCATCTTCCTTATAAAGACATTCGAAGACTTAGGGTTAGGTATGGATCTACGATCCATATTGAATCTCTATTTCCTGCTTATTCCTTGCACATTTACAATTGGCTGCATGCTGATTGCATGGGAAAAACAAAAGATTCGATCTTATCTTTTAATCCTTCGAGATTTATCATATGTCGGCCATAAAAATGATTTACATCTGAATTTATAATGTTACAAACTCATATGTGCATTCTGTGTTGCTCGACACTTACTGATCTCTGATGCTCGGCACTTATATTAAACTGGCTTACTTGGCACTTGTTGTATTTTTATATTTCTCAGTATCATCTATGACTCATCACTCAAATGTCACTTAGCACTTGTATCATGCTCGATACCTGATCTTCACTCGACACCTGAAGGCTGCTCGGCACCTGAAGATCACTCGGGATCTGAAGACTTCCCTGACTTGGCTCATGTTGTGGCTTGACATAGATGGTCTACTCGGCTCCAATGTAGAAAGTGATTAAGTGTGTTGGCACTCAAGTGTCAAAAACCATTTTGAGACTAACAATCTCCCCCTTTGACATGAGTGACAAAAACACTTAACTAACCTTATGAGTACAAAAACCTTAATCAAAATTTGTTAATGCACAATATATATACCTCAAAAGTATTGTAACTCCCCTTGAGTTGATTGTGCCATTATCAGTGCTATCTTGGTAAACAAAATTTGATGTTGTATATTACGCTCTGCCTTTGTTATCTTGTCTCCCCCATTATCTTGTCTCCCCCTTTTTTATTATCTCCCCCTTTTTGACACTTATGTCAGAGGGTTTTAAGGGTTAAGACCATATTTCACCAAAAATGTGTTGTTTACCTCCATAATCATCCTAAGAGCTGCATCGCAATTATGCAAAGCAATTTCCAATGATTTATGCTAGAGGGTAGTCTCTGTAGCAAGATGAATAAGTGTTTCTAAAGTAGAAAGATTAGGGTCTTTCTTGAGAACAGTTTTAGCATAGGCTTGTTCTTTATGGAGGATTTCCAAATGTGGGGTTATAAAAGATTGGAGCTGTAATAGTTTGGCCTTGATGGTGGCCTCTTCTACTATTAATAAAACTATCTCTTTCTGAGTGTGAAGTGTTTGAGTAAAATGCTTCGTACTTTGAGCTAGATCTTTAGGTAGCTACATGCTAGAAATATTCAAATTTCTCTCCAGGCTCATTATCTTTTGGCTAGTCTCTTGTGTGAAATATGAAAAGTCACACAACTTTTTGTATAATGAGAATATATTCTCAAGTACCTTTTTGAATTTTTCTATGACCTTTGAAAATTCAATCTGAGAAAGTGCTATTTCATTGGATATTTTCTCATTAACTCTTGAAATTTTCTTTCAGACCATTCCATGAGTTTTGCATTTGTTTCTAGGTCTGCATTTGTCACCTGTTCAACAATATCTGATAATTGTTCCATGATATGCTTTGACTCATCTAGTGACTGAATACTGAAAGCTTCCATAAATATATCTTTAATTTCATGCATTGCTTGCTTTTGTTGATACTCCTTTCTGAGTATCTCTTGCCTTTTTCTTCTATTTAGTGCTTCCTACACCTTATTGATTTGATCAATGTTTATTATTTTTGAGTCATAACTCGATATGACTATCTCCTCATCTAGTTTAGGGTCTCCATAGTGAAGTACCCTTGCAATATTTGTAGAGCTTGATCATGGGGTTGATATTTATAAAGGCTTTTGTGAAGGAGTCCCCGAGGTAGGCAAATTTATCAATGTTTGTATTGCCTCCTGCTCTTTAGGGGTTTCTTCTATTTTCTCCTCCTGTTGTCTACCTTGATCAGTTACTGTAATTGTAGGAAGTGCACCTTGTGTTTGTGTTGTAGGATTAGATGTAATAGTCTGTCTTGTTTGTTCTGTTTCTTTGTCTGCTATTGCACTTGGCTTCTGAACTATGGTGTCAACTATGCCCATTGAAATAACTGTTGGCATTTGAAGTTGACCACTTTTGATGTCTCCAGAGTGGGCCCCTAATGGAAGGTGACATAGGTTTGTTCGTGCGGTTTGTCGCTACCACGTGTCCGGGGTCCTCGCCAGTGAGGCTATCCTAGGGTTGCCCCCTTAACGCGGGGAGGTGCCATTTACTAACAGTCTGGGCTTTTGGTGCAATGGTTACTAACTCTATGATGTCCCCAAAGTGGGCCCCTAACGGAAGGTGACGTAGGTCTATCTATGCGATTTGTCGCTACCACGTGTCTGGGGTCTTCCCCAGCGAGGCTATCCTGGGGTTGCCCCCTTAACGCAGGGAGGTGTCATTTACTAACAGTCCAGGCTTTTGGTGCAATGGTTACTAACTTGGTATTAGAGCCAGAGGTCTCGAGGTCAAGACCCACAGAGCGTGGTGGGTTGTGATGTCCCCAGAGTGGGCCCCTAACGAAAGGTGACGTAGGTCTATCTGTGCGGTTTGTCGCTACCACATGTCCAGGGTCCTTTCCAGTGAGGCTATCTTGGGGTTGCCCCCTTAACGCAGGGAGGTGTCGTTTACTAACAGTTTGAGCTTTTGGTGCAATGGTTACTAACTTGGTATCAAAGCCAGAGGTCTCGAGGTTGAGACCCGCGGAGCGTGGTGGGCTGTGATGTCCCCAGAGTGGGCCCCTAATGGAAGGTGACATAGGTCTATCCATGCGGTTTGTCGCTACCATGTGTCTGAGGTCCTCGCCAGTGAGGCTATCCTAGGGTTGCCCCCTTAACGCTGGGAGGTGCTGTTTACGAACAGTTCAGGCTTTTGGTGCAACGGTTACTAACTCTGTGATGTCCCCAGAGTGGGCCCCTAACAGAAGGTGACGTAGGTCTGTCCGTGCGGTTTGTCGCTACCATGTGTCTGGGGTCTTCGCCAGTGAGGCTATCTTGGGGTTGCCCCCTTAACGCGGGGAGGTGTCATTTACTAATAGTTTGGTCTTTTGTTGTAACAGTTACTAACTTGGTATCAGAGCCAGAGGTCTCGAGGTCGAGACCCCGTGCGGAGCGTGGTGGGCTGTGATGTCCCCAGAGTGGGCCCCTAACGGAAGGTGACGTAGGTCTATCCGTGCGGTTTGTCGCTACCACGTGTTCGGGGTCCTTGCCAGTGAGGCTATCCTGGGGTTGCCCCCTTAACGCGGGGAGGTGCCGCTTACTAATAGTTTAGGCTTTTGGTGCAACGGTTCCATTAACTGCAGAGGACCTCAAAAGAATCCTTGACCAATCTATGCAACAAGAAAGATTATGTGCAGATCCAATATTGGTCAGTATGGATGAACTACAAAAACTAGTAGAAAATACAATAAGAGATAAGGTGAATCCACAAGAACCACCTTCCATCATCTCTACAGCTACTAGCAGTGTGATGTCCCTAGAGTGGGCCCCTAACGAAAGGTGACGTAGGTCTATCCGTGCAGTTTATCACTACCACGTGTCAGGGGTCCTCGCCAGTGAGGCTATCCTGGGGTTGCCCCCTTAACGCAGGGAGGTGTCATTTACTAATAGTCCAGGCTTTTGGTGCAACAGTTACTAACTTGGTATCAGAGCTGGAGGTCTCGAGGTCGAGACCTGCGGAGCGTGGTGGGCTGTGATGTCCCTAGAGTGTAACTATTGCACCAAAAGCCTAAACTATTAGTAAACGGCACCTCCCCGCGTTAAGGGGGCAACCCCAGGATAGCCTCACTGGCAAGGACCCTAGACACGTGGTAGCGACAAATTGCACAGATAGACCTATGTCACCTTCTGTTAGGGGCCCACTCTGGGGACATCACAGCCCACCATGCTCCGCGGGTCTCGACCTCGAGACCTCTAGCTTTGATACCAAGTTAGTAACTATTGCACCAAAAGCCCAGACTGTTAGTAAAAAACACCTCCCCGCATTAAGGGGGAAACCCCAGGACAACCTCGCTAGTAAAGACCCCAGACACATGGTAGCGATAAACTGCACGGACAGACCTATGTCACCTTCCGTTAGGGGCCCACTCTAGGGACATCACAGCCCACCACGCTCCGCGGGTCTTGACCTCGAGACCTCCAGCTCTGATACCAAGTTAGTAACTGTTGCACCAAAAGCCTGGACTATTATTAAATGACACCTCCCTGCGTTAAGGGGGCAACCCCAGGATAGCCTCACTGGCGAGGACCCCAGACACGTGGTAGCGACAAACTGCACGGACAGACCTACGTCACCTTTCATTAGGGGCCCACTCTGGGGACATCACACTGCTAGTAGCTGTAGAGATGATGGAAGGTGGTTCTTGTGGATTCACCTTATCTCTTATTGTATTTTCTACTAGTTTTTGTAGTTCATCCATACTGACCAATATTGGATCTGCACATAATCTTTCTTGTTGCATAGATTGGTCAAGGATTCTTTTGAGGTCCTCTGCAGTTAATGGATTGATGTTCTGAGCAGAAGTGTCAAGAACATCCTATACAATTATTATTTTTGCAGGTGTGATAGGTACATGAAGAGGGCTAGAAGGCGACATTTGTGTGTCTTGCACACTCTGATCTTGTTGCTACTTTTCCTCAGCTGTTCCCATTTCACTTTGCTTTTGTGTCTCCTCCTCTGCTTCTTTCTTTTCTTCTTCCTTCTTCTCATCTTCTTGTTTCTTTTCTTCTTCCTTCTTTTCTTCTCTACCTTTCTCTGCGTCTATCTTCTCTTCTTTCCTTTTTCTTCTTTCTTCTGGTGGAGCAGAAGCTTCTTCCTTGTATTCTTCTTCAAGAAAATCTTCAATCTTTTTGTACAAGTTCTTCCATGATTTGGTTGTTCTTTGTACAATATCTTCCATTTTTTTTTGGAGAATGAAGAATGCCCTGTATTTAGCTGTAAACCTGGCATTGTGCCTTTTGATTGCTTTTTCTATTTGCTCCTTAGTCAAATTAGGCAGTATGCTTACTAGGGTTGTTTCTCTCATCTCCTTTTCCATTCTTAAACAAAAATGCCATCTGTCTTCTACAATTTTTGACAGTTCATCTGGCAATTGTCCATCTAGTTCAAGAGGGATGTACTTGAACTGTGCCATCATTCCATAAATTTATTCCTCTATTCTATTCTATTCTTCTTTAGTGAACTTATTGAAATCAACTTTATTTATATTGCTTAAATCTCCATTTACAATCTTTTTACATAATATATCAACTGAAGAATGACTTACCTTTTCAGATTGATCTTCTTCATTAGTATCAGGTTGAGCTACATATATTCTTCTTTTCCTAGGCTCATCATGTGTCTTCTTGATTGGTTTCTTTTTTGTTGCTTTCTCTTTAGCTTTTTGAGTAGAGGTCCTTGTTGCAGCTTTGGTTGTTGGCTTTTGGGGTGATGGCATGGCAACTTTCTTTGGTTTGGGCTGAGCTGGAGGCTGATCTTTTGCCTTTCTTTTCTTTGGCTCGGCCTGGGTTGGTGCTTCCTTGGTTTCTTCTTCCTCAGCACCTTCCTTCTTGTCTTCACCTAGGCCTTGAGTTAGTTCCATTGGGCCTTGCTCTTGTTTATCCTCTTCATCATCATTGTCATCATCATCATCTTCAACTTCAGCCTCTACCCCTTCACCAAATTGCTTCTTAATTTTCTTCATCAATTTATCTTTCTTTTTCAATGTGGAGGCAGTTTTTAATTCCATATTTATTTTTGATCTTACAACATCATAAGTGCCAAAATGTGGGGCACTCTTATCTATTTCTTTTGCCAACAATATAGTTATTGCTGCAGATGCTTCATCAATGTTGATTTCATAACCAAATGGCCTTAGCCATCTCACCCTTGGAATTACAGCTTGAATGTAGGTGAAGTCAATATCAACTAAGAAACATATATCGTTAATATGTTTTTCTACTAAGGAAACTGGTATTCTCACCCTTTGCTTCATGGAAGCAAATTTTGGAAGGGAATTTTTGGGAAAGTTCTATCTAAAAAATTCTCTCTGAATCTTCGGCTAGTTGCATTTTAGCATCAGAACCAGGTAGGTTTTTGAGTTTTGTTCACCCAATTAGAATTATGTTATTTAAATAAATTATGTCTTCTTCGTGACTGTGAATCTGATTGTTTGTATTTCATTGTAACAAATCCTTCAATCTTGTAATTTTTGGAAAATCCTGATATGCATGTTGATTCCTTCTGTGTGTAAAAAGATCAAGGGAAAACTCAATTTGAAGCCCTCCATCTGTAGATGAAAGAAATTAGAATTTAATTTGGGAAGGGTTGAATTTGAAAATGAAATCCTAGATTGAAAATTCGAATAGTTGATAGTGATTCTTCTATCAAACTGTATTCACAAATTATATTAAAAAATTAAAATATATTTATATTTATATATACATATGTCTAAAACTACTAGAAAATTGGTTGTAGAGATGAATCCTTATTAAAAATAGAATTTAAATAAAATAATGTAATACCATTATAACTTGGGGGAGACTTTTTTTATATAAAAAAGTCTTTAATTAAAAATAATAATAAAATTTATTAAAATTCATTTGGGGGAGGGACTAACCCATAACCCCCATTGCCTTTACATGGTGGTAGAGTACCTATCGTCGTAGGGACTGCAACGACAAGAGTACTCTATACCTACTGTCACCGCAGGCCTTGCGACAATAGGGTACTGCGTGCCCGACCGATGGTGTATTAAACATGCCAGGCGTTAAATGAAATCGTAGGTAAATTTGTTTATTTTAAAATTTACAAATTTATTAATGTTTTATTATAATTTAATATTAATTTATTAATAAATTTTATAACAAGGTTTATTGTTATTTAATAGTTTTGTTAATAGGTTTTAAAATTTATTTATTATTATTATAAATGAATTTTAATATTGATTTCATATTTATTTAATAAGTATTATTAATAAGATTTTAATAATTCTTTATTATTATTTAAATAATAATTATTAATAAAGTTTTGTTATTATTTATTGATGTAAATAGTAATGTATTTAATATAGTTAATTCTTAATTAATAAAATTATTGATAATTTTATTAATTATTTATAACTAATAATTGTTGAGATATTAAAATAAGTATTTAGTTTTTGATAATCATTAAATAATTTAATTAATGATGAATATAATTAAATGAAAATTGTAGATTTATTCTAATATTATTCTTAATAATATTGTTTAGATTGGAATTACTTATTTATTTTTAATAAGTTAAATGAATAACTTGCCCCTAGATTATTTTAGAAAATTGATTTAAATCAAGTGGGGTAATTGGACTTTTATTCAAATATGGGAAATGGGATTAAACTATATGGATTAAAATGTACCCCTTTAAATTCGAAAACTCACACTGAAATGAAAATTGGAACTTTACTGTGAACTGACACTATGTGTATTCAAGACTAAATCGAAACATGAAACTTAACCTTTGTATTTGTATATTGTTTGTGTTTTTGGGGTTTCAAGTTGTCCTAGTGTTGACCAATTTTAGGTGGTTACTAGAGGCTCGGGGGTTATGCGTTTATGATGTTATGTTATTTTGATCTCGATCTTTTTTAAAACCAACCATAGTAATGCGATGGCATTCTCTATGATGTGTGTGGATTATTGACTGTTATTACTATCTAGTCTTCTTGTGTGAAGCTGAGGTGTATGCATATGAGATACTTGACTTAACTATTTTTGAATCCTTAATCAATTATATTTGATGTGCCTTCCAGTTGCTTTGAGAGGACTAAGGTGTTTTGAATGATTTATTCTTGATGATGTCATGTTGTGACATGTTTGACTTGACCATTTTGGAGTCTTCGATCAATATTATTATTGGGATACTTTCTAGTTGCTCGTTGAGAATCAATGGATTTTGTGATTTATCTTTGATGCTTTTCAATTGCTTGTAGAGAATTGTTGTGATTATTATGATTATCTTTTGGTGCTTTCTAGTTGCTTGTGGAGAACTAATGTGAATATTGTAGATCATCTTTTGATGCTTTTTAGTTGCTTGTATAGGGCTGAGGTGATTTTTATATGATTATTGATTTGTGCTTTTATTGAGCATAGGGTAGGTTATCTATATAGTGTCGAGAAGTGGCTTGCAATGGGGGTTGGGGGCCCTAAGTGGCTCTGGGGGTAACCCATTGTAAGTTGTTTAATAAGTGAAAACATTTACATTAAATGAGAGTAAAATGAACCTAATAAGAGTCCTGTATGTTCTCGCCCATGCCTTGAGTGCTAGTACAGACTACGATGGGAGTAGAGAGAATGCTTGGTTACGACCTTGCATTCTGTAGTATGCCTTGTCAATATGAGAGGATACTAGTGGCCGTAGTGGGATCGCTATGGACTCGAGAGTCCTAAGGGACTACTCGAGTAACTCTGAGCATGATTCGTACGATGACACTTGTCTGCTTACATAGTAGGTTTCCTACGTGTCTTGTGTGCCTCTAGGTCTAGGTGTCGATCTATGTTGGAACCTTTGAATTAGTATACTTTTAAGATTTCCTGGACTTAAAGAGTATTTGTGTTATGTGATTTGATATCCTATTTGGGACTTGAGACTATCTCCTCAATGCGTTGGGAGTAGGCCACTTAGGTTCCACACGGTCGGGTGGTAGTGCTTTATACTCTTACCATTGAGATCCGTTCATAGTCACCATGGTTGGAGCTTCCTGGGATGCTTGTTTATCATGTTTAGATGATGTTATTTGCTGATGCATTTCTTTATATTGATGACTAGCTTGTGATAGGTGATGTTATCTACTTTATAGAATCATCTTATGCTTTATTTTAGTATGTTAGATTTTTTTATGCGTATGTTGTAGCATGTATTAGTAGTGACGCCCTTATTACAATAGTACTGATGATCTAATCGGTGGCTTAGGATGTTATGCGCGGGGGATGGCTAGGGCCCACGATGGTCTTATGATGCTATTGACAGTTGGGAGGAACCACATACTTAGTTAGTTGTGTTTTAGGATGGATAGTTGTATTTTATGATGGATGTTATATCTTATGATGGATGGATGTATCATGTATGTTATTGGTTTTATTTATTTTACTATACTTTGTATCATGGATTCGATGAGTAAGATGTATCTTTATTTCTACATATGTATATTCTTTTAAGCCTTTCATACCCTGTGACATGTATAGTGGATGATTGAGCATTTTGAATTAATTTGCCAAGAGGCATTCAAAACAAATGTATATTATGGACTTTGGAATTTCTATTATTCTTTCATGTGGATGTGGTAGTTTTTAGACTTAGAATTAATTTAAATGTGACTCAACATCTTGGAATCCTTAAGGAATGTATCCTGTTATGTATGCTTATAGTTGATTGTATGTTATTGCTTCCGCTACTGTGTGTTTGATGTGAATGGTTTAACTTTCATGTTTAACAAAAAATGATTGGCAAACATAGTAAAAATTTAGGTTAATTCTTTTGGATCCCTTGGCAAGGTGTTACATGTTCCCAAAGAAGGGAATAGGAGGGGCCTCTGGAAGTCTCAAAGGAAGTGTAGATAGATTTTGGAGATACATGACTTGCCAAAAGATATGATAAAAAAGGTGGCAATGCAACACTTAAAGGACCACATCAAAAGGTGAGAAATGTTATAGAAGTGTGAGATGGGTTAGAAGAGGAAAAGGAGAGACCAAAAACAAATTAAGGAGGGCTAAAAGGTCTCAAAATGAAGTGCATCCATTTTAAGATGGTACAAGTACAATAGAATTCATAACTGTTAGGATTAACTTTAGACACAAATAATAATTACATGCAAATATAAACAATATAAGAAAATAATAGATCACATAAAATAACACAAGACACCAAGATTTAATGTGGTTCACCCAATCCCTAGGCTACCTCCACCAAACAACAAGTTTGATATTATTACGATCTAGTGATTACAAACTGATTACAATCTGTAATCTCTTACAGCTCAATACCATCGCAAGAACCAATTTTTGCATCACTCACAATGAAACAATCCCTAACACTAAGCCCTTTTATACAAGTATTTTTGCAACTTTAGGGTTACAACATGTCGGCCATAAATTGGTGAATACTAGCCCAAACTTTAGTGGCAAATCGACGAATAGTACCAATTTTTTTTTTTCCAGGGTGATGCCCCGAACCCCAAAGAATGTATGAAGTATGTATAGTAATTCCCTAACTAGTCACCAAAAACTAACAATAACATCAATAAAAAGTACAATCTCTTAAGGACATTTGAGAATTCATAAGTATATTAGGCGATTTTGAAGTATGGGTTTTTGTAATCTCAAAAGGGCATTGTTTGGGAATCATAATTGCTTTAAAAACATTTAGCCAGGGAATTTTGAGTGCACCATCCATAACATCAGACCTTGGCCAAGGGATTAGGGAAAATAATTTTCATACACTAGTTTTTATAGATTGATTTAAGGGAAGAATGGTAGAGTAAACTGAATCTCAAATCACCTTCAATCCAAAATAGGACAATTTATAAAGAACAAAGACATGATTCATACTACAATGGTATACTAGGAATACACACATTTTGTTCTTGTTGCTAAATAAAAACCACTAGCTACATCCCCAAGAAATATAATTAAACTCTTGAAGGGTACAATGAGAACCGAACCAATCAAATCATCAACCAATACAGAACATTGGTCCTTCATCACTTGGGACAACAAAATCAAGTCATATAAGCTATTAGTTGCTTTTCAATTTGTAAGGTTTGTTTTTTTCTTTATTCATGCTTTTATATTGGAACTAGATAAGCTTTCAAACCCTATTAACCTACATTTGTCCTTCATAGATTTGAATATTCTTTCTTTCTTATTGTAAATTGTAAGTTATGATTTCTTCACTAGAACTCATGTGAATGATTTGGTTGCCTTTTATTGGTTGTATTACTTATAAGATTAAATTGAAATTAAAAAAAAGCTTTCAAATTTCAGAAAAATGTCTACAAAAAAAGAAAATGTGAAAACCCCTAATTGGAATTGGTTTTGCCTATTAAAAAAAAACCTGCTACATGTAGCATAAGATATTACAAAGTTCAAGTAGACCAAAACAATAAATGCAAATTAATTTGTGAGTAAAGTTTTAGTTCCTACCTAATAATTCACCTTAGACATGTTAACCTCAATATTATAATATTATCCATACCAGACACAACCTCAAATGAATGTTATAAATCTACACCAAGTAATCAAACTGTAAAGAGGGTGTAAAGTGGAATTGTAGTGTCCCCACTATTAGGGTTGGTTTGGGACAAGTAATACCTGCAAAATAATGGTTAGAAGCACAATAATAAAAAACAAACTATATTATTCTACCCTCTAATTTAACCCCAATTTTAAGGACATCTCCAGATTAGGCTTCCTAGCTCATAGCTACCTTGCCGTCTTCCTGGGAGTACACTCCTTCAGATTCTTCTTAGATGGGCATCCTCTATCCAAGGCTACTCACATATGCATATGTTGAAAACATCAAAATATTCTGGCACATCAATTATCGGCCATGACGAACAATAGAGATTATAATATCTCCATGTTTCATGCTTTGATATCAGTTCTTGACCATGATGGACAATGTAGATCTTAATATCTCACATGCTCCATGCTTCGAGTTCACATTGATTCTCGGTCATGGTAGACAATGGAGATCTTAATATGTTCATGCTCCATGCTTCAAGTCTCATTAATATCCATGACGTTAACCTCATGAGCTAACACAATATTATTTACAATTAAGATTCATAAATATAAATAAATACATAAACATAATTCAACAAATATAATCCATAAACATATCTTTCCTACCTTCTTCTTTTCCAAGAGTTACAACCTTTCATAATACAAATCCTTTTCAAAAACTCACTTTCTTATTTTCTTCATGATATTACTTTCCTCTTCCATTTTTCCTTTTTGAACTCCTCTCTTCTTCTCTTCCTTTTTTTACTCTCTAAAATAAACTCTCCTCCCTTTTATATCTTAATTTTAAGGAGTCATGTATATTTGTTAAATCTCTCTTGAATTTTCATTAGATTTAGTTAATTTATATTATTCTATGTTATATTATTTATTTACTTAGTTATTTGTGTTTATTATTATTTATTATGAAATTATGTTTAGAAAGTTAATACACTTTCTACAATATTGTCTCTTGTATTTAATTTTATTTCTTTATTTACTTTTTGAAATTTTATTTATTTTTAATTATTTAAAATATCTATCATACTAAATATTATTTCATTAATAATATAGATTAAATAATAATTATTTCCTACTTTTATATTTTAGTATTAGTTCTAATATAACGTTATTATCATTATTTATTTAATAACATTGTATTATCTAATTATTATTAAAATTCTATTTTAAAATGGGGATATGATAGTCCGCCCTTACTCAAATTGCTTGTCCTCAAGCAATTAAATAACTTCTTCTATTGAGTTGAAATCTGTATTTCTTTTAGTCCAAATTCTTAGGTTGCTATCATGGGTATGTTTGAATCATTTCTAATAGTTATTAAATTTCTACATTAGTCTTTCATATAAATTATTTTTGCGCCAAAGGCATACCTATACTGAAGTTCTCGAACTTCAGAATTACATCCATTGTCAGTATTTAGCAGTGAGCAATGCAAGAAAATGTAAATATCTTTGACTGTTTGATCTTGGTCACCACAAAAGATAGGACATGAGTCATAGAATTTTTTTTTGTTTGGACTTTAACCACATCAGATGATTTCTGGGTATAAGGTTTTTTTAGAGCGGTTTCTCAGTTTTTGATGTCTGCCATAATCGTTAAATGATTTCTGCCACGTCTTCCTTTTTAAATTGGCTCTCCATTTCATATGGTGGCTAAATGGTGGCCTCCTTGTAATTAGTTAATTTTTTATTTTTTATTTTATTAGTCACTTCCATGCATGGGTGATAATAGACAAGAAAATGTGGTGTGCCTGTTATTCGAACGAAGATTGGTAAAAATATTAAGATGTAATTTTTCCATACCAATTACTTTATTTATTTATTTTTAATTTATTTTATCATTAATTTTATTTAAAATTTATTTTTATTATGATATGATTGTTATATTATTTACTAGAAATTATGAAATATAATATATATTGTATTTTATATTTAATACAATATAAATTTCATTATATTACACTACAATAATTATATTTATTATTATATATTATATTTAATTTATTAAATATAAATATAATATAATGTAATCAATATACAATATTTATTTAATATAATAAATGTTAAAGTTATAATATAAAATTGTTATAGATGTTAAATATAAATCTTATTAATTACTTTTAAACTTATAATTATAATTTTTAAATTTTAATTTATTTAAGAATTTAATTATTTTTGTGATCAGTCATATAATAATATTTTTTTGTTAGTTTCAAAGTTATCTTTTAATTATCTCAATTTTATTTTTCTTTATGTCTTTACTTTTACAACTATAACAAAGGTACTTAGTGTTCACATGATGGTTCCTATCATGCTTAGAGTTTGGCTTTGATTAGGACAACAATTTAGAGTTAGGAGTAGAAGTATGATTATAGTTAGGATCTTAGTTAGGGTTGAGGTTTGAATCATTGCTTTATTATCATTATGGTTAGGATTAGGGTTTAAAGAATTATACTTATGGTTATATTAAAGTCAATTTATATCATGGTTATGTTTAGGATTTTGATTGGGATTAATATTTAGTGTTAGGATTGGGTAAGCATTTAGGTTAATGAAATGGTTAGGATTAGAATTGGGTCTAGAATTTAGGTTATGATATTGTTTAGAATTAGATTTAGGGTTTACAATAATAATTATGGTTATGTTTAGGATTTATATCATGGTTGTAATTATGGTTGGGGTTTTGATTAGGATTGCTATTTGCGATTAACATTAGAATAAGAGTTTAGGTTTACACATTGGTTACATACATCGTTAGGATTGGATTTATAGTAGGTTATGAATTTGTTTAAGATTATTGTTTAATGTTTGGACTAATATTATTGTTACAGTCGAGTTGGGGTTATGATAGTATATAGAGTTAAATTATAGTTAGGCTAAGGGGTTACATCATGGATAGTATTATGGTTATGGTTAGAATTTTTTCTTAGAGTTAGGGTTAATCTTAGGATTAAGGTTAGATTTAGAAACATGACTTCTTTTATGGTCAAAGCTACCATTAGGATAGTGGTTTAAGCTTATGTCATGATTAAGGTTGGGGTTATGTTTGTAATTTAGGTTATGATCTTTCTTTAGATTACAATTATGTTCAGGATTGTGATTTAATGTTTGTGATAAGGTTTAAGGTTAATTTTTTATAGTAACGGGGCATGATTATTTTTGTTGCCTAGAAATTTGAACAAATTATAGACCAAATTGATCACTTGTTTGACCTTCAATATCTCTTTGGCATACCTATTGCACCCTAAGGTGCGATAGCTAGTTCTAAATCCTCTTTAACCCTATAGGATGGCAAGATCATGCTCTGATACCACTGTAGTGTCCCCACTATTAGGGTTAGTTTGGGACAAGTTATACCTACAAAATAACGGTTAGAATCATAATAATAACAAACAAACTATATTATTATACCTTCTAATTTAACCCTAATCTTAAGGACATCTCCAGATCGGGCTTCCTATCTCATAGCTACCTTGTCGTCTTCCCAGGAGCGCACCCCTTAAGATTTTTTTGGATGGGAAATTTTCTATCCAAGGCTACTCACATATGCATATGTTGACAACATCATAATATTCTATCACATCGATTATTGGCCATGGCGGACAATGGAGATCTTAATATCTCCATGCTCATGCTTTGATATCGATTCTCGACCATGACAAACAATGCAAATCTTAATATCTCACATGCTCCATGCTTCGAGTTCACATTGATTATCAGCCATGGTGGACAATGGAAATCTTTATATCTTCATACTCCATGCTTCGAGTCTCATTAACATCCATAGTGTTAATTCCATGAGCTAACACAATATTATCTACAAGTATGATTCATAAATATAAATAAATACATAAACATAATTAAACAAATATAATCCATAAACATACCTTTCTTACCTTTTTCTTTTTTAAGAGTCACAACCTTTCATAATACAAATCCTTTTCAAAAATCACTTCCTTATTTTCTTCATGATATTACTTTCCTCTTCCATTTTTCTTTTTTGAACTCCTCTCTTCTCCTCTTCCCTTTTTTTTCCTCTCTAAAATAAAATATCCTCCCTTTTACATCTTAATTTTAAGGAGTCATGTCTATTTTTTAAATCTCTCTTGACTTTTCATTAGATTTAGTTAATTTATATTATATTATTTATTTACTTACTTATTTGTGTTTATTATTATTTATTATGAAATTCTGTTTAGAAAGTTAACACACTTTCTACAATACTATCTCTTCTATTTAATTTTATTTATTTATTTACTTTTTGAAAATTTATTTATTTTTAATTATATAAAATATCATACTAAATATTATTTCATTAATAATATAGATTAAATAATAATAATTTCCTAGTTTTATATTTTAGTATTAGTTCTAATATAACTTTATTATCATTATTTATTTAATAACATTGTATTCTCTAATTATTATTAAAATTCTATCTTAAAATGGGGATATGACAGGAATGAGAGTACCAAAGGGAGGTCCTAGGTTCATGACTTGGTTGGTACATGTTTGTCAACATGTTTTAGAGGCAGTATGTTGGTTTCCAAAATCACAGATTGGAAATCCAAGAGCTTGCCAATTCTCCAAGATGATTCTGCAATCAGTTATGGCCAACGAAATAGAATGCTTATGATTCTCCTACACTTCAAGCTTTGTTACACCCAGGTGGGTAGACCTTTACCTCAAATGCTAACTAATTAGTTCAAGGCTTTTCTATAGCAAATTTAAGCTTTGGAATTCTCATGACAAGTTCTTTGAACTCGATTAATATGGAGTTATGTGACAGTTTAAAATAAATGTTTTGTATAAGATTTTTAACAATGGATTTAAGGTTTGTAAGAAGGAAGTTATAGATTTTATGACTTCAAATATAAATCTAATATTTCAATGATAAAAAGACCAGTGCTTAAGCTTGTTCGAGCAACAAAATCAACTACAATGAAGATTACAACATACAACTTTATAATGTTCTATGCACATAAACTATAAATAGTTTAATAGTCAAAACATGACAAATCAAATATATATATGCAATTCTAAACTAGTCCATCATGCACCTTAACTCCCAAGGTAGGGAGACAAATTTGGATATAGACATAGAAACAATTCAATATTTCACAATATCTACAACGAACAAGTTTAAAATGCAATAGATGACCTCATCCACTTATCTGAGATAAAATGTTTATAGAATTTTTTAAAATGATTATAAAGGACCAATAAATTGCAATTTAATTCTCCATGTCTCTAGTAAATAAATAAAAAGCAAAAAAGACTTCTATTTATCATTAAAATATAATATATCAATTTATATTACAAAGTCATTTTAAACTCTTTATTCCTTATACGATTATTCTTCTTCTTACCAATATTTTTTGTCTATAGAATATATCTTCATTCTATTTCAAAATGAAATAACCCTTACTTATATGGCCAAACAAAATGCACCAAACACAAAAGAAACAAACAAACCAAAAAAAAGTCAAACATGATACTTTTTTTAGATTCACGAAAACAAGTGAAATTTTCTCAAAAAAATTTATGTTTTCGATCACAAATTATATAGATCATAAAGATTAAATGTTGAAAATTTCAAAAAATTCCACTATGTTTTCATTTTTTTTGAAATTTAGTCAATGATGCAATTTGTAGGGAAGATAACCCCATCCTATTTATATTTCTCTCATTCACAAATCTGACTTTTCAAGAAGTCATGTTTTAGAAAAACCCAATAGTCTATTTAATTAACAAGGGACGTAAGCGTCAAAGTTCCTGCCTATGGTTTGTTACTTTTTTATAAGGTGTGGTACGATGAGAATGTGGTTAGGGTGGAGTGAAGAATTTGTGTTACATGTGAGGTGTTATGGTTTTATAGTTATATTGAATGGTGATGAAGTGATTATTTTAAGTAGGCAAGGATCTTGAACTTGACACCTCTATAATTAGAAACAAGATTATTGGATGACTAAAACCTTTGTTTGTGCATAGCTAGGTTGTTCAATGGGCTACATATTATGTAATAAATAAATGTTGATTAGTATAAAGAATGTAGATTACTGAAAACAAATCTATGATCACTAAATATTATATAATTTCAAAAAAATCATTAGTAGATATTATTGTGATTTGAAAACAAAATTAAATCCCACTTTAAAATAATATAAAAAAATATTTTTAATGAATATATTTAGATATATTTTCAACATTTTTTGATAACAAACCAAGTTCCAGTTTTGCTGACATGTAATGGAAAATTAAATTCAATAAAATGTAAGTTGGAGAGTTGGCACAATCCGGTAATCTACCAAGCACATAGAGAACTCAAAATTGTGAGCCTTAAAATAAAAAGAAGCATTTTAATAAAGATTACGAAAGTAGTAAAATTTAAAGCAATTATCGTAATAATAGAGATTAACCAATATAGATCTGTTGGTAACATCAATCTAAGAAAGTCTTCAAAGTTTAAAAACCTAGAAAAAAATTGATTAGATGGTATTAGAAAGCATTGCTTAAGAAAGCCCCTTTAAGCTCATCGATCAGTAAGTTTATGAGAACTTGTAATTAGTTTTTAGTGAAAGAACGATTGCTTCAAAATAGTTAGACAATGAAATAGCAATTCATCTTCTTGAGATTATAACCTTGTAAGAAACAGATTCCCAAAGTTAAAGCAATGGATTACTAGGACTTGGATTATAACTAATACTATTGAGAAACTGGAAGCTCTAAAATTTTGCTGTTGCTTCAATCTGTTCACGTCAAACTAAAAATGTATCTAAAAGCCAAAAAAAATTAGAGAAATGATGGTCGTATTCTTACAACCTAATATTCTTTTTAAAGTTCATGGATTTTGTTTGGGCTTCTCATTGGAAAACCCTAATGGTGGACCTTAAACCCTGGTGGAGGCTTATCTCTCCCCTTTTCCTCATAGCACCAAACTAATGGGCCTCAACCAACATGTCCTCTCCCTCATTTTAGAGATTTTGCAGCCCAATATTACTACTTCTTGGTGCCACCTATTCGCCATTGAGGGAAGAATTTGCATAACAAAATTAGAGGATTTTGAGCCAAAGTCAGAGAGAAGAATTTGTGGATCAGAAACATGCAACACAGAACCGTTGTACATTGGCCATGTGAAACAACAAAATCCATACAAAGTGGCATGTATCTAGTTGTGAAGTCACATCAATAGTAGAAACGAATTTTTAGTACAGATATTTTCTGACACTTTCAAATTTAACAATAATGCATATCCCATAATGCACTGTGCTATACGTGGCAAGAATAAGGTTCAAAATAAATATTTCATTTCTTACCAATCAAAAGTTTTCAAAAAAATTGAACAATGAATGTTAGGTATGAACTTATACAAATAGATTTTTATAAAAAGTTTATATGAACAAACATTATATTTATATAGGAATGCAAAAAAATTCTAAAATTTGATTGGCTTATTAAAAGATAAGAAAAAGCATACTCCAATTTGCGCTCTGTATTGAAGCTCTAAAGAATCAATAGGAAATATGAGACAGAATTAGAAGTCTTAGTTTGAATTTCCTTCCAATTCCAGTCCTACTATGGTAGTAACCCAGGAATGTTTTTCTTAATGACAATTATGACACAAGCATGTCACAAAATGGAGGTTCTGATGAATACGCTTAAAAGAGGATTTCTATTTCCAAAGGAAGCGTAATATAGTTTTTAAGTTTTTTTTTTTGGTGATAAGTAAGTAACATTTCTGGTTGGTAGGTTTATTGTCAGTTGTACATGCTTTAATTGCAAACTTTTCTTCATCAAATTCCATCTTTTGGTGTTTCAGATGTTTTCTCATTTACTTTTCTTTGCAGTTTGATCTCTGTGTGAATTTCTTTGATTTTTTTTTCTTATTTCTTAAGGAAAACATTTTGGTTTTATCTAATTTTGTGGATTTCTATGATTCTTTTGCAGGTTATATCACTGATGAAGGCCCCTCAATAGTGGTAATACCATTTTCATTGTTGAATACTAATTGATGCACAACCTTTTTGTTGTTTGCTCATGTTTTGCATTTCGAGTTCTAATGTGGAATGCAAATATAACATTATTTGCAACCATATCTATATAAAAAATCTGGTCATATTACTCTTGACGCTTTCTATCTACAAGTGTCATTGTTTGTTATTTACTTTTCTGTTATCTATTTAGATTTGTAGTAGCTACCTCCTTCTTGTTTTGCCAACTTCAGAAAAAGGTAAGGAACTAAGAAACAGTTGACATGCCTCAAGGAAAATTTTAGAAGAATTTGACTGCTTAATTGGTCTGGTATATTACTTTTGAGAGTGAATATAAAAATTAGCATCGGTGGTAGTCATCTCATTGTCATTAATTCAACTAGTTTGTTGACAATAGCATATTGCTAACTGAAATAATTTTGTCTTTCTGCTCCAGTTATTCTTAGGTCTAATTAAGACCTTTGTTTTAAATGTTGTGCAAACTTTAGGACTGTAACATGTTCTAAATAGTGTTATATAAGAGTTGCTAGATAAATGCATTTTTGTTGTCACTTGCCATGGTAATCTATGTAATTTTGAGTGGTATAATGTGACTTGCATTAAGAAAAGCATGTAAAATCCCATTGTCACAAACATGACTACCACATAAAACCTAACACATGAATATTCAGTCATCTGCATGACCATTATAGAGAAAATCATATTAAGAAACTAAAAAGCTAGAAAGAGAATGTATGACTACATTTTGCTTTTAAATTGAATAAATCAAGCAATTTAACAATAGTACCCAAAACTGTCCATTCGGGCTTCAATTCCCACACCCACCCTTGATACAAAAACTAGCAGCTTAGCAAACATAGAACAGATAGATAATTTCAAACCTCGATTACAGAAATAAAATATCGTATTAATATTTTCTTCAAAAAGAATTGAGAAATGTCAACCCAAATATCAAAAGATCAAGTATGTAAGGAATACAGACAATTGTATATCTAACAAATGACACTAACTATTTGCAACTCAACTTATCCTGATAGTGGATGGTTGAGAGTTATGAAAAAATGATGTGAAAATTGATACAAATTTGAAAACTCACTAATCTGGTACAGAGTGTCAAAACGTATTACTACACAGCTTAACAAACAGAATATTCAAGAAAGCAGTTCAAGTACATATATCTGCTTGGTCAAAAAATAATTCTAAGAAATATAGAGGAAAGCAGTTCAAGTACATATATCTGCTTGGTCAAAAAATAATTTTAAGAAATACAGAGGAAAGCACTTCAACTAACAGAACTACTGACGACTTATTACAGGTGTGATGTCTAAATCCATAACTCTTGACCAAACATCTAGGAAATTTTTTAATCTGATTTCTTGAAATAGGTAAGCTATTGTAAAACTCAAGAGAACCAGCATTGATGATGCATTAAAATTGCTAAGAACCCCCTAGTATGCTATTCAGTGAATTATGATCAATGATGTTCCCGCGATTGTAATGTTGAATGCATCTCTGATTAGTAGGATATACCAGAGCTATCACCAAAATGTTGTCCTAATGAGGAGTGAAGAAAAATTCTTCAACATTGAAGATGACGATACTTTGTGGAAGTGGAAAAATGAATAACCAATTATTGATTATTGAACTCTTATATGCTTTGAGGGAGTACAATGGTCATACTATTATGCATGTAGGATCTTGAAGCATGTGGCAGTATCAGTTTAATCCAAGCTTGGGAGCAATGCCGAGGAGTCTTTTGCTGGCATCATGTATTTAAGCTTCAACCATAAGCATTTAACAGTGAGTAGACGGAAAAAAGGTCCTTGTAGTTTGATGTAGAGCCACACCTTGGAAAACTCAAGAGGAATCAGTCACTCAACTGAGTTGCTTCAAGGGGCATCTACAACCTTCAGGATCACACACTAAAATCAAATTCAATAAACAAAACTTTGAAAATAAAATCCCCCAAAATATCTTCTTGCTGCCTTCGGATAGACCTGCACTCAAACATGAATAACTTTCGAACCACAAAAGATTTACTCAATCTAACCGTTGATATTTAGTGTAACTAGGTTTCAAACAAAATATAAAAATTTGAGAGAAATCCAACGGTTCAAACTAAAAATATTGACCCTGCATCAGAGTACATTTTTTATCTGAAAATAAATTCCCCAAAATATCTTCTTGCTGCCTTCGGATAGACCCGCACTCAGACATGAATAACTTTTGAACCAAAAAATATTTACTCAATCCAACCATTGATATTTGGCATAGCTAGGTTTTAAACAACATATAAAAATTTGAGAGAAATCCAACGGTTGAAACCCAATATATTGACCCCACATCAGAGTACATTTTTCTGCAATTGTTATTCCCTAAACTGATTGCCATGAGAAATATATGAAGCATAATAGTAGAACCATAATCTTTAAAAAAAAGCACAGGAGACCAAAGGAGACATAAAACTTCCCATTCCTCCCCAAGTTCGAATCATTTTTTACATAAAAGATTGGCTTTTTAATAACCAAAGTCTGACTGGCCTTGCTGTCCAGTAGTAATAAAAACGTTTTCTTTTCCATCTAAGAATAGGAATTTGAAAGATGCTTTACCATCAATACCATGCAGCAATCATGGATATTCTTGTAACTGCTAAGAATAGGAATCTGAAAGATGCTTTACCATCAATACCATGCATCAATCATGGATATTCTTGTAACTGCTAAGAATAGGAATCTGAAAGATGCTTTACCATCAATACCATGCAGCAATCATGGATATTCTTGTAACTGCTAAGAATAGGAATCTGAAAGATGCTTTACCATCAATACCATGCAACAATCATGGATATTCTTGTAACTGCTAAGAATAGGATTGGCTTTTTAAAGAAAACTGACTTTCCTCCAAATAGAAGGAATATGAAACGGTTTCTTTTATTCCATAGCCATTTTTTCGTCATTATGAACACTCTTAAAATTGCCACCAACTTTCTAATGAGATTCTTTTAATTATTGACCACATGGAATTTCTATTACTAATTTTATCCTTTCTAAAATGGACACTAACATCATTAACCCTTTCCTCTAACTCTCTAACATATCCGACTAAAAACTATAACATTTATTTAATAAAACACCTAATTCTATCCACTAAGACATAATCCTAAATTATTAAAATTGACCATTTAAAATATATGGAGAATCTTGGACCTTTGAAATGATTTAGTAATGAGATGCGCCTGCATCATAGTTGACCCTATGGAAATTTAAGAAATAGTTGTTGAAGATTAAAGTGTCGACAGACTCTATGAACTACATCATTGGTTGCAAAAACAATAGCATTTGTTTTTAATAATTTTGGAGATTTGCAAATGTGGAATACCTAGCGAAGTGAACACTCTTTACAATGTTTGCTATAGGACAACTTTTTTAACCTTCTTGAGAGAGTCTAAACTCTACATAGCTCTATTAAAGTTTAACTGGAATGTATGCATGGTAACTTCCAATTTATAAAATATTTAAAACCATCACATGAATATATTGCTATTTCTGCATTAATTTGAAAACCTACCATAATTAGCTTTTCTATATTAACATGGATACTGGACTGTCTTTATTTATTTATTTAGAGAAGCCTTTGAAATTAGAATCATGATTTGCTACTAGTAGGATATTTCAAATCCAACAGACAGTTAGTTCATATTCGTATGTTTTATCAGGGTTTGTCAATTTCAATTAGTTTTTTCTATAATGGTGCCTCATGTACACTAATATGTTTCTTCTTCAAAATAGGAAAAAAAGTATTTACCATTGAAAATGCACCACAGTGTACCAGTGTATATGATTAATTTTCTCAAATAGTGAATGATGTTTAAAAGTTATGTAAATTTTTCTATGGCATTGTATAGTTTAGTGTGATTAGAATCGAATTTGAGATAACATTTTTTTTTAAAGCTGCCTTGCCCTTAAAAGGAAGTGTAAATTGGTAACTTGTATGATGCTATTTCAATATGCATTTAAGCATCTAATTGAACTTTAGGAATATTCAATTTTCTATGCTATCAATCACAAGGGAATAGAGTAGAGCAAGTTTGTAGTCAACAAAGGGATCTAAGTTTAAAGAAATAGAAATCGGCAAATATAACAACTGAAAAGAATAGTAATAGTGATAAATAAGTTCCATTACCAAATTGATAAGAGGGTCACTGCACATTGAAAGAGACAAACCTAGAAACAATAATAATCATTTTCAATGCAATCTAGTAGTAATTGCAATTGAAATGATTTCATTTATAAAGACTAATTTAGCATTATAATTGAATTACTTTATCAATGAACATTAATTTCATCATTGAAACCTAAGATAGATCATCTAAAAATAGTATTGTCAACAAGTAGACATGTGCATATATAGCAAATACATGTTGATATAAAAGGTAGATAAGAAGTACAAGTTTCTATAGCACTATAGATAAAAGATTTCTAATTATGTATCTTGGTGTTTATATATTTACATGTGGCATAATGTAAGGATGAATGATGCTAAGATCTATTTAACTTTAGTTTGATATCTATGGTAGGCTATTGCTAGAGAAGTTTGATTGTGCTAGTAAGTCATGTACAACTTTTTTGAGTTTGTTTACTGCTTTCATGTCACTATTCAAAAGACTCCATTGTTGCGATATGTTCTTGAGTTCAGCTATTCTTCTTTAGCCTGTAGGATTGCCATATAATTAGTGTTAGAAAAATTTGGCTGAGATATTAGTGTTCAGAAACTTTGACCAAGATATTCACTGTTATTGAAGTAGTTCTATTTTCAAATGCTTGTTTCATTAGATTGTTTGACATACCTTTTCACCTGACTGAGCAATCTGCATTAGAGTAAAATGGACAATTGCATTTGATTAAGTGTAAAACAACCTTCAATAGATAGCTGTCTAAGTGTGAAGACAATCTTGGATTTTTTTTGCATGTAATCTTCATATTTGAGGTTGTGGATTGCTGGGACTAATTTGTCAATCATTGAGTTATCAATGGAGTAGTAGATTTGCTATTTTTTTTCTATAATAAGAATTGTTTTTAAATGTAACTTGTTGACATAAGTGATGTTCTGGTTACACCCGACACAATAAACTCTTTCATTGTCAGCAAGTCCATGTCCTTCAAATCTATGTTGACAGTTTGGACAGAAAGCGCTAAATGGAACAAAGAATGGATTTGCAACTTTCAATACTCCATTTACCTATTGCACAGTACACTTTGTAAGTAATAGTTATAGCAAAATCTATGAGTTTTTTGTGTTTGAAAATTGCAGATATATTACCTCTGTGGTTTTTTACATTATTTCATGTAATATATCCAGGGTAATTTTATCAGTCAGCTTGCAGATGAGTGTTGATTGACCTATACAAAGTGTTTGTTTTCTGTCAGTTCTTGTAACAATGTTCCTGAATAGTAATGTTGGCATCTCATTTTGAGCAAGTTGATCCTTGGCTGTGATGTAATGGTGAACAAAATTGGGATGGATCTCTAGCTGCATAGACAACAATGAAAGAGACATATGTAAGCCTTGCATAAAAAAAATTTAGTTTTATGTCTTATTGACTATATTAACTGTATCTGTATTTCTTTTTGTTATTTGATGTTGTAAGGAAACTCAGGTGCAGAAACAGCTTCCTACACTAATCTCATAAGGAAAGTATAGTGCAAATCCTTTTAAAATCTTCTACACTTACAGATTCAATATCATGTAAACACCAATATAGTAGCCAACCATGCATACAGAAAATAGACAGAGAAAGAAACACATAACACAAAGATTTGCCGGTGGGGAAAAACCTTTCGGTAAAATAACCCCACCCCTCAAGAACCTGCACAATGTATTATCTTCAACACAAGATTACAATACACTTGCAATGCAAGTTCAACATCAATGATAGAAGATTCCAGTAGCACCTCAGTACCTGCAAACTTTCATCTATCACACTATTGCATTACAACATGCAATACTCATTTTATGAACATCTTAAGACCCAACAAAATGCCCACAAAGGAGTTGGGCATTTTTCATGGCTCAACAACCAAGAAACATGCACAATGCCACATGTACATCCAATACCAAGAAAAGGGCATCCATCCCTTGAATAGGCAATGATAGCTTGTCATAGAATTTGCCAAAAATAGCGGTCATAAGAGAAGTGTAAGGGAATCCGTCATACCAACCTATTTTTGGCATATTCTCTTACACACAAAAACCACTCATTCTTAGGCACCCAAATAGGCCTCATGTCATAAGATGCTCTTACACCTGTCATAGCTTATTCCTTAAATAGCTCTTACGTGTCATAAGAATCCGTCATAACCATTTCAGCCATGATCTCCTTCACACACTTCAAGATGCTGACACATGTAAGTGATCAACATGCCAACTAGATGTGTACACTCACATTTACATATTATTTGCAAAAATACATTTTACAAAACAAATAATAATAAGAATAGGAATTATACAGGGTTGAGACACCTTATTCCTAACATTCTCCCACTTGTCAAACACCTTGTAAGAGAAACAGGAACATAACAGGAACTAACCGCTATAGGTCGAAAGGCCCATAGACTCTGAACACCATCTGAACTTCTCAGTGCCCACTGGTTTCGTTAATGCATCTACAACATTCTTCACAGTATCTACCTTCTCCAAATTTACCTTTCCATCTTCCACCATATCTCTCACAAAGTGAAACTGCACATCAATGTGCTTCATTCTGGCATGGAAAGTTGGATTCTTCGCAAGGAAAATAGCACTCTAACTGTCACACCAAATAGTAATCTGTTCTGCATCAACACCAACATTAGAACACAATCTCTTAAGCCAAATGGCTTCCTTGCAAGCATGAGTAGCAGCCATGTACTCAACTTCTGTAGTGGACAAAGCAACCACAAGTTGTCGCTTACTCATCCAACTGATGGCACCACCAAACATAGTGAACACATAACCACTGGTGGATCTCTTGTGATCAATATCACCTGCCCAATCTGAATCCACAAACCCATGAATACAAACTAAATGCGAAGATCCAGAAGAGTTACCATGATAACATATGCAGTAATCTGATGTACCCCTCAAATATTTGAATACTCGCTTAACTGCATCCCAACGTATCCGTCCAGGATTAGCCATAAATCGACTCAGGACTCCCATTGCTTGGGCAATGTCTGGTCTAGTACAGACCATAGCATACATAAGACTGCCAACTGCACTAGCATAAGGTACTCTACTCATGTCCTCCACCTCACTAGAAGATTTTGGACAATCATCTACAAATAGCTTTGTTCCCACAGAAATAGGAACACATAGTGGTCTACAATCTGCCATGCTAAACCTGTCCAACACAGACTTCACATACTTACTCTGACTCAACCAAAGTTTTTTGTTAGACCTGTCTCTACTGATTTCCATACCCAAGATGTACCTAGCTTCCCCAAGATCTTTCATCTCAAATTGTGCTGACAACTGAGATTTAAAATCAGAAATCATACCCTTACCCTTCCCAAACAACAACATATCATCAACATATAATGCAACAATAAGAAGGCGATCATTTTCAACTCTGAAATAAACACAATGATCTTATTTCAATCTTACAAATCCAATTGACAACACAAATGCATCAAACTTAAGGTACCACATCCTAGTAGATTGCTTCAAACCATATAGAGATTTCTTCAATCTACAAACAAAGGATTCTTTACCTTTAACAATGTAGTGCTCAGGCTGTGACATATAAATCTCTTCCGCCAAATCACCATGAAGGAAAGTTGTCTTCACATCCATCTGTTCTATCCCTAAATCATATGATGCAGCAAGAGATAATAGAAATCTAATGGATGTCAACTTTGCAATAGGAGAGAATATTTCACCATAATCTATTCCCTCTACCTGTCAATACCCCTTTGCAACCAATCTAGCTTTGTACCTTTCAACACTGCCATCTGCACAGAACTTCTTCTTGAACACCCATTTACAGCCAACAAATTTTCTCCCTTTAGGCAAAGGCACAAGGTCCCAAGTTTTTTTTTCTCTAATGAAGCCATCTCATCATCCATAGCCTCAATCCAGGAACCTGCATCTTCCATGCCCAAAGCCTCTTTCACAGATCTAGGCTCATCAGTGTTAGTAATCAAAGCAAAAGCACAACTGGAATCTAACATAGAATAACCAAACCTTTCTAGTTGCTTTCTTTCTCTCGTGGATCTCCTCAAGGGCTGAGGTTGAGGTTTTTCTTCCTCTTCTTCTGAATTGTCAGAGCTGCTAGAGCTCTCCTCATCATTAGACCCAACATGGTCTCTCTGTTCAGTCTTCTCAGGGGTAGGAGGCAACTGAACAACATCTTTTTCCTTTTCTTTTTCATCTGGTTGTAGCACAATAGGAGAAGATGTTAGCTCTCTAAAAATAACATTTCTGCTATACAACACCTTACTAGTCACAGGATCCCAAAGCTTGTATCCTTTCACACCAGTACTGTACCCGATGAAAATACATTTAACAGCTTTGTTTTCCAACTTAGATCTTTTCTCCTTTGGAACATATGCATAAGCTTCACAACCAAAAACATGAAGATGTCTAATTGAAGGCTTCTTACCAGACCACACCTCCATGGGTGTCTTACCAACAAGGGCTGATGTAGGAGATCTGTTAACCAGATAGCAAGCAGTGGCCACAGCTTCGACCCAAAACCTTTGTTCTAAACCAGCTCCACTAAGCATACTCCTAGCCTTCTCCATCAGTGTCCTGTTCATTCTCTCTGCAACTCCATTTTGCTTCAGAGTATAAGGAGTTGTCTTATGCCTCTCAATACCTTTTTCTTTACAGAACTGTTCAAACTCTGCTGAGCAAAACTCACCACCATTATCAGTTCTCACACACTTAATCTTCTTACTAGTCGAATTCTCTACAAGGGCTTTAAATTCCTTGAATTGACTAAAGACTTGTGTCTTACTTTTAAGGAAATAAATCCATGTCCTTCTACTATAATCATCTATGAAAGATACAAAAAATATAGACTTGGAGATCGAAGGAACTTTTACAGGACCAAATACATCAAAATGAATAAGATCCAAAACATCAGAAGATTCGTGAGAACTAGAGTAAAACTGAACACGATTTTGTTTACCATATACACAGTGTTCACAGAAGTCGAACTTGAGATTGCAATCATTTAACCCCTCAACAAGATTTTTGTTTTTGAGGGTTTTGAGACCCTTCTCACCAATGTGGCCAAATCTCATATGCCACAACATTGTCTTTTCTACAGGAAGCTTTCCTTCCAAAGTGTTTGCATTGCCATCGGAACCAATAACCACAGAATTCTTCACTTCTCATTCAAATGGTGAGGATGAAGAACTGTTACATAGAGGAATACATGCATCTAGCTGAAACAAAGTACCTCTCCTAGTACCCTTAGCAAGCACCATCGATCCTCTAATCATCTTACATCCTTCTTTCGAAAAAACAACTTGCACACCTACATCGTTCAACATACTTACTAATTATAGGTTTCGTGCTAGACCTGGAATGTGCATAACTCCATTGATTCCCTTTACTCATCCATTAGGAAATTTGATAGTGACCCTTCCGCGTCCAACTATCTTTAGGTGAGAATCATCACCCAAGTACACCTTTCCACCATCGAACTCTTCATATCTTGAGAACCAGTTTCGATGAGAGGTCATGTGAAAAGATGCACCTGAGTCAACCAACCACACATCATCAGATGCATGGGCTGCCAAAGCTACGATGAATGCATCGCCATCTTCTTGAGATTTTTCAAAACCAGAATCTAAGGCTTTCTTCTTCTTCTTAGGCTCTTTACAGTCTTTATGGAAGTGCCCAGTCTTATCACAGTTCCAACATTTTTCCTTGGACTTATTGGAAGTCTTTGACTTCCCACAAGATTTGGATCTACCATTATTGTCAGACTTATTGTCATTTTTCTTTCCTCTTTCTGTGGATCTCCCACGAATAGCAAGGGCTTCTTTTTTCGAAATGGAAGCCTTTCTTTGCATCTCCTCTGATAGCAATGAAGACACCACATCATCCATTTTGAAGGTGACTAATGTGCTTCTGAGAGCCATCACAAGATGGTCCAAAATGAATCCGGTAAAGAACACAAAAGTGTGTAGCAACGATCCTCCTCCTCTAACTTGACACGAGCAAATGTCAACTGTGCAGCCAACAGATTAAATGCATTTAAATGATCCGTTAAGGATCCACCTTCCTCCATTCGCAGAGAATACAACTTCTTCCTTAGGAACAACTTTTTCACTAGAGATTTGGCCTAATACATGGCCCCAAGTCTTTCCCACAAACTATATGCGGTTTTCTCATCTAGAACATTTAGAAGGACTACATCGGTTAAACAAAGTCTTATGAGACCCTTAGCTTTATGGTCTTTGATATCCCAATCTGCTTGAGTTATAGTTTCTGGTCTTGTAGTGCTTGTAGTTGCTTCCCATAGGTCACGATCTTCCAACATGTCTTCCATCTTGAGTTTCCACAACTCAAAATTAGTGTCATTAAATTTCTCCACCTCCATTCTTCCATATGATGAACTCACCATCTCAATCTGCAAATAAGATTTAGGATACTCTGCACAAGACTCCCACTCAACTTGAGATTAGCTCAAAAAACCCTACCCAACAACTAGGATCAAAAGTTGATCAAGCTCTGATACCACTTGTAAGGAAACTCAGGTGCAGAAATAGCTTCCTACACTAATCTCATAAGGAAAGTATGGTGCAAACCCTTTTAAAATCTTCTACACTTATAGATTCAATATCATGTAAACACCAATATAGTAGCCAACCATGCATACAGAAAATAGACAGAGAAAGAAACACATAACACAAAGATTTGCTAGTGGGGAAAAACCTTTCGGTAAAACAACCCCACCCCTCAAGAACCTGCACAATGTATTATCTTAAACACAAGATTACAATACACTTGCAATGCAAGTTCAACATCAATGATAGAAGATTCCAACAGCACCTCAGTACTTGCAAACTTTCATCTATCACACTATTGCATTACAACATGCAATACTCACTTTATGAACATCTTAAGACCCAAAAAAATGCCCACAAAGGAGTTGGGCATTTTTCATGGCTCAACCACCAAGAAACATGCACAATTCCACATGTACATCCAATACCAAGAAAAGGGTGTCCATCCCTTGAATAGGCAATGATAGCTTGTCATAGAATCTGCCAAAAATAGCAGTCACAAGAGAAGTGTAAGGGAATCCGTCATACCAACCTATTTTTGGCATATTCTCTTACACACACCAACCACTCATTCTTGGGCGCCCAAATAGGCGTCATTTCATAAGATGCTCTTACACCTACCATAGCTTATTCCTTAAATAGCTCTTACGTGTCATAGGAATCCGTCATAACCATTTCAGCCATGATCTCCTTCACACACTTCAAGATGCCGACACATGTAAGTGATCAACATGCCAATTAGACATGTACACTCACATTTACATATTATTTGCAAAAATACATTTTACAAAACAAATAATAATAAGAATAGGAATTATACAAGGTTGAGACACCTTATTCCTAATAGATGTTACCTGTGCATAATCTTCCTCTGATTGGCCATCCTTTATGTCTAAGAGATTGATGTTCCCTTGTTTCAGTGTGCTAACCACCAATGCACCAACAGTTCCAATAGGATAATTGCTAGTGCTATTAAGGAGAGTTCAGATTGTGTTGTTTGGAATGAAGTTGTATTGATTGCATGTGCTATTGATTTTTTCCACTGTACTTGTATCTTTCAATAAAAGTATATAGTCACAATCACCTTTATCATAGTTTGATTTTGGTGCAATGTCAAAATCTTCTATAAAAACACCCATGCTTGGTACTGTTTTGTCTTCAAATTGTTGTATTAAATGTGTGTTGACAGTGAATGTTATTGTCATCTTTGCTTTTTGGTCTGTTAGATCTGCACATAACACTTCACGGGTCCTGTTGACCTTGTCAAGAGTGGCTTTGTACACAACCAAAACATCTCCTTCAAATGTGTTTCCTTGCTTGCTTGAATTGAGCTCTTCAATGGAGATTTGAGCACTACTTTTAACTCTTGTCCTAAAAAAGTTGTTGTATTAGTCTATTATGCATGCAAAAGTGGAAAAATAAATGACATATGTAATGAGTAATAGAGAATATCTTTTCGTAGATTGTTCTTACCTTGTTTGTGTAGACTTTCTTGTTCTTTTATTTGCATCCATTGTTCTTGTAATTTTTGAAAAGGCCAGTTATCAAACTTTTTAAGAAATCAACTTTTTTGTGCAATATTAGTTTTGTTCTCTTTGTTTCAAGTATAATTTTGTAAGAAAGAGGAGAATGGGAGAATCTTTTTTTTGGGTGTCTACTAATTAGGTAAAGTAGGTGCCATGGGTAAAGTAACTAGCCTAGCATGTTAAATGCAATTGTAGTAGTATTGGGAAATGGTCTGACCAATATGCCTCTGTTCTATGGATGGAGCATATGTTGGATGTTATAGTTGACCAAATGTGATCAATCAATGGTTTATTTATGGCATGTGTGTGGTTGAGAAGGAAGTTTAGGTGAAGATGTTGCATACTGGTTGTTAAAGATTTTGTGCTTTTGGTAGTAGATGTCATGTCAATATTGAAATCTCCAACAATGTAAGTGTTTATATTTTGATCTATTGCGTTTGTAATATTGTCCTATGCTTTTTTGATATCTATTATGGGAGAATTTGGCCTTGCATAGAGGTTTGAAATATTCAATGTATTGTTTAACTTTGAAATGGTCAATGTTATTATCTCTACATATTGTGATGTGTAATTTGTTTTTCTTATTACTGTGATTGGATTTTGTATCATTGTCATGACATCGTGTATTGCATTGTTGCAATGAGCAGTGAACAATCCATATATACTATGATTTTGGGGTAGGAAAATGTGTGCTTCTTGTAAGCATAGTACATTAGATGACATGATTTCAAAGTCATTTAGTAAATCAAGTTCATGGGCATATAAACTCCTTGTATTTAATGTGCACAAGAGAAAATGTGGAGTTGATTGTGGACATGTAGGATCAATGTCAAGGTGCCAAGATGCATTTGATTGTAAGTGCTCCATTTCTATGTTTATTTTATTTTTCACTCAAAAATGTTTAGGGCTTAGATGTTTTACAAGGAAAAAGGTTTCCATTGTTTTTGTTCATGATAATGTTGTATACATAATTCCATGTTGTCTGATTGTTGTAGGATCAAAAGCTAACATGTTCATTGTCAAGCCTTGTGATCTGTGAATTGGGCGTGCACATGCTAGTTGTATAGGGAATTGTTTTCTAATAGTTATTTTGTTGATAGTTGATTTTTTTGAATTGGTCTTGAAATGCGTAGAATAGGGATCCAATCTTTTTGAATTGAGTGGATATAGTATGTAATATATTTCTTTTGTTGTTGATGCCCAACATTAGGATCATTAAACTTAACCCAGACAATGTCAAAAGTATCATGTCTAGTGTATTCTTTGAAAATACCATCAGAACCATTTACTAAGCCATCATTGGTGTTATAATTTCTTGATTATAACTCTATGAGCATGTTATGTTTTAGTTGTATTTCAGTTGGTAGAGTGGCCACATGGGAGTAGAGTCATATACCATCATTGTTGTTTTCATATTCATCAATAGACTTTAGAACAATAATTTTTCCGGCCATAATTGTAAGCATTTTGTTGTTATGTGTATCTACATCAATTTTTCTATAAAAGAGAAAAGGGAGTGTTGGGTCAATTGGTATTGGTCTAAGACAATGGTGGTTGAGGTACCGTATATCTTCCAAAGTTTGTTGTGCTTTGCGAGTCCTATTTAATATTTGAATAAAATCTTCATCTTTCTGTCGCATGGTAATATGTAAAGTGTAACATTTAACATTGTCTTTCCAAAAGTTATATGACAAAAAGTCTTTGTCTGTAGGCATACTTTCAAATACATTGGAGTCTAGAACTGGTCGTGCTTGGTACAAGTCGCTGCAAAAAATTGTGTCTAGGTTTCCAAAATAAGTTGTAGGTGTGTGTATAATTTCTTGTAGCCATTTGTCTATGAAACATAGGAAGGATGAACCTACTAAGGAGATTTTGTCAATCAAAATAAGTCTTAATTGAGTGTAATGTTTTGACATTTTGTCAAGCGTATCACTATTTAGTGGTAAGAATTTTGATTTGTTAAAAGGAATATGTAATGTTGAATCTATTGTTGCACCACCAATGTTGTATGTTGCTTTTCATGTATAAGTTGTAACTAAGCCTTTTGGTTTGTCAGGATCATTGTCCATATTGTTGTTGTAAATGTGCAAAAGTGCTTGATAAATGGCCTTTGCTATAAATGTTTTGCCTGTCCCAGCACCTCCTATAAGGAACAGGTTGATTGGAGTTTTGTCATTTTTCATTTTCTTCATAACAATGTCTTTGACTATTTGTTGTTGCTCTTTGTTGAGCTTTTGTCTAAGTTCAAAATAGTCAACATTGTTTAGTATTTGTGGATGCTTTGCTATTTCAAATCTTGAATATGTTGTATTTGTTATTTTCTTATGTGATTTTGCTTCAATGTCACTATGAATGTCATATTGTTTTTGGGGCCTAAAGGTTTGCATTGTTTCATTGTTGTTATTATTTTTTATTGTTTGCATGTTCATATTATTGGCTTCAGTATCAATGTCACCCCATGTAGGGTTTGTTTTGAAGAAGAATTTTGAGCATTTTATTTTGACTGTAACTTCGTGATGTATAAATGTTGATTGCCAGGATGTAAAATTTTGTTTGAGACAAACTTCATTTTGTATGAATGGTACAAAAAGAAGTAATTGCTCTTTACAATAATTTTCGATATCAATATGTTTGTTGTAATTGGTGAATCTTATTATGGTTTCTTCTTTTTTTGTTATATTTTGCATTGCTCTAATGTTATATTTTGATAAAAAATCAACCAAACATATGTGGGAGATACTTGTTGGTCGATTTATGTAGTGGTTTATTAGAGATTTTGATATCACATTCTCGGATTCATCTGGTTCTTGGTTAATTTGAACAGTAGGTTTTAGAACAAAGATACGTTCATTGTCTAGTTGTGTGTCAATGAAGGTACATTTGCATGAACTTTTATTGAGGGGAAGTGATAGAACTAAGTGGGAAACTTGTTGCGTTGATATTTGTTGTAAATTTAATAAAGCATTTCCTAGTTTTCTTATCGTCCCTATTGCATCTATGTTTTCTCTTTGGTGATCATCTCTTATTCTTTTAAAAGCATGTGTCATAGACCTATCTACTTTTGCCATGTATGAACTGTAGTACATTGTTGTAGCATAAGCATTTAAGACAAATTGAGCATCTGTGTTTGCTCTCCATAACTCTGGCATTTGTTTACAGAAACTATTGTTGTATATCTTTGATGGTTTTCTCTTTAGGAACAAAGTTGGTTTGTGTAATGACAATCTTAGTGATATAATGTATTCTATATGTATCGTTTGCAAATCTACTAATAGCATTTCAAATGTGTACAATGTCTCAAATTGCTTGCTCTCCAAAGTTTCAATTTTTTTTGAATTAGGCATTATGATTGTGGCATCGTTATTAGAAAATGGTTCCAAAATCATGGTATATGGAAGTGGAGGTATTGGGAAATTATATTTGCATTTTTTCTTTGATGACTTTTTGCATTTTCTTGTGTGGTGGTGTTTTTGTAATTTAGCCACATGTGTTTGCAAGTGGTCAGTGTTGCATGTTATGTGGTGATCAACAAATTTGACAATTTCATCATTGCTTTGATTTCCATATATTGGAGCATTTTCAACCCAAATGAGCATGTGGTCATGTTCATTTCCCCTATTTTGAAATTTTCTCACTGAAAAGTAGTCGACAACTTTTCCAAAAAAAGGAATTGTCTATCAAAATTAGTTTCCTTAATGCATTAATCTTATGTCTTTAATACCTGGTGCATGTAATCGGATCCTTTCTTACTAGTTCAACATTGTTGATGTCACTAGATTCAAATTATGTCATATGTTGCATTCTTTGTCAACGCAATTTGTGCAAATGTTGCAATGTTGTGACTATAGGGTCCCAGTTTTGTTCAACACTAGTAAAAGTGAAAAAAAGTAGGTGGTCCATGTTGTCGAATCATCGCGAAGACATTTTTCTTTAATTGGTTTATGTAGTCTGGAGATATTCTTATTCTTTTGAAGTCTACATATCCAATGTCATATTTTAATAATTTTTCTAGGTTTGGTTTTTGTTTGACATCCTTTGCAAGTAACTTTCTTCCTTTTAGTTGACCTTTTCTTATTCATATGCACATTTTTGACATTACTTGATGTATGAGTAATTTAATTGTTTTGAAGAAAAGGTTTGTTGTGTGCAATGCAAAATCTTGGTGATAATGCAATAATTCCCATTGTGCCAACTTTTGGTAAGTGAATTTGTCCATAATGTTTGTACTTCATGGCTCGGCATAAAAGAGTGTTGGAAAATTGATTTCCTCTGAATATTTGTCTTTGAAAATTATAATTGGATAACATTACTCGGAAGGAGCAATCTCGATCATTTTGTCTTGCATGTTATGAATACTTCTTGAGTCTGTGTAGCCATGAATTAGAGTTTGTGTTGGATTTTCAATTTCAGTATCACTTTGATCTTTTGAATCAGTTGAGTCTAAATAGTCATTGCCATCATTGTCCATGTTGGCCTCTAATGTTTGCATCCATTCATCATTTATTTTTACATTTTGCATTTTGTAAAGTGTTATTTTAGTCAAATTAAGCAAGGCATGCATGACAATGTTTGGTCGCACCATGCCTTTTTGGAAAGCATTCTTATATTCTAAACGTCTTTTGAGGGAGATGACAATAGTTGATGTGTTTGATAATGATAGTGGTAAAGCACTTTGAATTGTGTGTATGTTTACTGGAACATTTATGATGGAACCAATTAAGCCTAGTTGTGAATTTTTGTGTCCTAGTTCCTAGATTTGTCCAAATGCAATTCTTAATGACACTAAGTGCTCTTCTAGTTGAGTCAAATTTTGCACACTATTTATTGGAATATTTTTGCTAATGTTTAAAGGAACAACATATTTTGGAACTTTATTTGTAGTTAATGCATTTGCACATGTTTTACATCTGTTCTCATTGCAAAACATGATGTTGTGATTTGTCAAATTGTAATATGCAATTTTATGGTTGTGTTTAAGTTGTTTGACGTCTTTTTTAAAATTGAGGAGTTGGCATATTGCACAAGGATATTTTGGTGTGTCCTCTATTGTGGCTAAATATCGTTGCACTTGTGTAATTTTTTTCTTTTTTGATGGTCTTTTAGTATTAATGATCGTGTTTGGGTTGATCTTGAAGTTTTGTTTAACTTGGTTCATTGTTTGACAGACATTGTCATTCTTGCTTGTGTTTTCATCCATTTTTTGAGCTTGATTTCTAATAAGTTTCTTTGTTGCAAGCACGTTCTTATGTCCAAGGTTTTTCACATTGTCGAGTATAGCAATATTAGTCAACTTATCATTTGTAGAATGATTTTTTCTTTTCCTATTTATCTTAGTCATTTGCGTTTCACTTTTGCCTCTAATATTTCTTTTACCTTATGCAAGCTCATGCTTTTGCTATGTCTTTTTTTGGTGTTTGTAATAACCAATGGCTCAAAATGGCCACAAAGACGATTTGTATCATGAAATAGAATGTTGTATGCACTAGAAGTGACTGACTGGTTGAAGTCAAGATATTGTTTTCCAGAAGTCAATGACCAAACAGAAATGTGAATGTTTAGCCACTTAGACAACCAATGAATGCAGAATATATCACCCCACAAACCCTAATCTTCTTTTGACCTGGTTGCATTTGTAGATAGTTGCATTCTTTGTAAATAAGTGTTACGATCAACTATATTATGTAGCTCTTTCAATGTTTGTGGATGAAATTCATGAGTGAAAGAATGTATAGCCTCTTCATTAGAATTTTGAAGGCAAGTGATGAACAAATCTATTACTCCCTTGCGTAATTGAGTTGAGGTGAGTTGAAAATTGAGTAAAAATGCAAATGAATCAAAGAAACAATCACCATCATTGTATTTGAAGTCATCAGATCTACATAATCCATGTTCTTGAAAACTTTTGTCAATATCAAGTTTTTGTGAATGGGATTTTGTATCGTATTTGTGTACCTCCATGTTTGTTTATGAGTGAAAATTTTCAATTTTGTTGATTTAGCATAAGAATATTCTAAGTAGATTGGATCTAAGTGTTGTTAATATGATCACTTGTATCAACTTTTTTCGTGTGTGTGTGATTGTATAAATAGTTCTCTTTAAGTTTGTAACTATGTCATGATATATAGAAATGAGAAAACATTAAGCAAGGCCTATAAAATGCAGTTATCAGTCAACTTGCATTTGCAAAAATTGAAATCATTGTCAAATTTTCATATGAGTATAGCAATAGTTATGTTAAGTAAAGATCTTTGTTACTCTAAAGTAGCATGGTCAAATTTTGAGTAAGACCCGTGACATTCACAATAGTTTATCAAAGTATATTGTTCGATACACATTTTGACCCATGCACAGAAAATTACCTTTTTATTTCAAGTATTTGATTTTAAATAAAATAAATGTTTATATTGTTCCTTTAGAAACACATTTTTACCATATGCAAAACCAAGTTTTCTATGGTTGGAAAACTATTTAAGAAATACCGATGCCATGGACAGATCCTAATAGCTTTATATTTAGGATTTCAGAGCCATTGTAATTACGGGTACTAAGTGTTGTGAGTGAAGCGAGAAAAAACCAAAATATTGTTATTATTATTTGTTGGTAGGAGAGTATTTGTATGGTAAAAAATTGTTTAGCTAGTTAATGTGATCGATGTTCTCGAAAATGGTAAAAGTTCCATGGATTCTCAAGTGATTTTTGATATATGTGACAATGTATTTTCAAGATCTACAAGCATCAAAGTAAATTTTTTGCATGTACATTGTGGAAATGTAAATTAGCCATAGCAAGCACTTTTACAAGTTTTCCCTACTTCTCAGCTAAGGCATTCCTAAACGAGGACATTGTCGTGTAGTTAAACTGATACGTTGTTGGATAATGTTGCATAGACTCTCTGGTTTGCTTATTTATAATTTTCACTGTACACGATCACAATGAGAGCTCTCTTATATTCTAATTTATGAAAAATGTGTTGAAGTATAGGACAGAACAAGGAAATCTTTCTATAATGGAGGGTTGTTGTGACTTTGATCTTTAAAAAAAAATTACTCCAAAAAATTCTTGTGCAAAAGGAAAAATAGAAAACCTTTTGGCGTTAGAGAGAGTCATAGAGGCTCTCTATATTATTTATTGACAACTTTGACTATACAAAATCACTATGAACGCTTTCTTGCTTATATTCTAAGTTTATTGAAATTTGTGCTGAAGCACAGTCAAGCAGAGAAAAATCCTTTTGCAATGGTTGAATGGAAGAGATTCCTTGGTTCTATGATCTTCCCAACAGATTTTATAGAGATCTAAAATGCTTGCAACACAAAATCTTGACAAAAAACTAATTTGTCCTCCAAATTGTACAAGGATTTGTGCAAATAAACTGTGGTGCTCAGAATTGTTTGGTTTTTGTGATAGTAAACATTTGCATGTAGCAGAAATACTCATCCATTGAAATGGCCTATTTGCAACTAGCATTCTCAGAGCAAGAAATTACAAAGATCTATACTTATTATGTTTAGGATGTTTTGCTTTGAGCAGAAAAGTCACTATTCTGATAAAACTTAATATTCAAATAACTATTTTTCAAGATATTGGACAATAAGGATAACAATGAGAATACTTAACATCTTCTATAGGAAAATAAAATTATAACTTAAGAAGTCATATATAAAAGTACTATGGTATAAAGTTAGTGAAATAATATTTAAGTTTTTTAACCTATTATAACAAAATTGAAGCAATATGCAATCTAAATAAATATTTTCCAAAATATTTACTAACAAGAATTATTGATAATTTATATCTCAATTTTCAATTTAAGCCAAACTTTCACCAGTTTGTTCATAAAATAAGTGCATGTTCATTAGTTCATAAATAACTATATGTTTTTTCAGCAATACACCGCCCAAAAACAATTAACCAAGAAGAGTTTTACCAGAATGCCACAGGAGACTCCTAGGCTCTAGATACTTTTACAACTAGGGGACATGGATTCATAGAACTCTTTATTCCAAAGAATACAGAAAGAACATAGAAATTAGATAAAAGACCATTATATTGTCAAATTAGAGGACAAGTTTAAAATTTGGAAAATTCAGAGAATCCTAGGATAGCAAGTGTGTACTATAATTATTTTCACAAAAAGTAACACCATATGAGGAACTCACTTAATAAGGTAAGAGTTACATATCAAGGTTTGAATGTTCCTAATGATATAGAAGAAAATTTATGTGTTGTTCAGTATTTAGGAAGAAAACATATTAGTACATGATCAAACTATAATCATAGACATGAATCAAATGAAAAGGACAAGGCATCAAACCTTACATGCCTAAAATGTATTTCTAAGGCAGCATATTCACCACTTCAAGTGCAAAAGTTAAACATAAGAGTCTAAAAATACTTAAATGAAAGTTGTGTTTCATACCTTGTAAGGTGCAATTTACCCAAAAGGCAGGGATTGTAGTTTGCAAAGTGCTAATAAATAGTAGGAGGAACACGAAACACATTTAATAGTATATCTTTGCAGATACCTTACTTTCGTCATATATTGTTTCCATTGAAGTCATTTGCAATGGTTGCAAATTCTTCTTTCATCTCATAGCATTGACATTTAATTTTTATATGATCGTTGCAAATGCTCTCCATTTTCTATAAGCCATTTGTTGACTTAATGCTTCTAACATTCACACACTTGCTATTACTAATTGTTTAATCTCCAATTTCAAATGCAGCAAGCATTACCTAAGAAAGCTTCAAACTTGAGTTCTTAAGCAATGAATAGAAACACCCAATCCTCTCATGTCAACTTAATAAATGTGTCCGCGATTCACAAGAAATGAGCATGATCACTCAATTGTCCAATTCAACACTGTAATTTCTTAAAAGATTTAGTATAGTTGATAGATAACTAATAACATTTAATAGTAGACATTTAAGAAAGGGAATACATAGGTAGTTCTCCAACAGGAAACATTTGAGCAAAACTCAGTATTGATTTTTGTTATTTGCTACAAACATCACATACATTTTTTAAATACATAGAGAACCGCATAGAAAATTATAACATTGAAAGCCAATAACGAAATGAAAGTGGGTGTTTCATTTATAGTGAGAAAGAGAACCAAGAGAGAGCATAATTTGATTGCAAATACTATTTCAACAAGTCCCATAATCTTCTGGAATTTAACCACTATGAATTGCAATCAGCTTGATTGGTTGTCAATTTCAAATTCAAATTTAAAGGGAACATGTCTCCCTCAAATTTGTCACCCCTGCCACATGGATATATTCACTTCAACTTACTGTTCAAATATACAATATGGCTCAATGTAAAGAGGAAGAACAAATTTATGTTGTATATTTACTCTTAGATTTTGCTCTACCGATTCTCCATCTTAATCAATGAAGGAGGTATTTTTAAAACTTGTATAAATAGAACTATTTGTTCACATATGTTCAAAGAAATAAATATGAATCCATGTACACAAATATGAAAGAGTATGCATGGACAAGATTATGTCTCTATATGCAATGCAACTTTCAATGCTTTTGGTTCAATTTTGAATGAGACACTGTTACAAGTATCTTGTATTAGAAAATTAGAATTATATCTATCGCAAATCTATTTGTAACAATTGAGCTATTCAATGCATTCATAATTTTCATATGATCGCTAATTTACTTTTGGTAACAATTAATTATGAATTGAGAATGCACCATCTTCCAATATCTGCTACAAGATGAATGTTAGGTGGCATGTCACCATTTACAAATGCAAACAAATAATGGTAAGAATAATGATGCTCTATGGTTTTAGTTAATACGGCTCCTGTATCTTCATCATACCATTGTCCAACAAGTTCTACATTGTCATATCTTATAGTTCATTCGAGTGTAAGAGTTGAATATGATATGACAAGGCTTAATATGCACAAAAGTGTCTTGCTTTCAATAGTAGCCCTAAATGGTGATAATTGAGAAAACAATGTTTTGCATGCTGGATTGAAAATGACAATCAATTCTTCTATGTTGTGATTTCCATAAGCAAAATGGATTCTAATATCTTAACAATAAAAAATGATATGAACTTCCGTGTATACTCGCACTAAATATTTAAGGTAAATCAATTCTCCTTCTGTCATGAATGGAGACAAAACACAAACTTGATTGGTCTCTGGTATCGACTGAATATTTCCCCATCCATTGTATGGAAACATGACAACATGGTTGTCATAAAGATATCTTTGCAATATGTTTCTTTGGCATTCACTTGGAAGTTGTTGAACTCTTTCAAGGATAGTACATTGTGGTCTTTCAAAAAGATTATATGTTTCACGATTTACTATAGCAAATGCACTCATCGTATTCATATTCGTGCAATATGGAGAGATGAAACCTATTGACAATGAGCAAAAGATCTTAGATTTTCGTAACCATGATTGGATTATAAGATATAGGTTAACTTCATTGTTAGTAAATATTACTTGGATAATGTTGTCTATGATGAACTATTAACCTATCATTTTTGCCAATTTTCTAAAATGGTATCTATTTGATAATATTGGTGTCATATTGCTTGTAACAATCTTCATATTGTTTAACTATGGTTCTCTTAAATTGCTGAACTTTATTATATTTTATAGCAAAATGATGCTCATGAGTTATTATCAATGTCAAAATGCTTATCATTTCTAATAAGCAAAGAAGTTTGGAAACATGATTTATTTTTTTCCAGACAACTATAGTTTCTCTATGTAGTTTCTTTTGTGAGTATACTTGTTGTGCTCTAAACAATGTCGAATAAAATTATAAAATTGTTGATATGTCTTATGCATTATGTAATCATCTATTGAACAAAAAATGACTAAAGAAAAGATACAAAATGGAAAATGTAAATATGCAAAAAAATAAAGGCAATTAGAAGTGAAAGCTTGGTTTCTTTTTAAGATGTAGTAATCTCAAGTTTATCTTTCTATTTTGAGAGAAGAAGTCAATATTCTATATGAAAATAATTGCATGGAAACATACCAGATCACTGTAATTGATGTTGTTAGATATGTTGAAAATTCAAATCACTACTAATAGATGCCAATAGTCCTTGAAATCGAAAATGCACAAAATGATGAGCCAAGTAAGATTTTTACAATATAAATACACGAATCATTTAATGCATTTGTAATATAGAAATAACCATATGTTTAGAGAATAGATAACAAGATACAAAAAATACATAGCAGACATTCAAGTATCCATGTAAACTATTTTTTCTACATGATCAACCATCGCTTATGAAAGAGTAGATACATTGTTTAATGTTTTCCTCTCTATTTTCCAAGTTTTCAAATGGTATGTACAAAAATTTATTAATTTATTAATTTATTATTGGTTTGATGCATTAAGCCTCTATTTAAAGTTAAGCATCTTATTTTTTGTTTCCATCTAATATAATTATGAATCAAGACATGTTGAACTAGACAAAAGATCAAGAACGTTATATTCATGAACTACGATACCCATTTAAAACATGAGTACCATAGTAGCTGAAAGAGGTATATTTTGCCTATGTAATGGTTCACAAAATCCAAATTTCATGAGAATGAATGGAACACATCACATAAAGTGCAACTAGATCATTATAACATAGTTAAAACACCATGAAATTGTATGTTTTAGTGGTTTAGTGTAGTGAAGCCACATTTGGAGTCCATCGAAGATGAGTTCTATGACTTGACACCCATGAAAAATGCAATGGATAGGTTAGAGTGGAAAATAGGCTTTAGTCTTGTATATTGAATATGAGAATTATATTTAATTATATATTATACTTATGATTAATTGTTACATGGTATTAGAATTGATATGTTAAAGGAAATGTAATGAGATATTGAATGGAGAATATTTTTAGCAACTATATTATGTAAGAATACAGTTTGTTTTCTTTTTCCAAATCCAAATTTTGCAAATGCAATCAACTTTATTCCACTAGAGAGAAAAACATAAAAATTAATAAGTAAAACATAAAAGCAAAGACAGGAATTAGACTTTAATGACCCTCATAAATTGGCAAGAAATAAATTAATAAATAGGACAAGGTTCAGACATACTAGATAGTTGTTTTCTATTTAGCTTGTACTTTGGATTTGTAGCTATTGAAATATGCTTGGGGAACCTATAAAATATGATATAGAGGAAAAACATGAGTGGACCATGTATCTTTAATTAGCCGAACAATGTGTACATAGCACTATATGTAATGGCCAAGTGGATTATCAAAGAAGCAATACTTAAATCAATAGAAACCATGACTAATATTTTCATTTTTTGAAATTCAAATATCATGTATTATTAGGAAAACGTTGTAAAAGAAATTGATCAATGTTTTTAAAAAAAGTTTCCAACAATGTGAATAAACAGATTTAACTATAGATAATATTTATGACATATACATATGTGACATATATTCATGGATAATAGGCACTTTTGGAAAATCTATGCCAACTTATCGTAGTTCACTACTAGAGGACGTAATCATGGAGCAATTGGTGCGAAGATAAGAAAGTACTGGAAGAGGAGACATATGAATTTGCAGGAATATCATCGCACCACAAACATCTAAAATTCTTGATGCATTTTGGTCAGAGAACTGGGAATGATGAACATGCAGTGCATGGTGCACAATAGATTTGTACTTACTACTAATTGCAATTTTCAAGGAATAATAGACACATGTACTAACATCACTCAAACTTAAGGATTCGAGCGAGAACAAACCGCCTATGAGGGAATGACTCATTTCTATTACATATGTACTAATATATGGATCATAGTCTTCATGAGGCTTGAAGTGATGCTTGACATATGTATTTTCCATTTGCTTCACAATTTCTACATTTTCCAAAAGGTCCATAAGGTTGGTAAGGAATTTCGAAGCAATGTCCTTGTAGCATATGGATCTAGAACTATTCTCTAGAAATTCTTCACCCAAAACGATTCGTAATGACTTCTCCACATTTAGACATTCTATGAAAAACACATCTTCCAAAATTTATGTTTCAATGACACTAGTAATTAGGCAATTCCACTCAGGCCCTAGACTTGGAATATAAACTTGGTCGCACATTGTCAAGGATAAGAATCTGCCACAATATATTACAAAATCAGACAGCAACAATACATATCAGACTATAAACATAGTGTAAATGGACCATAAACAAATGCCACAACTATCTAATCATTTGACATTGAACAAAAAGTTGAAACTAGGTACACCAAGCATTGAATTTCCTTAATGCATAATTAATCTTAACTATTTTTCTTTCATTTTCGTGTTTCTAGCCATCTTCATTTGTCAAATTGCATGGAGCGGCAAACTAATACCAAAAGGATTGCTTATAGTCAATGAGCCTTTTTAACAGTAAAACCAAAAATCACATGTCTACAAGGGATTTGTCTATCTGACACTTTAATTGCATATAGAGCCCACTGTTAACACTCATTAACATCACAACATTCAATTTAGGTAAAATCTCACCAAGCAACTAGGGAATGTCAACCAATGTCATTAATTTAAACATATGTGTCCTCTAGATAATGTTGCTAATTTCTAGTATCGATGATTATAAAAGTATATTAAGAACTATATATCAAAGTCATATGTGCTACAACCATGCTATATGATAAACAAATACTTTAGATGATTCATTACCTAGTGTTTTATGCCTTCTAGTGCTAATCAATAATTGGAACCTTAAAAATTTTCTTTTAAAAATTAAACTCAATTAGCTTTTTATAAATTGAACCAATTATAAATCAAATTGCTATAAAATAATATTCAAATGACATCAATAATAAACCTCTGTAAACAATGTCGGTTATGAATCTTGCTCCCATAATGTCAAAGACTTAAATGTTATATCTTTGAGTTTAACTTGGGCGAAATCATTTTAGAACCTTTGTTTCAAAGTATAAAATAAAACTAAAATAGTTTGAGCAAAGATAAAAATAGAACTAATGCAAAGATAAAAATCAAAGATTAAATAAATAATCTCTACAATATAAAAATAAATAAAACTAAACTTTTCAAGTCTTTTGAATAATCTAACATGTTCGATTCTTTTGAACATTAAAACATTTTATAAAGAAGCTAAGTTTAGGAACACAACATAACTAATCATTAACAAGATTCTATATACATACTTTGCTACATGTCCCTGAATATCGAATATTAATGTAAAGAACAAGAGAATTTTCTAGATTTTTCTACATTAAATCACATACTTCTCTACACATACATCATTCTTCTCTATAAAGGTAGACATATTTAACAGTCCAATTGCTCATTTATGACAAAGACCTATTGTATCTAACACAATAACTATACAAGAAATAAATTTGGTCACTATTGGACTAGCTACAGAATTAATTTCTGCCAAGTAACAAAGGCTATAGAAATATCATGGCATTAAATTGATCTCAAAGTGTTCCATCTATGTTTCAAAGGTAATGTTAAAATATAATATATATAGTATTGTTTAGAAATTAAGTTAACTTGAACTGTTTATTGTAGTTACCTTAATAGTAGTAGAATTGTATATATGTATGAAATTAATTTCAATATAAATACAGTATGTAGTTTTTGACGATTTTTAAAATATTTAATAGATTTAACAATAATATTTGTTTTCTTATAAACTATCAAACTTGTGATCACTAGTGTAAGTTAATTCAATAATCAGAGGAATTGAATCTAAGCTTATAGGGAACAATTCTGGCATGATTCAGAGTATTTTTTTACCTTAACCTTATTGCTACATTTGGGAGACCTCTCTATCGACTATTGAGAGTATTTGTGACCTTAACCTCATTGTTGCACTTGAGAGACCTCTCTATTGGCTAAAGGATGATGATTTCAGCAAGCTTCTCAAATTGAGCATGACACTACAAGTCCAAGGCTCTAAGGATTGCTTCATTTTAAGATATTTCAGTAAGTTGCACAATCGGCCTATTTGTATCAGCATGTGGTCACACTTGCTATGCATATTAAATCTTGAACATCATTGTATTAGAAAAATTGAATAAAACTAGAATTTATTTAAATTAGAATTTTTTCTTATCAGTAAAACTGATTTCTCCATTTTTTATGTTCTCTCTGTAGCTAGAACTAAAGGAAAAAACAATTAGTAGTACATGTTACATTTGTATGCTCTAGTTACATTTGTATGCTCTACAACACTAACAGATTGTAGCAAAAGCTATCCACTTTCATATCTTTCCCTTCTTGTAATTTGAGTCAAGTAAATCTTTATAAAAATAAAAAGTACCCTAAAACCTTTAGACAATGTAAATCACATAATTAAAATTGAAGAGACATATCACATAGAATATTTCAAAATTATTTGTTTTCACTATAAAATCCATTAAAGTTCAAATTGTTAAAATATTTCAATAATTTTGATAACATATATTCTAAGTCATAGGAGAAAGAGGAATCTTAAGACCAATATCTATGACAAATAAAAAGCCAATTACCATTCAATTCTAGGGTTTCTTGAAAATCATGCTCACAAAAAAATACCCAAAAAACCTAGGTCTATCCAGCTTTCAAAATCTAAAATTTAGTAAACCAAATGTTCAAAACTTAAATCTTTGCCTAATAAAATTCAGCTTTTCAATGGCTGAATAAACATTTAGGCTAGGCAAAAAACTGTTTACAGATCTTTAAGGACGGGGAATTATGTTGGATGGTAAAGGTCATGTATTTTGAGCTCTAGCCTTTGCAAAGAGAGAAACTTCTTTCATTAAACATAACTGCAATGATGGAGGTGGTCATAATGCACTTTGACAATGGACATGAGTTTGTCCAAGTTTATTTAATATTGAAAACATTATTTCTGAAATCAATTGTGTAATGTTGTTGATTCTACAAACAATCACTTAAAAACAAAACTCCATTGTTAACGGACCCTCCTTAATTGTCTATGCTACCACCATTATTTACACTTCATCTATGTGCATTTATTTACAACAACTCTCTTCATGCTCTATGGAGATCTCAATTATTCTTCTTTCTCAATTCTGTCATGTGCTAATACAGTTGTTTACAGTTAATCAATTATTTAGATTCAACAGTTATGTTCATGCTATCTATGTTCTATTTTTATTTAAATCTAAAATTAGATTAAAATGAAGTAAAATTCATTAATAAACAAAAGTTGTGAAAAACTCTTAATTTGTTTATATGTTATTCTCTGATAAATAAATTTTTAGTTTTATATTAGAACTTTAAAATTTACAATGTTTAAAAAATTTGAAAATATAAGCTGAAGGCTTGGTAGAAAGTTTAAACATTTTCTAGGTTCGGTACGGGAAAATGGAGCTGGGAAAGTCTTGTATGCTTGATTAATAAGGACTGACATGAACCAAACCTAACAAACTTTTAAATGTCACCTGTTAATATATCAATACATTAGAAACATTCCACTAAAATAAAGCTAAAATTAAATAAGAATACAAATTTCAAAATTATGAAAGATTATAAGATAAATCAATAATATCTTCATAAAAATAGTTTTAATCTTAAGTTGATTTAGTAGTAGAAAACTTGTGATGATAGAAAATTTAAGCTCTTGAAGGAGAGGTCATCACAACTTCAAATGCTACATAATATAAGGTATGTATGCCTTTAGCATGCATATTACTGTAATCGTTACATAACCATATGTACACTAAAAACAATTCCATATCATAACCAAATGTAGACTCTTAAAACAACTGATACAGTATAGAAAGACTCCTTTTCCTTTCTCCTTTCCCATGTCAAACATCAAGGTGTCTCGTTATCGTTTTAAGTACAACAAATCCATCGTCTGCCTGCTTTCCACCTAAACTCCATCTTTCTCCTTTAATAAATATTTAAACGAAAGGCAAGTTGGGTCATAGATCAACTACTTGTCAATTAATGAGCAACACAATAGATTAGATGGACCTCACCCACCCAGTTCATATGGTTAATGATGGTCGAGATCTGCACTCATGAAACCTAAAGTATAGGTGGTCATTCATGTATTCTAGTTTCTTAATAATAATAACTTACCTTACCTGTTATACCTTGTCATTTAATGCAAGGCATTGCAATCTTACAAAATGATTGATTATGTGAAATCTATAGCTCTTAAGGCAACTAATGTGTTTTGACAACTGTCAGTGGAAAGTGTTGGAAACTAAAATCCAAAGCCACTAAAGCAAGAAAAGAAGCTTTGATGGGGACTTTCACACAACTTTTCATAAGTGCCATAGGTTAACAATTGCAGTTAAATTGGTGACGATGATTGTATGTTATGTTATATAGAACAATTGTTAAAGTGGATACCCATTTAACAAAATGAATTCTTTTATCTAAAAATTCTCTCGCCTAGAGACCCACTTTTGATCCTGATGCGTACTAGAATCTCATTCTTCACCATTAAAATGTCAAATTATTAGAGGTGTGTGGTGTGGATTCAAACTACCAGAACTGGTGTTACAGATTATATAGTTCCTATGACAATATAGGCTCTACCAAGAGACATAATTTTGTTCTTTATGTCCTGTGTTATCAGCCAGGTTGGTTAACCTTGGAGCTAAGATCATTTATATATGTAACAGCATCTACAAGCATAGAAGCCATATCTATCTTTCGGACATTTTCTGCTACAACACAAAGCTCATAAAACTCCCAGTTTAACAAGGTTTGACATCAGAAAGGTCTGATTGAATAGTACAACACAAACGTGACTTGCAAAATAAAATGAAGTGCCCAAAACTTGATATCATGAAAGTCGCATAATAAGATGCGACCAAAACCTAAGAGTAGACTATAACACAAAGAAACAACTTCCAAAATACCTGTTAGTGGTCGAATTCAAGCTGAAACAATAGAAAGATATCTTTCATCGTGCCTATTTCAAAGCCTTTAGGCAACAAACCCCATTAATCTCTAGCTTCCAACCAAAAACGCAACTGCAAATACAACACCCAAAAAAAAACTACCTGCTAAGAAACTAGAAAATCATAGAACTATGAATCTAAACATAAAAACACACCTTCACGGAGCACCACTACGAACAATTTTCCTTACTAAGAAAACCTTGCTGAAATACCAGTTTCACTCTGCAAATGTTGAACGACATATGTATCTGAAACCACTCACACCTAATTATAAATGGCAAAGCAGATAACTTCAAGTGCATTAAAGCAACACTCATTACTATGAATGGCGGATGAGATAATTTCCAAACATTAATTGCGTACACTCTGGTTTCCGACATCTCGCCACAAAACGTCTACTCAAGACATCCATTCAATCTTTCATTGAAAAACTAATGAAAAATTGGAACGACATTAGTTAGTGAGGGTATTAGTTAATAAAATCTGCAGTCGACATATCTAATTTCTTTTTGATCGGACTTAGAAACAAATAATGTCATACATTACCATTGTAAGCGTTTTATTAATCAGTGTAATGGAGAGTGCATTTGGAGAAGGTAAATCTGTTTTGTGTTTTTAATTATTGGTTTGGCTTTCAAATACCTCATTGAAAAAGTAATTCGAATAGGCGGTGGATGAGGAGATAAGCACCAACTCTATACAAACATACAACAAAAGGAGGCTGACATGATCAGTCCGAATTTATTACTTTATAGATAGCTAAGAGCCCACGATAGCCTTGATACATATGTGTCCTTGTGATCTCATTTCAAACCTTAAAAAACAAACCAAACAACCAAAAAAACATTAAATTCGAAATTTAATTAGGTTTAGGTATTTGTTTTTTCGGAGCCATTCCTTGGAACAGCCTTGGGAGTGGCTGCCCTATTGTTCACAGAATAGGCCAATCAACAATTGACAAACGAGTATCTCCAAAAAAAATCTAAAAAAACATGTGTACATTTAAAATTAACCGATTTGATTGGTCCAGAAAAAAAAAGAAATAGCACCCACTAGGATGCTATAGTATCCTGCCGAGGCAGGAACTAATAACATAACCATTATTATCGGGATCTTTAAAGACTTTAATTTTCTATTATGAACCTTAAACTGCCGCTAATGTTTTTTTTTTTTTTTTTTTTGTATGGTAGCCATTTTTATAGTTTTCTATTTTAATCACACCCTTTCTGCTGTTATTTCTCCCACGCATGAGCGCACTGGGAACCCTGTGCTTCACAAATGCGCAACTACTCCTCCTTCCACGTCCATCTCCAAACGTTCTGAATCGTCTGCAGCTTCAACCGAGTGAAGAACGAACATGTGCATCGGAACAAGTATATTAACTGCTGTTCAATACTAGGCAGTCTAGAGCCAACGACAGTGAAGGAGATTTGCCAGTGATATATAAAGGTAGTCTGGAGGCTTTCCATTGCAGACTTGATGATTTGTATCAGAAATGGACAAGCATCTAGTATCCCCTCTCTCCTTCAGAATAAGCAAAGTGTATGTTGCAAAATAGATTCCTCAATACTGTTGAGGATTTCCAGAATACTGAAGCAGATGGTAGTATATTTTTATTTCAGGTATATATAATGAGACATCCATCAAAATGACTTTCTCAGGCATCCGCTGGTTTTCAAGATTATCAGTTCTACCTTTACGAGCATGGTCTTGATCTGATCCTTATTATAAATGTAATGATGTCTGCTATCAATATGGCTTCAGCAGTGATAGAATTGTTGTTTCTCATGTGGTCATATAATCTTGTAACATTAATCTGATGCTTTCAGTGACTATATTCTTTGTCATACAGAAGACAGACAATTACATTCAGTCCTCAAGGTAGCTGTTGTATCTCCTGTAACTGTAAAATCAATGAATGATTTGTGTTCTGCAAAATGCCTACTTAGCTGAAGGGAAAAATGCTAATCATGGTTTAGGACGGGGGAACCATATAAACTCATAATATTAGCAATCTGGTCTGGCAATTAAAAGAGGAAAACATGGTTGAAAGGAGGTACTTGTTAGGTAGACAAAATTGGAGGTGACAAAGGTTAAAGTCATGAAGAACTTAATGCTGTCCATATGCAGTACTCTTCAAGTTAAAATGGAGACTCAAGAATCTAGGCTCCATCACAGTCTAAGACTGCAAAAGTTATTGCTAGACAAAGGGGGGAACTATCTTACAAGAGATACGAGACCCCACCCAATTTCCCAATGATTATAAACATTGTGAGATTGAATTAACAAAATATCTCTGCTAACACATATATAAATGAACCTACTACTCTTGTCAGTTCACAGAGCAAAAGCTATAGATATTGGCAGTGTTCCATTAGTAATACTAATCTTTCTATATAGTGGCATCTTTTTCATTTACTTGAATCCACTTGAACTAGGATCTGTTTATAACCAACAGAAAGACTCCCAACGGTTTGATGTCCATTTCATATTTTTGGTCACAGCGTGGTAAAATAATGCATGGTACTAAGAGATGCAGCAATCAGAAGGCCTAACGTACAAAAATAACAGTAAAAATAACCAATCAAAGAGCTTACCATCTTGTGTGACAAGGGGATAGTCAGAAGCACTAAGGTTGATGAACCAACCCCAATCCTAACTTTCCTCCAGCAAAATCACCACAGCTTGTAGAGTACAAGAAATCATAGTTGGACCTTTATATGTGTTAGTGAACAGATTGTCTTCCAAGAAATACATACAAATTGACCCTAAAACATCCAGACGAGGAGACTCAATCAGCACTAACAGTTGGGTCACTTTGCTATTGAAAAGTGTAAGCGCCCTCTGAATTTATCAGGGTACAGCTCCTCATGTGTCATTCACAATGAATTTGCATTTAAATAAAATACATATATGTGTACTTTTACCTGAAAGTACTTAAGGTTCTCTCAACATACTCTTAGATATGGAGGAATGCTTTCAAAGATTACAACAGAGACTAAGGCAAATCAAGAAACACAAAGTTTTCCGGATTCTTCAGACTTGGAATAAAAAGAAATCAAAGGAAGTTAAAATAAAGATGGAGAAAGAATGATAATCTAATACAAATGATAACCAATACCACGGAGCAACTGACGTAACAATTCACAAAGTAAATATCACATCAAAGTTTAAGCACACAGTATTAAATTGTCCAATGCATTGATATATACAAATATCTGCCATCCGGTTCAAAGTCCTAAATGAAAAATCTGATTACAAAATCTTGCTCTTCATTATAACGTTACCTTTTTAAAACAAAATCCCTTTCCCTGCTGTTGCACACAGCCTCCAATTCGGAAAATGGAACCCTACCAATCAGAGGAACCAAAACTGGCTCCCTCTTCTCTAGCAGTCTCAAAAAAGAAAATGTTTGAAAGCTGGAACCCCTTCTCATACTTGCTGAGGCATATTTATCTTCTCCTGTTGTTGGTTTCTGTTCAGTTTGGATAACTAAGTCTTGGGAATTAGCTCCTTTCTTCATTTCTCTTTACGGTTTTCCTAAGCTGAAATTTTAAGGAATACCGAACCCCCATTAAGCATGAATCGAATTTCCTCAATGACATTTCTCCCCCAAGTCATCAGAAATCTTCCCTATCTTCTAATATTTTACCAAAAATTAAGAGGGTTAATGTTGACTGCACATACACAGTTGTTGATAGGTGTCTTCATACAATGATATCTTCTTCTTTAGTGTTGGCATGTAAAAGGGATAACCTCATCACTTACTACTTCAAATTACACTTGTTTCCATTGTGTGTATTGAAAACCTTCGCTTCTTTTTAGCACTATACTTGACTCAAATCATGGGATGCCGTCAAAACTATGCTTTGGTATGATCTTTCGATGCCTTGATTTGCTTTAAAAAGGATTGCTAAAGAAGCACTCAGCTGAAAGATTCTATATGATCATAGACAAATGCGTGCCTTTATCCATGGCACCGCCGAAGGTATATGCCTCTTCTCATGACCTGATTTGTATAACTTAACATTTTCTGGCTCGACCTCCTTTATGTTTGGCTTGTGGCTGACTCTGTATTCATGTCTCACCCGATTCACGAATCATTTTAGATAACAATCTTATCTCAATCTCTAGTCGGAGTTTGTTCTTTCTTGTCTCTGCATATCCATAATTTAACAAAGTTCGGGCCTTTGGATTGATGTATGAAGAAATTTTAGATTTCCGGGATTTCACCATTCTAGTTGATGATGGCAGAGTCATTGTGCAATGAGTGAAAGCGTTTCTCCTTATGATTGGCATTGCATCTTTTACTCCTGTATGTAGATGGTCCTTCATCAAGTCACTGCCATGAATTCAGGGCTGACCCATTGATGCAGGATGTTTATCAAAGACTTGGTTCTCGGTGATGGAGATGTGCACAGAGGTATTTAGAGTTGGGGGCTCCATTAAACTCTTCAATAATTGCCTAAGGTACCCGAACCCAACCCATGGCCTCGGACGTTGACCTTAACTGAATGTACCTTGTGTTTTATTAAGAGTGGATCTTGGGCAACACATCTTATCCATGATCTCATACTGAAATCGAGATCTCCATGGAGTTTCTTGGTGTCAGCTTGCTGTCATGTGATCTGCATTTTTGTCTTCATGCCACTTACCTTCCCTTGCATCCGTGCCATATCTATTGCAATGAGTGTTATGGGGATCTTCTTTATATCTTCATTCGTTTTCGATACTCTGTTGAACAGCTTGGAGATGTCCCTTGTGAACCTACAATCAACTCTAGTGGTTATTGGGTTCCTTCTGTTAGTTGATACTTTGTCAAACAGATTTTGATCCTTTTTTTGTGCTTAATTTTCTTCTTTCACCGCAAAAATCTCTCCAATTCACCCTCACATCCCTTGCCACGTGCTCATTGAACTCGGGCATTTTGTCAAACAGAATACATGCCATGTCGGTGCTTCCAAAATATTGAGCTTGATGAAAGCCGACACTTGTTCCTTCATCTTTATACACTTGGGTTTGGGCACATGAGAAGCCAGCCTCGATGACAAAAGGCATTCTGTCAGACAACTCGCACACATTCCCTGAGTAACGGTTTCACCATGATTGCAGGGTAGTTCGATAAGTTTTATTATTCATTCCCCTTTTAGCACATACTGCTGGTGTCTGGAGTTATACATCTTCATCAATCTCATTAATAACCCCAAGAAATTGGAGGATTCGAAAGTATGTGAGGGTTTAGATTTGATTCGGAGCTCGAGACTTTATTAATATTCCCACATCATTGGCATTACATCCATGCTTCACCATCACTGTATTTTTTCCATTCGAGCGCAACTTGATGAGAATTACCTGAAGGATAAATGCCCTATGGATGAAACCCGATGGTATTGCTTCTGATACCATTAACACATGGCTTTATATGCTATCAAATACTTGGCCCAAGAGACTTGAGAGTTTTCAATTCCTGAAAAGAGTAATGTGCTTTTATCCCCACCCTTTATATGTGCTCTAAACTCAAACATTCGAGCATATAATTGGAACATTAAACCACTGGATTTTAATGTCCATTTCACATGTTACCTTGTTACCTTCAAGTGCATACCGATGCACTGAGTCTGACTATCTAGAATATAGAATTTGAAATATGGTCAAATTTCATAACACAATGACCTCCTCAGAACTGCAGCCCACACCTACAGTGAAGTTAGGTCTTCAAATGGTGAGACCATAAACCGTCAAATTTGGAAACCATGCATTCGGAAACGTTATATCTGAGCCTCGGACTTTGTATTGTAAATCTTAGATACCTTAGGCTGAATCTTTGAACTGGCGGCCATCTCTGACTTCTGAATCATTAAAACTGAGCCTTGGGATGGGTTCCGCTTAGTTCTGAAGTCTTTTACAACTTTGGTTCGAAGCAGACTAATGAAATTTTGAACCACTTTGTATCATGGGGACATATTCACTTGAACCTGAAATTTGGCACATGTGCTCTCCAGTTCGCTGTCATGACAGTTTATCTGAATATTGCCTTCATAAAACAAGGCTTCACAAAGAACTTTCCAAAATGGATTAGAGGAGACTGAAAAGCAAAATATGAAAAAGCCGTCAAAGGGACCAAGTTACCAAGTTCGAAAATTGGGGTCGAAACACCAACAATATGTAACTAAATTAACCTTCCCGACTACATGAACATTCTTTGCTTGTGAAAAAAGGGGAATAGATTTCACCAACATTGCCACTTCAAGCCTTTCCCTTGGAGGTTCTTCCAGGTCCAGATGTAAAACATAGAGGTTTCTCGGATGGTAAAGAACCTGCAATGTTCTCCTCATTCTACCACTGTCACCCTTTATTCCAGCTATCAGATAGGCTATTCTAAATTCTTGGAGGCTTGAGATTCCCTGGATGATTTTTTTGGTCTAATTCAGATTTGACAAAATACCCACTTGAATCATCTGTCCGTTTGAGTGAAACTAGTTGAAGAAACAAGGATTTTATCTGCTCAGTGGATGAACCAAACAAAGTACATGAGGGTCACAAATATCAGTAAGCTAGAAATCATTGGAAGCAGCCATTTTCTCTCACTGACTGCTCTACCATTATGAAAATGGGAACTTCTTCATACCTAACAGACAAGATGTTTTTAAGTGACTGCAGATGATGAACAAACTCTATCCAACAGTTCACAAGAATGAAAAGAGAAACTACATAGAGAGAGTACATACAGTAAACCTAAAAGACCTTGATTCCCTGCAAAAATCATATGAATCCAAAAGCTGGGAAATATGGGGAAAAGCAAATTGACCAAAAGTGCTCATCTGAAACCAGACAAAAGGAATAAAACAATGAGAGGTGATTGAAAGAGGGAAAGCTCCAGAAAATTAATTGGGTGTCACATTTTTGGGTTCTCATCAAATGTTTTTGCATTATTCTGAGATTGAGATTGTATTGGCCATGATGACTCCATCAGTAGAAAGGTACTCCGAAAAGTGGGAAAACTAATGCAGCGCATACATGGAAAAAAACCATAGCATTATTGCAACATCCAGTATTCATCAAAGAGAAAACATTGGTTATCAAGCATCTGTAAAGCCCCAGAGAGAAGTAAATAAATCTTTTCTTTCGCTACCATCCGTCAATGCAAGATTTACAGTCATTGATTCTAATATAGCTGACAGCAGTTGTATCAAAATCAGAAATAAAAAATACTGAACTTCAATCTCTCTCTCCGCCTAGCGATTTCCCTTTCCATTCCCTGATTTTTCCTGTAATGTAAATATGGTTGACACAAATATTAGGGCCTTTAAGGTATTAGATTTGTGGCCTACCGTAAGACAAGGCATTGAACCATTATGCACAATGCCACGTAGTTATAAGTCAACATGTATAGAAAAGCCAACACATATACAATGAAAAAAGTTAAATTATCTGCTCACATTTTCTATAAAATATTTCAATAAAGAAAAAGGAAAGACTGCCTGGAAAGATACCCACAACCAATAGGAGAAAAGAAATGAAAATTTTGAGTTTCACTTTATAAAAGAAATTCACTGGGACCATAGTTTAAAGACATTGCACAATTTTCTAAAAACATTTTAATGTTAGAAATGCAATGGAAAACTTTAGTCTCCTGCCTTAATGACAGAGAATAACAAAAGTTTCTCATTTTAATGAGCATCATTATATTCTATTCATATTCATTTATATAAATATAATTTATTGTTGTATAATTGATCTTTTTAATTCTCTCTGTTTTTGTTTTGCCAGATCTGGCTATTTCCACGATCATATCTTACAATAATTTGCATCTTTCAACTGAAAAAAAGTATTCTTTCTTGATTTTGCATGTACACCCATGCAATGTAAAATCTATGTATGAGACATATCCGTTCAAGTTTCTCTGTGCAAACAACACTTCTAATGTTTTTTTTAAGCTACAACATTTCTAAAGTTGGGCTAACAACTTATGTATGTGGATATGAATTATCCCCGACATGAAAAACATGCACCCTATCCATGACCTCAGTCCAGCTGCATCCTGGATTTTTTTTCAATCAATTGTCTCTAATCATCTTTCTTATGTTTGCTGCTTCATCCCACCTGCCAGCTGAAGAATAAATGCTTGACAGAAGCACGAAACTTCCTACATTGAGGGGTTCAACTCCAAGAATTGTCCTGCTACCAATACAACTAGCTCCATATTACAATGAACTCCACAAGCTCCAAGCAAAGCCCCCCACATAGAAGCATTGGTTGTCAAGGGCATTTTGTTGATGAAGTCATATGCCTAATCCAAGTGCCCAGCTCAACCAAGAAGATCAACCATGCAAGCATAGTGCTCTGACTTTGGTACAATACCATAATCTTTACTCATGAATGGAAATATTTCCAGCCTTCATCCACCAGACCTGCGTGTCTGCATGCAGATAAAACACCAGATGACATCTTTTTGCCCGACATCTGTCAAACACACACTGTGCATCCTCTAAATATCCGCACTTTGTATACACGTCTATAAGAGAATTCCCCACCAAAGCATCTGATTGATAACCTCTTCTAATAATGTAATTATGGACTTCCTTGCCCTGCTTGTGAAATACTAAATCACTGCATACAGATAGAATGCTAGAGATGGTAACCGTATTGGGTTCTATATCTGTTGATTGCATTTTGTTTAGGAGTTTCACCGCCTCATCCTCATGTTTATTTTGAGCAAAAACTGAAATCATCCCATAATGTGTTATTACATTAGGCTTTACACCTGCCTGTTGCATTTCCTTAAATAGTTTCATGACTTCTTCCCCATCATTTTTATGGCCCTAACCTACGACAATCACAGTCCATGTCACCAAATCTCTTTTGAGACATTTTGTCAAACACGGAATGGGCATAAGAAATACAACCACATTTAGAGTACATGTCTATGAAAGTGATCCCAATAAAAAGGTCCAATGAAAATGCCCTTCTTCACTCTTCTGCACTCTCTTCTTCATGCTCTGCACCTTGCTTTATTCTCAGGCTCATCATCATCATACAGGTAACATGATTCATTTTTGTTATTATCCATCTTTTGGGTATTGCTTTTTCTATTCAGCAGTAATGATTTCATTAACAATATTAGTTTCTACAATCTATGTTGGCTGTTGTTTTTATGACTGGTTTAGATTGTGTATACTTTTTCTCTCAAAGTTCTGATAAAAAAAAATTGTGATCTGAATTATCAATTTTAAAAAAATATTTGTAATCTTCAACAGTGGCATGTTATAATGGTTAAGTTATTGTGTAGTCATTTTTGCTATTACGATTTAAATACCATTGAAAATCAGGTCAAGGCGTTTACCCATTATAAAGAAAAGGCAATAGCACTGATTAAGCTACTACATTCTGTGTTAGTTTGGCACTGTAAGTCAGGAAAGGCTATCAAGGCCACTTGGAAGATGGGTGTTGATCCAGCAGATTACCAGACATTTGAAATACAAGTGCAGAACACATGTGGATTCTGTGATGCCCACAATATCATTCTGATTCTCACTATGTTGACCCCAGGTATATGGGATCCCATTGTTGAGAATGTGAGAGTAAAGCATGGCATGCCTGTCAGCCCCGGTAAAAATGTCACATTCTGGTACCATGTCAACTATATGGCTGATAGTGATGGCATCCATTCTTCTGCAAGGTTTATTCTATGCAAGCTGCCACATAAGCCCTAGATTCTTCTCTTTTTAGCCATATGTCATACTGTACTGTCTTCTGACATTTTTGTAAAGTCATTTGGAAATGGCCATGACTGTGTACAAAAGGTGTGTTTATTTTCATCAACAATGGGACAAGTTTACTATGGATGGCACAACCCTAATTCCCAATGCAGGAAGTGCTTGGAAGCCAAGTTTCTTGTACAGCTTGTATAGCGAGTCTTAACAGAAATATTTTCCCTTTACAGACTGGTCTTTTTATTATTTCTGGAAAGACGTTGCTTTACTAGTTGGAACAGGGATTCTATTTCCATCAACAAGTTGGTTTGAGTATGGTATCCAAACTTGTAATCTCTACAGGTGTTACATTTGTGGCATGCTAATGCTTTTTTATTTTCTTTCCAGGTTTCAATAATTATGCATTAATGAGCCATACTACATACTTTTAGTACCTTGTTTCTATTTTTGTCAGTTCATTTGTCTTGTGTCTTAACATTATCTAGATGAACTGTGCATCAATGGAACCTTCAAAACTCTTCTGCACTCTCTTCTTCCCCAGATCTGACTATTTCCATGATCGAATCTTAGAATAATTTGCAACTTTGCATTGTAAGATAATATTCTTTGTTGATCTTGCATGTACACTCATGGAATGCAAAATCTATTTATGAGACATATACATTCAAGTTTCTCTGTGCAAAGTCAAACAACATTTTTAATGTTCAGCTAACAACTTATGTATGTGGATATGAATTTTCCCTGACATGAAAAACATGTTTCCATATCCATAACCTCAATCCAGCTGCATCCTGGATTTTTTTTTCTAATAATGTAATTATTGTTGTACAATTGATATATACATACATACATACATATATATATATATATATATATATCCCAGATCTGACTATTTCCGTGATCAAATCTTACAATAATTTGCAACTTTCCACTGTACGAAAATGTTCTTTGTTGATCTTGCACTTAGACTAATGCAATTTCCCAGATCTGACTATTTCCGTGATCAAATCTTACAATAATTTGCAACTTTCCACTGTAAAAAAATATTCTTTGTTGATCTTGCATGTACACTAATGCAATGTAAAAACTATGTACGAGACATATCCATTCAAGTTTCTCTGTGCAAACAACATTCTTAATGTTAAGCCAACAATTTATGTATATGGATATGAATTATCCCCAACATGAAAAACATGCACCCTATCCATGACCTCAATCCAGCTGCATCCTGGATTTTTCTTCAATCCCTTGTCTCTAATCATTTTTCTTATGTTTGCTGCTTCATCCCACCTACCAGCTGACGAATAAATGCTTGACAGAAGCACAAAATTTCCTACATTGTGGGGTTCAATGTCCAATAGTCGTCCTGCTACCAATACAGCTAACTCCATATTACAATGAACTCTACAAGCTCCAAGCAAAGCCCCCCACATAGAAGCATTGGGTGTCAAAGGCATTTTGTTGATGAAGTCATATGCCTCATCCAAGTTCCCGGCACGACCAAGAAGATCAACCATGCAAGCATAGTGCTCTGCCTTTGGTACAATACCATAATCTTTACTCATGGAATGGAAATATTTCCAACCTTCATCCACCAGACCCGCATGGCTGCATGCAGATAAAACGCCAGTGAAAGTGATGTCATCTGGTTTTATGCGTGTCTTTTTCATTTGGGAAAAGATGGTGAGGGATTCCACACCATTCCCATGCATGGCATAACCATCAATCATTGCATTCCACGAAACAACATTCCTTGCAGGCATTTTGTCAAAAGCCCGCCGCGCATTCTTCAGGCATCCACACTTGGCATACATGTCTATAAGGGCACTTCCAGCAAAGATGTCCGAGTCAAATCCAATTCTAACTATATGGCCGTGGATCTCCTTACCTCTTTTCAAAGCTGCCAAATGGGCACATGCAGGGAGTACACTAGCGAGGGCAACTGTGTCTGGTTTCTCACCAGCAAGAAGCATTTGGTAGAAAAGTCTCAAAGCCTCATTACACTTCCCATTCTGAGCATACCCTGCAATCATTGATGTCCAAGACATCACACTTGGCTTGATGCCAGCCACCTGCATTTCACAGAAAAGACTCCAGGCTTCCTCATCATAACCTTTTTGGGCATACCCAGAAATTATTGCATTCCAAGATACATCATCTTTGGAAGACAATTTGTCAAACACCATAAGTGCAGTGTCAATGTTACCACATTTGGCATACATATATATTAGTGCGTTTCCTGCATTGACATCCATCTCAAATCCATTTCTGATCATGTAACCATGGATCTCCTTACCTTGTTGTAGAGCTATTAAAGATGTACAAGCAGGGAGAATGCTTGCAATGGTGACTGAGTTGGGTTTCTTGGAAAACAACTGCATGTCCTGGAAAAATTTCAAGGCTTCAACACCGAGCCCATTCTGCGCATGTGTTGAAACCATTGTAGTCCACGTGATGATATTTGGCTCTACACTAGTTAGTTGCATTTTATGAAAAAGCTCTAGAGCCTCAACGTCAAAACCATTCTGGGCATAACCAACAATCATCGTATTCCATGAAATGACATCTTTTCGCGACAATCTGTCAAACACACATTGTGCATCCTCTAAATATCCGCACTTTGTATACATGTCTATAAGAGAATTCCCCACAAAAACATCTGATTGGTAACCTCTTCTAATAATGTAATTATGGACTTCCTTACCCTGCTTGTGAAATATTAAATCACTGCATACAGATAGAATGCTAGAAATGGTAACCGTATTGGGTTTTATATCCGTTGATTGCATTTCGTTTAGGAGTTTCAACGCCTCATCCCCATATTTATTTTGAGCAAAAACTGAAATCATCCCGTTATATGTTATTACATTAGGCTTTACACCTGCCTGTTGCATTTCCTTAAATAGTTTCATGACTTCTTCCCTATTATGGCCATAACCTACAATCGTCGCAGTCCATGTCACCACATCTCTTTCAGACATTTTGTCAAACACGGAGCGGGCATAAGAAATACAACCACATTTGGAGTACATGTCTATGAGAGTGTTCCCAATAAAGAGGTCCAATGAAAATGTTCTTCTAATAATGTAACCATGGGTTTTCTTGCCGTCTTGGAGTGCTGATAAACGAGCACATGCTGCAATAACACTGGCAATGGTCACAGAGTCGGGGTCTACACCAGTGAAACACATTTGACGGAAGAGTTTTAAGGCCTCTTCTTCATGTCCTCTCTGTGTATGGCCTGCAATCATTGTATTCCACGTAACCGTGTTTGCCTTGACGCCTGCCACCTGCATTTGTCTAAATATCTCTGATATCTCGCTCACCTCCCCTTTCTGCACAGATGCTGCAATAATAGTATTCCACGATGTTACATTTGGATTCAAACATCCGGTCTGCATGCTCAGAAATAATTTGCATGCCTCGTCACCATTGCCAAGCTGGGTATAACCTGCAAGCAAGGCATTCCATGAAACCACATCCCTCCGAGGCATCTCGTCAAACACTTTGTGTGCATCAACTAAACACAGGCATTTTGAATACATATCTATCAGAGCATTGCCAATAAAAACATCGGAATGAAATCCATATGAAATTATACAACAATGTATCACCTTGCCAAGTCGTAAAGCTGATAATTTGGCACATGCTTTAAGCACACAAGGAAAAGTAAAATCGTCCGGGTGGATACCAGACTTTCGCATTTCCAAATAAATATCAAGACCTGCTTTCGCCTGCCCGTGCTTCACATACCCACTAATCATGCTAGTCCAATGTTGCCTATTTCGCTCAGGCATTTCGTCAAACACTAGGCGTGCATCCTCCATTCTACCGCATTTAGCGTATGAAAAGATCAATTTGGAATTAAGACACACGTCTCGATTAAAATCCTTCTCTCCGTGAAATCGCTTGACCTGCATCTGGGTATAATTCATGAACTCCCGGATCATACCAGCCCAAAGCTGCACATTTCGTTTGAGCATTTTGCCGAACACCTGGCCTGTGTCATCCATTCTGCTGCATTATGAATGCAAATACATCAATTCGGATGCGATCATTTTGAATACCTATCTGCCTGTGAATTTGCTTGGCCTCCCCAATCGTGTTCATGTTATGTGAAATCCAATCGCCAATGCGAATGTTATTTCCATGATAACAAATGGGTTTCATGATTCACCGCTTCGGGTACTTCAATTTATTTTCAAGGATGATGATAAGCATAAATCTTTCCTGCATCAAATGAACTTTCCTATTTTCCAGTTGTTGGTAACAGTTCTAGCGTTTTTGTGAATGTTGAAATGCAATCCACCAGAGGCATTTCCAGGTACTAGGGTTTCATTGGATTAACCTCTAATCGGCATAAAATGAAAATAAATAAAAGTAAAATGTTTTCAATAAAATAAAACAATTGTTTTTTAAATGAATAAAAGGCCGAAGTGGGGAAGATATTATATTAATATTTAATTGTTTTAAAATTTACAAAATAGTAATAAATATTTGATAATATCAAAGTGAGAGAAGCAATTTCCAAGTAACTTTACACCGCATACCTTTTAAGAGGAATCTACTAATATTAAATATAATCCAATTTAAACACTAGATTCAAACAATCATACTAGTGATTCAATCTACTCTATTTGCTATGGATTTGGATTTAAAATTATCATAAAAATAATATTTTCTATTAAGAGTATATGCAATAAAATCATAAACAAAATCAACTACCAAAAATTTATTGTTGTTTTTTAAATGCAAAAAGGAAATTGAAAGTACTTATGGCCTCGCAGAAGGTCCAACCTCCATGTCCACCTTGGAAGATGATCTTGTTCTCTAATGAAGACCCCATATGTGCAATGATGCCCTGTGAAGCACCAATTGTTGTTATATCTTCCTACTTCTCCCTCTTCTTATTTAACTTTTGTATCCTCTATCATAAAGGAGCTTGCACTACCCAAACAATCAAGTTTTCCATCATATTTATATTTCATTACCTAATCCCCTATCTCATCGAAAGCCTCTCTAATCACTTCTCCAAGCACATATGTTATGCCCATGGCAAAGAAAGTTCACACTTCTCCTTATTTCAATTTTTCTTAAGTCCCGAGGTTCATATCCCCACCTAGTTAATATGGGAAACCTTATGAAACTTTTATTCTTCGATGAGGGAAAGAAGGAAGACCTAGACCCACTTGCATGATTATAGCATATTGACAACAATGAGGAATTGTTACTTGTTTGCATCAATGTTAAGAGTAACATTATGCAAATCTTTGAGAGTTTTTCTTCAAAGAGTTTTGTGGTAACCCTAATGAATTATCAAATATTTGTCATAAAATGTTCAATATGTCTTGGAGGAATTTCGTCAAATAGTTGAAAATAAAACCTCTTCTAAAACATTGAGCTCTTATGTCACCCAAACTACCACACCAGTGCTTTGGATAGAAATTTCATCAACCATTTGTAAGGTCATAACATGTTGAACTACTAACTTATACCACAAAGAAAATTCGTCAAATACTTGGTGTATCACCTCTTAATACAAGACAATCCCTTTATTGTGAAGTTGGATTTAATGGTTAGCTATTACAAACTTAGCAAACGAACCATGACAATATTTATGACATGATTTCATACAACCATTTGGTTTCATACTTGCATATAATTGGATTGGCAAATACATTAGATTAACAAATGGTAGCAACATTAAAATCTAATGCTATTTTAATGAAGATGAAAGTTACAAATTTCTATCTTGAATTCAAAATGATTTTAAGAGTAATCATGAGAAGCTGAAATGAAGTTTGTATGTCAATAATTTGATTAATAAAAAGTCACAACTTTTCATGCAATGCAAAATAACATGTAGACATTCAAGTTTAGAATGAGTGCACAACCCAAAATTACTTTATGATCCAACTTGGGGGTTCGTGGTCTATTTAGAAATATCATGCTATTATCTTACTTGGGATAGATGCCTTATTAACACCACATGCTAGGTCTAAATGATGTGATTTATGGTATGTAATTGCCCATGACAATTTGTATGCTATTATTTACAAAAAAAATAAAGCAACCTACTTTGAAGAAGTTCATTGAAAACCAATCATGACTTGAGAGTGAAGTCATTGATATGACTACAAAGATCTATGAATCTCTCACCATATCTAATTGCAAAAACTCATGACGAGCTTCATTATTCCAAGCTGGAAAATACTGAAACTTGTGTTCTCAAGAACTCGCCTATTCAAAGGCAATTAACAAATGCATGAGATGGCTCAATTTTTGGCTTCTGGGCTTTATATATTTCTCCTTCACAAATCGCCCAAGAAACTTCACATTCACTTTCCTCACAACTTAAATACACTTCATTTTGATAAGAGATAACTTCCACCATTAATAATCAATTCATTAAAATGCCCCTCATGTGAAATACTCTTGGCTTTTGTTTTAGATCATTAAATGATATTTCTCTTTTTCATGCGCTCATGTTGACTTGGAGAAACATTATATAGCCTCCTTTGATATTATAAGAATTTAATGCACTTTTAAAGTCAATTTCCCCCCTCATTAAATAACTTTATAATGGATTTATCATTAGTAAAGCTACTTTATTAACGATAAATAATATCAATATGCTCAATAAAGTTATTCCACTAAGCCAATTGATGAACGAGTTAACCACTGAGTAGGGTACGAGTTCATGTGTCATACCAAATATAGTAACCCCTCAACATTGACTTACTATAAACAGTAATCCCTTGAATAACTAATCCAATCAATGGTGTCAAATCTCAACATTGCTACAAACCTACTTAGGTGCCCTGCTAGAGATAACAACTCAATTTTATTTTTTGAAAAATAAAGTTACCATAAATAGTAACTGTGTCAAAATTGATCTCTATAAGGAGTAATCCTAAACACTCTTTTCCTCTAAAATGAGAAATGGCCTTTGCTACTACCAATTGGGACACTCTAATCAACTAACTTAGCCTATAAGGGCCACTTGTAGGGTAATCAAAACCACCAACCATAGTGAGCTAAAGTTATGATATTATAGTTCACACTTTCTAAAATTTCTTTTCTCCAAGCAATCTCATAAGGAGATAACACATCATTTCACCTACACATAAATCAACCTAAACCCCAAGGGTATAACTATTAGGATTAACCATGGACAAAAATAACAATTACATGCAAATATAACCAATATCAAATAATAATAAATCACACAGAAGAGAACACAAGACACAAAGATTTAATGCGGTTCACCCAATCCCTGGGCTACATCCACCAACAACAAGTCCAATATTATTATTATCTATTGATTACAATCCACAATCCCTTACAACTCAATACCACCGCAAGAAGCTACAATCTCATCATACATTATGCAATTCTTAACCCTAAGCCATTTTATACAAGTTTTTGCCACATACAAAATTAGGGCTAGAATAAGTCGTCCAATAGAGGAATAATAGCCGACACCTTTTACAATAGTAGAGTCATTGCGGGTGTGTTTCCCCTTTACCCCACCCTATAGTGCGATAAGGAGCACACTTGAGGCACTACTCCTTGATCTCATCTTGGAGGCACTTCTCCCAAATCCCTGTAGAAATATTCTAGGGGAAAATCGTGCTGAATAAACCTTCGAGTCTGATTAGGCTCCACATCACAAAAATAACTATGTAATGTCCCTAATGATGACCAACTAGTTCATGTAACAACATTACCAATATGATTGACAAAACTTGTCAAACTAAAATGAATCTAACTATTCATTTCGTAGGATTGAATATCACATAGAGAAGCAACTTTGAAGGATGACATAACTTCCTAAAACTATGCAAAGTGAGATATCATACACACTATCTATCCAAGGTCATGCTCGAGAGGATCAAAGGAAATATTGTAAGCACTCTCCACTATATACACTCCTAAAAACTCCTTAGTGAGTTTTTCTTGAAATCCCAATGTACTGCAAGGATCCAAAACTCTAAAAACAAAGCTTACAAAGAAGAGCATCCTTATAATTTTGTTGGTCAACTTTGAACTCAACAACATCATACCCAAAGTAGTGAAGTGATTCCACGGGGCCCATCCAATACAAAATGTTAAACCTATCATCACTCGGGTTCCAAAACATACTAAAATCACATCTACTCATACTATGGAGATATGAACATCCAAAGGTGTCAATAAATGACCACTACCTCCATCCTTTGCTAGGCTTTCATGGATGTTCTAACCTTGCAAGTAATCCAACTTGTAGGTGCTAGGAATAACAATGCATCACATATAATTGAGAAGGGGGGAGGGGTGAATCCGTTGTGACCAAATAAAAAAACCATCCACAACTTATCTGATCTTAAAACTTCAATACAAAGAAAATAAAACCATAACACATAACACCAAAATATTGTTCTTGAGGAAAACCTAGATAAGGGGAAAACTCTAGTGCGGATCAAACGCACAAGATGGTGTACTAGCATACTTAGAAACTTGTTATAAGTATAATAGGGAATGCACATGCATTCATCCACTCACCTGCTCTATTACAACAAGGGAAACAACCCAAATTAGACAACAACTAATTACAACAAGGAAAAAAACCCAAGAATGAACAACAATTAACCATGGAAAATAGTCCATGATTGAAATTGACTGGCCAAAAGCATCAAATATACCAATACAATACCTTTGAAGCATAACATTAGATTCCACTCATACCTCTTCTCAATGAACTCTAATTTATGATATGATATAGACTTGCATCATATCACCCTCTTACATATTTGCATCCATCCATATTCATACCACACTCACCAATGAATTCACTTTCATATACAAGTCTCAAACAATTATTAGGCCAACTCAATATGAGACTTAATAACAAAATAAATTACATCAACCAATGTGATTCCATAAGTGTCCACTAGAACACATATAGAATACATTACAATGTTAATTAACACTATATTATCCAATAAACAATGATAAAAATCCCATTTCTAGACCAAGTCATTGAGGAAATAAATTCCTTTTGACTATCTAATGAATACATTGACTTCTAAAGCACTAATCCTTAAAAATTATGTAGATAGACATGAATGTACATTTTCATGAAGTATCCTAAATCATAGATTGAAATTCTACAACACCTATACCATCTTCAAATGGAAGCATTTTCATTTAAGACCTTTTAGCTCTCCTTAGTGTAGTTGGTATATTAGGACCTCATTATGCATTTAATTACTTAAATCAAGGTCCTTTCTTCTTCCAACCTTGCTCAAAACTCTATGTTGACACCAATTTCTATGCTTGGCTTCCCATTTATTCTATTAATCACACAAATCATTCTTTAAATGCATTTTTTACTATTTTCCTCATATATGTCACCATTTCCCCCTATCCTACAATATTTCTCAAATTCAGAGCCCATGTTTGGATCCTTTCACCTTCAACTAAGGAATGACTAAGTCACTGAGGAAATAAATTCCCTTTGACTATCTAATGAACATACTAACTTTTGAATCACTAATCCTTAAAAATTATGTAGATAGACATGACAATACATTTTCATGAAGTGTCCTAAATCATAGATTGAAATTCTACAACACCTATACCATCTTCAAATGGAATCACTTCCATTTAAGACCTTTAGCTCTCCTTAGTGTAGTTTGGTATATTAGGACCTTGTTTTGCATTGAAATACTTAAATCAAGGTCCTTTCTTCTTCCAACCTTGCTCAAAACTCTATGTTGACACCAATTTCTATGCTTGCCTTCCCATTTATTCTATTAATCACATGTATCATTCTTTAAATGCATTTTTTACTATTTTCATTGTATATGTCACCATTCCCCCCTATCCTACAATATTTCTCATATTCAAAGCCCATGTTTAGGCCCTTTCACCTTTAGGTAAGGAATGAACTTGTCGCTTACCCTGACTATTTTCCTCACATATGCCACCATTTTTACCCTATCCTACAATATTTCTTGGATTTGAAGCCCATTTATGGGCCCTTTGACCTTTAGGTAAGTAAAGACCTCATCCCTTTCCCAGGGTTACAAATGAGGTCGTCCCTTACCTAGGTGGTAAAGAACTACCTCATCCTTGATCCAGGTGATTTTCCTAAAAAATGGGTTCAGTCTCAAATATTTCTTTTCCCACCTTCTTGAGTTGGCCCTGCTCGAAGTTCACTATGAAGTCACTATAAAAGAAGGCCTTTTCTCCTCCTTTGAGATATTACATACACACCCAATCTATCCATTCTCTAGCTCTCAAGGAAAATTTAAGGAGTTTAAGGCAAGGAAGGCATTCCTCTTATTCATTCAAGCATTTAAGTTCTTCATGATCATCCAGGATGAATTCTTCCTCTTAGATCTCGCTTCATTGTGGAGTTTGGCTATGAAAGAGGAGATCTACGCTCATACAAGCATTCATTATTGAGGCATATTACAAGAATAATCATACATGATGTTTTTTCTTACATAATTTCCTTTTATTTTTTATTCTTGAACTTAAGCTATTGCATTGACATATTACTTGATAAAATATTAAATGTAATTGCATCAACATTGCTATGATATTGTACATTATTATATTTGATTTTACTAAATGTTGGAATTCATTTATAAATATTTATTTCAATTTAAGTTTATTCTCGATTGGGGCTTGATTGGTGTAAGATCCTCCCTACCAAGAAAATCTATTTCCCTTACTTCCACGTATAGATCTACAAAATTTCATAGTGGAGAACTCATAATTTAGATGTAGGGTTTGAAGTTGCATGTAGTGCCCACCTATAGTTTGATTTTCCATTATATTTACCAAACTCTTTTATGCCTATTTCATGGATGTGTTAGTTTCAAGGATATTATTTCATAACTTGGATTAGAGATATATCAACGATGATTACTTAGTTGACTATATTTCATTTGTTGTTTAATGATTCGTAGTTAATAAATGTGATTTCTTTCATTGCAATGTCAAATGATGCTTTAATGATGATTACTTCATATTCATAACGATGCATTATTTTATCTGAGCATTTGATGTTTGACTTATAATTATTATGGTACTTACCCCATACTTGCATGTGTATGGTGCATGTGTCTGTTTTATCTTTTTGTTTGTTGTGTTTGATGTGGTTAAGGGAGGGAGTTGTAATCACCTACTAGTCAAGATCTACACGATGTACCACTCTCTGTCATTGCTTGTTTAGTTTAGATATATTTATATACATGTACATGCTCATCTTTTATGCAAAATGTAGGTACCAGGCATTGACTTCCTTGAATTGCTAGGATGAGCATGCCCTATCACAATAACTCAATGGTAAGAATGTGGAGATAATGTTGAGGTCCAATCCCAACCATAGCTTAAATACTTGTCTTGGAAGGACTCGTAACTGACTTTCCTTTTTTTTTTAGAAACATTAATCTTCCCTTGGATGTATTTAATTGGGATATTCCAAGGATCCCTAAATGTAGTTTGTCCTATTGTACACATGTGGAGGACATGTCATTATTTGTCCTTTATTCCACATGTGAGGACAACTCATTTTTATAATTCCTTTATTAAGGAATTTAGTTTATCCTCCTTAAGAGGATTGTGACACTTTGCACACACCTATTATAAATGTGGCATTCATAGAAATGGGAGTTACACATGCAAACACATGCAACTCCTTTCTCATCTCTTTAAAAGAAATACTCCTCTTTCTTTCTTCTTTACACATCACTTTGATGTTATTGTATTGAGCTATTTTTCTCCAACACACTCTCTCTCTCTTCTCTAGGCATTTGCCTTCATTCATAATACTCACAAGGAGTTTTCTTTGCTTTCCCCTTATAAATCCTTGTCTCCATTGTTGAACCATCTTGGTGTATGCTCTTGGATTTTGCTTATCTCATGGTAATATCATTTCACACTTAACTTACTTGGATTGCTTCTCGTTCCTTGCTCTATCTTGTCATTTCTTACATGGTATCAGAGCTTGGTTACTAATCTTTGTTTTAAGTTTTTGTGTTGAAGGTTGCCATTCATTGGAGCACACCTTATTTGGAGACGTTATTGAGAGAAGAAGTTCGTGTTGTGCTTGTTTGCTCATTCTAACATCTTGTGTGTGCAGGTTTTTATTTTTATTTTTTAAATTTATCACCTTTTAACCATTATTTTCTAACCCTCTTTGGAAGGCTTGCCACTAAAGGGTTTTCCTATCAAATATTTCAATTTTTTTTGCTCTTATTTTGGAAGGCGTGCTGCCAAAACAAGTAGCATTTATTATCACTTATTTCAATAGATTTTTTTAAAAATATTTAAAGTTAAAAAAATTATTTGCCTAATATTATTATTGCAGGGAACTCTTCCCTAATCTTAAGTGTGATCTTTTTTCCTACTTACTCTAGATTAATTAGAACCTTTTCATGTTTCTTTTTGAAATTCTAAATATATTCTAATCTATATCTCTTTTGAAATTTAAAAGATTTATTTTAATCTATAAGTTTTTAAATTTTTTTAATATCTCATACTTTCCAAATCTTTCGTTCAATTTTTTTTAGTATCTTACTTTCCTTTGTGCCTTTCCTAACTCGGGTTTCCAACTCTCGTTCATATTTCTATCTTTTTACGCCTTCCATTTTTTTATATTTCCTTCAATTTGACCTCCACTGTAAATCTCGCCCCCAAACCTACTATTTTTTTTTCCTGTATTCTTAGTTTGTATGAGGGTGCTTGTGCTCTCGTTCAACCCATGCCACACACAGGGTCTGTGTAATGCCCCGCCAAGGGATCCAAAAGAATTAACCTAAAGTTTCACTAAGTTTGCTAAACATTTTTTTTTTAAAAGTAAGAATGTATAACATACACATCAAACACATAGTAGCGGAAGTAATAACATGTAATCATCGATAACCATACTTTGCAAGTTACATTTCTTAAGGATCCAAAGACGTTGAGTCACATTTAAATTTAATTAATTCTAAGTCTAACAACTATCACATACATATGAAAGAATAATCAGAAGTCCCATGTCCATATAATACATTTGTTCTGAATGCCTCTTGGCAAATTAATTCGGAATGCTCAATCATCCACTGTACAAGTCACAGGGTATGAAAGGCTTAAAAGAATATACATATGTAAAGATAAAGATACAACATCCTCAAATCCATGATACAAAGTACAGTAAAAATATATGAAACTAATTCACCATACATGATACATCCATACATCCATAATGATAAAACATCTATCATAAAATCTAACCATCCATCATAATAATCCAAGAACATAATGAGGTAAATGCCAATCATGAAAACTCCAACCACGGTGACCACGAAACGGATCTCAATGGTAAGAGTAAAAAGCACTACCACCCGACTGCGTGGAACCTAAATGGTCCACTCCCACCGTGCTGAGGAGATAGTCTCAAGTCCCAAATAGGATAACAAAACCTATAATCATAAATACTCTCTAAGTCCAGGAAATCCTATAAGTATGCTAACTCAAGGGTTCCTAAAAAGATCGACATCTAAATCCCAAAGGTACCACAAGACACGTAGGAAACCTAATATGTAAGCGGGAAAGTGTCATCGCAAAAGTCATGTAGAAGTTACCCGAGCAATCCCTTAGGAATCCCGGGTCCCTATTGATCCTGTGGCCACTAGTATCCTCTCGTACTGACGAGGCCTACTATGGAATGCAAGGTCGTAACCAAGCGTTCTCTCTACCCCATCCTAGTCTGTACTAGCACTCAAGGCATGGGAGAGAACATACAATTATCTTGTTAGGTTCATTTTCTCTCATTTAGTGTAAATGTTTTCACTTATTAAAAACGACTTACAATGGGTTTCTCAAGGCAGCCTCTTAGGGCTCCGACCCCCATTGCAAGCCACTTCCCGACTCTACACATAGATAACCTACCCTAGGCTCATGAAATCATAAATCAAAGAATCATAATAAAACCACCTCAGTCCTATACAAGCAACTGAAAAACATCATAAAAGATAATCCACAAAATTACATCAGTTCTTCATGAGCAACAAATAATATCAATTAGTAATCATATGATCATGACAGTTCTCTATCAGCAACTGAAGGCATCAATGATAAATCACAAAATCCAATGGTTCTCCAATGAGCAACCAGAAAGTATCCCAATAGTAAATTACAATACTGATCGAAGACTCCAAAAATGGTCAAGTCAACACATGACATCATCAAGAACATAACAAACACTTCAGTCCTTTCAAGCGACCGAAAAGCAATCCAAGTATAACTGATCGAGACTCAAAAATGGTTATCAAATATAACTGATCGAGACTCAAAAATGGTTAAGTCAAGTATCTCAAATACGTACATCTCAGCTTCACACAAGGAAACTGGAAAGCAATAACAAACAGTAAACACAATCATGTCATAGAGCACTTCATCACATTACCATGGTCGGGTTAAGAAAGATTGAGACCAAATCATCATGACATCACATTCACAACCCCGAGCCTCTGATAACAACCTAAACTGGTCAACGTTAAACCAACCCCATAACATTCAAAGCACAAAGACAATATCAAAGTCTCAGAGATTGGATTTGAAAGTATATTATTGAGTTAAGGTAAGGTTTATGTTTCAGTTTAATGTCGAATTTCAAGTAACTAAGTTTTCATATCTACCCCTTACGATTAACCCATTTCTATAATAACTTCCATTAAGTCAATCTTCCAAATCTACTATTTAATCAGATAATATTCATTATTAATTAACTTTAATTAAATTAATTTTAATTAAATTAATCAATAATTACTTATTCTAATTACTTATTTTAATATATTTATTAATTGTTAATTTATTAATATTTATTCAAAATTATTAATAAATTAATATTTACAAACTATGTTAAATGTATTAATATTTAATTATTAAATATTAATAAAGATTAAAAATATTTATTAATTAAATATATATATATAAATTTATTAATTTAAAAAAAAATTAAATAATAAATTAAATTTGTTTTAATAAATAATAAAAATTATATATAAAAAAAAATGAATTAACAAAACCTTTTAAACACGTTTTAAAGCTCGTCGGCTTAATTAAAGACCCTGCGGTCGCAGGGCCTACGGCGGCAGGTACTCTGTACCTGCCGTCGCAATACCTGCGATGCAGGTAGTGTCAGCCTGCCGACAATGGGGGTGGGTACGGGGTAAATCCCTCCCCCCCACTTAATATATATATATTTTTTATTTTATATATTTATTTTTTTTTAAACAAAAGAATATCATTTCGTTTATAATAAGAATTTTATTAATAAACCAATTAATTAAGAATATATATATATATATAAATTTATAAACATATATATATATATATATAATTTCTTTTAATATATATATATATATATATATAAATAAAAGCATTGAAAAATTGGTTCCCTTCTTTAAATTGATATAGAAAATATAGTCAACCATTCGAACTTCTAATTTAGAATTTCGGTATTAGATTCAACCCTTCCCAGTTAAATCTTATGTATACAGAAGTTTATTGACAAGCATCTGATAAATTCTAATATCGTAATGTTTTAACATTCATCATAGAGAATTCCAGATTTACAAACCCTAGACACGAAGAAGACAGGAAAGGATAATTGCGTATTTAATTGATAGTAAAAAACACAAGACCCTACCTGATCCTGATGCTATTATGCAATCTCCAGGAACTGTAAGAGAATTCACTCCTCTCAATAACCTTCTTCCGAAAATCTTTCTTTGGTATTAGCCTTCTGAAATTCGCTTCCAAAAGTTGTCTCCCCAAAAATTCTCGTCCAACTTCGTATCCCCCAAAAATGAACCCCCAAAGTTGTGATAAGCAATTTCTCCTCAAATCGGGGCACTAATTGTGCGTTCACCCGAGAAGACTCTTTGCACAACTCAGTTAACTCCAAATTAACCTTTATTATCTTTTCTTTTATTTTGCATTCAACTTTCATGCACATTAAGTTGATTTATTAAATAACTTTATTTAATAGTCTACTTGACTTCTATTTTAAATTAATTTGTTATTTTAATCTCATGTGCACTTTTAAGAAATTAAAATAACATTATTAATTTCTATAATTTAATCTTTTAATTTATTACTCAAATTTAAACTCATGCTTAGATCATGCAATCTAAAATCCTTTAATAATTTAATGTCTTTCAACTTTTTAAATTAATTTTAGAAACTTAATTGATAACATATTTAATTAATTTAATTAACAATAATATTTAGCATTTATTTAAAAATGAACTCCAATTATATTATTATTAAATTAAATAATTATTATCCTGTTCTAAATTTATCTTTGAACTTTAATCTCCAAATTTAGTTCTTTTATTTAATTAATTTCTCAATTAATTAAATATTAAAGATATCATAATAATTCTCTATTTAAGTCAAATCATTAATTAATCTTTTTAATTAGACTTAATTAATAGAAAACACATCAAGGACTCATAAAACAACATACGAAAACCCTACATAGAAAATCATATACTAAATCAAAACAAAAAGGGTTATAATCACGAAATTACATCATTTGATGCATTCGGAGGGTACTTAACTCAGATACTTGTCCTAATTATCAATTAGGACAATTGGCTAAAGGGTTTAGGAATTGGACTTAAGAGTTTATCTCCCCTCTCTTCCCATTGAGACAATGCAATAGGGTATGCTCATCCTGGCAATTCAGGGAAGTCGATACCCAGTACCTGCAACCTGCATAAAATCTACACATGTACAAACACAATATTCTAAGCTAAACAGACAATGGCAGGAAGTGGTGCATCGTGTAGATCCCAACTAGCAGGTGACTACGACTCCCTTCCTTAACCACATCAGAAACACCATACATAAATAAAAACAAACACGCACACCATACACATGCAGTATGGGGTAAGTATCCATAAGAAAGCACGTTTGATAATAAACCATCTAACTAATCATCATCGATAACTGAAAACATTGAATAATCATCATACATGCATGAAATATAGAGTACCAAGTAATCTCATCATATAATAAACTGAGTGTAAAACAACATCTGATAATCTCTAGAATAATAATACTAATCATCAAACATAAATTGGTCTAAAAGAGTTGGCAAGGATGACAGAAATGCAACTTAGGGGCAGGCACTACAGTCTGCAACTTACACAAAGGGTTTGAGCACTTCAAGCTCCGCGCTAAGAGCATTGTTATTTTTCTTGCTTGCAGCAATCTGTTCTGTTCCTACAAATTTCTTTAGAAATTCAAGGAAAATTTTCCAATGTTTGTGTTGGCCGTGAGTTTTTTTTGCCAGTGATAAGGGTGATTCATTCGTCCACTGTGCTGATCTGCGTGCATGCCTTCTCTGAACTTGCAAGTACATTTTAAAAAAAAATGCTTTTCTCTTTTTTTGGGACGTTTTTCTATAATTTTTTTTTGGGACGTTTTGTTGATTTTATAGTCATTTTTCTGAGGTCGAGAGTTTGCACCTCTCTCACTAGAAACAAGGGCAAGGATAATCATTGCATGTGTAGCGTACTCACCATTTCTAACTTTCTGCCCTCTATTTTTTAAATTCCTTAACACTCTTTCTATTATTCAATTTTTTCATTCTTCATTGCTCTTTGCTACTGCTGTAGATAGTAACATTGTTGAGGACCAATGTAACGCAAATTTTTTTTCTCGTACATTTTTTTTTGGATTGCATATCACCATCTATCTTTTGGATTCCTTGGAGTTTGTTTGGGTGGCCGAGGGTTTAATCATACTTGATTATTGTAAGCTGTCAGCATTTGATTGGATTCTTTAAGCTAAGTTTAGTTGGTCACTTATTACGTTTTCTTTGATTTTTTTAATCTTTTTTAATCATTAGGAATCATTATTATAACTCATTAGATTCCTTTTAATGCAACTACCACTTAATCATTATATAACGCCTTTGCATTATTTTTTTGTTTTAGATTAATCATTATTCTAACATTTCTTTGCAGGGAAGTATCATTTTTGTTTCTTTCTTCAGAAACTTAATCATAGTTTCTTTAGCAAGCTTTTTTGAATTAGTTTCAGCTAAGTTTTAACTCATATTTCTATTAAGGGGGACATTTTTTTTTCATAAAGATGTCAACCTTAATTTCAGAAATAAAACTTAATCATACTAATTATCATTCCTAGAAAACACACATTTCATTTTTTTTCGTTTTAAACACCCGTTCGAGATAGCCACTGATCTTTCTATTGAACCTAGTTCAGCAGCTACTCAAGATGAAATAGATACTTGGAAACTTAAAAATGAAGAATCTTTAGGTTTAATTGGTATTTCCATTATTCCATATTTATATATTTTAATTGCACATTTTTTTAAAGCCCATGACGCCTGGTCAATTTTAAAAACCAAATATGACAGTGCAGATGAATCACGCAAAATGCAGTTGCAGGATCAACTTGAAGATCTCAAGTATACAGATTTTAAGACCACGGATGAATTTTTGTTAAAATTTCATTCTATTAAAAGTCAACTTGTTGCATTAGGTGTTCCATTAGATGACATTCACCTAATTCATATTATTCTTAAAAAGTGTCTTCCTAGATAGTTTCAACAGTTTATTACTAATGTTCATGCATAGCTTGCTATTCCTACATTAACTACTTAGTTAACTTATGTTATTTTTCAAAATTTATTAAGACAGGAAGAAGCTAAGCTAATTCAGTTTGGTACTCTTAAATCAACTGAACATGCATTTATGTCTCAGAATTCAAATAATAATAATTTTCGTTCAAATAATAATAATAATAATAATAATCATAATAACAAACACTAATAATAATTCTAATAATTTCAATAATAAATCTCATGCCAAATATAACAATACTAACAATAACCATAACAATCATCATAATAACAATCATAATAGTAATAATCAAAGGAATCATTCAAATTCCAAACCTCATTGTTCTTATTGTGACAAAGATGGTCATGTTGTGAATAACTATTTTTAAAAACAAAATGATAAAAAACCTATGAACAACAGTAACCATAATCAAAAATCAAATCATAAAAAAGGTAACTTTAATGGTTCCAATTCTCGTCATGCTTTTACTTGTAGCTTTAATGTTTGCAGACCTTTAGAGTGGATTGTTGACAGTGGTGCATCACAACATGTAACTTCTCATAAAGAAATTTTTGATTCTCTGCAACCTGATATTGCTAACATTCCTATTCAGTTAGCTAATAATCAGACTTGTAAAGTTGAAGGTTTAGGTGATGTAACTATTCCTAATGGTAAATTGCATGATGTATTGTATGTACCTGATTTGAAAGATTATTTGTTTTCTGTTTCAAAGTTATGTTAGGACTATAAAGTTGAATTCTATAAAGATACATGTTATGTCATAGATCCTCAAACTAAACAAGTGATTGCTCATGCTAAAATGGATAATGACAACTTATTTAAATTCCATGAATTTGCTAGTTCATGATATTCTTTACATACTTCCATTGATTTCAATATATGGCATGAAAGACTTGGCCATTTAAATTCGGATTATATTACTTTAATGCAAAAAAGCAGTATGGTTGATGGCTTGCCTCACATTATTCCTTCTAAGATTGCTTGTACTAGTTGTCTAAGTGGTAAGATGCATAGGGAGCCCTTTCCAAGTGGTAAATCATGGCGGGCAACTCATAAGTTGCATCTTATCCATAGTGACCTTTTGGGCCCCATGGAGAATAACTCCCTCCAAGGTTCTCGGTATGCATTTACCTTTGTTGATGATTTTTCTAGACGAACTTAGATCTATTTTTTGCATAGCAAGGATCAAGTTCTTAATATATTCATTGAATTTCAGTTATATGTTGAAAGGCAATTTGGTTTTAAACTTAAAATTCTCAGAACTGATAATGGAAAGGAATATGTGAATAATGTTTTTCATTCTTATTTGAAATCATGTGGAATTAAACACGAGCTTACTATTCCTTATACACCACAACAAAATGGTGTGGCAGAAAGAAAGCATTGGACCATTGTTGAAATGGCTAGATGCATGTTACATGCTAAGAATTTGCATTATAAATTTTGGGCTGAAGCCATGTTTTGTGCAACTTATATTCTTAATAGGACTCCTACCAAAGCTCTCAAGGATATTACTCTAGAAGAGGCTTGGTCTGATAGGAAACCTGATTTACATCATTTGCGAATTTTTGGATCTGTTTCTTATGTTCATACTCCTAAATAGAAAAGGCATAATTAGATGCTAAGTCTTCTCCTTATATGTTTGTTGGTTATAATGAAAACACTAAGGGTTATCGTGTTTATGATTCTACTACTAAAAAAGTTCAAGTTGCTAGAGATGTTTGCATTGCAGAAAATGGTGTTCATGACTGTTCTACTACACATGATGTAGAATTCAGTGGCACTAAAATTGTGCTAGTGGAGGACCAACCTCCTTATCTTAACCCTACTCCTCCTCTTAACCCTAAAACTCAAGCACCACCTATTATTTCTACTTCTACTAGTAATGATATTCAAGTAGCTACTAATGATGCTTTTATTGATAATGATTCTTCCTCTAGTGATGATTCCATTACAAATAAACATAAACCTAAATGGGCTCAAAACTTAATCAATGAAAGTGATGACTACATTTCTAGATTTGGTGGAATTAAAGATAAAAGAATTAATTATCGTAATTATGCTTTGATGACTACTCTTATGAATTCTAATGATCCTAAGTCTTTTGATCAATCTAACTCTCAACCTCATTGGCAAAAGGCCATGCAAGAGGAATATGACTCTTTAATTGCTAATCAAACTTGGGACTTAGTCAATTTACCTCATGGCAAGAATATAGTTTCATGTAAATGGTTATACAAAACAAAATTGAATGCTAATAATGAAATTATTAAATTTAAGGCTAGATTAGTTGCTAGACATTTTTCACAAATAGAAGGATTAGATTATAATGAAACTTTTGCTCCTCTTGCTAAAATGCCTACTATTAAATTAGTTCTTGCTTTAGCATCTAAAATGAATTGGCCTGTTCACCAAATGGATGTTAAAAGTGCCTTCTTAAATGGTGATTTACATGAAGAAATCTATTTGGCTCAACCTCCTAGATTTGTTAAGGAAGGTAGTGAAAATCTAGTTTGCAAATTAAAAAAATCTATTTATGGTCTTAAACAATCACCCAGAGAATGGTATTCCAAAATTAATTCATTCTTTATTTCTTAAGGTTTTTCTAGAAGTAAGAATGATCCTAATTTGTATATTAAACATACTGAAGATGATATTATCATTGTTATTGTTTATGTGGATGATCTAATCCTCACTTCTAGTTCATATGCTTTGATTTCTGATATTAAGTTTCAACTTAAACAGAAATTTCAGATGACTGATTTAGGTATTTTACATTACTTCTTAGGTATGCAAATTTGGAAAACTCCTAAGGGTATCTTTCTTTCTCAAAGCAAGTATGCTCATGACCTTTTAGAAAAATTTAAGATGAATGATTCTAACCATGTTTCAATTCCATGTGAATTAGGAACTAAATTAATGGTTGATATGAATACTCCTTTTCTTGATGAAACTTTGTATAGGCAATTGGTAGGCAGTTTAAATTATTTAACTCTCACTAGACCTGCTATTGCTTATAGTGTTGGTTTAGTTTCTAGATTTATGTCTAAACCACAACAAACACATTTTAAAGTTTCTAAAAGAATCTTAAGGTACATTAAAGGAACTATCAATATGGGATTACTCTATGATGCCAATTCTGAATTTATTTTACATGGCTATACTGATTATGATCTAGGTGGAGATCCCAATGATGGGAAATCCACTTGTTGCTATTGTTTCTTTGTTGGTTCAGGTGCAATTTCTTGAAAAAGTAAAAAAGAACACTCTATTTCCCTTTGCTCAACTGAAGCTGAATACAAAGGTTGTACCAATGCAGCTAAGGAAGCTTTATGGCTTAGAAGACTTCTTGAAGATTTGGGTCTACCTCCACAAGAACCTACCCCTCTACATTGTGACAATCAAAGTGCTATTGCCTTGGCAAAGAATCTAGTTTTTCATGCAAGGACCAAACATATTTCACTTCAACATCACTTCATTCAAGAACAAGTTGAAGACAAGAAAGTTACTCTTCTTTATTGTAAAGGTGAACATCAAGTGGCAGATATTTTGACAAAACCACTTTCTAAAGAGAGATTTCAATTTCATTGTAAAAATTTGGGTTTACAACCCTTTGATGTAAACTCCCCAAGTAAAGATTAAGGGGGGGTGTTAGAAACATTAATCTTCCCTTGGATGTATTTAATTGGGATATTCCAAGGATCCCTAAATGTAGTTTGTTCTATTGTACACATGTGGAGGACATGTCATTATTTGTCCTTTATTCCACATGTGAGGACAACTCATTTTTATAATTCCTTTATTAAGGAATTTAGTTTATCCTCCTTAAGAGGATTGTGACACTTTGCACACACCTATTATGAATGTGGCATTCATAGAAATGGGAGTTACACATGTGAACACATGCAACTCCTTTCTCATCTCTTTAAAAGAGATGCTCCTCTTTCTTTCTTCTTTACACATCACTTTGATGTTATTGCATTGAGCTATTTTGCTCCAACACTCTCTCTCTCTCTTCTCTAGACATTTGCCTTCATTTATAATACTCACAAGGGGTTTTCTTTGCTTTCCCCTTATAAATCCTTGTCTCCATTGTTGAACCATCTTTGTGTATGCTCTTGGATTTTGCTTATCTCACGGTAACATTGTTTCACACTTAACTTACTTGGATTGTTTCTTGTTCCTTGCTCTATCTTGTCATTTCTTACATTTTTAAAAGCCATGAGTTTATCTTTGTCCGTGGTGTTTGATTTTGAATTTTAGTCTGTTTTGGTAATGTTGCTTTTATGTGGATTTCACTATATGATTTATTTGGTAAATGATTTTAATTATAATATTTGAGTTAATCATATAATTAAATATTATTTTGTGAATTGTAATCTTAATATATTATTTATTAATAGAAAATGACTATTCATCAAAAGAAAAATTGATTAAAAAGAAAAATATTAAAGCATGAGAATATATGATTAATTAAAAAATTAATTAGATATGTGCTTTAATTTAAAAGTCTAAATTTAGAAATTTGTTAAAGAGAAATTAGAATATGATGATATTTAACTAATTATAAATTAATTAAATATGTACTTCAGTTTAAAAGATTTAATTTAAGAAGTTGGACAAAAAGAGAATTAAAATATTAAAAAATTAAAAAATTAAAGATATAATATTGCTTTATTATAATTATTTATTTAATAATAATTAAATTATAGTTGCATTTAAACAATGAGCTTTGATTATTATTATTAATTTAAATAATAAACTATGTTTTAATTAGTGCTTACACTAATTAATAAACTAAAGAAAAAAAATATATATAAAAAAAAAAATTTAAAGATAAAGTTATAGTTCTAATTGTGACGTAGTTATATTTATTTAATTTAATGATAATTATTTAAGAGTTTTATTTTAATTAATAAATATATTATTAAAAACGTTTCGAAAATTAATTAAAGAGAGAAAGCTAATTATTTAAGTTAAGACATTTTGTAATTAAATATCTAAAAGAGTTGTGCATGAAAAGGTAAAAGGTAATAGAGTAATAAACAATAATTGATTAGTGAGTTCTCTCTCATGATTACACAATTAGAGCCCCAATTTAGGGGAGAACTCTTTATCAAAGATCTAGAGCTCTTGTTGCGATTACACAGGTTTTCGGAAGCAAAATTGGGAATTGGATCAAAAGAATTGTTGAGAGTTTCAGAGGGTTTGAGATTTGTATGCATTCATAGATTGTCTCAGATTTTAGCTGTGGTTTTGAGGTTTTGGGGAGCAAAATTCAAAATTGGATCAAAAGAATTGTAGAGAGTTTTAGAGGGTTTGGATTTGCATGCATTCACAAATTGTTTCAAATTTTAGCTGTGGTTTTGAGGTAGGGTTTGAAAACCCATTGTAGAATTTTATGGAAAGATCCGTTGACTTCATGTCTTCATGGGTGTTTACATATTGCTTATTAATTTACTGTATTGATTGTTGAATAAAAAAATATGTTGTAGATTTTGAAAAAGGAAAACTTATTAATCAAGAAAACTTGACTAAGGAAAATTATAGAAAAATCGTATAAAATTATTGTGACTGTATTTTTATAAACCCCTTTTTTTAAATAACAAAAATTTGATTATTAAAAATTGGAACAAAACAATAAATTGAATAGTTAAGGTTTCACCTTTAAATTTGTTATTAGAACTATGTGATTATCATCAATTTTCTAAATATAGATGAATATTCTTCTTACATCTAAAATAATTTAATTACAATATTTATTTGGAAAGCAAAAGATTAATTGAAAGAAAAACACGTTGTAACTAAACATATTCATACATGTGAAAATAAATAAACTAAAAATAAAAAACTTAGTATAGTATCGTTGCATACATGTGAAAACAAATAAGCTAAATATAGAAAACTAAATATAGTATGGTTACATGCATGCGAAAATAAATATGTTAAAAATAGAAAATTAAGTATAGTATGGTTACATGCATGTGAAAACAAATATGCTAAAAATAGAAAACTAAGTATAGAATGGTTACATGCATGTGAAAATAAATAAGCTAAAAATAGAAAACTAAGTATAGTATGGTTGCATGTGAAAACAAACATGTTAGAAATAGAAAGCTAAGTATAGTAAGGTTACATGCATGTGAAAACAAATATGTTAAAAATAGAAAACTAAGTATAGTATGTTTGCATGAATTGAGAGATCAAAGACATGCGGAAATACTAATTACATGTTTATTTTTATTTTATAAAAATATAATATAATTTTTAGATTTATTTATTTAAAAATAATAATAATAATTTATTAATTTCTAAATGAAATAAATATTATCCATTTAGTTATAAGTGAATGTTAGTATTAGTGATTATTTAAGTTTAATTAAATTCTTAGTTGCATATAAATAATTTTATAATTATTAATGCAAGAGGTAAGTTAATAAATAAATATTTAGAATTTTATTATATTTTAAGAGAAGTTGTGGTAGAGTTCACTTTGTAATCATTTAGTTAATAAAATTTTGAATTTATGAGAGAAATTATAAATAATTAAATTAAATTTACAATTTTATCTCTAGTTGCATTATGAATTTAAAAAAAAAAAAATATTAATATTAGACTTAAATAGAAGTCATATTAATATTTTAGAAATTGAAATTGATATCAATATTTAAATCTATTTAATATACATTTATATTATTAATTAAATTATTTATGATTTAAGATTATTTAAATTAAAAACAAGATAATGTTGCATGATGTTTTATATGCACAAGAGATTTAATATTTAAATAAGTATATTAGCATAACAATTTATATTAACATGTATATTTTTACATTATTTCTAAACACATCCTTATGACCCAAACTAAATAAGAGAATGGTGGAATTAAATTATGTGGCTGAAAACTATGTGTTTTCTAATATTCTATTTATAGTCTTGTGATGTGTATTTTCTTAATAATTTTTCTTTGTGGGTTGTTTTGTTGGTCAAGTTAGGATGTGCACTAGAGGCCTTTTTGAGATTTCTTTTATGACTATTTGACTGGATGTCATGATGAAATTTATGTTTTGAATTAAGATTTACGTTTTATGAGCTTTATACTATTGAACATTTATGAGAATTTGAGTTTCAAGAACCAATGTTGTTTTTTGGATTGCCTGTTAAGGAACCAAATTCAATCAATATTACTCGTGGTATGGTACACTATTGTCATTTGTGATTTTTGGGAAGGTAGTCTAGGTGCATGTTTGTGAGGGTGGCTTGCAATGGGAGTCGGGGCCCAAAGTGGAGTTGCCAGGGTAACTCATTGTAAGTTGTGTAACAAGTGATAACATAGTAATTAAAATATATTGCCTAGCCCTTTTCCTTGAGATACATTAAAAAGATAAGTTACAAATTTTTTCTCGTCCATGCCTTGAGTGCTTGTATAGACTAAGGATGAGATAGAGATGATACTTTAAGAGGTATGACTAGTTTCCTTGTCTTCACGAAAGGGTATCCTAGTTCCACATAGAGTCACTAGGGGGTCGAGGTTTTGAGAGATTGCCAGGGTAACCTTAGAGTTGGCTCATGTGGCAACACTCCATAGTATGTAGCCTGAGTCTCCTTCATATATTTTTTTATATTTGGCTCTAGTGGTGTACTTGTTGGATATTACTTTTGATGGTGCATTAGTTGTGAGTTGTTACTCATTGATTGGATGTCATTTATTATTGACAGTTAACTTTTATTAATGAATAATCAATTATTCATGAGTGGTGTTTTTATTGTTGGAATTAGTGATTGGTAGTTTACTTTTATTGATGACAATTGTTATCTGTTGGTCATTATGCTTGTGACACTTGATATTGATTTCAAGGTGGTTGTATATTTTTGGTCTTGGTATTTGTATGTTGACTTGGTATGAGATGTTAGTATTCGAATGCGTGTCCTTTCAATTTTGATTATCTTTTCTTCTTGAGTAGTTTGTGTTACCCTTGAGGTCGTTTTGGCTACCAAGATTCCTTGCCTAGGATTATTTTATGATTTGATTATCTTTATGTTGATTGTATATTATCTCTCCTTCATGGTGGGAGTGAGAGCCTGATTAGGTGACCACCTTGTCGAGAGGTAGTGTATTCTTACCATTTGGATCCCCCTTAGATTGACAGATGTTGGATGCTCCTTGATACAATGGTACCATTATCATTCTTCCTCTTATCTTGAAGACTTCTATTCATTTGATGTATTTATGTATCATGTGTTTTGAGATCATATGGGATATTGTATTATATATTGATGTACTTGTATCTATTTCCAATACCCTATGACATGTGTAGTGGATTTTATTCATTAGAAGTGCTTTCATATTATTAGTTGTACTTATGCATTTGCTTATATAACTATGTATATGTTTATTCATTTTATGATTATGGATATTGTAATTGAGACTTTTTGAAAGAGGGGTAAACGCTTTGACCTGGAGCTATGAACCAGTGAGGCCACAAACGGGGGACCTCATCCCCATGAGATTTGAACCTTGATGGCAAGGATAACAGCACAACAACTTAACCATCACAACATGCCACTATTGGCAATATTGTAATTGAGACTTAAACTTATTAATAAAACTTTATTAAATGTGACTCAATGTGAAGGAACCCTTAAGGAATTGAAACCGTATTTGTAATTGATTACATGTTCTTATGTATATGTATATATTGCTTCTGCATTATTGTTACTTTGATATTGTTTAAACTTAAAAAAAATAGTTCAATAAACTTTGTAACATATTCGATTTATTTCTTTTGGATTTTCGAGCAAGGCATTACATTGTAGAATCAACTTTGGGTCACATAATTTTTTGCAAATCATTAAGGGATGGCCTCATCCCTCAATTAGGTCATCCCTGAGCTCCAGGTCATATCTGACCTTTAGGTCATCCATGTTTAGAGACCCCTAGATTCACAAGTCCATAAATATTAGTTTATAGGTCCCTTATATAGAGTAATTTCAGTTTTGACAGTTTTTTACAATAATTTTATAGATCTAAGTTTTTCCTCTTTATTGACTTGTAAGGTGAGTTTTGTATTTCATTTTATAATTTCAAGTCATCTTATTGAGCTAAAAGGAAAATCAGGTGACAAACATATCATGCAATGAACAATCCAATGCCTAGATTGCCCATGTCTTGTAGAGATTGCATTCAACGCATACTTTAAATACAATTGGCTAACTGGCCCCTCATCGAAGTGTTTAGGTTTTATAGACCAGGAGAGGAACACTATAGACTTCTAATAAATATGAGAAAGAGTATTTTTGTAATGAAGTAAGTACAACATATGAGGAGTATATATCAAATCTTTCATAGTTAGTAAAGGAAGAGTATATTATTTCCTTCATTATCTTTTTCATGTGGAGGGTTCACATTAAAGAGAAAATCAATTAGTGTTGAACATACGATTTTGATTTTGATTTTTTCATTTTGACATTGATAGTTACTCACAATATGATCCATACAACACCATTAAAGAAAGACTTGTGCAAAATTAGAAATCCAAATGTAAAATTCAACATGAAAAATGAACTCAAGTTGGAGAAGGTTATGCAAATGGGGTTGCAAGCAGAGTGGGTTTAACCATGGAGGAAACTTTTTAAGTTAAGAATGCTCAAGCTAGAGTAGTATTGGGATGGGTGACCTCATGGGAAGTCCCAATGCTTCACCTCTGTGAGAATCATCTAGATCCAATGAGTGCTAAGTGTTAAATTTATTCTCGTGAGAGAGGGGTTCATGTAAACCACTACTAATGAAACCTAGTGCAATGAGTTTGACTCAAAAACTACACAGTTAAATCCTGATATCAATATTGCAACTTGACTTATTGTGAAAAATATCTCCTACTTATCAATTTATGAGCTTAAGGGGCTTTCTAATGAATGTTTCATAAGGAACACCACTTGGTAAAGGTTTTGAAAATGAGTTTGCAAGAAGAGTGGTTTCAACTATTGAGGAAACTCCAGAGTTAATCACGCCCAAGTTGGAGTAGTACTGGGATGGGTGACCTCCCAAGAAGTCTTAGTGCTTCACCTTTGTGAGAATCACCTAGATCCAATGAGTGCTAATATTCTATTTATTCTCATGAGAGAGGGATTCATGTAAATCACTACGCATGAAACATAGGGCAATGAGTTTGACTTAAAAACTACATAGTTAAATCCTAATAAAAATATCACAATTTGACTTGCTATGGAAAATATCTCGTACTTATTAATTAATGAGCTTAGGGGGGTTTCTAATGAATGTTTCATAATGCACAACACTTGGTGAAGGTTTTGAAAATGGGGTTTAATCATGCAAGAAACTCTATAGTTAAGTACGGTCAAGCTAGAGTAGTACTGGGTTGGGTGACCTCCCAAGAAGTCTTAATGCTTCACCTATCTAAGAATTACCTAGATCCAATGAGTGCTAAGTGTTATATATATTTATTATTTGTTGGAATAAAAACACTACTAAGAAGGGGGGGGGGTGTGTGAGGTCAATCAGTGGTTTAAAATACTTTGAAAAACTTGAAACAATTACAAGTTATAAAAATTTAACACATGAGCAAGATAGTTAATGAATAACGAAGTGACACAATATTTTAATGTGGAAAAACCCTTAGGGTAAAAAGACACTTTGAATCTAAAACTTTATTTTCCTCTTGGAAATTTTTTTTAGAGCTACAACTCTGGGAAACACCAGCACCCTGTTTTAGAAACACCAATTTCAAGGAACACCAATCCCTTACACCTGAAGCACCAACTTCATGAATACAAGAAGCACAAACTTCCAAAATGAACAAATGAGATATAAAATCAAAGGATCATCTCTCTTACAACACAAATCATGAATCACTAGTTTCAACTTCTTGTTGAAAACACAATGCAGGATATACTTCTATTCTCCTCAAAACATCCAATATCCAAATATATTTTCTTTTTCTATTAAAAGATTTGATCAAATACTATTATGAATGAATGAAGCAACGATATATAACCCTTCTTCTACCTCTGACAAATTTCAATAAAAATCAAATCACAAATATGAGAATAGAAACATAAAGCATTACCCTCTTCTTTGCTGTTAAAAATCTGCTTGAAAACTGTTCGGTCTACAAGGAATTCCACACCAATTTTGCAACTTCTATAAAAACCACCTATTGGATGTTTTAGAGGAATGTATCATCTACTTATAAACCAAGAAAGTCAAAATTTATGAGGCAGTTACATACCCCAAACTTCCATTAGACCAAACCCACTCAAAATTGTCAAAATTGTCATAAAAATTTGGTACTTGTTTATGATAAATAGACTTTTTCTCTTGCCATACATGTGTTATACAAAAACTAATAAGACCCATTTTAGCTAACTCCAAGACCTTTCTAAAAAGGTATGATAGTTGGGGTCTATCTGATAAAAATGCTTGTCAACTTTCTAATAGACCAAAGCTATTTTTTTTATCCGTTTTCAAAACCAATGTGAACATTAAGTGGTAATTTGTCTTGAATATGGTTTGAGTAATATTGAAGGACATCAAATAAGATAATTAAATGATGTTAGCCATACCATATGCTCATTATTGATATCAATGATAACAATCAAAGACCAAATACCAAGGGTTCAACATACTCCCCCTTTGGCATTGATGTCAATACCAACTTCCACCTATATATCCATGTGTACTTGTATATTATATATCTGTACCTGTATACTCATTTATCCATGTGTACTTGTACCTATATATCCATCATGTAGACATCTTCTTCATTTTTCTCCCCCTTTGACATCAATGACAAAGGAGATATACCAAGGTTTCAGTGTAACAAAAAGATAAGAAAAATATGCTCCCCCTGAAACCTATCACTCATTTATGAACTTATGCAAGAGAAGAGAGGGATAACATCCCCATTCTTGTTCTTAATCCTTCAAATGTAGCTTTTGAGAGAGGTTTTGTAAATATATCAACAAGCTGATCTGAAGAAGGAACAAATTCTAATTCAACGTTACCATTCAAGACATGTTCCCTTATGAAATGATAATGAACATCAATGTGCTTGGTGGGTGAATCCATAACTAGATTATTAGAAATGCTGATTGCACTCTAATTATCACAATAGATAGGAATTGGTTTAGACATTGTTACTTCCATATATGATAAAGTTTGAACCATCCAAAGAACCTATTGACAACAAGAACATGTGGCTATATATTCAACCTTTCCAGTAGAAAGTGTAGTAGATTCTTTCTTCTTACTATGCCAACACACTAGCCTGTTACCCAAGAAGAATGTTGCTCCCGAAGTACTTTTTCTTTCATCTAGACAACTTGCCCAATCCAAGTTAGTATAAGCAACAAACCTGAAATCATTATGTTTAGGATACCAAATCCCATAATCCAAAGTACCCTGAATATATCTAAAAATTATTTTAACTACCATAACATGAGATTCTTTAGGTGAAGATTGAAATCTTGCAACCAAACATACAACATGCATGATATCAGGCATTGAAGCTATGAGATATAGTAAACTACCAATCATGGATCTATACGTAGTTTGATCAACATTAGGAGAATCATCATTTTTAGTAAGCTTACATCCTATTATCATTGGCGTTCCCATAGGCTTACAATCTTCCATATGAAATTTCTTTAACATTTCTTTTGCATACTTAGTTTGGGATAATAATATACCATTTTTCAACTGAGAAATTTGTAACCCAAGAAAATAGGATAGTTCCCCAAGCATGGACATTTCAAATTCAAATTGCATAAGCTTTGAAAAACCTTGACTTAAAGCATGATCATTGGATCCAAATACTATATCATCAACATAAACAAGAACAATGAGAACATCATCACATGTACCATATATGTACAAATTGCTATCAACACACCTCTTCTAAAGCCATTTTTGATAAGATACTGATCCAACCTAGAATACCAAGCCCTCAAAGCTTGTTTCAAACCATAAAGAGCCTTTTTAAGCCTGTAGACATGATTAGGATACTCTTTGTTTTCAAATCCTTCAGGTTGATCCATATAAACCTCTTTATCAAGATAACCATTAAGAAATGTCATTTTAACATCCATTTGGTACATTATAAAGCCCTTGAGAGTTGAATATGCAAGAAAGATTCTAATTGCTTCAATTCTATCCACTTGTGCAAAAGTTTCATGAAAGTCCACACCTTCTATTTGTGCATAACCCTTACAAACCAATCTAGACTTGTTCCTTGATATCTTTCCATTTTCATCAAGTTTATTTCTAAAGACCCATTTAGCACCTATTACATTTTTATCTTTAGGTCTAGGCACTAATTCCCAAGTTTTATTCTTTTCAATTTGACTTAGTTCCTCTTTCATAGCATTAACCCAAGACTTATCCATACTAGCTTCTTTATATGATTTAGGTTTAATTTGAGATAACAAATAGAAATTAGCACATTCACTAAATGTAGTTCTTGTTCTCATTTGAATACCTACATGTTTATCCCCTATAATCTAATGTTGAGGATGATACTTCTTCAATCTTGTTCCTGTAGCCTTTTTACTTATGGGTTCTGATGTTTCTATTTGATCTTTTATCTCTTCTTCACCTTCATCAACTTTATTATCTACTTCTTTACCTACTTCTTTCAAGTCTTTATCACTACCTTGTAGGAAAATATTATCCATTCTTATTTCCTTTTTATCCTGCACAACTTCATCCACTTTCACATGTACACTTTCAATAAGTTTATTCAACCTTTTATTAAAATATTTGTAAGCTTTACTTTGAGAAGAATATCCTAAAAAGATTCCTTCATCACATCTTGAATTAAAGCTTCCTATTTTATCATTAGAATTCTTAATGAAGCATCTACTTCCAAATATTCTAAAGTGCTTAACAGATGCAGGATGTCCATACCATAACTCATAAGGACTGTACTTAGTTTTTACCCTTAGTTGTGCCCTATTTAAAATATACACTACTGTTTGAACTATTTCTTTCCAATACCTATTTGGTACTTTAGATTCATCTAACATAGTCCTTGTCATTTCTTTCACTGTTCAGTTCTTTCTCTCAACAACTCCATTTTTTTGAGGTGTCCAGGATGCTACATATTGTCTTTTGATACCATGTTTTTCACAATAATCAACAAATTCATCTAAAGTAAACTCACCACCTTTATCTGATTGTAAGCATTTAAACTTTATGTTTGACTCACCTTCAACCATTTTCCTGAAAATCTTAAACTTGTTAAATGCCTCTTATTTATGTTTTAAGAATGTTACCCATGTCATTCTTGTATAATCATCTATAAAAGGCATGAAATAATTTTCACCATTTAATGACATTGTCCTTGTAGGACCACATAAATCAGTTTGTACTAATTGCAATGGTTTATAAGAAAAATATTCTTTTGAAGGAAAATATACCTTTGTTTATTTACCATGTTAACACCCTTCACAAATAACATTCTCTGGCTTACTTATACATGGCATACCTCTCACTTTCTGATTACCAAGTTTACTAACTTTTACCAAGTTTGTCAAAATTCAAGTGCCCAAGCCTTTTGTGCCATAACTAATTTTCATTCACCTATCCCATAAGACAAACATATTCATGATTGTTAGTATTTGTGATATCTTTTAAATTGTATACATTTCCTTTAGATCTTTTACCTGATGCAACCAATTGCCTAGATTTTAATTTGATTTGGCAACCATGGTCATAAAAAACAACTTCATATCCATGATCACAAATTTGACTAACACTTAGAAGATTGTACTTTAATCCATCAACATAATACACATCATGAATGGACATTTTTTCACTAAGCATCAAAGAACCCAAACCTTTAATTTGCCTTGAAGAATCATCACCAAAACTAACATTGCCACCTTTGTAGTTAATAAATTTGTTAAACTTTGTTCTATCTCCCGTCACGTGTCTAGAACAACCACTATCAATTATCCAAAAAATCTTTTTCTTTAGAATGTAGAGCCATTTGAACAAACATAGACTTATTAATCTTAGGCCTCCATATCTTAGTCACTTTAGTATCAAATTCTTTATCAACTTGTAGACTAGCATAAGATTAATCATTCTGAATTGACTTAGTTTTGTAATTACTCATAACATGACCAAAGAGATTGCATTTGTAATATCTTAGACTATTCATTTTAGGAAAGGAATAACCAAAATGAAACTTTGAATACCTCCTTGACATGTATCTGCAATTACTTATTCTATGTCCATATTGATGACACATAAAGCAATACCCATCAAAGAAAGAAGTGAACCTGTTTGAGTATTTTTAGCATGAATGAAGTGTTTGATATGACCTAATTTTTATCATTAGAAATCTTATTAAAATTTGCATTTCATTCTGATTTGTATCCTTACTTTCAGATTTAAATATCTCGAATAAAGATTTATCTTTCTTGTCACTAGAACATTGTACAAGTTCAAATCCAATTCCTGTTAGATCATCAGTTCTTATTTGTTTCCTTAACATATCATCCAAAATAGTGTTCTCATATTTTTCTTTCTTCTATATGATACTACTTCATTCATTAACCTTCTACATTCCCGATCTTTAGAACTTAACTCTTCCTTGGTGACAAAGACAATTCTCTTTTGTTCCTCAACTTGTAATTTCAATTCTATAACTTGTTGATTTAAGTCCTTAGTTTCTTTTTCAAAATTATCTTTTTCTTTTAAGAATTGATTTTCTTGAACACTTAAATTCCTTTTTAATTCCTTGATCTTTTTAAGTGCATAAAGAAATTCACATTCTAAATCAGCCTCAACAAGTTCAACATCATCATCACTATCTGATTCTTGACAAGTAGTTTCTATAGCCATGAATGAAACTTCATTTTCACCACATTCAGAACTAATAGATTCACTATCTGATACATCAGTAATCAAACTCTTCTTCTTGTTAAAGAACCTTTTGTTACAGAATTTCTTTTTACTTGATTTCTCTTTCTCATCATCTACTTCATCATGACTATTATAAGGACATTTAGATGCAAAGTGTCCTATTTTACCACAATTAAAGCATTTGAAAGGAAGTTTACCTTTGTATTTACTTGCTCCTTTATTTAATTTACTTGATAAATGTGCTTCAAGAACATCAAGATCTTTTGATTCTAAATAGACTTGGTTCACTTTCTTTTCCACCTTGAATGTTTTTTCTTTTCTTGTGGATTCCTATTTGCCAAACTTTCTTATTTCATAAGCTACAAGTGCTCCACGAATATCTTCCATTGTATACTTGTTAATATCTCTAGTTTCTTCTATAGAAAATATCTTAGAATCAAATTTATCAGGAAGAGATCTCAAAACTTTCTTTACAATATCAATATCATCAATTTATTCACCAAGTCCTCTTATGCCATTTACAGTTTCATCTATCTTAAGGAGATAATCTTCTACCTTTTCATCACTACCCATCTTAAGGTCTTCAAATCTTGTTTTTAAATGTTTTATCTTGGCTTCTTTAACTCTATCATTACCATGATATGTGTTTTTCAATTTGTCCTATACTTCTTTAGAAGAACCACAATGCATTACCTTAACAAAAACATCTTTAGATAAACTATTAAGTATAGAAAATTTAGCTTTCATATTAGTTTCATACTTCCTTTTTTCATCAGGATCTATAGGTAAAGTATTAGGAACTTTATAACCATTAACAATTGAAGCCTAAACATCAACATTAATAGATAATAAATATGTTTGCATCATTACTTCCCAAAAAGCATAATCCGATCCATCAAAAATAGGAACTTTTGAAGAACTATCTTGAGCCATAAAAGATAAGTATTCCACTCAACCATAATCTACCCAAAGTTGTTAAACTTGATAGAGAGAACATTGCTCTAATACCACTTGTTGGAATACAAACACTACTGAGAGGGGGTTGGGCGGGGGGGGGGGCGAGTTGGGGGTGTGAATCAGTGGTTTAAAATACTTTGAAAAACTTGAAACAATTATAAGTTATAAAAATTTAACACATGAGCAAGATAGTTAATGAATAAAGAAGTGACACAATATTTTAATGTGGAAAACCCCTTAGGGTAAAAAAACCACTTTGAATCTGAAACTTTATTGGCCTCTTGGGAAAATCTTTTAGAGCTACAACTCTGGGAAGCACCAACACCCTATTTTAGAAACACCAATCCCTTACACCTGAAGCACCAACTTCATGAATACAAGAAGCACCAACTTCCAAAATGAAAAAATGAGATATAAAATAAGAGGTTCATCTCTGTTACAAGACAAATCATGAATCACTAGTTTCAACTTCTTGTTGAAAACACAATGCAGGATATACTTTTATTCTCCTCAAAACATCCAATATCCAAATATATTTTCTTTTTCTATTAAAAGATCTGATCAAATACTGATATGAATGAATGAAGTAGCAATATATAACCCTTCTTCTACCTTTGATAAACTTCTTCAATAAAAATCAAATCACAAATATGAGAATAGAAACATAAAGCATTACCCTCTTCTTTACTGTTAAAAATTTACCTGCAAACTGTTCGGTCTATAAGGAATTCCACACCAATTCTGTAACTTCTATCAAAACCACCTATTGGATGTTTTAGAGGAATGTATCCTCTACTTATAAACCAATAAAGTCAAAATTTTGGAGGCAGTTACATACCCCAAACTTCCATTAGACCAAAACCACTCAAACCTGCCAAAACTATCATAAAAATTTGGTACCCATTTCTGATAAACAAACTTTTTTCTCCTATCATACATGTGTTATACAAAAACTAATGAAGATCCATTTTAGCTAACTCCGAGAACTTTCCAAAAAGGTATGGTAGTTGGGGTCTATCTCATAAAAAATCTTGTCAATTTTCTAATAGACCAAAATTATTTTTTTAATATTTGTTTTCAAAAATAATGTAAACATTAAGTGTTAATATTATAACACTTAAGTATTTGTCTTGAATATGTTTTGAAAAATATTGAAGGACATCAAATAAGATAATTAAATGATGTTACCCATACCAAATACTCATTAATGACATCAATGACAACAATCAAAGACCAAATACTAAGGGTTCAACATTCTCATGAGAGAAGGCTTCGTGTAAATTACTACTCATGAAACATGGGACAATTATTTTGACTAAAAAACTAAACAATTAAATCTTGATAGCAATATCGCAATTTGACTTGCTATATAAAATATCTCTTAGTTATCAAGTAAATCCTTGCTAGAAATGTTGAAAAACATGGATTCTTGGGATGAACAAAGAACAACAATTAGGAGGTCTGGCAATTTTCACAAAAAAGATAATGTTCCATCTACTAAAAAAGCTATCCTAGAATCTCTATTTAAAAATTGCATATACATAAATTATACTAAAAAAATCAATAATTTTTGGTCTATGAGGAAGAATCTAGGTGAATTAATGACTACTAAAGATTTTGAATATATCTGAGAGGATGATATGTTTAGCAAATTGTGGACTAAATAGAATCTATCTAAAGCATATACCAATAGCGATAGTATTAAGGAGATACCCCTAGGTCCCACTTCAATAACTACTTGAAAATTTGTAACAAAAATATTTTGAGTGAGTCAATAAAATAAACATATGCTTTAGGGGTAGTCATACTAAAAAATGGGTTATCAAGGTGATGATCTAGGGTTGAAGGAAAAGGACCTCAGCTACCACTACTGATTGAACTAATAAAAAATGGTGAACAATAAGGAATTAGAATTAAAGTAATAGGGAAATCTTATATTTATACATTGGACTATTAGGAATAGAAGAAAAAAATCTAACAACTACGTGTAAATATGACCAATAATACAAATGAATAACGCACACATGAGTATAGTAGAAGACACAATTATTTAATATAGTTCACCTAGTCTTGGGTTACATCCACCAAAAAGAGACTAATATTATTATCCAACAAAGATTAATTACTATCTGATACATTTTACATTATACTACAACTTATTAATAGCCCTTTAGACAATTTACCAATTTTGGTTAACAAATAAACCCTAAAAATACTTCACGAGTCAACCTAGGAAAATGCTTGATGAGTCAACTTGAACATGTTTGATTAGTTAACCCCCAAAACATTTTTTAGGTCATTGTCACGAACCCTGTGATAAATGGTGAGTGTAAAATACTTGTATAATTAGTCGCATGAACCTCTTTTTATTAAAGCTTTAAATACAAACACTTAGATTCACTTACAACCATAACATCATAGTGAATCAAGAGGTCTTGCCACTAGCAGAGATAGTATGGTCACTAGTACTAGTTGTGATGAACAAGTGAAACAACAAGAATTCACTCATAGGAGGTCAATAATATAAGATTCCATGCATGATTCCAGTGATTGACACATTATGAAGAAGCAAAAGATTATGAAGAAAATAAAGAGTACAATTCCAACTACATCAAGCTATAATAAAAAATGTATTATTTTCAACTTTGGATAAAACTCATAACTAAAAGGAATAACTATGACTATAAGTAGGAGAATGACAAGATTAGAAATGGGTATTGCTAATTCTCAAAATACAAAAGTTAGAGCCACAAGAAAAGGTGAATGTGACTGCATTTCACCATTCAAACATTCAATTGTGTCAAAAAACCTTGATTTTGATTACAATATTTTTCTTATTCAATTTAGATAGAGTAAATAATAATGAAGAAAATAAGAAGCTAATGATGAGGATTTTAGGTATTCTAACTATAAAGGAACAACTTGCATCGAATGTCCAATATGTCTCACATATGTCCCAAAAAATAAATGGCAAACATGGATATTATTCCCCCAGTTCCAAATAAAATAAACCATAGAATGAAATGCATCCTTCTAAGTTTCACTTTAGCACCATCCAAGTTAATTTTCCCAAAGTTAAAAATCTAGACAAAATTAATGTGTCAAAAAAGACCAATGAAGTGGCACACATATCATTCTAAAAATGGAGAGAGAGACATAAGTTGAAGAGAAAACTAGAAAATATATAGGAAGACCTAGAAAATGAGAAGGAAAGAGGAAAGAAACAAATAATAAGAGAAGTGAATTGTAGAAAAGAATAAAAACTTCCACCTCTACATCTACAAGTACAATGAAAAAACAAATAAAGGTAAAACTAATTAGACTAAAGCAAAGATTGGATAGAAGCATCAAAAACATTGATAATGAAAGAGCTACTTCAATAAAACTATACAAAAAGTTAGATAATGTCATTGCCACAATGAAAAAATTACAAAACCAATTGGACTATGAGATGCAAAGTGAAAATTACAGGTAACTAAAAGTGGAGGAAGAAATTTTAAAAATAGAGAAAGATTGACAAATGAGATGTAGGAGGAAAAAACATAATTATATCATCCTAAGAATGATTTAAAAATTTGTAAAAAAAGAAGAAGGATATAAAACAAAAAAAATGGGAGAATATAATCCAAAGGATTGACTTGTTGTCTCGTCTTCTTGAATTGATTAGAAGTCTGACAATGCAATATGGGAAACTTAATGAATAGATTTCTTAGAATAGAAATGTTTTAAAGAGAGACACATTCTCAAATAAATTTGACCACTAAAACAACATAGGATACCATATTTAATATAAGTAAAATTTAAAAAAAAAAAAAACAAAGTCAATGACAAATATTTGACATCCAAGGGATTCCACATAAACTACATTGGTACCTCATTAAAGGCCTTGTCTATCATTAAAAAATGTATGAAACCATAGGAAGCACATGGATTTTTGGATAAGGGTGCAAAAAAATGACAAGGTTGTATTAAAAGGTAAAAAAATGGACAAATCTTTGTTTGTCAAAGTGTTTTGACACAATACAGAAATACATGGGAAATGATGCTTTCAAAAAGAAGATGAAAGAGAAAATAAAACATGATTTAGGATTATTTCCTAAGGACACAATTAAGGCGAAATCTTTGGATACATCAAACCATTGATAACCTTTAATGCAACACTAGATGAAATATTGGTGCTAATCTCCTCTTCAATCATGAATTATTTACAAATTTGCATGTTACTTATCATATGTTACAAAAAATTGTACTCCACTAGATGGAGAGTAGAGCACCCTACAAGAATTGATATAATGATTTTAGAATGTGTATTGGATAGTTTGTATTCCCAAGTTCTTTTAGGTTTTCTAGTTTTTGTTATTAATAATTTCAAGCATATTGTAATTTTTCATAGCATGAATTTACTCTATTTTATGAACAAGAAAAATGTAGCAGTTTCTAATCCAATCTATGATGCACACCTTTTAGGCTTGTAATGAGTTCTTATAGAAAGATAAGTAATGAGGGGGACATTTACTGATGAGTTAAGATGTTTTAGTTCCTTGGTAATTGATTTTGATATTGACATATGGAAATTTGACTTGAAGTTGTCATTGCCCTATTATTCCTACAAAAGAGAATTTGGGGTCATTTATAAAGGGTTTTGAAATTTTGTATTGAGATGGTAGATGAAATAGAAATATATTTGCACATTGAATCACATAGATTTATGTATTTAATGAATTGTATGGTTATATTTTGAAAGAATTAATTAAAATCTCACCATCTATAAATAAATATTGCTCTATCAATAAGCATATTTTCTTGTTTCTTATTTTCCCATTTCTCAATTTATGTGTGCTTTGTTATTCTACTATTTTATATCTATAAAGAGAAATTTCAAAAAATGCAATTACATATCAATATTAAATGACATTGATATAACATTGATATAAACATAAAATATCATCAATAATATTTAGGATTTTGTAATATGAATGATTAAATATAGTAATAAGTTTAATAAATACCCAATAACCACTAGCTCTTAATCTATCAAACTTTCCAAATCATCTCATCATCCTCATCATCAAATTGAGAGCTTCTTCTAATCTTGTATTTGTTTTGTTCACTGTGTATACCTCCTCTTAACTACGTTTGAAAACTACTAGTATATGTTTCATTGCCATTCATTCTATCGTTGTAAATTGACCCACTTTTGCTTGAATTGTTGTCCAACCCTATTCTCTCTCATAAGGAAGTCTTTTGACATTATATCCAGATGTAAATTCTCATCAAGTTTGTTTCTTAAAATTATTTTTAAGAACCCCAAATCACTAATAAATTTTTTTCATCTTCCACCAAAATTAGTATTGTGTTGTAACGCAAATCAACAAGTTTCAAATAATTACATTAGATTTTCACAATCCATGAATTCTAGTCACTCATATTTCAAGATTTAATTGTGTCTACAATTTTTTACATCAACGTTTTAGATCACACTTAGTGACCATCATTAGGAATAAATAAAGAACACAGAGAATGAAAAATGATTTAATTATAGATCTCTTTCTTGTATCCTATTATCATTCCAAGCATATATATGGAAGCACATATGCACTACATACTTATCCATTCTTGATTGATCTAGTTGATAATATTTTATTGCATTTTTGGTGAGAATACAACTTATTTTTATCATATTATTTATCTCTCTTTTTAAATTTATATTTGGCTCTACATCTTGAGTTGTTATTATCTTTGAAATAATCGTATATGGTATCAGAGTGACTCTTTTGAGAATATTTGCTTTTGATGAATAGTCCCTTATCTATTAAATAAATATTAAAGTTACGTATTCACAAAAAAAGAGCTCAAGGGAAATAAGATCACCCCACGAGAGTACACATGACAACAAGGTCGGATAAACTATAAAATATTTATTAAAAAACTAGTATAAGCAACTTTGGAATGCAAGAGCAGTTCCAACCAAGGGAGGAGAATCCTGATGATCATTAGAACCTCATACACTAGTGGGGTTAATGGGTTGGTTAGGAAAAAACCACTCATCAACATTATCTTCTTTTTCTTTTTCTTTTTCCTCCTCATTCCTAGGAGGAAAAATAGCCAGATCTAGGTGAGGAAAGGACCATTTGGAAGAAGTGGCCTTGGGCCATGTAGAACCACCACCAAGGGTGGGCCAACTAGTAGTAGCAAGAGAAATAGGAGTAGGACTCACAGACCAGCTAGAGCCACACCACAATAGAGAAGTCGAGCGGCAATACCAACCATCATTCCTACCACCAGGAGAATGGTAGGGAGCCTGTGACCAAGGTGTCTAAGAGTGGTGAAGAAAAGAACTATGACCCCAATGATGGCCACAGGGTGAAGTGTTGTTAGCAGAATCAAAATCTGGCAACACTTTGGCCACCATACAAGGGGCATTCTCCCAATGGTTGAGAATCTCCTGTAGGTGGGCCACCTTTCTTGCATGTACTTGTATCTACATCATTATATTGTTACATATACAAGCTTTAGTATACATAAAAATATTTATATCTAGAAAGTTGTGATTGAAAAGAACAATAGTCCTATCCTTCCAAAGAGTGAAAATAATATCCATCCTAAAGTAATGCCAAATTTGGATATACTTGAAGGGAATTTAGGGTGAATCTACTAGCAAGATCATATGTCAAGAAAATAGTTCTAGCCTAAAAGACTTGAAAAAATCACAAATCCAGATCCAATAGTATCGGGCTTTGTGACAGAACTGAAAAATATGTAGGAAAGACTTAGGTTGATCACAAAAGGGACATTAAGGATTAGGAACCCCCAAATGCTTGAACCAGGGACCCAGAGGAAATCCCTAGAACAAAACACACCAAGAAAAGTGTGCAATATTTGGCTCAATGATGTCACTCCAAGTAGTATTAAGCTTGTATATCTAGTTCTACTATGAAGATTGGAGGTGTCACCATTGGTTAAGAGTATCAACTAGATGAAAGTGTGGCACCAACTAAAGGTATCCCATCTTGGGCTTGTAGTTAACAAGAGGATTACATGGATAACACTTCCATACCTTCCACCATGGCTTGACTGGTTGAATAACTAGCTAGTGGAGCATATGAGGAGGCAAAATAGAGATCAGTAGGTCAAAGTCTGACAATGTGGACATGTCAGATGAAACTAGAGTTGCATGTCATCCCATGTTCTGAGGCTCATGGTAACTAAGGAAAATAGATCTTTAGGTGTCTTGATGCCATGTTTGAAAAAATGTACCACACTAACACCTTGCACTTTAGCAAGTAAAACCCCTTAAACTGCAAAAAGGGGAGACCACCAAATACTGTGTTGGTTTATAGATAACCCATCCCTGTAACCATCACCAGCCTAACAAATCCATGACTTGATGGATTCCCAAGCTCTCCACATGCTTTTAACAACAAAATTTCCCTAGACTTGCATTGGTTTAGGCATAATGAGAAGGGTTTGAAAATCAATCCTCTTCTAAGTAGGTCTATTGACTAGGAATCTAGACGAAATACAATGCCTGTGAAGAATTCTCCAAGCTTCATCTCCAGTGAGAGCACATATGACCCATTTAGCACAAAATGCAATACCCTTCTTTTGAGTATAAATAAGGCCAAGGCCTCTAGACTCCTTGGGTAGGAAACAATATTCCCAAGAGACTCTGTTGGTGTTTGAAAATGTTGTAGGTTTCCAATTACCCCGATGAGAACATGACACATCTAGGGGTAGCTAACTCCCATCTTTAACACATCATTTTAGACACTAGGCCAACTATAAGGCTAGACCCTTCTACTTCAGGCTCTGCAAAACTTAGGTGGGTGGACCTTAGATTTGATCAATATGGTACCAATGCAAAAAACATATTCCTAAATCTATTATAGCAGATAAAAGCCCTTATTTCTCCTAATAACTCATGTAATGACACAGATCTGTAGTAGCTAAATGCAAATCCTATGATATTCACAAGTTGAATGAGGGCATCATATTTAGGTTCTTCAACATGAAAGGGGAAATGTTTGATTAATGATGTTGATTCAACACAACCTCAAATATGCAACACTATAATAAATGATCCTATAACTGATTAGTGCCTAATCCATTGGGCAATTCCATGAATTCAATACATACATCTGTGATATTAGGACATATTTCATATACCCAGATATTAGATCTATCTAATCACCTTGTGATTCAGACGTCAATGTTCATTTAGACCTCGTTCTCACGAAATATCCTTCTCAAAATAACTAGCAACCCTGTCAAACACATCAAGCATTTACTTGGTCCTTTGTTCCAATAGCAAAACCTATTTGACATACAACTTTAAAGGGATGCAAATGGATCTCAGATATTTGTTCAAAGACCACATAAGACTACAGGTTATTGAGACAAGAGATGAGAATCAAAATGAAACTAATGAAATGCTTGCTCATTTGTATTGATTTCCTTGAAACTATACATTCAAATGCATAAAATTAAAACATGAAAAACCTAACAGATCTGAACTATCTGTATTAACCTTCCTAATGCTACTCATACAAGAGAGAAAATGTTGAAAAAAATGGTGTCTCAGTATTGGGAATGCATCAAGACTGGAACTAGAACTTGGTATCATAGCAATGAGCAAATTTTCTCCAAAACTGGAACCCTTCTGGTTCACAGAGAAAACTGCCAACCCTTACAATGAATGAAAGACATAAAGATATAGAAGAAGATGAATTCCTGAATCTGATCTATGCTCGACATGTGACCACTTGGAATTCAATCCCCTGCAACTAAATAACCTCTCTCTACCTTCTCCCATTTTGATCTGATTTGGTTTCATCATAAATTTGTAACTGTTGGTGTAAATAAGTATTTACTTATTACACTTACTTAAGTTTACTTAGGTTAATGCATTATTTAATTATTTTGCATTATTTTATTATTTTTATTTGTGAGACACTTAAGAGTTTGCACACCTTTTGAGTTGTCATGTAGACAACACATGAGTATGCAACTCTATTTAAGCACATGGTGTCTACAACACTATTTTGCTTGTCACACCTTTGTAGGCTTATCCTCTCATCACCGCACTTACTTCCGTGCTTAATGGAGGATAACCCATATCTGGTGGACATCTGCTTGGTTGTATGAAACATCATGATGCTAACTTCTATGCATTCTAGAAGCTCTCCTAAGGCCTTTATATACAGGCACTCCTAGTGTACTTAGATGAACCATTTTATTGAATACATTGTTATTCTGATCATACTCTCTCTCCTTGGTCTACTGTGTGCTTGTGTTTGAGTTCTTAGTTCCTGAGTGAATTTTTCCCTTAGGAAAATTCTTACATGGTATTAGAGCATAGAGACTTTCTCATCACATAGCCATTCGAGACCATGCTTGCTTCATCACCTCAACCCAAATTCGGAGTGCTGCAAAAATGAGGAGCGTCCAGTACTAGATCTAACCTCTCCATTGCGTCCGAAACATTGAACCAGTGAAAATCGACTATAAGCACACCTACCTTGGCTCAAAGTCGACTGTGAGGCAAATTTTTTTTGCATATCGAAACCTAGAGGCCCCGATTTGCAATATGGGTATGATCTTATTTTCAGATCTGTAATTTAATTCATTTTTGAATTTGTTATTTTCTTTGTATTTTTGTCATATTTTTGTCAAATTTTTGGATTTTTTTGCCTGTTCGAGCACCAACAGAGAAATTTTTTAGCAGACCGGGCAGTGACACCCCAGATCTGCCAATTTTGGAAGGTTTATTATTTTGTGGCAGGCAAACAATTTTTTTTTGCAACGAAATACTACATATAGACTGTACTGTGCATCTACAAATTTTGGGCAGAGCACTATAAAATTTGGCAACTGTCCCCCTTAATCGTCTGTCACGGTTCAATCGGCTAAGAGAACATTTCAAACACTCGCAATGCTCTTTGCATTGGAGGCCGATGACTGTTCATTTTAAACAAACAATCCAACCCATCCTGCATACATGTGGGACTAAGCATTTCCTCATTTTTGACATTTGATTATCTTCGACACTCGTCTTTTGCTCATTCCCAACAACACAAAAGGTTATACTCCGACGAGGGTTTAAGTATTTTTCGAGTTGATTTGAGAAGTTCCATGCACACTATTTTTTTTGGCACCCATGTCTACAATCTCCTAGCATGCTTTAGATCTATCTGGCATCGCTGTGGAAAATACGGCTACTGCTTCAATTCCTCGGCAATGATTGCATCGACCGACATTTTTTAATCAATCTCCCGCTGTTTCATTTTCCTCCGCCTGCGGTGTTAAACAATTGGGTGGTGACTTTTTCAAACGCCTCCACCACGTCAGTTATAGACATGTCAGCAGATTTGACATGGACGACATCAAATAAACAACCCAGTCAACACGTTGCTTGCCAACTGCACAATGACACCTCATTGCTCGGTATTGCCATGTAAACCATGTGGACAACCAATTTTTGCCATGTGTCCAATTTCGTACAGTACGGAAACCCAGATAATAGCCACGTCATCAGGATGCATATTTTTTGCTGATGTCACCATTTGCTGGGTTAACTTTGATGGCCGTTTGACTGTCATTCCTAGGCATTTTACAACTGCGTTGATGGTTGTTAGACCATCAAATTTAGAGTCGCAGTTTCTCCTCTAGACCCCTCTCTAGATTGCTTTTCAGTTTGGCAGCCTGACTTTGCGAGCTCATATGTTGGACATCTGGACTCCGATTTAGGTAAATTTTTTTTTGAAATCAGGTAGGATTTCTTGAATTTTCTAGTGGTGGTGTTTTTTCCTAGTTTTGATGCATGGATTTTGCAAAAATTGCATTTTTTGTGACTGTACCTGATTAATCCTGCATTTTGCAACTTCAAAAGCTCCATATGGGCACATCTGGTCACTTTTTTAGGTTTCATTTTTTTTTGAAAGTGTGTATTTTTCCATCTTGTCATGTCCCCATATTTATAAGATTTAATGATAATTTAATTATTAATAATAATGATATAAATTGTCATTAAGTTAACATATTAATATGTCCTTGTCTCCAAGAGAAAGGATATCTATCACATCATTTGTAGATTATTATTCATCAACCTCCATTCTAATTTTAAATGAGTTGATATTCAAAATCAAACAAGTCGACATTTCATTTCTCAATACTACATAATTATATCAAATGTATTAATATCATACCTTTGTATATATGTACCTTAATAAATATACATTACCCTATTTTTATATCATACTCTTAAAGAGAATCCTATAATTATGGGATAAAATATAATAATAATTCATATACTATTCCTAAAGAAATAATATTAAAGATAATAGTAAATAAATAAATGAAATAATAATAATAATAATAAGAATATTTATTATTAATTGTTCATGATAATAGTACCCTACAATATAATCATACAAATGATTATTATGATGAAAGAAAATATTCTTATTAATATTATATATAATATAATGTAATATCTGATCTATGAAAATAGATTTTATTAACAAATATGAAAGTAGATAAATGATAAATAAATTTAATATATATTACAATTAAACAAGTTTAAGATTTAAATTTATTTGATTAAGACATATCTCTTAAATCCTAAAGATGTGATTGTTCAAGAGAGGATCATTGAAGAGATATAAATAAATAAAATAGAAATAGGTTGGGGGGACATCTACGGAAAAACATTAGCGACTGGGAAGACAAAAAGGAAGGTAGAAAAGCAAACAATATCATCTATTGCAGACAGATTAGGGAGCATAAGAGAACAAGGAAACAATGATGTTCTAGAACAGATATAGAAAAATGAGTTGGAGCATGTAATTGATTAGATAGAGACAAGATGGAGCATAAAAAAACAATATACATAGTAGTGATGAAAATAGAGGAGTCAAATTTATCATTCCAGGAAGCACATACCTGTGATACATATTGCAATGAACAAACAATGATGAGTCTTGATAAAGAGTGAACCATGCTATATATAGGAAAGCAATGGATATATTTAGCTCTTCTTCAAAGTCAAACACAATAGAAGCATGAGAATACATGTAGCGAGCAGACTGAAGATATTTATGTCCAAAATAATCCATAGCATCAGGAGCAGACTTACTTACAATTAAATAATTAAAATTATTATGCATTGTCATCTTGGATTTGCAAGCAGCACTTGAGACACATAAGACAAAGGATGCATTACACACATTGAGTGAAATATATAGAGAGAATTGTGAACACATATAATGTCAAATGGAAGGTACCATCATTTTGGAGGAAAACATAGAATAAAAATAGGAAGGAAACTGCTCAATATAAGTCCAACCAAGTATGGTACGTGAGATGCATATATGGTTGGCATACAAAGTCAAATCATTCCTCGAAAAGTATTGATGGTAGCTGTATGTTGTCTAGTCTCAGTGTTGAAGTCCTACTATAAGAAATTCAACATTGAAGGCAATATTGTTGGGAGTTGTTTGAAAAACCATCACACAAAGTCAAGTTAAGGCATCGATAATCAATATTAATATTATAATGAGGAGAAGCAATCGATATATGTCCTAAGGTGATATCCTTGATAATGGCCTGATGTAATAAACAAAATGAAATATTCTAAACAAGGATAAACATTAAAATGAAATAAGGATAAATGTTGAAGTCCATGGTCTAGCGAATAGGTCAGCAATCAGAGAAAAGATATGGAAAAAGGGGATACAAATTAAAGAAAAAGTCAAAATGAATGACCCCTAAAAAGGGTCATTACACATCTACTTTCCATATCTGAAGTTAGATTCTAGGGTTGTGTGGACCAATTTCTCACTTTCAGATTTACGCCTTCTTTGGCATTGTAAAGCTTTGATTCTTTTTCAAAATTGTTGTAAATCTAAGCTACAGTGCTTAAGTGACAGATTTCAGCCTTATAAGGCAGTTGTAAAAGAAAAGTCAGAAAGTTCACTTTGTTCATTTTGACAAGTGCCCCATTGTAAATGCACTGCTTATAAAGTGCCAAAGCATCCTTTTTGGGGGGTCTTTTGATTGAGTGAAAAGGTGGGGTGTGTATTGTGTTTCTTGTGTCTCTATTTTGTGCTCTTATCATTTCTGCATCATGGGTTTTAAATGTCCTCCTCTAAGTTCACACAACTATTCTACATGGAAAGATATTGCATGGAGTAGAGTAATGGAAAAAGGATATAGTTTGTATGTTGATGGTACAATTATCCAACCTACTGATGCTAAAGGATTCATTGATTGGCAAAGACAAGACCAACAAGCTTTAGGTGTAATTAGGAGTTGTGTACATGGGGATCTTCTCTTTCACATTAAAAATTGTTCAGAATCTAAAGAAGCTTGGGATAAACTTGAATAGTTGTATGGTAAAGTGGATGAAGAAAAGGGATTTTTGATTGAGGATGATCTACTTCTCTTGGATCCTAAGAATTATGACACAATTCAGGATTACATCATTAAAGTCAATGAGTATAGGACACTTCTAAAAGATTTTGGAAATCCCATGAAGGATGACAGGTTGATTCATCACATCCTAAAGAAGCTACCTTCTGAGTATGCCAACTTTGTTTCGAGTTTTAATACTCACAAGTTAACCATGGGATCTACTTACCAAAAGCCTTCCTTTGATGGATTTGCAGATATGTTGATTGTTGAACAATCTCACTTGGTGGATTTTGGACTTCTCAAGTCATCTAAGACCAAAGCCTTAGTGGCTAGTGATGATCACAATTCTAGTCAAGGGGGGGAAAGCAGCAACAACAAGAAGCAGTGGAAGCAGAAAACATAATCTGAGACACAACAATCCTCCTCTCAACAAGGCAATTCTTCTTCAAACAAGAAGGGAAGTAACGAAAAGAAGGACAAACTCTTTTGTGCATATTGCAAAAAGCCAAATCATGACGAGCATCATTGCAAGACAAAAATAATCGATGAGTTAGAAAAACTACTCAAGAAGAACAAGATTCAGGTGTCAAGTACTTCCAACGATTCTACTCCCACCTCTTCAAAGGGTAAAGGTCAAGCACTTATGGAAAAATTAAGTTCTTCTTCGGAATGGATACTTGAATCCGGTGCCTCTTACCACTTGGGTTCTTCAAGGGAAGACTTTTCTTCATTGAAGCAGTCAAAGGTACCACACATCTTCGTGGAAGATGATGCTAAGATGGAAGTTGAAGGGAAAGGACATGTTAAAATGGAAGATGGGTAATTCAAAGATTTTCTCTACATTCCAAATCTAAGCTCCAATCTCCTATCAGTTTACCAAATCACTCACCTTGGAGATGGTCATAAGTTTGAGTTCCTTCCAGATTCAGTGATGGTGCAAAGTCTTAAAGATGATTCATTGGTAGCAGTTGGGAAAGTCAACGATGACAAGAGGCTTTACTCCTTCTCCCACTTTGTGCCTAAGAGTCCTTCTCAAGCCTTGTTAACTCACTCTACTTCAAACATCAACTTATGGCATGAGCGATTTGGTCACCTTGACTTCTACTCTCTTCAGCAACTTTTCTCAAAAAAAATGGTAAAAGGTCTACCCAACATAAAATTTTCTAAGGGAGAATGTTCATCTTGTTCAGTGGATATGAATCTCAAGGAGAAGTATGATAAAGGGAAGTCTTCTCGACCTCTAGTTGTTCTCCAGCTAGTTCACATGGTATTAGCAGGACCCTTTGCAGTGACTTCAATCAGCCAAGGTTGCAACATACTCACATTTGTTGATGACTTTTTGAGATTCACTTGGGTCTTCTTCCTTCATCACAAGAATGAAGTGGTTCATAAGCTTCAAGACTTGAAGGCTCATGTTGAACACAAGTCAAGGAAAGCCATCACAGTACTAAGGGTGGACAATGAGAATAGATATGTTGACAGAAGGCTTAAGAACTTTTGCAAAATTGAGGGAATTGATCTTCAGAACTCACCAGCATTTAGTCCGCACAAGACAGATGTTGCAGCTATGAGGATTAGGACTCTCAAGACCATGGCAAGTTGCATGATTAAAGCCAAGTCTCTTGATCCTACACTTGAAGTTGAAGCCATTAGAAATGCTACTCACATACTTAATAGGTCTCCTCATCCAACCTTAGATGGCAAGACTCCTTTTGAGGCATGGTGTGGCAGAAAACTAGTTGTGAGTCACCTTAGAGTCTTCAGTTGTCCAGCATGGGCAAACCTTTCTTCCAGGAGTTGCAACGCACCGTCACCTAGGTGTTGTACCTTTATTAGCTATGAAGACAATGTGAAGGCTTAAGAACTCATGGATCCAGAGACACTTGAGATTTTTGTGGAGAAGGATGTTCACTTTGAGGAAAGTTCACCGAGATTATCCTCTGCTCCTCTCTGCACATCATACACAATGAAAACTGATATTGACACCAGTGATAGTGCTTCAACAAGTTTAGACATGTGGGGTTCTATCGACAGTTGCAGTGAGAGGTCACATCAGTGAAGTCCACATGCTTATATTGCCATAATGAAAGGTCCATCTTAGCATGGTACATCTCATCTTCCAGCTCCAGCTTCACTTGACTTGGGAGACAAACTTGAGGACATACATCTTCTCATTGATGATGATTCTTCTATAGTTGTTGCGAGGGCTCACTCTGACCCTCATGTCCATTCTCTACATGATCAATCTAAACAGGTTGGTGTGATTGTGGATCCTTATGAACATCAATTAGTGGAGGTCTCTTTGTCAGTTGAGGAGACAGATGGTTCAGTGGAATAGGTTCAACAGACATCCTTGACCGATCTACATTCATTCTTTTTAGCACAGTTGGAAGGGGTGAACTTCAGCATCAGTACAGAGATACTTGAGTAGGTTTCAGGGCCACCATACATCTTCAGGACTATACTTTTGGCATTGTTTCTTCCTAAGGGGAGGAACACTATTCTGCATTCATGGACTAGCTTCTTCATAGGAGTAGCTTTCACTTGTTGGCATTCTTCTTTTGGGGGGGGGAGCCTATTTTGTCTCTTTCCTTCTTTCATTCTCTTATGTATATACTCGATGTATCTCGTAATGGGGGGGTCCTGATTACTCCATCCATTGATGTATCCTTACTTATCTCTCTTTTTGGGGCAGGGTTTTTCCCATGAGGTTTTCCCTCTTTCCCCACTTTATGGGAGATTGCATTTTCATTATTTACATGGCTACCTAACATGGCCTAATAGCCAGGACCCATTATGCATCTTCATCCTAGTTTCTTAAGCTCAAGGGCATCCCCTAAGTTGCACTTAAGGGGGGGTGTTGGTGTAAATAAGTATTTACTTATTACACTTACTTAAGTTTACTTAGGTTAATGCATTATTTAATTATTTTGCATTATTTTATTATTTTTATTTGTGAGACACTTAGGAGTTTGCACACCTTTTGAGTTGTCATGTAGACAACACAGGAGTATGCAACTCTATTTAAGCACATGTTGTCTACAACACTATTTTGCATGTGACACCTTTGTAGGCTTATCCTCTCATCACCGCACTTACTTCCGTGCTTAATGGAGGATAACCCATATTTGGTGGACATGTGCTTGGTTATATGACACATCATGATGCTAACTTCTATGCATTCTAGAAGCTCTCCTGAGGCCTTTATATATAAGCACTCCTAGTGTACTTAGATGAACCATTTTATTGAATACATTGTTATTCTGATCATACTCTCTCTCCTTGGTCTATTGTGTGCTTGTGTTTGAGTTCTTAGTTCCTGGGTGAATTTTTCCCTTAGGCAAATTCTTACAGTAACAAACTTTTAAAAATCTCCTATTCAATGATGAAAACTTTTTGAGTCATCAAAATCTGATCTGCCTCATGAAAATGCTGGTAAAATTTGAGTGTTTATTGAGTATGGGTGATCAAATTCATCCTTAAATGCATTTTCACTACCTTTTAACTACATTTAGGCCACTACTATGTCAAAAATCAGTTTTGAACTTTGATACCTGAATGTAGTTGCAAATTGAGAACCTGGGAGAAAATCTTGAATAACTCAAATAGACTACTTCTTGTGCAAAAACTAACCTTAGAAACAGAAAGTTTGTTCTCTCCCGATTCCAGTGATATATAACATCACTATGTTAACCTACTGAAAACCCCTTAAATCTTAGTTTGAAAATGTCCCTCTCTGATATGAAGTTCAAGTCTGCATCCTTGATTTTAAATTTTCAAAAATTTAAAATTGGCTAAAGTCAGAACTTTAGAATATGACCTTTTTAAATTTAAAAATGATCTAACATGCATTTTGAGAAAGAATAATAAAAAATAATATTTTTAATTATTTTTCAAATTTCTCTTTACCCCTCAATTTTGGGGTCAACCTTATTTTACCAGCTTTTTGCCATGTGTCACTTTCTAATTGGTTGCTCCATTTGCATCATTTGCCACATCAGTGCCACTTGGGACCCGTTGACACATGTCAGCTTCTTGCAATCTCACAATATTTAATTGGTGAGCACTTTTGAAATGTGGGATTACACCCATCATTGAATCATGACATGTGTCACAATCTCATGAATCCATCCCAAACTACTTTGGAGCGCCACCTTAGATCCAACTAGGACCTGCTTGCCATGTGGCAGCATCCTGCATGCTCGCACTTGTTATCTCTCAGGCACCTTCATCTTGCGGGCATACACCAGCCCTCAGATTTGGACACATGGCAAAATCTCATGCCACCTCTGCCACATCAGTGTCTTTGTGTCTTTAGTCAAATATTGCTCATGTCACCACTAAGCTTGCATACACGTCTGACTAGCCTAGTGGGCCCCTCCTCATCCATAGTGTGCCTTTGAAAAGGCTTGTCTTTGTTAGATACCATAAGATTGTGTGTAGTTGTACTTAAAAAGGTTAAATGTTTTCCATGAGAGAAATGTGGGATAAAAGGGTTTTAAAACACCTCCCTTTTGTTTCCTCTATTCATGCCGATTTCACCTCTTAAAACGTGGACATCCCTTTTCAACGTTGATATGCTCTACCCTTTGTAATTTGAATGGCGTGTGGAGCTTCTCTAACTACCCGAATCATCCTGTTTGGCTCTTTTAACTGTTTCATAGCCTCTTTTAACAATCCCCTTAACCGACTTTTCTGTCACTGCAGCTCTTTTTCCTTAGACAATACGTGGATTGCCTCGTTTTATTAATGGTCTGAATTCCAATCCATTTCCTCTTGCCTTTTTGCACTTTAATGATGTCTTATTCAAACCATATTATGCTACTTTGACATTGTCTTTGCATTCAATTGCTTGTGGGTTGTTCTATCCTCAAGCCATGAGCTCTTTTTAAACTTTGCGCGGAGTTGCCTTTACCTTAACGTGTGCATCTTATTTCTTATTGGCTTTTGCTAATGACATATTTCTCATGTGAATGGCTTCATCTGACCTCTTCTTATCTTCCTTGCATGAAGTTCCTTTTCATTAATGCCGACTACTTGTTTTTCATTTTGCCCCTTTCTCATTGCTATGCGGGTGTTTTTCTTATGTTGTCGGCTGCTTGTCTTGCATGTGGGTATTGCTTTATGTGGTGTTGAATTTTCAATTTCATGAATACTTGCATTTTTCTTTATATATGTGGGAACCCCCTTCTTTAACAATGATTTTTCTTTCCTTTTTAATTTCCATGGCTTCTATGTTTTGGATTGGCATGTGGTTTGGCTATGGCATGATCTTCTTGCTATACAGCTCCTCCTTCCTTGCCGTGAGTTCTTCCTTTGACCCTGACTTTGTCCCTTATTTGCATGTCTTTTCCATTGACTACCCCTGCCATGGGCTTCCCTTCCTTAAAGGCTTGGATTTATCTTGATTTATTATATTTCCCAGGCATGAGAGACTTCCTCTTAGCGTGCATGGGCTAGTCTTTTCAAATAGCTCCCTTCATTTGATTGAAGCCATGGGTTATCCTCTATATATGGGAGGCCCTTTTAGCTACTACATTGCTTCAAAGTTGTGGCTTCTTTTACTTGGTCAAATTCCCTTCACGTGGGCTTCAAATGTCTCATTATATGGCTTTGCAATCTTTTTTTTATGGTAGAAAGCCATTTGCAAACCTCTAGCACATATGATCCAGTTGAGACATTGTACGATGGACAATATAATAAAGCGTTGAAAGTGGGAAGGGAGTGTTAAAAACCACATGCTTTCAGAACATCCTTTGGCCTTAATATACATCAAGCTTGCTTTTACAATTTACTTTCCTTTAATATCACAATTTCCTCTTCATACGGAGTGGGGAAACTAATTTTTAATTGACTTTGAAGTGCGTTATAATACAACAAATCTCCCCTCTTATCTCCATATAAGAACTTGAAAATCCCAAAGAATGAAAGAGTAAAAAAAAAACCATTGTCTCATAGAAATGCCATATGAACTTGGTTATGGACAGGGCTCGATGAAATGAAATTTTGCAAGGACATCTATCAATGATCTGACCATAGCTATCTTTTCCCTTTATGAAAAACTTTTGAAAATCATTATATCAAACATATTTTCATGCTTTGATTCACTCTGCCTGATGGAATTAGTTGGACCCCAAAGTGGGTCTAGCTAAAAAAAGTTCATTTTTGAACAATTGATTTGCAAAATTGGTTAGAATCAAGTTTGATCACTGAACCAACATTTAGAACTCAGTTTATCACTTTTTGCAAACTGTCAACTTTGTGTCGGAGGGTCCCTCGATTGGCCTTAAAGATTGATCTAAACACCTAACTGGGCTTTAAAATTTGGCACACTAAAACTCTGTTTCACACTCTTGCACCATGTCAAATCTCATCTCATGATGAAATCGAGGCCAAAAGATATTCACTATCAAATTTTCCTTCTCAAAATTACCTGCAAGTAAACACATCAGAAAACACTAAATTGGGTTTAAAATCAACTTCAAAAATTAGGTAAACTGACACTTGGGAAGACGAAAATTGGGGAATTGGTTCACTGTCACGAGGAGAGTATGGATCTATGATTTGGGCTCATGAAAAATAACAAGACGCAAATGGTGATCAGTCAAACTGGGCTACTCAGAATTTGTAAATTGGAAACACTGATAGAAAAAATTTTTTGCAAATGGAATTGACCTAGAAAAGTGTGCAAATGGATTCGTCAAGACATGAAAACTGGTATACTTAAGGAATTTTAAGAGGACAACATAGTGGTACAATCCATTCAATCTAGGCAATCAAAATCTCAAGTTATGATGTCACAAAGAGGGGTACCAAACAACCTGCATTTGCTGACACCAATAAAAAGATAGAAATTGTGTTTGCAATCGCATTTGAAAACTAATCAAACAGATTCATCATGAGCTAAAACTTGAAACATAACAAGTATCTAACATCTAAAATGCAACACAAAAGGAAATTTAGCATTTGGGTTAATTGGGTTAAAATTATAACACGTCAAACAGGGCCTCCTAGAATTTAGAACAAAGTGCATCAGCATGAAAACAGTAAACTACCAACTTTGAGGGATTCGAAACCTAGTCAAACAGACTTGAAATGACTCAAAATCTAAAACATAGGCTCTCAGGTATGGACACTAGACACTCCCGAAGCAATGAGTAATGAAAGATTTCTGGATGCGAAATATTCAAATGCAAACAAGGCCTCATGTTGCTATTTGATACTTAGGGTAAAGTGCAGATTTGTAAAATGCTCAAAACAAGACTTCATGAAATGGCTCGGTATGACAAGTTAAATTCATGAAACAAGTGGATAGGTTGAATGGGGTGCTAGAAGCATTAAACACCAAACAAGACTCAAGGGTACAACTGGGTACATGTGCATCAAAAGCTTTTATGGGGCTTGATTTTCTCAATGGTACTCAAAATCGGGAAGGCAATTTTGAGTCCCAATAGACTCCATGAAAATCATAGTTATCAGACCCCAAATCCTAGAGAAAGTCCCTAAAGATCTTCTCTAGCTTCAAATAAGAGGCCTTGGAAGGATTCCAACAAGAGAATAATGCACATGGATAAAACCTAGAAGCTTAGAACAAATCTAGAATTTGTTATCCAGAGAAAGAGGCTTGGTGAGCCAATAATCTAGCTTCTTTGCAATCTTGGCAAGAAAAAAATCCCAAAGATCTACAACCAAAACATGGAAGGTGAAGAGGATATCCATAAAATGGAAAATCTCTCCCTATTGAATCCATTTCCAATTGTACTATAGAAGCCAAGGCAGAGTAGGAAGGAAGGATTACCTGTAGCACAAAGTTTTATGTCAATGTATAGTGGACCCAAAATCCAAAAAAAAAAGTGTCAAGGCATTGGAAATATTTTACTCTTCCTCAATGAAAGTGGAGTCATCAATAGAGTGCCCATTAACAAGCTAGGTAGGTGACTTAGTCAGTGAAATTCCTCTGACATGGCAAGAAGAAATGACATTGGCAAGCAGATACCCAAACCCTTCGATAACAAGAACATACAAAGCTAGAGCCAAAGGAATTCCCTAGCACATGGACTTGAAGAGAGGAAAGACCTTAGAATGCTTTCCATTGATGGTTATGCAAGAAGTGTCCCTAAGGAGCATTTGGACTAACTGAGTAAACACCATACCAAATCCATTTGCTTAAAGCATGGAAAGAATGAAATGCCATTCAATATGGTCATAAGCCTAGGATAAATCAATTTTAAGAAAAAGAGGTTGTTGGTTAGGCTTACGAGCCCATTCCATGCCTTCCTAGAAAGAAATTATATTGTTAAGAATATATTTGGATTTGATGAAACCAAACTGCTTTAGGTGCATAATTAGAGGTAAAAAATGGTGAATCTTGAGAGCCAAGGCCTTAGCTATGATTTTATAAAATATATTCAACAAAGTGATAGGTCTCTAGTTGTAGACATCCTCAAGATCTTTGGCTTTAGGTATGATTTTAATGTTTTCTTTATTGTTAGTGTTGCCTAAGGATTTAGTGTAAAAAGCTTCAAGGTAGACTTTATATAGATCGAGCCCAATAGAATCCCACAAAGACTTGTATAATTCACATGGGAAACCATCACATCTAGAAGCCTTGTCATCCACCATGGAGAAGACAACTTCTTTGAGGAAACTAATGGTGAGCATTTTCTCATAGAATGCATGTTTCTCAACCACAAGATGGTTTCAAGTAACAATAGTGCATTCCTTCAAAGCTTGGCCCTTGTTAGTTGAATTTCCCCATGTCATGAAAAACTTCTCATAGTGACGGACAAAACCTTGAAGAATGTTAGGAAGCTCAAAGAGAATCTTTTGGCCTTCCTTAATTATTTTAATCCCCACTAAGGTATGGAAAGCTCTAAGATCCTGGAAAAAATTCCTTGGAATCTTGGTCTCCAACTTATGGCCAATGGAGACAAAACTTAGTTTGGACACTCATGGTAGCATAATTGTCAGTAATTTGCATCTGATGGTAGAGATTAGCTAGCTGAAGTTGTAGATCTAGATCAAAAAAATTCATGGCCAAGGCCTCATAAGTTGCACATAGATCCTTGGTAGTGGTGTTATAGGAACTCCTATAGTACATGACAAGTTGTCTATCATAGATGCAAAGAAATATCGTCATACAAGAGATGGCATCATTCCTTCAATGATTTCATCCAATGTGGGTATGGGGTCGAGGATCTTAATTTTAGACACACAAAATATGCGCCATGTGGGTTCATGACTCACAAGTGATGTTTTGAGGAAAAATTGTGTCTTAAAAGGATGTCATTGAGCTATTTTTCAAGTTATAGTAAATTCAATGGGATAGTGGTGTGACAAAGTCACATCAGGCAGAGAAGTGACATGTAATTCTCTTTCCTTGGAAAAAGAGAAAAAAGATTGAGCACCTATCATAGCACAAAAAAGAGAAAAAAATTGTGTTGTTTGGCCATATAACATGAAAAGTAGCAATGAGCAAAAATCCTAAAATTTAGACTTTCTAGAGACACAAAATATTCAGGAATCCAAGTCAATGTCTAGTATCACACATAGTATTTATGAGGAAGGTTTGTAAGACCCCACACATTCCATGAGAGAAAGTTCATGATAAAAACTCTTTCATGTCATCCTAATCCCCAAGAGAGGAGAAACTATTGTGCAAGAAAGAAATGGTTGTGACTCTAGGAGAAGAATCTCTACTAGGGATAATTCTCCACTTCATAGAGCTACAATCTAGGCCATCTCCATGGCCATTAGGAATGCAAGACCTTTTTAAAGGTTGGAAAAAAATCATAGAAGATGTCTGTAGAGTGTGGACCCAAGTGGGTTGAGAAACACTCACATATGCCACTATCCTCTATCCAATAGGGTTTGAAATAGGTGGTAGTAGAAGAGGCACCACTGATGTGATTGACACAACAATGTGATCCTCCAGAACAAGTTATATTAAGGGCTAGATTTAAGAAGAAAGTGGTTTCTTAGAAGGCAAGGAAGTTTTTCCCTTATGCACCATAGTTATCCATTCATATTTTTGACCATTCTCGATAGGACTAGCCTACATCTCCTTAGTAGGAGCTAGTTTGTGAGGTATGGCCAATGCGTAGTCCTTGATTTTATTCTTGATAAATTGACACTAATAATAAATATTTGGTAGGTTCAAATAAAGCACCTTTTGATTGAAGGTTTGAGCCCCAACCTGAATGTAAATAGTTTACTTGAGGTCATGGGAATGGTCAACTTCAACGCAAACCCTCTTTTGGGAAGGAGCATTGAAAAAATTCTCCAAATCCATGCACACCACCTTGCCAAGGTTTTATGCAATATCATGATTAAATGAAAAGCAAGGAAAAGGGAGACTAGAGAAATCAACCTACATAAGGAATTTCAATTTCTTATCATCTGAGATAGTGAAGTCTCGGGACGATCACTGAAAAACAAGCAGTGAAGACCTAACTACGTAGGGCCCATGAAATTAAAAAATCCCATAGTGAGGCTTTGAATGCCTTCAAGCTGAACCCTACGAGGAGTCTAGGCCTTGGCAACCCATTCTTTAAGCATTCTTTTAAGAGGAGTTCTACCTGTAGACACCTAAGTATCCTTTAGAAAATAAAGTATTTTTATTTACTGAAAAAGTCCCTGATGACATCATCATTTATTAATTATTTATTTAATTAATTAATTAATTTATTTTTATGTCATTAAATCTTTTTATCTTAATTAAAAATATTTAATTAAGGAATCCCTCCCAAAAATGTTTAAATCTTATTTAAACATTATTTCCTTATTTATTAATTATTTAATTAATAAATTGACCAAAAATCTCAAAATAAATTATTTATTTATTTTTTGCCCAAAACTTGGCCAATTTTCTTAAGACCACTAACCTTTTCCAAAATCTTCTAATCTTTCTTTAATTTCGATTAAAGGCTAATCCCATCATTTCCTACCCCTAATCCCAACTCAAAATATTTAATTAAGATTAAATATTAATCCTCATGTTTATTAAAAATATTTTAATAAATATCTCCTCAACTCAAACCCTTGAAATAAATAAAACTTTATTTATTTCCTAAAAACCTTATTTATCCTCATCCTAGGAAGTTCTAGACTCTTCTAGAAAGTCTTCATCCTCATCCAAAGCCTAAAACTCTTCTAGAAGATGTCAATCCTTATCTTTGACCCTAATCCTAATCCCCCCGCTAACCTTGTCACATTCCCTAAACATGGGTTAAGACTTGGTAACCAAAGCCAAAGTTAACAAATATCTCCTCCTTCACCCACCCTCATTTATTGTCATCCACTTGCCCATCTCTAACAAGCCTAATCTAATCTTAACCCAAGCCTAATCCAAGCCTTAATCATTTGCACATTCCTAAGTCAAGCTTAAGACTTTCTTAATCCAACCTAAGTCAAAATATCTCAACTCTCTAACAAATATCCCAATCATAAAACGTTATGAAGCCCACAAAGCCATAAATGACTCTTACAAGCCCATTCATTGCTCTTACAAGCCATTATGAGGGTCTTTATGAGCTTTGAGCCTCTTTTTTTGACCCTTCAACCCCTCTTGCTCTAAGCAATGACCCTATGACATGTGTCACTCCCTGATTGGCTGTAAGGAAGCACAATCCATGTGCTCTCCTCTCATTCAATCTAAACCTTCCATAAGCTTTTTCCCATCCTCGCATCCTGGCCCTTGATCCCTCAAGCCCTTTGCCTATTTAAAGAATCCTCTCCCAAGCCATTTTAACACAATCTAGAAAGTAAAGCCATAATGCCATTTTGAAAAGTCATTTTTACATCAAATCCATTCACCAAAATCTATCAAAAATCTTCCATTGAATCCCATTTGAGCATTTGAGCATACATACATAATCAAGCCATCTTAGCTATTAGACACACCTCTACATCAAGTGATCATCCTCATTGAGGGAGCCTATCCATGGCTCATTTTCTCATTTGAGGACTTCACTTTGTCTCTCATGAAGTTATGTTAAATTAGTATGCAAATGCTTTTGATTGTTTTAATTTAGTGTTTATAACATACTAAAGTAGCATATACATTTTGGCACGCCTGGTGGGACCCCGCATGGGTCATCTTCATTAGCTTTTTTAGTAAAGTTTTGTATGTCATTTGCTGATTTTGGTTAATTTTGCTTGTTTTTGTGATTGGTAGGATTGTATAAATTGGTTTTGTAGGTCCACACGAGCATTAAGAAGACAAAGGAACTCATAGTCTATCTCATAGTGTTTGCAGATTTTTCAAGCTTATAGGTGGACGGAGCACTTGGAATTCTTCTTCCTCTTCTTGTCTATATTCTTCTTCTATTCTATCTACTTCTTCTTCTTCTTGAGGGATCTTGGCCTTTTTTTTTTTAAGGAAGCAAAATCATACACACTTTTTTTAAGTGCTTAAAATGAACCCCCAAATCATACTTAAATCCATTAAAAATTAAAAATTTGCAAAAAAAAAAAACTTTTAACAAGTGAAACTAAACCAATCCAATCATTTTCATCCTTGCAACATCAAAGTTTTAGATGCATTCATGCAAAGTTAGGAACACTTCATTTTTGGGAATTTAAAAAGAACTTCAAGTTTCCATTTGAAAAGGTTCAAAATCAACACTAAGTGCACACTAAAATCTAAATCAAACTCAAAGCATCAATCAAGGATAAAATGAACCTCATTTGCAAATATTTTAAAGTTCTTTTAAAAATCTCATGAAAACTAAGATTCCTAAATGGTTGCCAAAATTGACCTAAAAGCTTTGTTATTTGTTCCAAACAAATGTCTTGTTGCTGTAGACACCTAAAAACCTTTAGAAAATAAAGTATTTTTATTTTCTGAAAAAGTCCTGATGACATCATCATTTATTAATTAATTAATTAATTAATTAATTTTTATGCCATTAAATCCCTTTATCTTAATTAAAAATATTTAATTAAGGAATCCCTCCCAAAAATGTTTAAATCTTATTTAAATATTATTTCCTTATTTATTAATTATTTAATTAATAAATTGACCAAAAATCCTAAAATAAATAAAAAATTTATTTTTTGCCCAAAACTTGGCCAATTTCCTTATGACCAATAACCTCTTCCAAAATCTTCTAATCCTTCTTTAATTTCGATTAAAGGCTAATCCCATCATTTCCTACCCCTAATCCCAACTCAAAATATTTAATTAAAATTAAATATTAATCCTCATGTTTATTAAAAAAAGTTTTAATAAATATCTCATCAACCCAAACCCTTTAAATAAATAAAACTTTATTTATTTCCTAAAAATCTAATTTATCCTCACCCTAAGAAGTTCTAGACTCTTCTAGAAAGTCTTCATCCTCATCCTAGGAAATTCTAGACTATTCTAGAAAGTCTTTATCCTCATCCAAAGCCTAGACTCTTCTAGAAGATGTCTTTAACCCTAATCCTAATCCCCTCCTAACCTTGTCACATTCCCTATACATGGGTTAAGACTTGCTAACTCAAGCCAAAGTTAACAAATATCTCCTCCTTCACCCACCCTCATTAAATGCCATCCACTTGCCTATCCCTAAGCTAATCCTAAACTATCCTAATCCATCCTCTAATCATTTGCACAAGCCTAAGCAAGCTTAAAACCTTCCTAATCAAGTCCAAGTCAAATTTGCTCTCATCACCCTCAAAATATCTCAACCATAAAACTTTATGAAGTCCACTAGGTCATAAATGACTCTTACAAGCCCTTTTATTGCTCTTACAAGTCATTATGAGGGTCTTTATGAAGATTTTATCCCTTGAGCCTCCTTTGTTGACTCATCCTTCCCCTTTCCTCCATCCTCTCACCATGTGACATGTGTCACTCCTTGATTGACTGTAAGGAAGCACAATCCATGTGCTCTCCTCTCATGCAATCTGAGCCCTCCATAAGCTTTTTCCCATCCTTGCATCTTAGCCCTCAATCCCTCAAGCCTCTTGCCTATAAATTGGATCCTTCCCCTTTGCAAAATAACACAATCCATGAAGTAAAGTTATAATGCTATTTTGAGAGCCAAATCCATACTAAAGCCATCTATCCACACCAAAAATCCACAATCATCCATTGAAGCCTTTGGAAGCATATTGAGCATACATCCTATCCATTTAGATAAAGCTACTCAACAAGAGAGCTTCTTATTGAGAGAGTCCATTAATGGCTCATATTCTCAATTGAGAGCTCATCTTAGTCTATCTTGAAGTTTATGAATTTTGTTTAGTTTGTAGAAGATTTATTTAAATTTGGTTTCTATTAGCATACTAACATTTCTCATATACAGTTGCAAAATCTTGAATGTTTCTTAGGTTTTTCATGCATCAAAACAATCTAGGAATATCATTTTTGGGCTTAAAACATGCAAACTAGAACACAAAATCTTGAATGAAAACCAAAGTCCAAAGAGTCATTTTCACTTTTGAGTCCAACAAAATCTTGAATGATCTAAGGTTAAAACAAAGCACTTCAAAGTTCTGAAAACAACACGAAAAATCTCAATCTTGAATGCTCAAAGGAAAGAACTTGAATGTTTAATCACTTGTCTTTGAATGCATGTTGCTAAAATCACTCTTGAGTGCCATGGATTAAAATCAAGGTTTTTTTTTTATAATGAATGCATGATTAAAACAACAAATCCAATCTTGAATGCCATAGATCAAATAATCATCTTTATAGGCATAAAAAGAATCCACATTTTAGAAACTTTCTAAGTTATAAAAACAAATAAAGACACTTTGAGTGAATTTATTGTTGGACTCACCCTCTTTAATCACCCATCATTCTAACCATTGGTTGCAATATCAATGCCATATATGGGGATGGGTCTACCTAAGAAGGTGTTAAGTGCTCCACAAAAATCAAATTTCACTCACTTGGAGTTTTTATTGGTTTTTCTAAGATAGAAAATTTATTGAATGCACATTAGTCTCGCTAACACTTCAGTTGGGCATAAAAATTGAACAAATCTTGACGTGGAGGGCCTCTAGGCACGTGCTTGAAATCGAGCTTTACACACATCTTTGTTTTGGGCTTAAAACAAACTCACACTCAATCTTGAATGCCTTAAAGAAAATCAATCGATACTTGACGTGGAGGGCCTCTGGGCATGTGAGTTCACTTTTTGTTGACCCTAAATCTTCTTGGTGTATTCATTCTTCGATCACTTCTCTTTTGTTGGCGCATTTCAAATTGGAATTGAACCTTTGCATCTTAAATCACGTGTGTTTTCAAAAGGTCTAGATCAGAAAACTTAAAGCGTCAGTTGCAAAAGAACTCTGTCTTTTAGCCCGAGATCATCCAAGTCTTCTCTCCCCTTGTCATCTTTCGAGGCCATCTTGGGTGCATAAGATTAGGATCCAAAATCTTGTCTTAGCTTTTAGGAGGCCTTCTTGGGGATTTCATCACCCCTTGGGATGACCTCAACTCTAGCATTTTGACAAAGTATAAAGATCGAGAGTTGAATCTATAGACACCTCTCTTGGGATCAAGATTTTGTCACTCGGGCTAAGCCTCAAGGAACTTTATACCCTTGAGAAGTGAAAGAGGAGAACTGGGTTACTGCTCCTCTCAGCTGTGTGACATTGTTTTGGTTTCATCTATAGATTTGGGCCTCACGTACCTTGGGTATATCAAGGACTTCCTAGCTAAACCAACTGTCAGCTTTGTAGACAACCATCTAGGGTGTTAATGTGTTTTAAGTGACCACTCGAAACATTTTTAAAACATACACACTCCACGATGCAATTACTATCTTCTGAGAATCACAAACTTCTATCTAGTTGTTTCTATCTATTGCTTGATCTTTTACTTGTTGAATGAATCTTTGCTAAACTTGGTCAATCCTAGCTTAGGGCACACTTAGCGTAGTCACTACCTATTTTATAAGTTGAACACATTGAAGCAAAACAACCAAGATCTCTCAAAGCCAAGTAGATTCAAAAATTTATGTCAGAACAACCCAAACCCAAATAGAAGTTTCACAAAGCCAAACTCAAGCCATCTCAGGCATACCAAGAAATTTCAGCCAAGAGAAAGGAAGTAACACCAAGCCCTTGAATTGCCAAACTCCACAAAGCAGAAGACAAAGCAGCCGACGAAACCTATCAAGACGCTTGGTTAGATCACACTATCAGATTTAGCAAGCATCTAGGAGTTAACCCTGCATATGTCTTACCAACTAGGCATGATTTCTATGATTAGACCCCCTTGTTTCTCCACATCTTCTTGCATAAGCTTCACTTTAAAGTCATCCTTGTAGGTAAGCCAACCATCCTTAGTCATCCCATTAAGCATGTTAGCTCATCCATCTCATTTAGATATTTGATTTGTACCAAACCAATCCCCTCAAACCTAGCTAGCATCTGAAAAGCCTAAATCTCACATCCAAGCCTTCAAAATTGTTGTCATCTTGCAAAGAGTTTTCCATTCCTAATATCTTCCAAATCCACCAATCTCACCAAGTTTATCCCTTTGACAGAGCTTTGTCTAGGATAATCTAGCTTTTGTCACTTGTTATCCCTCATCACCTTGAGCCAAAGGTTGGTATCCACAAGTGGTCAATCTCTTATTTTTTCTAAAGGATCATCAGTCTATCTTTAAGTTGAACACAATCACCACCAAGCTTGCACATAGGAAAGAAGACCTTTCATGCTTTGGCAACATATCTTTGAAGTTAGAATCCCCAACCCAATCCTCCTTAGGTTTGTCATATAGCTTTGCCTCAACCTAGGAAATAATTTGCATAGAAAAGCCTTCCCCCTTTGCATCCATCAACATTGTTGCATCTCATCCCTAGGAACATTTTCAAGCCACCCGTCACTCGCTTAGCCAAGAAGAAGTAAGAAACAATGGAACCCTATCATTTGGATCAAACAACATCACTCCCCTTGAGCACTCAACCATTCTTCAGCCTAGAGAACACTATACCATCACCTACTGACATTGAAGCTTTCATGAACCAACCAAAAAATGCAGTATTGGTGAATGCCATTATAGACAAGAACAGAGAAACAATCATGGCTGACTTTCGAAGGGACAATATAGGAGCCTTCAACTTTGGAAGACCTCCTTCGTTATCAGATCCATCTCACCCATTGTTTGGACAACTACCACTCCCAATAGGCTCTTATGATTTAGATTATGCTCAATATGTGCCAAAAGAAGAGCCTCAAGCCAATCCTTATGATCCAATAGACCCAAACATACCAGCCTCCACTCAAGTTGAAATCTCCCTTCTGCAAGATAATCCAAACACCACCACTCCACCATTGGTCCATACCACTCCATCCCAAACCCCCTTCACCCAAAATACCTTATCATTCACTCCCTTCACTATTGCTGCTCTTGTTCTCCAACCCAGCCTTCCAAATCCACCCATCTCCCAAATCAGTGCTAGCATATTTGGCCAACCTCAGCAATATACAACTGGGATGTCACCCATGGGGCCAAGTAATCAACCTTTCATCACCCCCAATTTGTTTACCTCAGCTCAGTGCACAATTCCATCATTTCCACTAGGTCTTTGGAGCTTAGTGCCATCAGCCACAAATCCACAAGCTACTGCCCTTACTCCACAAAGCTATCAAACCCCACAAGCTACTACCAATGTTCTGCCAAGCTCTCAAGTGACCCAAGCTCCTACCACCACTCTACCAAGCTTTCAAATCTAGCCACCAAGCTATCAAACCCCATCAGTTCCATTTTGAAGCTTTCAATTCCCACCACCTCCACCACCAACTAATCCATTACCTCCTATTACTAACTATTTTTATATGCCACTTCTAGGAGGAAATCCAGCACCACAAACCACCAATTACTTGGCCTCTTTTGCCATGCAGATACCGTCCCAAATGGGGGCACAACCCAGATATATTGGTCAAACTCCTCAAATCCAAAGTCAAGTTCCACAAGCTCCCCGATCCTTTCCCCAAGCTTTAGAACCATCTTATACCTTACCTCCATAAAGAAATCCATTTATCCCATAGCCATCTTATGTTCCTTAACCCCAACCTCAAATCCAATATCAACAACAAGCCTCACAACACATGCAACAATATGAGCCACCTCCACCTCAGCAACCCATCATCCACCATTTAGTTGCCCAAGCCATGTAGAATCCCTACCAGCCCATACCTCAAAGCCATCCATATTCCATTGCCCCATCTAGCACATACCTACCTCAGGGCACTCCTACATTGGGGGTCCCCAACCATCATCCATCAATTCAGAATGGGAAGAAATGAAGACAGCTCTGAAAGCCATCCAAGAAGGGAATGATATGAAGACATTCAAGTTTGAGACTTTGTGTCCTTATCCATTTGATAGAGCCATTACTATGACTCCATTCACCAAGAATTTTGAGATACCCAAGTTTGATAAATTTCGAGGAAAAGGAGATCTAGTCACCCACATCAAAGAATTCTATATGCACTACCAAGAAGTGGCATACAGTTACATCTTTCTCTTGCGCCTCTTTCCCAAAAGCTTGGCCAGACCAGCTCTTGAATGGTTTTATAGAATCCCATATGGCACAATTAAAAACTTTGCTGAATTGTCTGAGGCATTTGTAGCCCAATATGCCCATCTTGTTGAAACAGAGCTATCAGTAGTCGATCTTGTCCACACCAAGCAAAAAGGTGGAGAAAGCCTTGCCGAATACCTGCAAAGATGGCAAACCCTTACCACCCGCATACCTTGCACCTTGCCAGAGTGCCATTTGGTGAAAATATTTATTGATAATGCCCATCCCAGCTTGGCTCACCACATGACCATGAACTGTTTGCAAACCTATAAGGATATCAAAGAGAAAGGAATGATCCTCGAGCAAGGACTCGTTAAAGATGGTGTGGTCAAGATTTACAAGGAGGCCAACCAAAATCAATCACATTCCAATGACAAGTCTAGGTATTGGAAAAAAAAACAAGCACATTGCAACAAATGGGGTTATCGATACAAGACATGTGAATATTGTTGGTCCTTCCCAAAGTCATCCCAACCCACCGTATCAACCAAACAATCAACAAGCTATCAACTACCAATAGCCGAATCACCAAAGCTATCAAAGCCACAATCCAGGACCCAACTTTCAAAGGTCTAACAATCAAGCTAATGCCATCAATGTAGCTATAGGACTAAAGCCCAAGTTCCAACCTACACCTAGAAATTATACACCCCTTGGTGAGCCATTGGATGTCATTTTTGAGAAATTGACTAAGGAAAACCTCATCAAATTTCCTCCTACCTAGCAAATTGACCCAGACCAATTCAAAGCTGCATGGTACAAAGACAATGAGTACTACAAATTTCATAGAGTAAAAGGTCACATGACCCTTAGATGCATGAAACTAAAAGATTATGTGCAGGACCTCATTAATCAGAAATAAATCACCATTGGTGCCCAAACCTCTATCAATGCAAGCTTACAGATCTATCAAAATGCTTTTCCTCCTCACAACAACTAAAATCCTAGAAAAGCACCTATCCAAACCAACAACAACAACACCAACAATCACCAACCAAACCAACATCATGGGAAGAATAATGACCACACTTCATCCTACATAGACTATGTTAGCCTCATCGGTTGTATATCTGAAAAAGAGCCTTCTGTCAATGTTATCAATATCCAAGGCCCAAATAATGAGTGTGCAGTCACCATTAGAAGAGTGCGATTGAATATCGTAGCCCCATCAGTCCCATCAGCACTATCAACCCCAGCAGTATCATCAACTTCATCCAAAAGCCAATACAATATCTTAGAACACCTCAGGAACATGCCAGCCCAAATCTCCATTTTAGACCTTCTTTGCACTAGACCTTTCTACAAAAGCATCCTTGACAATGCTCTCATAGAATCCTATGTCCCTTCAGATATCAATGCTACTAATTTTTGTAATCTCATTGGACACCTATCCTCCTCATGTGCCATATCATTCAAACCCATTGACATACCCGTGGTCGAGCCAGATCACACCCTTCCGCTTTGCATAGCCATCATGGTATCCAATTTTTCTGTAAAAAGAGTAATGATGGATAATGGATCAGCCTTGAATATTTGCACCCTAAAATTCATAAAAAAAGCTGGGTATACTGAGGCAGATATCATCAGTGAGGTTATCACCATCAAAGCTTATGATAACTTGGAAAGAACCATAGAAGGAACTATTTTGCTACCAATCAAGGTTGGGCCAGTCATCTAAGAAACACTCTACCATATTATTGATCTAAACCTACCATTTAACATCCTCCTCAGTCATCCATGGATTCATGCCATGAAATCCGTTCCATCCACTTACCGTGAGTGCATCAAATTTTTGCATCAAGGCACTGAGGTAACCATCCATGTCAATCCAGAACCCTTTGCTTACTGCAATGTAGTTGAAGCTTCATATGCAAACCATTTCCCTGAAATTGATATTGGCATAGCCATCACCAGCTCATCCCACACTTGTAATGACCTAGAAATCATCCTCACCTCCACCCTATCTACCGTGAAAATCAATAACAAAGGCTATGGAGAGTATAGTCTGTCATATGCATTTGTTGTCGGGGCACTCCCACTTGATCCACACGCCCATGGATGACCGACATATCACAAAGCTAAGGAGATTCCACCTCTTCGATACAAACAGTTTGGCCCAACAACCTTTTTATCCTCAAAAATTCATCTTCATGAGGAGCTCACTCTAGATATCAACAATTGGTTACATAAGGATGCACCTCCAAGAAATCAAGCATGCCTTGATCACTTCAGCCAAAAGTATCCCTAAGAACATAAGCTCATCACTGAAAAATGGAACTATCAAGGTGGTGGTCTAGGACTAAAGGAAAGAGGCATGCAGTGCCCCATCGAAGCACACAAGTGGGAAACAAAGTTAGGTCTTGGCTTTGGCATACCCACAACTGGGGGCACCAACATAGACGGTCACGCTTTTTTGAATATTCACTGTGACCTTGTCAAAATTGAAGACATTCCTGAGGAAGTTGAAAAGAGAGCCTATGATGATATCCCAGACCAAATATTTCTCAGAGACTCTGTTCTCCAAGAACTATCCATCCATTTCATTGACCTACCACTCGCCCATCCACAACTCATAGATTGCGACCAACCAAGTGTCATACACATTAATGAGTTCACATCAAAGGAAGCACTTCTGAGATTCATGGGAGCTAAAACTCCTCATAAGCAAATGAAGCTAGATTCTGCCTATATCTATAAGCTAGATCCCAAGGGGTATTTTGGAGAAAATCCCCAACCTAGTTTTGATACACCCAAAACTAGAACTAAGGCGAATCTGAGACTAGCTCAAGTAGTGAAGAGAGCCCCTTAGCAAGAAAATCCAGAGGCACAAGCAAAACATGAGGATTTAGCATTGCCTCCTCAAGATAATCGACCAGAGGTGTCTTCTATTCTAATTGAGGATACTAGAGAAGTCAACAACAGTTCTTTAGAGATCCCTAGACTTGTTCACATTGCTGCATCCCTATCACAAGACCAAGCTGATCTCCTCTTTGAGGTCTTAAGAGAGAACATTGGCCTATTTGCATGGTCATATCAGGACATGCTAGGACTTGATCCAAAGATTTTAGTTCATCATCTTGCAGTCGATCCAAAGATCAGGCTCGTCAGACAAAAGCTTAGAAAAATGCACCCCAAGGTCGCATTACTAGTCAAAGCTGAATTAGAAAGAATGTTAGCTGCTAAGGTTATCCGACCTATCAACTACTCAGAGTGGATCTCCAACATGGTCCCTGTCACTAAGCCCTTTGGTGACATCAGAATCTACACTGATTTCAGAGATCTTAACAAAGCTTGTACAAAAGATGATTTTCCCTTACCCAACATAGATATGATTGTAGACCTTACAGCTTGACATGAAATTCTATCCCTCATGGATGGATTTTTTGGGTATAATCAAATCAAGATTGTAGAAGAGGATCAACATAAGACAACATTCACTACCCCTTGGGGAACCTTTTTCTATAACATGATGCCTTTTGGCCTAAAGAATGCTGGGGCTACCTATCAAAGAGCTATGATAGCCATTTTCCACGATCTTATCCATAGAATTTTGGAGGATTACATGGATGATATCTTGGTCAAATCTCATACCTTCATGGATCATCTTGCTGACTTAGAGAAAGTCTTTGATAGGTTAGCCACATATCATCTCATGTTGAATCCCAAGAAGTGTGTCTTTTGGGTCACATCTAGCAAGCTTCTAGGCTTTATAGTTTCTAAACGAGGTATAGAGATCGACCCCAAGAAGGTCAAGGCTATCTTAAACATGCCTCCTCCCAAGACACTGCGACAACTTTGCACTCTTCAGGGAAAGCTTCAATCCATTTGACGCTTCATCTCCTAGCTTGCAGATAAGTGTATGCCATTTGCACATTTACTGAAGAAGGATGAAAACTTCAAGTGGGATCCTTTATGTCAACATAGCTTTGATCATATCAAGCAGTATCTCATTAATCCTCCTATCTTGGTTCCACCAGTTCCTGGTCGTCCCTTGATCTTGTACATATCAGAAATGCCTACTGCTCTAGGGGCACTTCTAGCATAGCACAATGACTACGACAAAGAAAGAGCCATCTACTATATTAGTAGAACCCTAGTTGGTTATGAACTCAATTAAACTCCTATGGAAAAAGCTTGTTTGGCAGTTATTTTCTCAACTCAAAAGCTTCGCCACTACATGCTAAGTCATACCATCCAACTAGTCTCCAAGATTGACCCTCTCAAGTATATGCTCTCCAGAATAGCACTCGTAGGTTGTTTGGCCAAATGGGTTATGCTCCTTAGTGAATCTGACATTTAATATGTGGACAAAAAGGTAATCACAGGGAAAGCTATACTAGATCACCTAACTGATGCACCTCTAGTAGATACATATCCTTTGATCATAGAATTTACAGATGAGCATATCTGTCTAATTAAAGAACAACCCCCATGGGAACTTTATTTTGATGGCTCATACACATCTCATGGATCAGGGGCAGGAATATTGTTGGTCACACCTCAAGGAGATTACATTCCAAAAGCCTTCAAGCTGCAATTCCCTAGCACCAACAATATAGCTGAATATGAGGCTCTCATAGCAAGATTAAAGATGGTTGCAAAATGGAACATCACTGAGTTAAAAATCTTTGGCAATTCTCAGCTCATCATCAAGAAAGCCCTAAATGAATATCAAACCAAATATGAAAAGCTATTACCCTACAAAAAGCTAGTTGATCAGCTAACCTGGCATTTTACAAAGCTTCAGTTTACACAAGTGCCTCGAATGCAGAACAAATCAGCAGACGTTATGGCTACTATCAACTCACTCTTGGAAATTCTCCAAGTGGCTACGCAGTATGAGTTTTTAGTTGAGCAGCTCCACACACCTGCCTATGTGAATGATGAATCAAACTATGTTTGTATCTTGGTTGGTCCCCAATCCCCTGTGACTTTGTCAGAAAGTGTCTCCCATGTCAGCAGCACACAAATCTTGTGCACGCTCCAGCACAGGATCTACAGCCTATTGCACCACCTTGGCCTTTCGCTTGTTGGGGCCTTGATCTAGTTGGAACTATCACACCTCTCTCATTTGATGGACATAAATGGATAATAATAGCTACAGACTATTTCACTAAGTGGGTGGAAGCAGTCCCCCTAGTCTAAGCTACAGAAGTTTAGGTCTCCAAGTTCATCTTGTACCACATTGTTTGCCGCTTCGGCATCCCATCCACCATCTTCACCGACCACGGAGGTAACTTTGAAAATATCAACATGGAAGAATTATGCACTTCCCTCCACATCCATCATCACTTTTCTAGCCCATATTTCCCACAAGGTAATGGTCAGGTAGAGGCAACTAACAAAACCCTCCTCAAAATCTTACAGAAAGTTGTCAATGATTCTAGCCATGATTGGCACCTATAAATAAATCCAGCCCTATAGGCCTATCGAACTTCCTTTCATACATCCACAAGCACAACTCCATACTCCTTAGTCTATGGTGCCGAAGTAGTACTACCCATAGAGGTTGAACTTCCCTCCTTGCGCATATCTTTGCAAGGGCAAATATCAGATGAAGAATATAGAATAGCTCGACTCACCCAGCTGGATCTCTTAGACGAGAAGTGACAACAAGCCTATGATTATCTCATAGTCTATCAAACTCATCTCAAAAAGAATTTCAACAAGAAGGTGCTCCCACGACACTTTCAGCTAGGCGACATGGTCCTCAAAGAAAATATGAAAGTCCAAGCCGATCGAGAAAAGAAAGGAAAGTTTGAACCATGGCTTGGTCCTTATGTTGTCACTGCCTCCTTTGGCTTCAGAGCCTATCAGCTATCTACACCAAAAGGAGAACTCTTGAATGATCCTACTAAAATCATTCATCTCAAGAATTTCTATGCTTGAAGATCCTTGGTATACCCAGCTTTTGAAAAATACAAAAATAAAAATAGTAAAGAGAAATAAGCATCCAATGGTGAAAACTTGGCAATTCAAGCGCCTTGGATAGGTACCTTGGTGAAAACCTGGTAATTCAAGTGCCTTGTGTACTAAGACTAATCCATTATCTATCACTATCCTATCCCTCATCCATCCACTCACCATCCCATAAAATACCTGCTTGTTCCCTTGGCGTTCCAACCAAATATCCAACATCTAATGAAGCTTGTAAATCTTGTACCTCAGCTTGTAAATCTTGTACCAAAGCTTGTATCATCTCTTGTATCATAGCTTGTATATGTAAATATTGTCCAAAGCTTTTACCATATGCCAGCCTGTATTATATGCCAAAGCTTGTATCCTAGCTTGTATCCTATCACATGCACACAAAGAACCCCATTTTCACTTAAGATTTTCACAAACCATCAACCTATCCACCTATCAACTATTACAGACATCCCACCCTTCACAAACATTTCCATCTCACAAAAACCAAAACATGAACAACCTTGTACATTTGTAACATATCTAGGTCTGTCAGCTTGTACGTCCTCTTTAGCTTAGTACCATTGTATCTATCCAGCTTTTGTGTCCTTGATCAACATCTTGCACACATCACACAACCCTTGGTTAGCTATCCCAATGCATCCTTTAGCTAGATCTCTTGTCACCAAAGTGTCATCCTTCTTAGTTCAACTTTCTAGATGCATCACTCATCCAAAATCCATCAGCTTAGGTGCTCTCCGATAGATCTTTGTAGGATATAGCTTTCCTCATGTCTAATCTTGGTCCATTAGTACATCATCCCACCCATCTCATTGGCAAATGGTTCTCTTTTGGATTTTTTCTTTCTTTTGATTTGGAATCTTCCCTTTTGGGTCTTGAAGTATCTTTTCCAAACAATCTTTTTGTTCCCTCCTCAAGGTTGCCACGATCTTCCATATCATGGTATACTATGAATGGGGAAATCTGGATGTAAGGTCTTGATCAATTCTTTTGTTTGTTTTTCTTTTCTGCTTGTGGGTTACCCAGTGTCAGTTCTGCTCCGATTCTTTCGAGATTCATGTGTGATGTTGGGGCAATCCTTGAATTTTTGTTTTGAGTCAGTTTGTCAATTCTCTAGATGGTTGGTGACACGGCCTTGATGTTCTTGGTAACCTTGGCAATTAACCAAAAGTCTTATAGAAAATCTAGTGCTCAACTACATGGTGGTACTTCTCTTTGACGTATCCCCCTTCTCACAAAGCTTCAATGGATTCCCATCATCTCCATTATCTGCCATCCATATCCAGCATCTGTCTCTCCTACCCCAGCTTATGCATCAGTATCTCTTTAAATCAATCTGCACTTTTAGCTTTAGGGATCCATAATCCTAGTCTTAAGGATCCATCAATCCAATCAATCCACCAAGCCTCATCTTTTGAGATCCACAATCCTAGTCCTAGGGATCTCCGAAACCCATCTTCTGCCAATCTAACTCTTTGAAATCCTGTTGCATCGGCTTTATAATCCCCTCATCCTTCTCCCTATCCTGGATTCCTTTTTATAGCACTCCACTCCTTCATCCTCCACCTTCCCTAAAGTCTTAAGCTTGCTTCCTCTTGTGCCTCTGATTCTCCCTTTATCATTCTCCCATAGTGAGAGTTTGAGCTAATTCAGCCCCTTCTCTTTGCCAATCTGAGTCTCCTTGCTCATCCCAGATTCTTGTATTTTTCAAGAAATTGTCGAGCCTCATTTTCTCTCTGCACCACCTTCTTGAGGGGGCATCATGCAGTCTAGTCTCTCCTCTTCTTATCCAAGACTGGGGCAACTTTGTTGCTAAAACATCTTCCTCGTGTCATCTCCGTTTAAACTTCTTTGAAATAGTGTTGTCTCAACACTATTTCAAAGAGGGGAAAAATGTAGACACCTAAGAATCCTTTAGAAAATAAAGTATTTTATTTTCTGAATAAGTCCCTAATGACATCATCATTTATTAATTAATTAATTTTTTTTTTTTTAAATTTATTTTTATGTCATTAAATCCCTTTATCTTAATTTAAAATATTTAATTAAGGAATCCCTCCCAAAAATGTTTAAATCTTATTTAAACATTATTTCATTATTTATTAATTATTTAATTAATAAATTGACCAAAAATCTCAAAATAAATTATTTATTTATTTTTTGCCCAAAACTTGGCCAATTTCCTCAAGACCACTAACCTCTTCCAAAATCTTCTAATCCTTCTTTAATTTCGATTAAAGGCTAATCCCATCATTTCCTATCCCTAATCCCAACTCAAAATATTTAATTAAGATTAAATATTAATCCTCATGTTTATTAAAAATATTTTAATAAATATCTCCTCAATCCAAACCCTTGAAATAAATAAAACTTTATTTATTTCCTAAAAACCTTATTTATCCTCATCCTAGGAAGTTCTAGACTCTTCTAGAAAGTCTTCATCCTCATCCAAAGCCTAGACTCTTCTAGAAGATGTCAATCCTTATCTTTGACCCTAATCCTAATCCCCCCCAAACCTTGTCACATTCCCTAAACATGGGTTAAGACTTGCTAACCCAAGCCAAAGTTAAAAAATATCTCCTCCTTCACCCACCCTCATTTATTGTCATCCACTTGCCCATCTCTAACAAGCCTAATCTAATCTTAACCCAAGCCTAATCCAAGCTTTAATCATTTGCACATTCCTAAGTCAAGCTTAAGACTTTCTTAATCCAACCAAGTCAAAATATCTCAACTCTCTCACAAATATCCCAACCATAAAACTTTATGAAGCCCACAAAGCCATAAATGACTCTTACAAGCCATTATGAGGGTCTTTATGAGCTTTGAGCCTCCTTTGTTGACCCCTCAACCCCTCTTGCTCTAACCAATGACCCTGTGACATGTGTCACTCCTTGATTGGCTATAAAGAAGCACAATCCATGTGCTCTCCTCTCATTCAATCTAAACCTTCCATAAGCTTTTTCCCATCCTTGCATCCTAGCCCTTGATCCCTCAAGCCCTTTGCCTATTTAAGGAATCCTCTCCCAAGCCATTTTAACACAATCTAGAAAGTAAATCCATAATGCCATTTTGAGAAGCCATTTTTACATCAAATCCATTCACCAAAATCTATCAAAAATCCTCCATTGAAGCCCATTTGAGCATTTGAGCATACATACATAATCAAGCCATCTTAGCTATTAGACAAACCTCTACATCAAGTGATCATCCTCATTGAGAGAGCCTATCCATGGCTCATATTCTCATTTGAGGAATTCACTTTGTCTCTCATGAAGTTATGTTAAATTAGTATGCAAATGCTTTTGATTGTTTTAATTTAGTGTTTCTAACATAATAAAGTAGCATATACACTACCCACAAAATACCCTACCAAAGTATGCTTTTACAACCAGTCACAAGCATTATCAAAATCCTAAATATTGAGAACACTATTAGGTGGGTCTTATTTTTTGAAACACTTTCAAAAAAAAATTGCAAGGGCATTTGTTCAGAGGAAGTGCCATGAGCATCTATTGCAACAACTTTAGCACTAGCATCAACTACTAGGCTAAAGTTGGGTGGGGCAATATTAAAAAAACCTTATGCTCCCTCAATATATATGGTATGATAGGTGAAAAATAAGTCTTAGAGAGAAATTTGTACCACATGTAAATCCCTAGCAAAGTGATTTGTTAGATAACTGAGAGGAGGGTGAATGATTTATATCCAGTTACTCTATAGGCCTTTAAAACAATTCAATACCAATATAAACTTGTATAGTAATAAATTGGTAACCACATTCAACATCTCATATCAAACTTATAATATTTTTACTTGAAACTATTATCTCACTGTTCTTTACTTGACTGGGTATCAGAGTATTAACTTAGATTATACTAAGTTACATCAATAAGTAAATAACATGAAAATCAACTTGCAACACATAAGTAATCACACATTTTAACATAGATATTTAACATGGAAACCCTATAAAGGGAAAAACCACATGGGAATCAACAACCCAAATATTTTACTCTTCTTAAGTAAGCTCTGCTAAGAGCCAACCTTGGTCAAGGAAGGTTTACACGCACATTTTAGTGTGACCTAGTTAGAGGATTTTCACCAAAGATCATCTACACCTTATCATTCTTTGTCATTACTAAAGAGTGACCTGCTCTAAAGGATTTACAAACATCACTAATTGATGTTACCATATAGGATTTCATAGACTTGTCAGGTCCACTCAGTTAAGAGATTTTATTTCCTAAAATGGTAAGAAAGTAAAACTCAGATGATCTACTACGTTTAGCACTACTTTTCTTGTATAGATCTCTACTTTTCTTTGTTTCTACCTTTTCATCTCTTTCAAGATGATTTACACTCTTTCTCTTTCATCTTGCACTTCCTTTGCTTGATCTTTCTTCCTCTATTTTTCTCAATTCACTTTGTCCTTCTTTCTCCTTCAATAATTCACATTTTTTCAGCAATATCAACAACCAAAAATTTTCTCATTCACCTTCTTAAATAGTTAACTTCTACCTTCTAGATCATTCCAGATTTTGCTGCTTAATTAGAATCATAGATCTTAGATTCATTACATCTAGTCATTTGATCAATACTAGTTCACATCAAAAGAAAATATGAACAAGTCAGGATGGAGAGGAAAGGTGTGTGGGGAAGAAGAAGAAACTTATTCAATGAAGATATTAACCAAAGGTTTGGAAGAAGGAAGTGGAGTAGGGAGGAATTCAAACCAAAGTGGAGAAAGAAGGATTCGGCTTCATGTGCCAAAAGTGTAAATGTGGAAGACGATGCAATTTCGTAGGAGAAAATGACAATCATTGGAAGATTCATTAGTGATCATCTGAAGAGGGAAATGATTAAAGATTGGGTTGTGGATCATTGGAGTAGGGAAGTAGTAATCAAGTTTATTCTGAAAGAAATTTTTTATTATTATATTTAAAAAAGAAGAGAAGTGAAATTTGGTTCTTAAAAAGAATTTGACTTATGGTATGCTTCATCTATATTTGCAACCTTGGTAGAAATTTTATGATTTTAATCCTTTAAAATTGTATAAGAATCCCATCTAGATTCTATTATATAATCTACAGTTAGAATATTGGGGAGATTCAAGTTTGGAATGCATTGGGAAATCATTAGGCACATTGTTGGAAGTTGATGAAGCAATCATAGAAAATGATTCTTATCTTTATCCTCATATGAAGACTGTGGCAGTTCAATCTATACCATCTTTCATTTTCTTGAATAAAGGTAATAGTTCATTGAAACAATAGGTTGAATTAGAAACTTCAACCATGGTATGTGGTAGATGTGGTCTTAAATCACACACGATGGTGAATTGTTAGGTTTTTGTCAAGCCTTCCAAAGAATGGATTCCAAAGAAAAAATCACAAAAAATGGTTCAAAAAACCATCACAAAGGAAAGAAAGATTCCAATATTATTTTCTCTAGCTATTATCACTTTGGAGGAAGGGGAATACTCTAGTCCCTTTGAGGGGAAGGAGCAGAAATGCAATAATATCTTGAAACCACAATGTGTATAGGCCTGGTCAGACACAAAGAAATAGAATATGACATGGAATCTCTGAAGAATTTTTTGGAAAAGGATTCTCTAGACAATATAGAACCGAGAGTCATTAGTCAATTTGCCAATATTCTCTTAGGTAAAGCTAAAGGAGAGAGGAGGCGTAGATCCTATAAGTAGTTAAGAGAGGAGAGGGAAAAGGAGAAAGAGATTATAAGTGTGGCTGATTTCTTGAAGACGACCAAGGGAGGGGTGCCCTCCCTTGGAGAGAAATGAAGATTGTAACATGGAATGGTAGGGGCCTTTTATCTCTTGACAAAAGATGCTTGATCAAACAAGCGTTATGTAAGTCAGATAGTGATATTGTTTTGTTGTAGGAAACAAAATTATGCTTGGATAAAGCCCTTAAATTTCTTCACTCATGTAACATATACAAGGGTTTCTTTCAAGATGCTAATGGCTCATCTAGGGGTTTGGGTGTTTTGTGGAAGATAGGATCTAGAGAAATATGAAAATTGGTTATATGGTAGAGTACTTAGCATCAAGGACAATATCATTTTCACCTTTTTAATGTTTATGGTCTGATCAAATAGAGGCTAAGTCTCAGTTATGGATAACAATAACAACTAAGATTTCCTCACTTAGGGAAGATTTCGTCACTTAGGGAAGATAATTATATTGTTTCAGGGGATTTCAATGCCATTTTGGACTTGGATGAGAAGTTGGGTGGTTTGAGAATGTCAAATCAAGTCATGGTAGATTTTAAGGATTTTGTGTTTTCGAATCAATTATTTGATGTGGTTCCATCCAATGGTAGATTCACCTGGATGAATAGATGGGCCAATTTCACTAGCATATATGAGAGATTGGACAAATTTTTGGTTGGGCCCTTTTGGATCAACTCTTCTTCTAGTGTGGATGCAAGTATTCTCCCGATATCTCTGTCTGACCATTTTCTAGTTCAGTTGAGAATTTTGAATGATTTCATTTGGCCAAAAGGTAGTTTTCATTTCTAGAATATGTGGTGGAGGGATAAGGATTTTCTTGCCAAAGTGGAAGGTTGGTGGAAAGAAAGCAACATTGTAAGAATTTTCCTTGGGCAAAAATTCATCCAAGACCAAGGAACTCAAACACAAGCACAATAGTAGACCAAAGAGAGTATGATTAGAATGATGATATATTCATTCAATATTCAATATTGATTAAAAGTACACTAGGAGTGCCTATATATAAAGGCCTCTGGAATGCTTCTAGAATGCATAGAAGTTAGCAACATGATAAGTCATACAACTAGGTACATGTCCAACAGATATGGGTTATCCTCCATTAACCACAGGAGTAAGTGCAATGATGAGAGGATAAGCCTACAAAGGTGTAGCATGCAAAATAATGTTGTAGACATCATGTGCTAAATTAGGAGTGCAAATAATTGTGTTTCCTACATGACAACTCAATTAATGATGCAAACTCTAGTGTTGTAGACACCATGTGCTGAAGTAGAGTTGCTTACTCCATTTTTGTCAATATGACAACTCATGAGAGTATGCAAACTCCTAAGTGTCTCACCAAATAAATAATAAAATAATGCATTAACCTAAGTAAATTTAAGTAAAGTGTAAATAGTAAATACTTGGATTGATTCAACAAGGCTTGTGAAGGAGACTTGGGCACAAAGTAGGAGAAAGAATACAACCATTTTTCATGATTAACTTTCCCCACTACAATCAAGGAATCATCTTTTAGACTATGCACCTTTACTGAGTTAGGAAGGAACTCAACTTTTATGACCATCTCCAAGGTGAGTGATTTGGTAAACTGAGAGGAGATTTGAACTTAGGTTAGGAACATAGAGAACATCTTTGAACTCTTCATTTTCCATCTCCACATTTCCTTTCCCTTCAACTTCCTTTTTTGTATCATCTCCTACAAAGATGTGTGGTACCTTTGATTGCTTCAATGAAGAAAAATCTCCTTTTGAAGAACCCATATGATGTGAGGCACGAGAGTCAAGAATCCATTCCGTTGAATAACTTGAATTTTCCATGAATGCTTGTCCTTTTCCCTTTGAATCTAAAGAAGATCCTTTCTCCTTGTAAGCATTAGATAGTGGAACATTGTGTTTCTTCATGATAGTGGTCAATTCATCAATCTTTTTATGATAATACTCATGTTCTTCATGACCCAATTTCTTGCAATAAGCACACTTTTTCTTGTCCTTATTATTGTCCCCCTTCTTATTTGAATTCGAAGACTTGCCTTGTTGATTTGATTGTGGTGTTGTCTTTTTTGCATCCTCTATTTTTTTATTCTTCCATTTCTTATTCTTGCTTTTTCCTTTATTTGAAGATTGACTAGCTAAATTTTGAGAACCCTCATTATTCGCCACCAATGCCTTTGACTTAGGTGAATTGAGAATCCCCATTGATTTCAACTTCTTTCTTCTTTATCCAATAGTTCAACATAATGATCAAAAGAGACTTTCTGATAGGCAGACCCTAATGTAGTCTTTGAGGTGTTATAAGTAGAAACAAATGTGGAGTACTCAGATGGCAACTTATTATGAATGAGATTGATTAACTTGTCATATTTAATAGAACTCCCACAATCATCAAGCTTTGTTCTCAATTCATTCACCTTTATGATAAAATCATGTATGAAATCAAATGCCTTAAGATCTAAGGAGACAAGCTCATCTTCAATTTTGAAAACATCTTCCTCAGATACTTTACCATATAGGTTTCGAAGGGTATCCCAAGCTTCCTTGGATGTATGAGACTTCTAAATCTGATATATGATATTATCTTCAACCCCCAAATAAATATCACCTACGGCTTTCCTATCCATTGTTTTCCAATTAGTGATTTCACTGGTAGATACTTGATTACCTGTTGGTTTAGGAAGGGTACCATCTACATATTGAGAAACTCCTTTATGCATTAAGTGACACCACATTTTAATGGACCATGTAGCATAGTTATGTGGAGTTAATTTTAGAAACTTAAAATTTTCCATGATATAGAAAATGAAAGAAAAAACTATAGAAAAAGAGGAACACAACACTAAGAACACCCCCCTTTTCACTCAATTAAGAAATCCCCCCAAAAAAGATGCTTTTGGCACTTTATATATAGTGCATTTACAATGGCCACTTGCCAATTTTAGACTTAGTGGACTTCTAATTTTTCCTTTTACAACCTTTTTTATGGAGTTAAAAACTAGAACATTACAATGTATCTTAGATATACAACAATTCTAAAGATATATCAAAGTATTACAATGAAGAAAATGACCTAATTTTGAAAGTGACACTTTTATCCACACAAACCTATAATCTAATTATAGATCTAGAAAGTAGACAAAAAATAATGCACTTTCTAAAAAAAATAGAACCTATTTTCGTGTCCAGATGAGCCCGTATAGAGCATTTAAAGTTACAAAATGCAAGATTAGACAAGTATAGTCACCAAAAGATGTAATTTTTGACAAATCCATGTATAAACACTAGAAAATAACTACACCACTAAAAAGTTTAGAAAATTCTAGCCAAAAAAAAAAAAAAAATTGCACTTGATTTGGAGTCCAGATGATTGAGATATGGCCTGCCAAAGTCGAATTACAAAATAAAAAATTAATCTAGAGAGGGATTGGATCAGAAAAAGATAGGATTAAATCTGATGGTCATACAACCATTGTAGTAGTTCAATTTTTCTCCTAGATGACGGTTAGATGACCATCAAATTTAAGCTCAGGAACTGATGATGTCAGTGAAAACTCCACCCTAGATGATATTAGCATGATGTAATGATGATGTCAAAATGGTACAAAATTGTACAGACCTGTATGGAAAAAAAATAGAATATCCTGAATGATGTGGTGTATGGAGATGACTGATGTTCTATCACTCCACATTGCAGATGGGGGTTTGATCATAGGTCCACATGTCTGGACGCTAAGCTGTGAGCTGACTATACACCTTGGTGGTTAGACGTGTGGAAAAATTAGAAGTCATCACGTGTCTTATTTGCAGTAGTGGCTGAAAATTTATCATGGTCGGCATTCCTACTGGAAGGTGCAGATGCCCAAATTTTTGCCATAGTGTTGCATGGAGGGTGTGGGAGGGTGCCAAAAAAGCTTTAAATGATGCCATAAAAAGTTTCACAATTGTGGGGTTCACTCTTTAATCCCACATTCATGAGGAGTGTGAACAAGGCAATGTTTAAAAGCATGACCAGTGGGGTAAATATCAAACAGGCCCATCAGTATTTGGGTGGGTCTCGATTCTACTCACCAGTAATATGTATGTTGTCAGATTCTCAAGTTGTTAGCCAAACTTAGAATAAGTGCTGCCAAATTGTGATGAGTGGTCACTAAATAAAATTGGAATATTCCCTAAAATAAAGACAAATATTCCTTGTAGAGCTGGGGTGTCATTGCTCAGTTTTGCAAAAAAAAAATCTCTACAGGGGCATATAGGATCGAAGAAATCTAAAAAATATGAAAATTTGAATAATTACAGAGACAATTAAAATTCAGATCTGAAAATACAATGCACAGTTCAAATTAAATGACCATACCCAAATTGCAAATTGGTGCCTTTGAGTGTTGGTTTGGAAATTTTTTTTACCTCATAATCAACATTAGCCCATCATAGGAGAATTTATAGCCGATTTTTACCGAATTAATGTTCCAAACGCAATGGCAAGGTCCAATTTGGCTCTAGATGCTCCTAATTTTTGTGAATTCTTCGAATCTAGGTCAAGGTGATGAAGCAACAATGGTCTCAAATGACTATGTGAAGAGAATGTCCTCAAGCTCTGATACCATGTAAGAACTTTTCTTAGGGAAAAATTCACCCAAGACCAAGGAACTCAAACACAAGCACAATAGTAGACCAAAGAGAGTATGATCTGAATGACGATATATTCATTCAATATTCAATATTCAATATTGATTAAAAGTACACTTGGAGTGCTTGTATATAAAGGCCTCTAGAATGTTTCTAGAATGTATATAAGTTAGAAACATGACAAGTCATACAACCAAGCACTTGTCCACTAGATAAGGGTTATCCTCCATTAAGCACAAGAGTAAGTGTGATGATGAGAGGATAAGCCTACAAAGGTGTAACACACAAAATAATGTTGTAGACACCATGTGCAACATTAGGAGTGCAAATAACTGTGTTGTCTACATGAAAACTCAGTTAATGATGCAAACTCCAGTATTGTAGACACCATGTGCTGAACTAGAGTTGCTTACTCCAGTGTTGTCAATATGACAATTCATGAGAGTACGCAAAGTCCTAAGTGTCTCAGCAAATAAATAATAAAATAATGCAATATAATAAAATAATGCATTAACCTAAGTAAACTTAAGTAAACTATAAATAGTAAATATTTATTTATACCATCAAACATTTTTAAGGGCACTCCAAGTTATACTTTTGTACAAGATTGAATCAGATAAAAGATAAGATCAAATTTTGGAATAAGCATTCTTTCACAAACATATTTGTATAAAAGCTTAGGGTTGAGGCTACATTGGAGGATCTCAATAAACAAGTAGTTAATGTAGGTATGTATTGGTAAACAAATTGTTCTTTTTGATTTAACTCTTAGATATCCAAATTCATGAACAATATCTGGTTACAACAGTTGGAAAGTTGCTTCTAAAAAGACTAACTTTCTTTTGAATTATTAGGCACAACTCCCTATTGCAATTTTGCAATGAATTATGTTTGTTCCTAAATCTAAAACAAGTTATGTTCTTAACCCAAGAATAGGAGAGGCAAACTGAGCCAGGCCTAAATATGATCTAGCTCAGGTAAGAAATGGTTTCCAAAGATTAATTAAGCTTATGAACTCGCACATCTTATGAACCCATAAGGCTTAACGATTCAATACTGCATGCTAACTAATACTAAAATGATTCAGTAGGAAACTGATTACAAAGAAAGAAAGATTAACTTGAAAGAAAACACCTAAAGCTTTTCTCTTGAACTGATGATGACAATACTTATCATATTCAGTTTGTTGTCTCAAAATAGGCGAATGAAGCTTTTTTCATTCCTTGTTTTAACTCAGATAAAAGAGAAAACATACAATTAACATTTAACAGAATGGAACATAAAATAATTGACACAAAATACCATTCAATTGGCTCTGCAACATCTAGTATTTCATACCAAAAATTAGTCAACCTTTTATTAATCTTTCATTCGAATACATATAGGATTTCGAGATGACCATTGCAAAGGAAGTTTAATCAGTTCATCTTTTCAAGAATGATAAATGGCAAGGAGCCAATTTGTCAATTACAATGATTACATCAAAATATGAAAGAGGCAGAATATGAATGCCTTCACCTTCTTTCCCTTTTATGCTTATGTCCTATAGGCCTTAGCGACTACAATGATTAGAATTAATTCTTCATGCCTATGAACATGTACATTAGTATATCTCAAGAGCCATTTAGAATGCTCTCTGGCCAAATATTTGATAGCACTCAAACAATCTTATATTTCCTCCATGGCCATGTGTACACACCTGCCAAGTTTCTAGAGTTTGAAAACTCTATCTTGGTGATTGGAAGCTATCCTTGTTAGAGTATCTATGAAGTTGAATAAATTTGTCTACATGATAGTTACTCCAATGATTCCCTTTCCTTGCCCACTATTCTACGAGTCTATATGCAAACCTCTCAAGAGTTCATAATCTCTATCTTGATCCTTCTTCATTTTAGCTTCATTTTCTTTAAGCCCTTCTTCTACTACCATGATCATTTTAAACTTTAACTGCATGCTCTGAAGCCACTGAAATAAAGGCTCATCCCCCTTAGGCAAGAGCTTCACCTCGAAAACCTATTTTTCCTACATGTGGATAATCATCTTCAAAAAAGAGACACAATCTTCACTCTTAGTTGTCTCCTTAGCCAAGGTGACTGTATTTGCTGAAATGTTATTGTACATGGAATATTCACGTATTCATGAAACCTTAATGTAGAGTGTAGATAAAATGATAATGAACTAGACTAAACCTAAGAAATCATTGTCAAAATGCTAAGTCTATGAACATCCCATGTTTCTCTAACCACAACCGCTAAGAATGCTCTCAAATTAGCATCTTAGTGATAGTTCTAGAATGAGAAGTATTCTTAAAATGTAGATCTATCAATATGTATGCAAGATCTAAGATAAAAATGCAGATTACATGTGAATAAAAACTCTTATAATACTATCAAGATGAACATGCAATGAGCTAAACATGTGTTAAGATGATACTAAATAACATGAAAATAAAGCTAAAATGCTATCAAAATAACATAAAATTTCTAGAATAACAATCCTAATATTTTGCCAATAGTGGCATGTTGTGATGGTTAAGTTGTTACGTTGTTATCCTTGCCATCAAGGTTCAAATCTCATGGGGATGAGGTCCCCCGATTGTGGCCTCACTGGTTCATAGCTCCAGGTTAAAGCATTTACCCCTCTTAAAAAAAAAAAAAACAATCCTAATATTCTCAATATTACAACTTTGAATATGCCTATAATGTAGATGCCTAAAACTTGGGTCCCTTTGCTCTTGAATTCTCCTTCTATTTATAGGATTTTAGAAGGGGTTGGGGCAAGAATCTGGGTTTTACCTTTAACTAGTGGATAAAGCTGAAATTGAAAATGTCTCATAAGAGACAAGAGGAGGAGCCCAAAAGTCTTGATTATGAGGATAAATGTGGATTTTTTTTCATCTAAAATTTCTCATAAGAGACAAGAGGAGTCCAAAAGTCTTGATTTTGAGGATAAATGTGGATTTCTTTTCAACTAAAATGTCTCATAAGAGATAAGAGGTGGAGTCCAAAAGTCTTGATTTGAGGATAAATGTGGATTTTTCTCACTTCTTTATAATATAAAAGGAGGAATTTTATTTTGTGAGGATAAATGAATTTATTGATTTAATAAAAGTTCCATTTATTTTCAAAAGCTTGTCTTTTTCCCTCTCCCTTTTGAATTTCATTTTATGATTTTGAATTTTTTTTCTCCTCTTTAGAAGTTGATTTAGGTCTTATTAATTTGATAGATAATTTAATTGATTAAATGACTTGATATAATCCTTAATTTGAAAGTTTGTTATTTTCCTTTGATTTCCTCCTTAATTTGTGTTGACTGATCGAAATTGCATAATTCAGGTCTTTATCAATTTTTGGGTGTTTGCAAATGCCTCTCTTTGAGCTAATATGTGAAGCATATTAGTTTAATCACTGTCTTGATTTTTTGATTTTAGGTTAAATTCTGATGATTATATGTATGTTCAATGATATTTTGCAATTTTTTAGTTGTCATGGTGTTTGTTTGTTGATGGCCTAATGTCTGATCATTGATGATTTGATGTTTTGATTATCATTGGTTTTACTAATTGATGTTGTGGTGTTTTTACTTGGATACCCTAGTTTTGGTTGATTTGATGTTTGAAATTTTTGGCTGGGGTAGAAGGTTTTTTATTTTTCAAAAAAAATTGATGTCCTAGTTTGATATGGATATACTGCCCCCTTAGAAATAAAATTGGAAAAAAATGAATGTTCAAAAATTAAGGAGGTTCTAATTTGATTTTTGAAATGTTGGATAATTGACAGATAAAGATGATCAAGTTGATTTAATACAATACCCAATTTTTGAAAGTGAGCTAAAAGGTGACAATGTTGGGTGAATAGAGTGAAAAAAAGATATAAATGCCCTTAAGGAGGGTTAAATAGGTCAAAATATTATTCACCCTTGTCATCTTCACACTCTCATTTGACATTTTTCATTTTGGAGCTCTAAGCTAGCTAGGACAATGGTCCCTTTACGAGAGCACAGATTCAATAGGGGTTATAGGTATGAGTGTCCAGTGGACTACGAGGCACCAGTAAGTCATCGAGATCCTCCATTGTTAAGATTTTTTCATGTGTACCTAAGTTTTTTTGGAATTTTGTATGAATATTGTGATAAATATGAATATTTAGGTATCCTAGCACATTTAGGGTTTCTTTTAGTACATATGCATTATTTTAGCACATTTGAACACTCTTATAGCGCATACGTGGGGCAAAAATAGTGCATTTAAAACCCTATGTTAGGAGAAAATTAGTGCATTCATTAGGGAAATAGCACATTTGAAGCTTTAAATAGAGAATTTGAGTGTTTAGGATGCTTGATGATCACTTGGGATGAAAGATAACATTGTTGTGTGTTTGTTTGATGCAAACAGGTATGTGGACACAAGCTCACGGTGCAAGGATTGTATCCATGGCCTCTAGATGTAGTAGGTAGATTGTCAGTTGAGGAATGCCAAGTGATTGATAGATGCAATTTTACTTATTTACTATAGATACCCCAGTTCTGAGTAAATAGGGAGCTTTTGATAGTTGTGGCTGAGCGATGACACTCAGACCACAACAGCTTTCATTTGACAATGGGTGAGACGACAGTGACTCGAAAGGATGTATATCAGATATTACAGATCCCAATATTAGTGGATTTAGTGTACTATGATCAGACTATAGATGGCACTACTTTTGAAGATTTGTTCAGAGATGACAACATTGGGGATGATAGTGTATCATGGTTCCAAATGCTGTAGTATGATCCATTGGTGATAGTTTTGGCTAGATTGATAGGAAGGTTTTTATTGCTAGAGCAACGAGGGCAAGGACATCCAATTGGATGGGGTTAGTTGATATAGGATATGATAGATTAGCCACAGAGATTTGCATGGGGTAGCTATATATTGGCCCACTTGTACCATGATTTACATCAAGTTGTATATTCAGGAGCCTCGTCACTATCAGAAAGAGTGATTTTGTTATAGCTATGGACATTGGAGCATTTACCCATTACTCATCTAGTATGTGTGTAACAGTAGCCTTAGGGTATGCCTTACATGTATACTTACTCTGGTGTGATCATTCAACCCCATTTAGGCAAGACAGAGTATTGGTGTCATATGTTGGATGATATTGATGAGGTTTTGTGGAAACCATATAGGTTCACAAAGCCATGGGCCGAGGTTGATGATGAGATGGTATATTTCTTTGGTTTGAGACATTTTCTTGGCTGGGTACCCATAGTGATAGAGAAATTTTGTTTTCAGAAGGTGGCGAGATAGTTTGGGCGGCAGCAGGGCATGCCACAAGGGTCAGCACATTATGCTCTGGTGTAGTCAGAGAGGGAAGTGTGGGGGCTGACCTTGGAGTATTAGGCTTGTCTAGAGATCTTTTTACAAATGATAGATACACCACAACCATGGGATTTGTGAGATGGAGAAGCAAATGCAGGGATGGAGGGGAACTATGCATGATGGTTTTGAGAGCATCACTTTTCGAGATACACAGATCTGGTAGAGCCTATTTTGGGGGTTAATGAGCTATCGAGCAGGTGGGAGGAGGAGGATGATGAGGGTGGTTCAGGGAGAGGGATAGGGAGATGGTGGGTTAGAGGGAGAGTGAGAGGTGTGGTTAGAGCACAAGGGAGATATGGAGGGTGAGGCTGAGTAGCCATGGTATTACCGTAGAGGGGTGTGGCACGAGGTCCAGTGCAGAGACCAATATGTGCAAGGAGAGTTGGAGGGATCCAAGTCCATTGAGGTGTGAGGGTGAGAGGGGGGATTTTTGGTGGAGTGGGTGTTGGTCAGTAGGACATAGGTGTGGAGCAAGGTAGGGTAGAGCAGATTAGGTCCAAGTTGCTCGATGATATATAGTCTATCCAGCGATAGAGGCCACAAGTACAGGCTCTGATCAGAGATCCACTAGATGTACAGCCATAGGGACAACAATATGTGTCATGAAATGCACAACCACCACTAGAGAGGCTAGGGAGATTCACTAATTTGAAGGCTCAAATGAGTGCCATGGAGGTTGGGATGGGTGAGTTGAAAAGTACACTATAGGCATTTATAGTTGCGATGACACTGAGGCCACCACTTCCACCACTACTACCAAGGATAGATGGGGCATTGACTAGTCAAATGACCATAGCCAGACAGGTTGCATCAATGACAAATGTGAATGAGCAAGCACCATGAGAGGATACACGTGCCCCCAATGAGCAAGGACCTTCAGGTCAGCCACCTATGCAGGAATGAGTGTACATTATGTGTTATTGCATTACTCATCATTATGTATGATTATTCTTTTGATGTTTAGTTGATATTCATGTTGATGTACTCGGTGATCTTTGGATGTTCATGTGGATAGATGATGTGATCTATTGATGTTCATGTTATTTGATCTTTGTAGTCTATCTTATATTCATGTTGATATTATCCTTGTGACGTATTGTTTGATTTTTTTCTTGATGAGATATCTTAGCTCATTGATATTCATATGTGCACTTGTTATATCATAGACTCATGTATGCATGTGATGGTATGATTTGATGGATATAGTAGCAATATATATTAATATATATGTGAATGATTAATGTAGTATGATATGTGGATAATGATTGAAATAATAAAATGACAATAATGATGTAATGTAGGAAAATATGATGAAATAAGCGTGAATGAAATGTAAATGTGGTAAGATAAAATTTGATGTAATGTGATGTAATGAGATGAATTTTGATGAATGGTCTGTGATGACATGGAATGTGATGAAATGAATTTAAATAAAAATGGAGTGAAAGGAATGATATGAAAATGTGATAAAATGTAATGACATGAAATGATAATGTAATGAAAATGTGATAGAATGTAATACAATGAAATGAGATGTAACACAACATACATAATGGTATGAAATGAAATGTAGTGAAATAAATGAAATGAAATTGAGAATGTGATGTAATGAAATGAGATTTGATGTAATGGAATGCAATAAATGAAGTGTGATAAATGAAAATGAAATGAAATGAGATGTGATGTGATGTGATGTAGTGAAATTAAATGAGAAATGAATGAAAAAAAATGTAAATGAATGGAAGTGCGACAAAGTATCATGGGATGGAACGTGATAAAATGAGAATGAAATGAAATAAATGTGAAAATGGGATGTAATGGTATGAAATAATCAATGAAAATGTGAGAAAATGTAATATGATGACATGTAATGAGAATGTAATGTAATAAAACATGGTAAAATGAAATGTAACAAATGGAAGGTGAATGAAAGTGAAAAATGGAAGGAAATGAAATTGTTTGAGATTTGAAAGACATGGGATGAGACGTCAACCTTTGAGATTCAAAAGCCACAAAATGAAGAGATGAAATACATGAATTAAAGGTAATGTGATGAAGAAAATGAAATACAATTCATGAATGTAGTGAAAGAGGGAAAATATAATAAAATGAAATAAACTATGATATCTAAAGAAATGAAATAGAAGGTGATGAAATGTGATGTAGTGAATTGTGATAAATCAAAAGGAAATGAAATGGTATGAAATTGAAATGAAGTAATAAAATAGAAGGAAATGAAATGAAATGGAATGGGGATGAAGTGAAATGGAAATGAAATATGAATTTTGTAAATGAATAGAAATGTGACGAAAATGGAATGAAATAGGGGAAATGAAATATAACAAAATAAAATGCACTATGGGATGCAAAGAAATGAAATTGAATGTAATGAATTGTGATGAAAAAAGGAGGAGAGGGGAAGAAATGGAATGTGATGAAATGAAATTGTTTGAGATTCAAAAGCCATGTAATGCGGTAGATGATGTGATGTAATGAGGAATGCAATTTGATAAAAGGGAATAGTGACTAGAATTATTTGAGATTCAAAAAGCCACATAATGCAATAGGTGGAATAGATGATAGGAAAGAATAGAGTGTGATACAAGGTGGCAGTGTTGGGATGAGACCGATTCCACAATAGTAGAGTGTTAACTATTGCACTAGTATGTTGGGTAGTGACTTGTGCTACATCAATTGATTTTTTTGCAGCCCGTTTGATCTGGAAATAGAGAAATTGTATTGGTGGAAAAGCGGGTTTCGGCTTCTCCGTAGTAGGGTTTTCGCACCCCAAAGGTGAATTTTTGCAAAGGCTGGTGAATGATATTTCTCAGCTTTCTTGAAGCAAAATGAATCATGTTATGAAAAGATCATTCAAATGATGTCATGATTTCACAACAAGAATCATTTTAAAGTCTGAAAAGTAACCAAAATAGTGATCGGTAAAAAATTAGGAAAGATCTTCTCCGGGGCGGGTTTTGAAGTCAGAAATCAATTTTTTGAAAAGATGTATGTAAAGGAATAAGGAGTGCCAGTGGGCCCCACCTCTCACTTGTGAAGCTGGTTTTTTTTTTTTTTTCTGAAGGCTTAAATTAAAGTGGATATGTTAGAGGAAATAAAAAGATGGGCATTGGCAAAAAATCAAATTTCTTCTTCTCCATAGCGGGTTTTCGCACCCAGAAGGTGAAACTTCGCAGGGATCCATAGCTACTAAATGTAGGTTGAAAAAAGGATAGGTAAGCCACATTATGATTAAATCATTCAAATATCATCATGTTTTCATAGCAAAATGAGCGGGATAAGCATAGACAAAAAACTCAGAAGTACTTTCTCCTTTGGCAGGCTTTAAACCGAGAAGTAAGTTTTTCGCAAAGGCCTAACTAGAAGGGTAAAATTACTAGCGGGTCCCATTTTTCACTTACAAAGCCTCTTCTATATTTTTTGAGGGCTTGTAGTAAAGTGCTTAGGGTAGAAAAGGTAAAAATGAAAGCTTAAGAGGAAAATCAAAAATCAGCTTCTCCACCACAGGTTTTCTACCCTCGAAGGTCATTTTTTGCATTTGAAGAAAAATCATTCCTGCAAGCATGGTAAGTATGTGAATTGACTGCAAATTATTTTGGGCAAGTAAATAGAAGCAAATCAGTGAATTGATAAGGCTTTTACAAGCAGAATTGAGTTAAGCGGATTTTTCCCTAGGAAGTTCTCCATTCTTGTTTTTTCGAAAGATGGATGAAATAGAAAGTAAACCAGTAATTAATGAGAGTTACCGTTGAGCCAACGAAAATAGTGAAAAGACAAAGATAAATCCATTAGAACCTTTACATCCACCAATCCAACGGATTTACCCTTAATTTCGCTTGCGTGGCACAATTTATGAAATTCAACAGGAAAATCTAGGGTTATTTTATAAAGAGGGAAGTAACAGATTTTCAAACTACCATTTTATTGTTATACTATTATACTTGATAGTGCTTTTAAGTAATTTTCAAAGTTATAGAGTTTGCTTCTTGTATCATCTGCAATTGTTTGAATTTTTGCTATCATACATCAAATAAAATGGCAACAAGATTTGTGGGTTTTGATGGATTGGGTGGAATTAAGTCAGCGTGGTCGACGATCACAGATACTTCACTCAGTTTTTATGATAGGCAAGATTTTCAAAGGAGATTAAGAGCAGAGCCAATTCATCCCATAATGGAAAAACTTTGAGAAAGAGGATTAGTAGAAGTAGCTGAGTTTCCTATAGCAGTACAAGCCCCGAAGTTAATTTTTGAATGCATCAATCATTACAACTCGGATACAAAGAAAATTATATTGCCTGACCAAACAGTGTTGATTTCAATTGATCATCAAGAAGTAGTGAATTGCTTGTGAATTCTAGAATGGGAGGAGTTCTCTGATTTAACGATGAGTGGAGCCATGCCAGAGTTCTCTATGAAGAAGATGGTTTGGAGGAGGGAGATCATGCAGTCTTGGTTTCAAAAGCTAAGGGGAGCTAAGAGTAAAGTCCCTAAAACTCTTTTCGGTACAGACCTCAAACCAAAAATTGTTGACATTTTGGTTCTGTTGCATCGACTCAAAGGTGAGGTAGAAGCTTTTAATTTTGTAGAGCGATACTCCTTTTTGGTGCAAGTTATTTGCTCAGACACACAATATATTGACTGGGCGTATGAGGTCAGTGAGCATCTTTCTAGGGCTCTTAGTGCAACCAAGTTTTATAATTCATTTTTATATGTCCTCTTTCTTGATATACATGTTGGCTTCTCTTCAATTATGGCTAGGACTCCCTAGAATTGAGAATTTTCCTCATAATGTAAAAAGTTATGAGTTTTATCCATGCTTGCAATTACAGAATAGTAATGCAGAATACATCTGGGTAAATGATGCATTCACCATGAGGATTTGCAGGGAGCTCCAAGGGTGTCCAAAGTGGAGATTTAGTTTGGAAATGATGGCGACCATCGATCAATTTGGAAAATATTTCATTCAATTCTCATCATTTTCTTATTTATGTCTTGCAACGTTTGATGGATTTCCACTGAAGCTGCCTAGGTATCCAGATGATATGATCGTGCTCGTGGAGATATTGAGGCAAGCAATCCAAGTGAACGTGTTGAGCTCCAGCTTGAGGAAGCAAGGGTATGAATTCCCTATAAAAGTTGGAGCATACAGTTGTGAAACCAGATTAGATGCAAAGAATATACTCAAAGCATTTGAGAGTAAATACAAATTAGAGGAGTATGAAGCAATAAGGCCCCTATTTGATCCTAATGGATATGCCAGAGATGTGCTCCAAATTGGAAGCATAATCAAACATGTGACAACCATGGAGGATTATTAGGTGGATTGTAAAAATGAACTGGAGAGTCAAGATCATGCCTTTGCCAAATTTACAATTGATCAGGTAAAGACATATGGTATAAATTTAGATGTGGAGGGATTGGAAGATGATGGTCAAAATATGTACAACAATACATATTTGACTAAGTTGAGGAATACTCCCATTAGTTCTAAACCATATGTTGACATAGAAGAAGAATTTGATGTCATGATGGCAAGAATTATCAAAAGGACTAGGAATTGGGTTGAGTGGATAGCTAAGAAAGGCCAGAGCAAGAGCAAAACTACTCAAGCTTCTCTAGCTGCAGCTACTCCTGCTTCACCTCAAAGTGCCACACCCAGTGCTACTACTACACCTACTCAAGGCTCAACTCAATTTGTAGGTGAAGGTGATCAACCCTTGGAGAAGAATGTTCCAATAGCCCCAACCTATCAAGGTGGATCACTACCAGTTATTAGAGCTCAAGTTGAAGCTAAAAAACAAATGGAAGAACAAAAAGATGGATCTCCTGCTCTAGTCTCACCTCCACATGCCACTCTACCCCCATCTCCTCAAGCTTCTCCAACTCCATCTCTTCATGTCACCCCTATCTTATCCCCTCATCATCGCCCTACACCATCTGTAAGTGCTCCTTTTCTAAAGCCCATTGGTTCTCCTATTCAAATAGTAGAGATCGAAGATGATAAAAGTAGTAGTAGCAAATCCACTAAGTCTAATAAAGTTGCAAAGAAAACTCAAGAAGAGGAGAAAGCTCCAAGTTCATCTAGGCTTCTTTCTCGAGATCTGAAGACCCCCTTTTCTGCAATTACAATGACAATGACTCCAGTGAAGAAGAAAATGTTCAGCATTGAATCACTTAGAACAATCTCCAAAGTGATTAGTATAGAGTCTTGGCTCAAGGATACTTTGGAGAAGAAGAGGAAAAGAAAAGATGAAAGTTTTCTTTCAAAGGATGTTGTATCTCAAGTGGTTTGCTCAGGATCTACCATAGTAAAAGCTAAAAAGCAGAAGACCTTGTCAATATTGGGACAAGATCCAAATACAGGGAACTTAACTATGTAGGTAGCAAAACCAAACAAGGTAGGGAGAATCAAAGATATGACACCAGAGGACTTCACTCTACATTCAATTGATCTTGGAGAGGCTAGATATGATACAAAAGTAGGCCTATGGAAGTCTGGTAATGAGGTCATAGAAAAGCAACTGGAGAACCTCAAGTCATCAAAGATCATAATGAAAGCTGAAATAGAAGAGTTAAGAAGGTTCATCAGGCAATTAGTTGTTCCATTGGAAACTATTACTGGTGTGCCTGCCATTGAAAATCCTTCATTAGAAGAGGTACAAGCCTTCATATCATAGCTCCAGAAAGATAGGCATTTTGGTCAGATTGGAAAGGAATGGATCGAGAAACTCAATGTAGATGGAGTTTCCCTAATCAATAAAATTGGGAATATTATCCTTCAGCTAGAAACTAAAAAGGATAATATTACATCTATCAGTAATACCTTGGCTGGAGAAAGAGCAAGATGCATAGAATGTATTTCTCTCCTGATGATGGTTATTCAGATGAAAGAAAAGGATGCAATTGAAGCAAAGATTCTTAAGAAGGGAAATGAACCTTTGAATGAATGGCTCCAAAGTATGCATTTCAAGATGGAAATGATTCAAGAGGCTGAGAAATGACTCAAAGAAATAGGGGACAAAGTGAAGAAGACCCAGGACAGAGCATTTGAGCTTATGCGAGGATTGCACACTAAGTCACAAACCAGTGGACAAGGGAAGTCCTTTATTAATATAGAAGTGATGAAGAATAATTTTTCTATATATTTAAGTAACCTATCTGGGATAGCTTCAAGCAGTCAAAATAGGGTAACAGAACTGCAAACACTTGGTGGATGCGTGCACATGGCTACTGAAGAAGTGGCAAGTCGACTGAGTGAAATAAAAGAATTAGCTCTAAGCATTCAAGGTGGCTTTTGAGATTCACCAACATGCAAGTACCCAATCATGAAGAGTTAATTCCCATCATGGTGGCTGCTAAAACATACAGGATGAAAACTAAAAAGGGGAAGAAGTCCAAGTGATTCAGATTCCCCCTTTTTTTATTTTCTGTTGTAAATTATGAAATCTTTGTTAATATTTTGATATGATAAGTTGGCATCTTTCCATTTGTCATCAAGAGAAGATGAATTGATTAACATTCCCATTGTAACGGTCATCTCTCAAATCCTATATGTATGAAATTCAATGATTAATCAAAGGTTGGCAAAATTTTGGTGTCAAATACTATTTGTTGTAGAGACAATTGAATGGCACTTCATTTCAATCATTTTCCATTCCAGTAGGTATTGTGATTAGTTAGTATTTCCTTTCTTTGTTACAGAAAACTAAGGAAGAATAGAGTTTCATTTCCCTTGTTTTTCAGAATATGAATGAATGTAATAAGTATTGTTATAATTCATTTAACAAAAGGATTCTGTTAATTTTTCTTGATCTATCAGTCATAGTCTAGATTTAAATTTTAAATTTGTTCTAGTCTCATGTGAATAGATTTATGGATTCGTAAGAGGTGTGGATACGTGAATCTATTTCAGTATTTAGAAGTATTTCTTGCCTAAATTAAGTTCTAGTTAGGCTTAATTCGATTTGCCTCTTCTACTCTCGGGTTACAAGCATACCCCACATTAGTCTTAGGAATAAAACATAATTCCTTGAACATCATTCACATAGGGAGTTGTACCTCAATTCAGAGGGAAACTATATATTCTTAGAAAAAATTTCCCAACTGTTGTGTAAAGTTGTTCTTCATTATAAGTTTGGGCACATAAAAAGAGGAAAAGAAGAAGAACAATCTGTTTACTAACAGATTTTTGGTGACTCTGCTGGGGAGATGAATAGTCACTTGATCAAAAAGCCTATGTCATGAGGAAAAATGGTACTACCTCATGAAAACATAATCCTAGTGCTCCAGCCTAACCTTGGTTTTCAAGATGATCGAGAGGATATAATTTCATCACTTAATATATTTGTTTGGAGGCACAGAAGGAACATTGAACATTATCGGATTGCTGGTCAAATACTAGAGGAAGAAGAAAGAAGAGCTAAAGCTTTTGAAAGAGTTGTTCAAAGGAGAGATATCCAGAGAGAAGAAAGATAATTAAGATAGTAAGCTTAGAGTTAAATTGCACCTAGCATCCTAGAACAATTTAAGTTCCTCAAAAGTACCAAGGAATAGGGTGGGCAACATTCCACCTTTGATAAACTAACAGAGCTTGGTTTTCCTATTCTAGAAGTTCCAAAGTGAAGGTAAAAGTCAGAGTAGACCCCCTTCCCCTATTAGAGATCAAAACACTAGCACTTCGCATTCCACTTGTTAGGTGTTAGCACTTCATGGAGTTACTGCACCTCCAGTTGTTAACTTTCTGCCATATATTGCTAGAACAATCATGGCTGCTCCATGGGCCATGACAACAGGGCCATTAGCACTAAATGCTTATCATCCACTCCTAGCAGGTTCAAGGAAGAATTTCCCTAAATTCTCAAGTGATGGGAAGGTTACTACAGATGAGCACATTAAAGCCTTCTTTGCGGCTACCCATATATTTGGTATGGGACATGAAGATGTTGTTGTAAGGTTTTTCATAGAGACCCTTACAGATAGTGCAGTAGACTGGTTTTATCATTTAGCTGATGGCTCAATAACTAATTGGGACACAATGAGAACTAAATTTGAAGCCAGATTCAAGACTATAGAAGATGAACATGCCTTGATAACACAGTTGACTTCAATTAAGAAACAACCAACTATGAGCATGAGGGATTTCATTGCCAATTTCAATAAGATTAATAGCAAAATTCCTACTGCTAATAGACCCACACCCGACAATTTAAAAACTTTCTGTATTAGTGTTATGTCTCCAGATATCAATTATGATCTAAGAAGAGCATGCCTTACTAATCTAGCTAACGCACAGAAGAAAGCTATTGAATGTGAGGATGACCTAATTTCTACAAGAAAATGGAAATGAGAACTTCAAACTAAGGGGAGTACTAGTAATACCACATCATTAGAAGAGATGATTCAAAAGTTGTCTAATGAATTAGTTGCAATGAAAAAGAGATTACCTAGATTCAATAACTCTTATCAACAAAATTACCAAAACTCACCAGGAAGAAGCAATGAAAGTAGATTTCTGCAGCTTACAGGTTCACAACCTAGGTTGTAAATCAAAGCAGCACCGAAAATGGGAAATATGTGCATCTTTTATTTAACCACGGATCATGATAGCAAAAATTGTCCAAAGACTGTTCATATGATGCAATTGCTATCTACTAATGAATTAAATATTGCAACTCCATGTTCAGAATTTGATTCTTGTTCAAATGGTGACTCTAGAAATTTATTTTTAGAATATGAAGCAGATTCTGAATCAAAAGGTGAGTGTTACAAAACCATTGATGGAATGTCATACACATTACTTACCCATGGACAAAGGATGAAGAATCAAGCCTCAGGTCATACTCACAAAGACAACTCCAGTCCTTCTACAAGTAAGGTACATACTGATCAAGAAACATCCGCTTCACAAATAGGTAAGGACCATACATCTTTTGATTTCATTCAATTTTGTGAAGAGTCAAAGGTTCAAATTTCCACTATTGATTATTTAAAGTCACATCCTTCTGAGCTAAAGAGACTAGTGGATAGATGTAAAGGAGGTATTTCAAACCTGAATCATAATGTGACTACTGAATTCGAAGATGAAACCTTAACATCTGGCTTGTTTAATCAAGAAAATTCTACTACTTTAGCAACCTTTCCTGGATAGAAGCTTGAACCTTTTTATATTTCATTGAACATAAATGGATGTAAACTTAGTAATTGCATAATAGATTCAAGTGCATCAGATAATGTTATGCCATATTCCTTAGCTAAAGCCTTGGGATTGAATCTTACTAAAGTGCATGGGAGATGTTATTCTATGGATGCCAAACAAGTCCCTTTGCTTCAAAAAATTAAAGATGCACAAGTAACTCTAGCCTCATATCCAGAAAAGAAACTCTTGTTAACCATTCTGGTAGTTGATATTCCCGCAATTTATGGACTCCTTTTAAGTATAAGTTTCTGCTGAGACTCAGGAGGAGAAATTAAGCTAGACTAGTCCCAAGCTATGATACCTATTGGTAATAAGAAGGTCAAGTTAGAACTTGAAGAAAAAGAAAAATTCACAGTCCTAAAATCAGATGATCCCAAAGCTCAAATTTTATATCAGGAATTTGAATTCGGTAATTATATGTTATTTACCAAAGAAGATTCAAGTAAACAAATGAACAAGAATTAGGTCAAGAAGGTTCCTGATAAAAAAAGAGGCTTCTAACATCTGGACACTCAAATTTGATGGAATTTGTGCGTCCTTAGGCTTGGGAGTTGGCGTAGTATTGATATCCCTAGAAGGAGAAGCTGAGCCCTTAGCTTTCAAATTAGAGTTTGGTAACACAAAGAATACATCAGCATATGAAGCTTTAATCTTGGGGATAGTTACTGCAAAAGAAAGAGGGATAAAAATTTTAAAGGCACAATGTGATGCAGAGCTTATTGTGAGACAAATCAAAGGACAATACTCAGTAAAGAATCATAAACTGAAGAATTATAGGAACAAGGTGTGGGATGAGATAGAAGGTTTAGATGCTTTCTCCATTAGAGCTGTGCCAAGAGAAATGAATACAAAGGCTGACTCACTTGTAGTCTCTGCTTCCTTGTTACTCCCACATCCAAATTTTAAGGATAAAAAATATCAAATTGAAATTATATATTGATCTTCTGTCCTAGCTAATATAGAATCCTAGCAAGTCTTCAATGATGATAAGAGTTTGCAGCTGTCCCTTGAAAATGAAAAAGCCAATTTTGAACCTGAGTCTCATGAGGATGATGAACATAACAAAAGTGGTGAGGTTCAACTGAAAAGCAATATTATTCCCCCTTATTTTGTAGCTCTCGAAAAGTTGTTTAACAGACATGATGCCTATGTTAAGTGGAAAAGAACAAGAAAGGGACCTACCACAAGTGAATATGAAGGATTGAACATTGGAGATGTCCATGGTTCCAAAATGATTAATATTGGAAAATGTTGTACTCTTGAAGAGAGAGAAATTGCAAAGAAATTATTCAAAGAATATAGAGATGTCTTTTCTTGGAGCTATGAAGACCTGAAGAGCTATAGAGGAGGAGAGGTGAAACATCAGATTCCTCTCAAACAAGATGCAGTACCTTTTCGAAAAAAGAAAAGAAACTATAATTTGAATGTTATAGATGCCATTTTTTGGGAAGTTGATAAAATTTTAAAAGCAAGGATCATTTATCCTATCCATCACTCTAATTGGATAGCCAACATAGTACCTGTCAAGAAGAAGAACAAAGAGATAAGGATTTGTGTAGATTTCTGTAATTTGAATTAGGCATCTCTCAAATATAATTTTTCTCTCCCAAACATGGGCCATTTGTTACAAACAGTTGCTAGATCTGAGCTGATGCCTATGCTTGATGGCTTTTTAGGTTATAACCAGGTCAAAGTAGAAAAGAAAGATCAACATAAAACAGTGTTCACAACTCCTTGGGGTACATTTACGTATCACAGGATGCCTTTCGACCTGATCAACACTAGGGATATGTTCCAAAGATGTATGAGTGAGACCTTCTTTGATATGAAAGATTGAATAATAGTCATATACTTGGATGATCTCACTGTGTTCTCCAAAGAAAGGAAAGACCATATGGAGGATCTGAGAAGAGTGTTACAAAGATGCAAAGAGCATGGGATTTCTCTCAATCCAAAGAAGTCAGTTTTCTATGTAATTGAAGGAAGGCTACTTGGACATATAGTGTCACAGGAAGGCATTAAAATTGATCCTGACAAAGTAGAGGCCATCCAGAGACTAAGCCTGCCTATAAACAAAATAGGAGTTAAATATTTCTTTGGCCAGGTGAATTTCCTTAGAAGGTTTGTTCCTGATTTTGCAGAAACTACTAAGCATATAGTAGATATGATAAAGGGAAATTCAAGTTTCAAATGGAGTGAGGAAGGAAAGTGATCTTTTCAAGATATAAAAACTACTGTTGCTAATGCCCCTGTGCTATGTCATCCAAATTACAAGCAAGACTTTATTATTTATTGTTATGCTTCAGAACATACATTATCAGCTATTCTTGTGTAGGAGAATGATGAAGGAATACAAGCTCCCATTGCTTTTATGAGCATACCTTTGAAAAATCACAAACTAAAATATTCACAATTCAAAAAGCATGCTTATGTAGTAGTCAGAGAACTTAAGAATTTTTGTTTCTATATCTTACATTCACACTCTATTGTCTTTGTCCTAGACACAGTAGTCATAGAAATGAAGAGAAGTATTCGTGAAATTCTGCAGTGAAGACTTAATTCTATTCAACCTTTTGAAACCCACAAATCTACTTGTCATTCTATTTGAAAATGAATTTTCAATCTAGAAAAAGAAAAGAATAGCAAATAAATAGATACTAGATTTTTGAAAAAGTTATGCAAATTAATAGAATAACAATTCAAGAAAGAGTGGTAGTTTGTGTAACTATTCATGTTTCCATCTATATAGGAGCTTCAATTCACCTGTCAATCTTCAGAATTCATGCCATATGAATGAATTGAAGGATAGATCCATTGAAACAATAAATTCATGTTTTTAATGAATATCTCAATGTCTTTTTACTATTCCATTAGTCCAATGGTAACTTTCTATTTTCCCATACTTACTTTCCCATTTTACTTTAAGTTTTGAGAAAGTAACCAATAGAGTACTCCGTGGGAAAATATCTACTGAGTTGAATTCTAGTGCATATACTCTTTCTTTTAGTTATTAGATTCTTTCTATTATCATCTTGAGATGTCTTATGCATAAATTATAGATCAAATATGCTTATTAACTTGATTTTCTTTAAAATCCAAGAAATTGTCTTCATGGGTTGAAAACCCGCCAAGGAGAAGACAATTTCCATTTCTCCACCCATGCTTCCTTTTTTATTTACCTTTATACTATTGTCTTCTTTGGGTTTGAAAATGTCTAAAAGGAGTGTGAAAATTCATTAGGGACCCATCTTTTGTTTTCTTTCCTTCATAATTACCTTTTGCGAAAAATAAACTTCATGGGTTGAAAACTACCAAGGAGAAGTTGGTTTTGAGTTTTTTGCCTGAAATAATTATGAGTTGTGATGGATCTTGACTATTTCCTAATGTAGATAATCATAAAGGGAACATGAATTTTCCATAGGGCACCTTACTGTATGTGTGAATATGTGGCCTATGCTAACACACACACTTCAACATGGTCCTTATTTGCGGATTCATCCCAGAATGAACATTGGATTATTCATTCGAAAATTAGCCGGCAAGGTGACCTATTGCCTTCTATCTAAAGGGAATTGCTTGTTAGATATCCTCAGATTTGAGGTGTTTAGTGACCAAACCCTCTACGAACGAAGGATTTAAAAGAAAATGTGACTAATCTATATGAGAATGCAGATTAATCTAGAATGGAGTATGCATGTTTAATCTAAGAAAATGTAAAAGAAGATTATGCTAAATTGTATGCATATTATGCTAAATGAGATTAAAATAGAAAATGAATATCTTATGAAAGTAATGAGCTCAAATGAATGCACAATCTAGCAGAAATTCAATGCAAATTCTCATTCAACCTCCCCCAAAATGAAGAGATGAAGGTCTCTTAAATAGACTTTCCTAGAATCCATCAACGGTCGAGATTGATTTCAATCAATGGTCAGGATTGAAGATGAAGTTCAATCATAAAGGAAGATTCCCAAATTAAATGGAGTTAACTAACTTAGATTTGAGTGTAAGAGTCAGTCAACTTAGATAGACTTTAGTGTAAAAGCAAATGATCCAGGTCACTTCTAATTTGATCAGCAGTGAACTGGGAATTTCCTTTTTTTGAACTGAAGAGAGATTTTGGTGAGATATTTAATTTAATAAAATGAGATATGCTCTCATAATTACCTTTTCTATTTAATTAAATAATTCTATTTAATTAATTAGGAATGGCTTCCCATTTAATTAAATAACTTTGTTTAATTAATTAAAATAGGCACATTTATTAAATTAAATAAATTTAATTCCATAGTACATTAGCCTTAGGATATAATTTAATTTAATTAAAGTATAAATACTTAGTAATTAAATTAAATATTAATCAATAGGTTTAATGTGACTAATATGAGTAACTACTATAGGAATTAAATAATATGCATGATGAATGCAAATTAGGGTTTTCTGCATCTGACAATTAAGTCAAGTAGTGAGTAGCCGAATAAGAATTTGCCTAATGGAATAGGACTTTAGGATTGGTTAGAAATAGACAGAATTGGTATCATGGCAATGAGCCAGTTTTGGGATATTACACTTACTATTTTCTAACTTTAACCCAAATGCATCATTTGATGGTCTTCACGAGAAATCATCTTCATGGGTTGATAACCCACTAAGGAGAAGACAAAGTCTGAATTTCCACAAGCTTCTATTCTTATTGAGAAAATGATAGACCGCAAGTAGATATAACTCTATAAATGATCTTTGTATGAACATTGTGAATCTCTAATGGATTAGGCACTAAGCTACCTATACAATCCCTTCACAAAAGGAGAAACACCTAGCTATGAAATGCAAAGAAGGGGAAATGGAGAAATTTGATGAAGACTCTTTCCACCTAAGGGGTTTAGACCTAGACTCTAACACAAATATGAATTCACTAAGATAGAAGTAATCACTTTTATTACTTGGGTAGAGAATAAAAAGTGGGCCAACAGTATGTCTAACATGGATTTTGACAAAGAGAAATCTCTTAAAAATGAATTGGAGTTATTGCACAAAGAAGAAATTTATTGGAGAGAGAAGTCTTGGGAATTGTGGATCTAGGAGGGTGACTTGAACATAGATTTTCTTCATGCTTCTATTGAGTCAAGGAGTGTTATGAATAGCATTAATCACATATCAGATGAGTAGGTGAGGTTTTTTGATAAATCGACTGATATTGAACATATTGCAGTTTGCCACTTTCAAGCATTGTTATGAGCTTCTTCTGATTTAGAGGATCAAGAGATGACAAATTCAATTGTAGAGATATACATAATTGTAATGGATGAGGATAATTCATTTCTTATGAAAAATTTCACTATTCAGGAAATAAAAAACAACTACTTTGACAATCCCTCCTTCAAAGCAACAAGGCTAGATGGATTTCCTATGGAATTTTTTCAGCAATGTTGAGATTTTATGGGCTCAGATCTAGTAAACATGGTAGAATCTTTCAAGAAGAAGGGGCATTTTGTAAAGGAATTGAATAACATGATAATTTCTCTTATTCCAAAGAAGCAGGAGTGTCTATCTATTGATGACTTTCATCCTATCTCATTATGTAATGCCTTATAAAAATTATTATCTAAAGCTATGGCAAATAGATTGAAGAAGATTCTCAACAAGATTGTTCTAGTTGAGAAACACAAATTTTTACTAGGTAGATAAATTGTGGATATAATTCTTATGGTAGGTGAGTTAATTCATATTTTATATTCCTCGAAGAAACCAAGTATGATTGTTAAGCTTGATGTCAATAAAGCATATGGTAGAGTTCGATGGTCATTTCTATGGAAAGTTCTTAATAGATTTGGATTTTCTCAAGAATGGATAAATTGTATATCATTTTACATGTCCTTTGTTCATTTTCCCATATTTTTTAATGGATCAGTATGTGGGTTTTTTCAAGCATTGAATGGGTTGCGTCAAGGAGATCCTTTGCCTCCTTTCTTTTTGTATTAATGGCAGAGGTTTTGGGTAGACTTATTAAGAAAAAAACTTCTTTAGGTAGATATAGAGGGATATCTATCCAAAATGAGTTGGAGCCATTCTCTCACTCACAATTTGTAGATGATGCCATTTTGTTTGGAGAGGCTGTTGTTTAGGATGCAGCGATTATCAAAGAAGTACTAGATACATATGCAAGAGCTTCGGGTCAATGTATGAATATATGCAAATTGAAGATTTATTTTCTCAATACTCCCAGCCAAAGAAGGAATGTCATTTTAGTGACATTGGGTTTTGAACTAGGCACATTCCTGATTATCTACTTAGGGGTGCCCTTATTTGTAGGTTGGGTGGAGAAAAATTTCTGGGAGGACATTACCAACAAGGGTTGTAGGAAAGTATCATCTTGGAAGAATAGGTGGCTTTCTCAAGTTGGGAGGATTTTAATGATCAAATTTTTTTTATTAGCTATACCAATATATTATTTGTCTATTTATAAATTCTCAAATAGAGTGGTAAGTGGACTAGAAAGTATTTTTAAGAAGTTTCCATGGTAGGGCTTGAAGGATGAGAAGAAGATTGCTCTTATTAGCTGGGACACAACTTGCTTAGTGAAAGAGGATGGTGGAGCAAGGCTACATAAGCTATCTCTACAAAATCAAGCATTGGGAGCCAAGTTGATTTGGAAGATTTACAAGTCTCCAAAAAACCATGGTGTCATATTATGACGACAAATTATCTAGATTTTTGGGAAGCAAATAGGATTTTGATGGTAGAAAATGCTTTTGGTGGTTCCCAATTCTAGAAACATATATGTTAAAGCCACAAATTAAGCATAGGACACTTAATGTGGTAGATTGGAAATGGGAGGAAAGTGAGATTCGGGAGGGACTCTTGGAATGGGGATCCTCCTATTGATTCCTTTTTTACGAATCAGGACTAGGTCAATTCCATGGAAGTTTCAGAAGGTATTTGGGTTGAAGACTGCATGCTTTTTGAGTATTTGCCCACAAAAAAGGCTAGTTGGAGGATAATTGGAGAGGCCTCTTCACAAGATTCCTCTTTGTTACAATCAATTTTGATGAATACAATAGTGATTAGAACTTCTTTAATTGATTGTCTAATATGGTCCACTTCTAAATCAAAAACTTATAAAGAAAATCTTGGTTATGAACTTCTTAGACAAAGGCAAGTTAATAAATATTGTCCTTTCAAACTCTATTGGGGCAAAGGGCCTTTAGCTAAGGTGGGGGCTTTTCTTTGGATTGCATTACATGGGAAATTTTTGACAAGAAGTAGAGTGGAGATGATAGGCATAGCAGGTCCCAATGGTGCATTCTTTGTAAGAAACCAAAGGAAACACATGATCATTTTCTGTTTTGGTGTCCTTTCGCTAGTGAATGTTGGGATTAGATGTTAGGCAAATTACAATGGTATGCAGTTAGAAATAGAACATTGTTAGAATTTCTTGCAACATGGCCTATGGATAAAGCTAAGTGTAATGCCCCACCCGGAGATCCTTGGAAACAAGGATTCAAATCAAGCCAAGATATATATATATATATATATTTTACAAGTATGAATGCACAAGACAAAATCATATAGGGATCACAAAGATCACAAGGGAAGACTTCAACACAATCCCAGCAACCAACGAATCTCCAAACACTACTACCAAAAGACAAACACGAAAAAAAGCCAACAACCACCACAACAAGATGAGGGTTCAAGAACAACCACTCATCAACAAAACATTGAGCTAGGGTAAAATGCACAATCCTGAAATTTGGCTAAGCCTGAAATCCTGAAGCCCTGAAAATTGGCTAAGTCTGGATTTCTAAAGCCTTGAAATCTCCTAAATCCATAACTTATCTCCGAGAGGTCTGAAACCTATCTCAAATGATTTGTTGCATATATTAAAATATATCTTAAGTATAACCCACATTGTGCCAAGAAAACTCGAGAAAACAGGGTGGCATGCAAAACGAGGTAAAAACCCCAAAAATTTGGAAAACTACAAAATTAAAAACCATTTGTCCTTTGGGTTCAAAAACCCCAAAAATCCAAAAACAAATGGAATCGGACACCGTATGCAAAAATGGCCAGCATAACGGTGCAAAACTCCAAACCCTTATCCCCAAAAACAAGGAAATGTTCATACTCGCCCAACCGGGTAGAACTAACATACAGAAATGGAAGGGAACGCTAGTTCTTAGCCTCCAAACAAACGGCTACCAAAAATAGAAGCAGAAACAGAGCAAAAACAATAAAATAGGAAAGCCCTATCTCACAACCAAAAGGGCAAAATGGGAATCTGAACCATAAAATAAATATCTTGCAGAAGTAGTTGAAAATCACAGAAATCCAAGGTTTCCCTAAGCTGGATCCAACGAGCCCAACCTCGCGATGATCCCACGCCCGTAGCTCCCACAACGAACAAAATAGTAAATCCTCAAGAAGAGGATTTTGGGTTTTACTCTCCAACTTTCCAATTTGAAATTGAGAAGTGAGGAATTAAATTCCTCTTTGGATATTTATTCACTTTTCAGGTGAATAATTGATTAGGGCATTTAACCAGCCAACCTAGTTAACCCCCGAATCGACCCAAACGAAAATAGGCTATTCCTATAAATAGGAATTCATCTATGGAAAAGCTGCTAGAAATTAAAATAAATCATATTTAAAAAGCCCAAAAACTTAAAAACACATAAATCTCCTTAATAACTTTTTCGCGACAATGCGAACCTCTAAATGCACAGACACGCTTACTGGTCTAATCACATAATGCAAATGAGTTCAGATTTAATAATCACCGAAAGGTTTAAATTAAACATTTAATTAAGGATATGTCGACCATACAAGGACGACATTGGTAAAATATGAATGGCTGAATCACTAACTCCATGTGCCACTGCCAGGGATATAATCCTGCACACTAAACAACACAATCAAGTGCAATTGCATATAATAACATAGCCGAAGCAATAATGCGTTAAATCACCTAATTTAACCATTTATTTAATTATATTAAAATAATCTATTTACATCACTCACATTCACATAACAACATAGGAATGAAGTAAATAACCATAGTATTAAATCCATCATATAGCAAAATCAGAGGTATGTCCAAATACCAGATAACTAGATAACCAGATATCATCATAAAACACACTATCATCTCAAAATGGCATCATCATGCAATATGATTAACTGAACAACATAGTAGTCTAAAATCTATGATACTGAAATCAAAGTATAACATCTGACCCTCGGGTCATCTCAAATGTAAACATAACATGAGTAACAAATATCTCTCTAATAAAAAATATAACAAGGTAAATGTCCACAGCACATAACCAAAGAATCCAACAAGAATAATCCATTTCTAATCATTAATGCATTTAATAAGGCACTTAAAACACATAAACGAACACAGTCATAAACATGACTAACCACTACTACAGGAACCTAGTCCCGTGTAGCATGGTAAAAGAACATAGTGCAATCTCTGCACACATCTCAAGGTAATCATGGAACAACATCATGATACCACATCGATCCTAGTAACCACTGGCACAAACCTTAGTGAACCAAAAATCACATCATAATCTCAAAGATCAATCAAAAGCATAACTAAAGCAACTGATATAGAAACATAAATTCGAACACCTCGACAGTGTAGACCACTCAGGGTCACAATCATGATCCATCACAACAAAAGATCATCAAGGTTGCATCCATTAGGACGACTTACAAAATTCAAATGGGAGAGGCACTACACTAAGTCTAAATGAGGACTTCTTTGGTTCATTTCCCATCTATGTTGGTTTGGCATATATGGAACGAAAGAAATTGCAAAATATTCAAAGAGGATTATTTATCTTTGGATGAATTAAAACTTAGGATACATTCAAATATTGAGGAAGTCTTCATCTCCAAAGTACAAGGAGCATGATATTACTATTAATCAAGTTGGGACAATGATATGGAGAGGACATGGCAATTCAATACACGTAATATTAAAATGAGTTTAAAATAGAAGGGACTAAGGAGGAATTTAGTATGTCATGCACCCTTGTTAGGTTGGTTAAAGTTGAACTTTGATGGAGCAAGTAAAGGTGATCCAGGTAGAAGTGGACTGGGAGTAGTTATTAGAGACAAATTTGGAAAAATGATGTGTGGCATCACACGTAGTGTTGGAATTACATCTAACAATCAGGTAGAGATCTTGAAATTGGAAGTAGGGTTGAGTTGGTGTATTAACAATGGTATTAGTAAGGTTGTTATTTAAGGGGATTCACTAATAATCATTAATTGAGTAATCAAAGCCGAACTTTGTAATCTGGAAACTAGCTAGTTGGCTGCCTAGGATTGCAGCATCCATCAAATCACTATAGGACTTTTGTATCCAACTTGTTTTTTGAGAGGGGAATAAGGCTACAGATTATTTGGAAAATTTGGGAGTAGATTCTCTAAATGATTTGGAGTTTGGTTAGGATATAGAAATCCCCTTGGGTCTATGAGAAATCATATTAGCAGACACAACTACTCTTCCAAGGGTTGGGATCGGTTGAAGTGGTTAGTAATAGTCATTTTAACAGCAAAGAGGTGATGGCTGGAGTATAGGAAATCCTTGTAGTAGTCCTCAGTATCCATGAATTAGATCTATTTAGATTTGGAGCAAGCTAGATCTTTTTATATAATTCCTCACCTTAGATTAGTTCACATAATGAAATTGCAAATATATTGGGTGTTCAATGCAAGTGCTCGTAGGTGGAGGAATGGGAGGAGACTCTAGAGGCACAAGTTAGCATAATTTTCAAGCAGACTAACGATAGAGAAAAGGAACCATCATTTCACTATTGGGAGTGGGTTATTGGGGAAGTGGTCATATTCATAATAGTAAGCTAGTCCATGATTTGTTTCAGCCAATTGTACAGGTATCAGGCCACCCATTAAGAACTTATGGAATGATCCATAGGATTATTAAAAAGGAAAATGTATTTGGAGGCAATGAATTCTATGGACCTTATTGATTCCAGTATTTTTGATGGGGATTTATTGAGACTATTTTGTTTGGAGGCTAAAGGTAAGAATAATACTATGAAGAAAGCATGGACGATTTTCAAGTCAAATGACATGAGTAAATTTGCATCATTTCTCTAGGAAAATGGCAATATTTTACCAACAGAGGTTGCAGAAAGGTTGGTAGATATTGGCAAAGGTATTGGATATTTGGTTCATTAATATAAGGAATTGGTAGTTCTAGTTCTATATGTAATTGGAGAAGAGATCTTTAGACTCATATGTAAGTTGTAATTATGATAATAAAAAGGGTACTACCCCCTAGGTAGAGCTTGCTTAAAAAAAATACTAGTTCACCTCAAAGTTTGTGCTCATTCTAAAAAAAATCTTCTTCATACAATCATATTTGAATTAGTCCAATCATTGATCTCATAAAAATCATTGTCCTTATCCTTTATGCTTCTCTAACATTCTCAATTTTTATCATTTGTTGGCCTCAAATTAATCTTTTCTTCTGTTCTTTACTCAACAAACATTGTAACTTTACTCGGGAAAAACATCACTCAATTAACACTAGAATTACTTGATTAACACTAAACTTTAGTTTTACTTTTCCAAATGCATGATGACAATAGTAATCAATTAGTTAATAGTGTAGTCATTTCACCAACTCACTAGTTATGAACTTAATCACAACACATCATGATTGTGAAGTAATCAAAATAACATTATATTGTCATGGTCTAATTTATTCAAGTACCCATTGAACACCAATACTTATCAACTCTGTCATCATCATACTTTCTTCAAATTCTCTTCATCAATCGAATGACATGATACTCTACTGAATTAGCATAATGTCTAACCAACTAAGGCTTGACATCAATGACAACATAACAACTAATATGACTCTTTTACATACAATAATAGCATTCTCAGTTACATCATTAGTTAGGGCTAACAATATCTCCCTTTGGCATTAATAGAAACACATAAACATAAGATTTTACATTACAAAACATTACACATAAGATAATCAAATGTATGCATTATCAACAATAGAACTTTTCAGCTCTTTGACTTTATTCTAGTTCTCTCCAATATATTCCAATATTAGGCTCACTCGGTCTATATCTTCAAAAACCTCATCTTCACATTTTCACAATTTCTCCCCCTTTGGGTATACTTCTTTCTTCAACAACAACTTCATCATTCTCTCTTTTTTCATTCTCCCCTTTTAGTCATCATCTCCCCCTTTAACAACAATGACAAAGGTAAATATAAGTTCCAATATGAAACTTATAAAACCTTGTAGTAATACCTTGTATCTTGCATGTACTATTTACATTAGTTTCATTACAATCATTTTCACATCTTTAGGAAACATCCCAAAAAATTAAAATTTTGCATCAACTCCACAAAGATATATCTGATCATCCATGAATTGATGCAACATGCATCTTTACTTGGTGAATCTTGGATATGGGAATCACCCCTTGTTTACCTATTAGATACTCAAAAGCATCCTTGTCTATTGGCTTTGTAGATGCCTGCAATTTGTTCTTTCGATTTCACATATTCAAGTCTCACTTGCTTCTGTTGTACTTGTGTTGCCAAGTTTTAGTCTTACCCTTAAAAGCTTGAAGTTATTGGTATTTAAGTGATTTTTTGTTCAAGGTGATGTCTAAGTATCCTTTAGATTACTTACTTCTCATCTTTCCTGAGTCCCTCACTTTTTTTCCCCCATATCTCCCTTGCATTTCATATACCTTTTTTTTCTATGTGAGGTTTCTATTTTTCCAATGTGCACAGAGTCTAGGTGATCTAGGTATGGTTGGGAAGAATTCTAGTGTCCTCCTAATTAGAAGTAAGTTATCCATGTTCTACCATTTTCTATCTTTCCCCATCATTCTTTTTCTTATGGATTCTAAGAAATCGAGCTAGTCTTCCCTTCAGTGAACAATATCAAGTACATATCCTAAGAATGAAGCCATGATAGAGATTAACAATATATACATACAAATATATCATGATAGAAAGACCCATGAGGCTATTAACCAATGCTAGGAATAATCTCATTCATATTATAGAGGTAGTTTCTACCTTCAAAAGGAAAAGAGTGGATCTATGAGTTTTTCACTACACACTAATGGAAGTGAAGGTGTTTTATTCTACTTCTGAGGCCACAGTGATTTGTGAGATATCTAAGGCTTTGTATACAAGTAGTAAAGGAAAGAAATATTGTGAGCTCCTTATTAGTGAGGCATGCTCAAGATCTAGCTTTAAGGCCATCAGATTGAGGTTAAGTGTAAAGTGTTGTTAGTTGTACTCCAATATGAGAATGTCACTAAGAAAGGGGTTTTCCATCCCAAAGTAATGAAAAAGGTTACTTATCTAAAGGCTTTGGGAGTATAAATACAAGTGACTTTAAAGTACAAATATTCTTCAGAGATGCTTGAAAGGGACTTCTGAAAAAGTTAGTAGTGAGAATGTGACACTAATACAAAGGAAACATAGTGTTAAATGCTTAAGGTGGAAAGTGAAAGAATGAAGTGTGCAAGCTAACAAAGGATTACTCCCCATGTTGTGATTCCAAATAGAAGGAAAGTTGGTTTATAGAAAAGCTAAGTTTCTCTTTCTCCCCTACAGAACTAAAAGACTTGTTTATTAAGTGATTTTTGGTAATATGACTTTACTCCAAGTAAAGTAATAGAGCTTTCATAAATACAAGTTTTTATGTGCAAATGAATGGAAATTTTAAATAGTCATTATTCATCAAATTAAATGCAAATCTTGCCATTATAACCAAACTTAATTTTGTTTGTGTCGTGCCAACATTCTAACTCATATACCTTTTTCATAATAATTGTCTACAATTGATTTCTTCAAGTGTATTAAAATGATCATTTATTGAGAACTATATCCTATGTAATTCTAGAGAATGGAAATTACAGTTGCTGGTTATGATAAGTTAATAGGTGTGGAGAGTGAATTAAAAGAGCTAACAGACACATCCTTCAAATTCTATGATTTGGGTGATAGTCACCCAATCACTCAAAAGCTTAAAGAGAGTTGAATGGTTGAGGCAACTATTTTTCCAATGGTAGTACATGTATCTAAGCTTGTGAGGGAATGCATCAAAAGATATGACCTAGAAACAAAGCAGATTTTGTTTTTGACCAATCTATCCTCATCTTGATCAACAAGGCATTGATGCAGTCTGCATTTGAAATTCTTGTGAAAGAGTAATATTGTGATGTTGATTTTGGCTCTTCCACATATATATTTAATGAGAAGAAGACCCTTAGATGGGAAGACATGCAAAGGACATGGTTCTAGACTGCTCGCTCAAAGAAGAGGAAAATGTCAAAGATCCTATTCGATACAAATTTGAAAAGAGAGACTGGATATCCTTGCTCTTCTCCTCAAACTAAAAGGAAAAGAGGAGATCTTGGAGTTTATCAAGCCATTTCTTCCTAGTGCAAACTATATGTTTTAAGGATATGCAGATCGATTGGGCACAAATTATCTATGATGAGCTCACCTTGTGGTTGAATTTGGCCAGAGGATTTAAGTAATCTTACATGTCATCATATCTAATCCATGGCTTGGCAACTCACCATTTGTGGCCTGACCTCCCTAGCATCCAGAACTATGATGAGAACACTAAAGTATATTAGTTCTATCCACATCTAGAGCTGCAAAGAATTTTTGAGGAGTATGTGGCTATAAATGATGCCTTCACAATGAGGCTATGCTGGGAATTACAAGGATGCCCTAAAAGGAGATTTTCACCTGAGGAAAATTTGACCACCAACCAATTTGGATGCTCATGCATCTAGTTTTTGAGTTTCTCTTATTTGTAGATAGGAGCTTATGATAGCTTTCCTAAGAGGCTTCCAAGGTATCCAGAAGACAAGGTGGTTCTAGTCAAACTATTTCAACAAATCCTTGAAGTGAACACCTTGTGTTCTAATGTAAAGAAGATAGCCAAGATTCTCTTCCCTAAAGTGGTTTGACCGTATTCATGTGCTTCCATATCTAATGCTTAGAATTTGGTGAAGAGCTTCGGGAACAAAATCAAATTGGTAGACTATGAGATACTTAGGCCTTAATATGATCTAGTAAACTTTATAAGGGATCACTTGAAGTTGGGATATGCATACATGCATGTTCCAGATATTGAATAATTTTGTTCTGAGTGTCTCAACGAATACCAAACCTGGGAGAAATTTTGATCACAACTAAAAATTAATAAGATCAAATTATATAACAACTCTATTGATGTTTTTGACCTTGTAGATGATGGAGCCTACATGAATCCCACATCCTACAAGAAGATCAAAGTCACCCCAATTTTTTTTGCCTCACCTACAAGTCCATTCATAGATGCTATGGAGGTTCTCATGTAGGGAATAATCAAAAGAATAGATAAGTTGGTGGAGTGGACCTGAGTGAGGAAGAAGAGCACCAAGAGAATTGGTTCTATGGGTGGTGTACCTTCTAGAGCCACCCAGTCAACTATAGAAGTGACCACCACAACCACTACTTCAACATCTAATGTCCAATTATAGTCCATTAGTCAAGGTGGAGAGTAGATCCCAGAGAAGAATGTGACAATCACTCCTACCTATGGAGGTGGCTCTCTTCTAAACACCAAGAAAGTTGGGGAGCGGGATGTTGGTCAAATAAATAGTATTGACAAATGAGTTTCAACACACCTAACCATTTTAATCATACATTTCAAGTACATAATAGATGTCGAGTCAAGAATTTCAATAGGTGTCAAGTCATAGTTAGTGTTGAGTAGATTATAGTGTAGTATGTGCTGAGCAATATAGAATTGTTCATGTGCCAAGTAACAAAATCATTCAGATGTTGAGAAATTCATAACAACATATGTTGAGTAATACAGGATATAACAGGAACCAAAAAACATAGTTGATGCCGAGCAATCCAGAAATAGTATGTGTCAAGCATTAGTAATACTTCATGTCCAAAGCAACATAGGATCAACATAAGAGTTTGTATTTGCAAAAACTAAGATGTGAACCATTATTGGAGCGAATTCAGAGAAATTTTGAAGGAGAAAAAGGATAAGGATGAATCATTTGCATTCCCTATGTAATCTGAATGCAACCAATTAGAAAAATGGTAAAGGCATGCAACCAATAAGAAATATGCAAAGTATGAGTGGGAATTTGAGATTTAATATGGATCATAGATCCATACCTAACCCTAAGTCTTCGCATTCTTTATAAGGAGAATGAATGCACCATTGCAAGTGCAGAAGAAAACAACATAAGGGATGATTATAGAAAAATTTAGTGTAGACTTAGTGGAAAGGACAACATTTATACATCCAATTGATCATAACAGAACAGTGGACATATTCAAAAATCAGATCTAGCAAGAATCATAATAGGAAGAGTAGATCTAGTACCTAAACCCAACAATTTGAGATTGCATTCAATTAGGTCAAATTTTCTAATACTCTCTCACAATTGTATTAGAGGTTGAAATCCTATGTTGATAGGTTAGCTTAATAGCTAGATAGGAGAACCTTTGGAGAAGGTCAGGAAAATCCTATGTATTAGGTGGGTTTAACAACCTATTGTAAATCCTTTAATAGGGTGACACTTCATGTAAGTGTTTGTAAATCCTTTAACTAGGTCACTATTGACACAGTGTAAAGCCTTTAATAGGGTAGACCTTTAACAGGGCAAACCATCAGAAGTGGTTGAACTCATTGCTACAGTATTTTTTTGTGGGTGTCATCCCCACCCCAGTTTTACCTTCTTATTCCTAGAGGGTTTTTGGGTCACCAAAATCTCTTGTGTTACGTGTTGATGCATGATTTCATTTTATTTTTGTTTATATGTTTACATGCATGCAAATTATTTTTTCAGATATGTGTTAATAAGAGTTTAAAAGGATAAAAATTGTGTACTTCTAATTCCCCCTGCCCACTCTCAGAAGTACTCTTCCCATTTGGAACATTCCAACAATTGGTATTAGAGCTAAGTTCTCTCAAGAAGAAGCCTAATAGCTTGGAGGAAAATATTAGAAGATGGAAGTTTTCAAACTTGGGAAGATCATTGATAATCAGGTGATTGATGTGCAACTAGCTCTACACAAAGTAGAGGAAGCCAGGGAGGAACTGAGAAAATCTTTGAAAAGAAGAAAGGAGATTGCCATAGCTAAAAATGGCATACACTACAAGGAGATTGACACCTCACAAGTGTTTTCCAATGGAGACTCCAAGGAATTTGATGCAGTAATAGCAAAATTAATGGAGAAAAATAGAGCACAGGCTGAAGAAATCATATTACTTAAGCTTGAACAAGAATTACAAGCCATAATTTTTGTGAAGTGACTGAACAAAAGAAAAGAGCTATTGAAGACAAGGCCATAGTAGAAGATGACAAGAGAAATATCATCAATAGGCTAGAAGAGAAGACAATTGAATTTGAAAAGATTTCAAACATGCAATTAGACACCTTAAGCCAGATGATGAATGCTCATCATGAGCTAAACATGAAGGATATTGAGATCTCCACCTTGAAGATACAAAATGAAAAATTGTAGAATGAATTGAAGAGAGAAAAGGAAATAGTAGAAAGTTACAAAAAACCCAATGAGACCATAAAGTACTTTGAGCAATTGCTGAAATCACGAAGGGCTAGCAATGATACTTCAAGACTTGGCTACATCAGTACTGAACAAGGAGAATCATCCAAGGCTGCAGAAGAAAGAAGTAACAAAGGTAAGAAAACTAAACCTACTTGTCATTTTTGTGGTAAAAAGGGACATACCTCTAATGTGTGCAAAAGAAAGAACAATCATCAGCATGATAAGCCTACAAATGCAAATTTCTATCACAAATGCAAAAAGCAAGGACATTTAACACAAGACTACAAGACCATGAGGACACCAAGATTTGAGGGTCACTGCTACAACTGCAAAAAATATGGACATAGAGCATTTGAATGCAAATCAAAGCCTATGTGGACACCTAATCAGCTTGCAAGAGGAATCAATCATGCACACCACTACAATTGGGACTACAATACAAGGCAAAGTTGTCACTACTATTAGGAATATGGTCATGTACCTTAGAATTGCATAAGAACACACTTCAAAGGGAACTATAGTAGATGGTTGAACCAAACCACATGTTTTAGTTGCTTGAAGATTGGTCATATTAGCAAGAACTGTCCGACAAAAGTCAAGGCACCCAAGGTTGAAGTTAACAAGGGAAAAGAAAAAGTTGATGTGGAACACATCAGGGAAGATATGAAGAAGACATGGTAGAAGAAAGGTAAATACAACACATCAAATGGAGAGATCACTTCATCTAAGAGGTCAAGTGATCACACCTCATCAAATTAAGCATTGGAAAGGCACATGGGGCTGATACATATAAAGACATATCATACATCAGCCCAAAAGAACATAGGAGCACTACAAAGAAGAAATTTGCATAAGTTGAGATGTCAGGATAAAATTTGGAAGATGATGTTGAGTTACCTTTAGTTGCCAAGTAAAACTAGAGTACATGTTGAGTTGAATAGTCTAGTAGTTGCTAAGTAAGACTTGATAGTGGCTGCCAAGAAATTAACAAGATTAGTAGATGCTGAGTGAAATGAGATAGTAGTTAGAATGAAACAGAGTTGATGCTAAGTTGGAAAATCCTTTGGAAGCTGAGTGACAGCTATAAGCATGAATGCAATAAATGCTAGGTTTCAAGACTAATAAAAGTAAAAATTGTTCATTTTTTATCATTCAAACAAAGAAAAAAGATTAGTAGAGTGCTTGAATGATTTCCCAATGATCAAAAGATGATTTGCAGTGATTCAATAGCAACCCAACTCTGTTTCATCAATTTACCAGGCATTTCATTTAGGTGCCGAGTTACACAGTTTAAAAAGTTTGTTTAAATAGTAAAACCTAGTTCGGTTAGAAATGACATTTGGTTCTAAGTCTACAAAGGGAAAGGAAACTTTGGAAATTCAATTAGTTAGCAAGGAAGTTAAACAACTTGAGTTCAAGCCAATCCCAGAGGTTGCCTACAAAAATGATCCCACTGGTGCCCTATCTGTGAACCTTGATAAAGTAGTAATGGTTTAGGATGTATGCAAATGCTACAACTGTAAAATAGGAGCAATAGGAGATTTGGAGATTTTTAATGCATTTGATAAACTCTATGACAATGGGAAACTTAAAAAAGAATTCTCCATAGTCGAGAAGAATGGTCTGACCAAAGCCCTAGTTTTCCCTATTGTCTTTAAAACAAAATGGATACGCATTATGTTGAGCAAAATCCATGATGGAGCTTTTTGGTTAGAAACAAGGCCAGTAAAGTTCATGAAGAAAATTGTACATAGAGTTATTGGTATTCCAACCCTAGATCAGCTCAAGACCCTAAGGAGTGATAAGAGGGAGGTAATTGAGAAAAACACTGGTGTCAAGTGGAACAATAGGGGTATGACAATTGACACCATCAAAGACCCCCTACTAGATTTTGCTATAAGGATTATATCTCACAAATTTTACCAATCCAGCAGGTTGAATAGTGTACCTTGCATAGCAGTAGATGTTGCTTACAAGCTAGTGAAAAAGGATCATACTTATGATCTTCTAGAGTTGATGATGCAACAAATGAATGAAAACTTGGGAGCCATAAGGAAATCAAAAGGGGCTCAATGCAAATTTGACTCAATTTTTGTTTGCATGTTTTTCTACATTATGAAAGAATTTCCCTCAATAGGCAAGGTGAGATGGGATCTAGATAAGACCATTGTTGACCAAATAAATGGATTCATTGATCAAATGGGTGAAAACTTTGATGCCCAAATGACCAGTTATTTTGAGGACTTCAAACAATCCATGAAATAGAGAACGACAATTCTAGTTTCATTGGTGGAGCAACATCAAAAAGACATTTGCTTTCTAGTGGATATTGACTATACTTACATACAAGTAGTCATCCCTAGAGTCAGATGGCTCAGACCACTAGGTTATGAACTTGATGTGGATCTGGCTTCAGCAGCTATTACAACATTGCTTGTAGTGGAAACTAATAAAACTGCAAAGCACTTTGGGACATATGATGTTGTCAAATCAAGGGTGGTTATAGACCTCAAGATAGCAATAGTAGTCAAGAAGAAGGACAAGATTGTAAAGAAGCTTAAGAATAAATTTGGGGTAGATATTGGAGAGATAGGTACTATAGAAGAAGTAGAGGATGACAATGAGAAAGATGAAGATGAGCTAGAGCAAGGGCCACTTTAGTTAACCCAAGGCCTAGGTGAAGATGAGGATGAGAGTGCCAAGGAAGAACAGGCCAAGGAAACATCCATCCAAACTAAGGTCACCAAAAGAAAGGCAAAAGCACCACCTGCTCCTTAGCCCAAGCCAAAGAAAGTGGCAAAGTCTCCACCTAAGAAGCCTACTACTAGAGCTACTACAAGAACTACTAGACAAAAGGCAAAAGAAGAGGCAGCAAAGAGGAAGATATCCACTGAGAAGATTGCAGATAAGCCAAAGAAAAGAAAAAAATTTGTGGCTCAACCTGATTCAGATGAAGAAAGGATAGAATCAGAAGACCACAGTCAGTTTAAAGTGGTAAATCATCCACCTAAGACTTCAATTGACAAATTATGTGCTAGGATTAGGAATGGTGACTTGAATGATTTGAAGAATGTAGATTTTAATAAGCTCACAAAGGATGAGAAAAATAAAATAGAGAAATTTGTCTATAGTATGATGGTAAAATATAAACATATACCTCTTGAATTGGATAGCTCATTGTCAAAGGAATTATATAATATTGTAGAGGATAAATGGCATTTTTGTCTACAAACTAAGAAGGAAATAAGGGAGTCTACCTTAGAAAGAATGTTGTCTAGTTTGACTAAAAGTCAAATAAAAAATGCAATCAAGAGGCACAACAATAGATTTACTCCCAAATACAAGGCATTTAGTATTCTAAAAAACAAAATTGAAGAGGTTGTGTGCAAATCCACAAAAGTGTGGAATATTATTTACAAGAAAATTGATGATGTATTTGATGAAGAATACAAGATAGAAGGAAGCGCCACAAAAAAGGAAATAAAAGAAGCAAGAAGGGAGAAAGTAGAGGAGAAGAAGCTAGAAGAGAAGAAAGTGGAGGAAGAAAAGTAGGATAAATAAGAAAAGGAGGAGGAAATCAGTAAAGAAGAGGAAAAGGGGAAAAATGAGAAACAAGAATAGAGTGTACAAGACACACAACTACCACCTCCTAGCCCTCCTCATTCTACAATCACACTTGCAGAAACAATCAAGATAAAGGATGTTGTTGATACTTCTAGTCAAAACATCAGTCCATCAACTATAGAGGATCTAGCAAAGATCCTTGACCAATCAACACAAGCAACTAGACTATGTTCGAGCCCAATAATGGTTAGTGTTGATGAGTTGCAAAAGGTAGTAGTGAAATTAAATGAAGTCAACATGAAAACACAAGAACCACCTATGAACACACAATCTACTGGAATTCTGCTCCTTCCACCTCCATCTCCACCAAAAGCAATCACACAAGCACTTCAAGAGCTGAGTGCAGTAGCAGAGGATGATAAAGAAAAATCAATAGATACACCCCCAGCTAGAATGAAAGAAAAAGAGAAACAAGCTAAAGAGAAAGAAGAGACAAAAGATAAGGATCAATCTACAATACAAACTTTTTTTGAACTACCCAAAATAGGTACTCCCACTCAAACTCTTCAATAGCCGAGCACTGATATGCTACCATTGCAAATTAGAACACCAAGCTCAAGCTCAACAAAAGTAGCCAAGAAACTTCATTATGGAATTCCTAAGCTTGATGAAGAAATAAAGATACCCTACTATGAATCCAACGCTCTCACAGAAGAAAAGATGAATGAGATACAAAGTGCATTGGATAGAAGAAGGAGACAAGAGGCACTTAGAAAGGATTATAAATATAGGCAAGCATTAAATGAAATCAAGGACATATTTATGGATGCTTTTAGCCTACAGTCTCTAGATGAGTCATGGCCAATTATAGAGCTACTATAAAAAATAGTTGATCAGGTGACAAATGAGGACCATGAAACCAATGCCAAACTAATTGAATGGTCATAAAAGAAATTCCAAGGAAAGGTCAATTAGAAGATATCAAATGACATCATTTTGGGACAAGCTGACCTAGATAAGAAAATAGATAAAGTCAAAATCATACTTGGGAATATATTCTCCCTTTACAATAAACTGTGTGTTTTTTTCAATTTCACACAAGAAACTGGCTAGAAGATATTGAGCTTGGAAATAAATTCTAAAGATTTCTAGTATGCAACTCCCAACCAATCCAACTCAAAATGAGAAGCATTTTGCCTAAATGCTTCACACTCAAAGGGAACTAGCTATATTAACATCAGAGGAGGCTAATATAAAATCCAAGCTAATGAAACTTCAATCCTCCATCACCCCTCACTTGGAAGTACTTCACAAAGAGTAGATGTATGTAGAGACAGTCCTAAAGAAAGATCCCAATCTTTCTACACATGAAGGACTTGTAGACCTAGCAGCAGAGCTTTCAATTCAACACAAGTCATTGGATATTGCATTAAACAATTGGGATGTAGCTCTAAAGATACTCCTGGAGGTTAACAACTCATTTTTGGCTAAACATGGTATTACTCCATAAGACCCTTTGACATCATTGTCAAAAAGGGGGAGATATATTATAGGAGGAGTAAGCAAAGGAGGAGATATGTAGATACTATGTGTAGTTACCAAATTTTGACAGATTTTGATCATTTTTATTACATTCTTTCATTCATTTTGAGAATAAAGTGGAATGATTGTAAATGGCCAAAAAGGGGGAGATAAGGAATAGAGGAGTGAAGGAAAGATGTAAATTTTTTGGTAATCACATGGAATACAGAGACATCACATAGATCAAATACAACTACAGGCTCAGAATGTAGAAACAAGTCAAAGGACAGAGAGGATTAGGCACATTGGCACAAAATTTCAATTTCAAAAGCATAATCAACTCAAGGGAAGTCATAAGGTATATTGCTACTCATAATTTTTGAAATTTTTCATGTAAGATGAGCAAGTAAAGCATTTACTCAATCAGGTTAGGATCACCAATGCTTAGTTAAGTGTTTTTGACACTCATGTCAAAGGGGGAGATTTTTGGTCAAATAAATAGTATTGACAAATGAGTGTCAACACACTTAACCATTTTCATCATACATGCCAAGTACACAATAGATCCCGAGTCAAGAATTGCAATAGGTGTCAAGTCATAGTTAGTGCTGAGAAGATCACAGAGTAGTATGTGATGAGCAATAAAAAATTGTTCATGTGCTAAGTAATAGAATCATTTAGATGTCGAGAAATTTAGAACAACATATGTTGAGCAATACACGATATAACAAGTGCCAAGAAAACTAGAAAGCATAGTTGATGCTGAGCAATCCAGAAATAGTATGTGTCAAGCATCAATAATACTTCATGTGCCAGGCAATGCAAGATCAACATAAGAGTTTATATTTGCACAAACTAAGGTGTGAACCATTTTTGGAGCCGACTTAGAGAAATTTCAAAGGAGAAAAAGGATAAGGATGAATCATTTACATTCCCTATGCAATATGCATGCAACCAATAAGAAATATGCAAAGTATGAGTGGGAATTTGAGATTCACTATGGATTGTAGATCCATACCTAACCCTAATTATTCACATTCTTTATAAGGATAATGAATGCACCATTGCAAGTGTGGAAAAAAATAGCATAAGGTGTGATTATAGCAAAATTTTAGTGTAGACTTAGTGGAAAGGACAACATTTATACATCCAGTTGATTAGAACAAAATAGTGGACATATTCAGGAATCAAATCTAGCAAGGATCAAAATAGGAAGAGCAATTCTAGTACCTAAATCCAACAATTTAAGAATGCATTCAATTAGGTCAAATGTTCTAATACTCTCTCACAATTGTATTAGAGGTTGAAATCCTATGTTGATAGGTTAGCTTAATAGCTAGATAGGAGAACCTTTGGAGAAGGTCAAGAAAATCCTATGTATTAGGTGGGTTTAACAACCTATTGTAAATGCTTTAACAAGGTGACACTTCATGTAAGTGTTTGTAAATCCTTTAACCAGGTCACTATTGACATAGTGTAAAGCCTTTAACAAGGTAGGCCTTTAAAGGGAAAACCATCATAAATGGTTGAACTCATTGCTGCAGCAATTTTTTGTGGGTGTCATCCCTACCCTAGTTTTAACTTCTTATTCCTAGAGGGTTTTTGGGTCACCAAAATATCTTGTGTTATGTGTTGATGCATGCTTTCATTTCATGTTTGTTAATATATTTACATGCATGCAAATTATTTTTTTAGATATGTGTTAATAAGACTTTAAAAGGATACAAACTGTGTACTTATGATTTAGCCTCCCCCCCTCTTAGAAGTACTCTTCCCATTTGGAACATTCCAACAAGGGAGGGAGACAAGGACAAAGGGAAATAACAAGAAAAATTAGTGGGCAAGATATCTTCCCCTATCCTAGTCATCAATTTGGATGGTGAAACCAACCCCATGGATGGCCAAGAACAAAATGCATCTCAACAAGGGGATACCTTAGCCCTCTTGGTCACTAAGGTCATTTCCTTCCCTATTGCTTCCCAGAGCAAACAAACTCCCTTTATTCTAAGGAAGCTATTCAATCCCACTGCTTGTAGTCAACTGTCAATGTGCTCTCTATAGAGTCATGGCTCAAAGAGACCATTGATAGGAAGAAGAGGAGATATGAAGAAGCAGCTCCATCAAAGGAATTTATCACCCAAGTCACCTTGTCTCAACCATCTAAGAAGATGAAGAAGCAAAAGACAATTGCTGCATTGGCTACTTATTCAACTACTGGCCACATTTTGATAGAGATTGTTGAGCCATAAAAGGAAGGAAAATTTAATGAGCTTCCTAAAGATGAATTCAAGATGAGAATAGTGGATTTTGGTATTCCTATTCATGACTCCATGGTGAACATGTGGAAGTCCATCAATGAGAACATTGAAGATAAGTTGGAAGAGCTTAGAGTAGAAAAGGAAATATTGAAGGCCTCAAATAGAGAATTGGTGGAGTACACAAGGTCTGCACTCAAGAACAATTTGTCAAATAAATTTGATCTAAATGTAGAGGAGAACAAAAATCTACTCCTAAAGTTGCAACAAGAAAGGCAATTTAGGCAAGTTGGTCGAGCATGGGTAGACCAGATGAAGGCTCAATAATTGAAAATCTAGTAAGTTTAGTGTTAGATTCTCACAAGCTAAGAGAAGCAGCTTCCAAACATGAAACTACTATATGAAAAGTAGCAAACAAACTAACATAGTAGTTGGCCCATCTACAAGAAGATATTTTACATGAAGACTAATGTTTCCATTACACATGGGATCCTCAAGATAGGTAAGGAGTCATTGTTTCACTAGAAAGAGTCCTTGGAGTTTATTATAGAAAGATCTATGAGGTTTGTAAATGAGATCAAGGATGTACATGATCTGGTGCAGAAGGTCATTGAGAAATTATTTCAATATTTAAAGATATTGCACACATAGTCCTTTATGTCCACTAATGGAAAGCTTGTGGATATTGAAAGGATGAAATCAAAGTTCTTGGTATTTTTTGATGAAGTCATTGAACCACTAAACTTCCAAATGTCCAACATCTAGGAACTCTTAGTAGTGGACACAATCATGAGAGAATCGGAGAATTTCTAGTCAAGGGTTGCCATAATAGATAAATTGATAGAGATGCATGACTTCTAGATGGTTTGAGATGACAACATCATCATTCTAGATGTTGAAGAACTGAACAAAGTAATTGATGCCATGAAAGCTTATAGATCCAAAGTGGTTACTCCTAAGAAGGCATGATGTTTTGATACTTTTCCATACATCTATTATTCTCCCTCTTCTATTTCCTTTTGTAGCCACTTGTGGCATTTTGTTAGTCTCTGTAGTAGAAAATGATCAAGCTTGTCCTATTTTTAGTTTATTTTGTTCAGAGATGCTCTATGAAGCAATCATGTAGTGTAACTGGCCATTTTGAGAAGGCCTATAAATGTAACCTTTTGAAAAGTTAATAAGATCAACAAAAATTACTTTTGGGAAAACCCTTGTAGCTAGGACTATTGAGTGTGACTCTAAATCCATTCTTAGTTTTTTATATTCATTTAGTTTCAGTATAGTGTATGGAATGAATGTTCTATTGTTGAGAATTTAATGAATGTAATTGAACTTGGTTTTGTTTCCTTTGTTCAATAGATTATATGTCTTACTTTCTTTAGCATAAGCATCTCTTTTGTTCTCTTTGTTTTACGTCATAGTTTATTTGTGTTTAGTGTAGTTTTTTGTATAAGGAGGTTGAAAATTGGTAGATGGAGTATTTGAGGGATAGAAAATCTGGTACTATCAAACATCATCTAATTGTGTAATCTAGGAATTACCTATCTAGCCATCTCTTCCTTTCCTCCTACTATCATAGTTGGTTATGTATGTTTCAATCTATTGCATTTCAATTAGAATAGATTGCATGTTGTGAGTTAGTCCCCCTTTCAATTTCCTAATTTGCTTAAAGTGTTGAGCAACTTGGTATTTTCCTCTTCTACTCTCTGGTTAAGAGCATACCCCCAAAACCCAACAAACAAAATTCATTGCATATCTTGCATTCAAAAGGGAGTTGTGCCTTTCAATCTAGGGGTCCTTGATAGATTACTACATTGACCCATTTTGTCATTAACTTATTTGTTCTCCACAAGTCATTGGGTTGTTTAAGATTCAAGATATGAACCAAAAAGATAAGGAGACAAACTATTAACCAACAACTTTCTCTCTCAAGTAATGATACTTGATAGATATGTTCTTGGTTTTTAAATGCATTACTAAATTCTTTGATATATTTATTGTACTAGTATTATCACAACAAATAGTAACATGCTAGGCTACTTTCTCTTGCATTCCTTCAAATAATTTCTTAATCTATACTACATTAGAACAATTAATTGCAACAGCAACATACTCAACTTCAACAATAGATTGTGAAATGCATTTTTGTTTCTTTTCTTAACCATGTTATTTATCTTTCTCCTAACAAGAAAGTTGCACCACTTGTGTGTTTTTCTATCATCCATATTACTAACCCAATCTGCATTAGTGTAGACTTTAACTATAAATTCACTACCTTGTTTGTACCACAATCCAAAATCTTCAGTTCCTTTCAAATATGTAATTATCATTTTCATAGAAGTCGTATGAGTTCCTTTAGGATAAGAAGAAAAGCTTGCAAAAATTCCAACTACATAAGAATATCAGGTATACTGTGTACAACATATTATTTACCAATCATTGATATATAGTGTCTCTCATTTACCTTAGTAGTAGTGTCCTCCTTTGATAATTTGCATCCACTCACCATAGGTGTACCAACTGACCTAGACTCATCCATTCTAAACATTTTGAAGATCCCCTTCACATACCTAGATTGGGTCACTTAAATACCATCTTTTGTTTGACGAACTTGTGAGAAAATAAATTTTTCTATCTCACCAAACATAAACATTTCAAATTCCTTTCTCATTTGATCAACAAATGATTTTCATAATAAATCATTACCACCAAATATAATATCACCCACCCAAAATTCAATATTCAATACTACGTTTTCTACTTCATTTTTAAATTATAGATTATTGTTCTCATGTGTTCTAAAAAATCCAATCTTAATCAAATATGAATGTAATCTTTCATACCAAGCTCTCAGTGCTTGCTTCAATCCACACAAAGATTTATTCAACTTGAAAACCATGTTTATTTGATCAAGTTCAACAAATCCTTTTGGTTATTCTATGTAGACTTCCTCATCAAGTGTTCCATTAAAAAATGTCGACTTATTAGATAAACTTAGAATTTATTGTAGGTAGCATAAGCCAAAAAAGTTTTGACTCCTTCCAATCTTGCAATAGGGGCAAAAGTCTCACCATAGTCAATTCCTTCTTCTTGGGAATAACCTTTGCATACTAATCTTTCCTTATTCCTCACAACGTCACCATTTTCATTCAATTTTTTTTCTTCTAAAAATCTACTTTATTCCAATCACATTCTTATCATCGATTCTTCGTACTAGTGTCCATGTATTATTTTTCTTAATTTGATCAAATCTTCATTCATAGCATTGATCCAATCTTCATTGTCAAGTGCACCATTAACAATTCTTGGTTCAAATTCAACAATCAAATGTGTACTATCCTTCAACTTACTTCTTTTCATGTGACTTCAACACTTTTATCTCGAATGCCTTGTTTAGGTGAATGATTCTTTCTTACATATTTTTCTAGCACAGGTTCATTTTTTTTATTACTAGCATTATCTTCACTCAGATGGAGCTCTCCATCTTGCTCGAGTTGTACTGTCTATAAATTAGGTATTGTATGTTGACACTCAGTGGCTCTCTACTATTGTTTGGTAATTATGTCAAGAACATCTTCATAAATATTAAAAAAAAATTGTAATCATCTGGTTCCTTTTTTGTTTCCTCATCATTCTTATTTACATACTCATCAATACTTACATTTTCACTTTCAATCATTATGTTAGTAGCCATGTTCAAATATTTATATTTCTTTCTCCTAGAATAATATCCAAGGAAAATATATTCATCAACTTTTGAATCAAATTTACCATTTCTTCCATCTTTATGATTGTAACATCTACTTCTAAATATCTTCAACTAACTCACATTAGGTATATGACCATACCCAAGTTCATAAGGTGTCTTGTTTGTTCCTTTCTTTAGTTGAACTTGGTTGAGAGTGTAGAATGCAATGCTAATAGCTTCTCTCTAGAACATTTGGGCAATTCTTTTCTCTATCAGCAATGTGTTAGTTTGTGGTGATTGATCAAGAAATTATTATACATACTTCATAAATTATTTGGGGCTCAAGGCATTGCCCCAAAAAAAAATTTGGGCTACTATTCACCAATTTGCTATTGTTTTTATTTGCCAATGCATGGCCAACATGTTGTAACTAATTTTAACCCTAAAGTGGAAAAAATACTTGTATAAAAGGGCTTAGGGTTAGGGATTGTTCCATAAGGTGATACAAAAATTGGTTCTTGCGGTGGTATTGAGCTGTGAGGGATTACATATTGTAATCAGGTTGTAATCACTAGATCGTAATAATATTGGACTTGTTGTTTGGTGGACGTAGCCCAGGGTTTGGATGAACCACATTAAATCTTGGTGTCTTGTGTTCTTTTCTATGTGATCTATTATTTTTTGATAGTGGTTATATTTGCATGTAATTGTTATTTCTATTTGAGGTTTAATTCTAGCACAGTGCTCTTGTACAATCAATAATTCATCTATTCCTTCTTTCAACAATATCATTCTATTGTGGTGTCCTTGGTGCTAACAACTATCTCATAATACCATGCTTAATAAATAATTAGTAAATTAAATAGACATAAACTCACCACCTTTATCAAATCTTAAACATTTCAATTGTTTACAAGTCTTCTTTTCAACTCTTTCTTTATACCATTTGAACATATCAAAAGAACGTGACTTCAACTTCATGAACATACTCTCATCATCCTTGAATAGTCATCAAAAAACAATATTAAATACCTATCACCATAATAACTTTCTATTCTCATTGGTCCACACAAATTAGTATGCACTAATTCCATAATGTCATGTATGGGTCTTACTGAAAAAAATTGACCTTGTCAACTTTCCAAGCTAAGATTGTTTTCAAATAGCACTCTCAAGTTTATGCAAATTTGGTAAGCCTCCAACTCTTTTCTTTCTACTAACCTTAACCGTATTCTCAAAGTTTACATGACATAACCTTTTGTGCCACAACCATACATCTTCAACTTTTACAAACAAGAAAATATCAACTGAAGGATCAAGATGAAACAATTACCTTTAGTTTTCTTACCAATGTCAATTAGATTTCCACTATCATCATAGATCTTGACCTTTCTATTATGAAATTCCAGCTTGTGACCTATATTATTCATTTGAGAAACACTCAAAAAATCATATCTTAGTCTTTGCACCCAACATGCATAATCACATCTAATCTTTTCATTCAACATCAATGAACTCTTACCTTTTATTGGACATGGAATTTCATTCCCTAATTTAACGGTTCCACCATCACATTCCTCAAAACTATATAACTTACTAAGATCTCTAGTCAAATAAAATGATCATCCACTATCAATGATTGATTTATTATTCTTACTAATATGTAGAATAAGAGCTTTATCATCCTCATACCTTTCCTTAGTAGGATATTCTTTAACAACAATATACACCATTTCTACTCCATTTCTGTTATCTTTAGTATATGACCCAGTGTGCTCATCCTCAACAATATAGCATGACTTATTCAATTGTCCTTGTAGTCTTTGTTCTTCTTGCACTTGTGATCCTTCTTATCATTTTTGTCTTTCTTGTCATCTATGTACTTTTCATGATATTTTAAACACTTTATAGGTAATTTACCTTTACTTCCTAGCAACCTCCTTGCAAGCAATGCTTCAATGTCATCTTTTGATTCTGACTCATTTTCAATTTTACTACTCTTGTCTTTCTTTGAACTACCAATGGTTTTTGAAGCCTTGGAAGAATTCTCAATAGTAGGTATGCTATTATCAAAATTACTCAACTCAAATCTACTCAACTAACCAACTAAAAAATCAAGTGTAAGATTATTACTAGGCATAGCATTGACTTCTTGAATTGAAGAAAATTTAATAACATAGACAGGTAAGAGAGTTTTGAGAATTTTACTTGCAATTTCAGAATCACCAAAAACTCCTCCAACAACTTTGATTGTACACACAACTTCCTTGATTTGATTTACATATTGCACATCATTTTCACCTTCCTTCATTCTCATTTCATCATTTTACCTCTCAGACTTTCTACTCTTTCTCTTAGCACATTCCCATCACCACCATGTATAAGTGCCAAGTTGTCCCACATCTCTTTTGCATTAGTATAGTTGTTGATGTCATCAAACTTGGCATTATTTATGGTTGATACAATCTCAATCATCAAGCTATTATGCAATTTCTTTTGTGCCATCTCTTCCACATTCATAGGAGGTGTAGGGGCAACATGTGCATTTTTTAGTACTTAAACCTAATACAAATTGTTAGATAACTAGGGAGGGAGGGGGGTTGAGTCAGTTATATCTAGTTACCCTACAGGCCTTAAAAAAATTTCAATACCAATTTAAACTTTCACAATAATAAATCGATAACTACATTAAAAATCTCATATCAAAATTATAATATTTTAACTTCAAACTATTATCTCCCTATTCTTTACTTTACTAAGCATTAGAGTATTAACTTAGCTTATACCAAGTCACAAGAATAAGTAAATAACATGAAAATAAACTTGCAACACATAAGCAATCACATATTTTGACACAAATATTTAGAGTGAAACCTTGTAAAGGGAAAAATTATCTCAGAAATGACAACCCAAAAATTTCACTCTTCTAAATGAGCTCTACTAGGACCCAAACTTGTTAAAGGTTTACATGAAGATTTTTAGTGTGATCTAGTTAGAGGATTTTAACGAAAGACCATCTAGACCTTATCACTCCTTGTCATTACTAAAGAGTGCCTTCTCTTTAGGATTTACAAACATCATTAATTGATGCTACCATATAAGATTTCACAGACTTGTTAGGTCCACTCGATTAAGAGATTTTATCTACTACAATGGTATGAAAGTGATAGTCAAATGATCTGCTAGGTTTATCAATACCTTCATTGTATAGATCTATGTTTTTCTTAGTTTCTACCTTTTGATCTCTTTCTGGTTGATTCACACTCTTTCTCTTTCACCCTACACTTCCTCTACTTGATATTTCTTCCTTTGTTCTGCTCGATTCACCTTGTCCTTCTTTCTCCTTCAATAGTTTGCAATTTTTCAGCAATATCAAAAAACATTCAACAACCAAAAATGGTCTCATTCATCTTCTTAAGTACTTAACTTATGCCTTCCAAATGCTTCCAATTTTTTTTTCTTAATTAAAATCATAGATCTCAAATTCATTGCATCTAGTCATTTCTAGTTCACCTCAAAGTTTGTGCTCATTCTACAAAAATAAAATCTGCTGCATACAATCATATTTGAATTATTTCAATCATTGATCTCATAAAAAAACTTTATCCTTATCCTTTATGCTTCTCAAACATTCTCAAATTTCATCATTTGTCAGCCTCAAATTAATCTTTTCATTTGTTCTTCATTCAATGAACATTGCAACTTTACTCAAGCAATAGATTACTCAACTAATACTGAACTCTTTTCTTTACCAGATACTCAGTGAAAACTCTAATCACTTGGTTAATACTATAGTCCTTCTTTCACTAACTCATTAGTTCTAAACTTAGTCACAACATAATATGACTACAAAATAATCAAACCAACATTATATGATCATAATCTAATTTATTCAATTACACATTGAATACCAATACTTATCAACTCTTTCATCAGCATACTTTCTTTGAATCCTCTTCATCAATCAAATGATATGGTACTCTACTGAATTAGCATAATGTCTAACCAACTAAGGCTTGACAGCAATGACAACATAACATCTAATATGACTCTTTTGCATACAAGTATAGCATTCTTAGTTACATCATCAGTTAGAGCTAACATAGTTTCTAAGAATAAATATATATGTACCTATAATCATAATATCAAGAATATAAATAGTAAACACATACATCTTCTGATGATTTTTTAAATATTTTAGGAGAAATCATCATGGATGAAAACCAAGAGGTTGATGTATGAAAATGACAAGGTTAATGTATGAAGATCAAATTATGTACATGTATAATTATAATACATTATAAAAATTAACATCTACATAATTCTACTATAAGGTACATAAGATTTTTACACTACTCATTTAATAAACATTATGTTTAATTACCTTTCCTTGATTAGGTGTTTTGTGGTAAGAGCTTGAAAAATGTTTCACCACACCCAAACCTAAAGTATCCTACAAGAGTAAAAGAAGGTCAAGATATAAATTAATATATATTCTAATTAATGATGTCATTAATGATGCCATCAACTTTCTTGCATTTATGAAGCTCTTTGTAGAACTTGTAAATTGTGAGGTTTCCTAAAAGTATCATTTAAAAAAGTTTGCCCCATACCCACAACTAGGACCCCCCAATAGTCGCTCAGCAACAAATAGTACTTTTTGTACAAATGGACCAATCAACAACTAAGAAAACTAAAAAATGATCAACTATTAGTACATATGTGATCATCTATTAGTACATGTGCAATGGTTTTTGGGGATTTTTATGGCTATAATTGGGCGATGGAAGTCTTATTGGGAAACACGATATAGAGGGGGGGGGAGGTGAATCAGGATCTATAAAAAAATTATCCTTCAAAACAACTTAACTATATTCACCATGTTAACAATCTCATATCTAGCTCATGCATAACACAACTTGAAATATAAAATGCTGAAATAAATCTTATTATGCATCACAACCATGAAATGTGAACACCTAACACAAAAGATTTTGGTAACCCAGAAACCCTCCAAGGTGAAGGTAAAACTAGGGTGGGGATGACATCCACAAATCCTCACTATTGCAGTAACAAAGTTAGCCTCTTAGGACTAAAAATTTGATCACTTTTGATGATCTACCCTATGAGGGGTCTACTCTATTAAAAGTTATATAAGAATGTTAGGTCTACCTTGATTACAAAGGTATATTAAGAGATTTTCCCTAATTCAATTTGTCAAAATTGATTCAGTAACCAATCCTCCAGTCTGCACTTACAATTGTTGATCGTAGATCTCCTCCTTCCAATCATTGATTTGATCTCTTATCTAATATGTTTTTACTCTATCCTTTACTACTTCATTGCATCACAACTCTATTCTTCACAAGTTTTGCATGAGACATCCAAAACTCAACTCCTTCACATAATACTTTTCTTCCTTTGCACAATTCACATTATCATGCACACTCTTTATATTTTTGTATGTTAGAATGGGGTTTGGATCTTCCCATTTAAATAAATATGTAGAGTCTTTTAGATGCTTCCCTTTTTGCCTCTTCATTTGATTGGTTGTTCATCCCTCATAAGGATTGCTGATCCACATCAAAACATGTAATAAAAATTGTGACAAACTCTACGATAATTAAACATGTCAGCTCAAAATGGTTTACCTCAAAATTTTTACCATTCTAAACATTTTTCTCTCTTTGTGTTACTTGACACATATCCTCTTTGATGCTCAGTCATAATTGTTCTTCCTAATTTTGCTTGGCCTTAACTAAACTCAACTCCTTCTATATGACTCAGAATCTATGTACGTTGTTTGATCTACATTCACTATACTCAGCTTATACTAAAAGTACTTAGTGACCAAAGACTTTCTCAACTCCTATAGAGATCGTCTTATACATAATTATTTACAAGTTTTTATATGACTCAACCTATATAGAGTAACTTGGTCACAATGATGACCTACTAACTCTACCTTATATATGACTAAGTGTTTGATACTAATAGAAAACAAAACTTAGAGATACTAGCAATCTCCCTCTTTGGCATTAGTGGAAAAAATACTTTGTCATGATTACATCTTTACATTACAAAAATAATAGTACTCCCCCTAATCCTCTGACTTGATTTTTATAGAACTTTAAAACTTTTGTTTACAACACAATATACAATACATATCTTACATGACTCAAAATAGTCTGAATGTAGCTTTATCATACCTTGTCTAATTTCTACCTTTCTAAGCTTCATATCTCTATATTTTTACTAGTCTTTTATCTTATCATTCCCACTTGTAACTGATTTCATTTTATCCCCCCTTGTTTTTGATACTTATGTCATTTGTTGGGGCTATGTAGGTGAAATCAAACCATATTTATTAATGAATGGTTTATGGATTTGGATAATCATAGCAAGAGCATGATCCCATGTGGTTCTCACTGATTCCAAAACATAAATATTTAGCTCTAGATTAACTACCAAGTCAATTAAGCTATCAGCAATAGAAAGATTATGATCTCTTTGAACTAGATCCTTTGTTGAAGCCAACTAACATTGCGTAACCTCTAAGTAAGGTATCAACATTGACTGGATAGAGATAAGTTTGGTCCTCATTCTTCTATCTATTTTTTGTAGCTTGACCAACCTCCCTAGTGCAAACAACAATCTATTATAATACATTGAGCTTGATTCACCTAACTAAGATATAGAACTTCTTGATAGCTTTATGTCAGCTTGAATCCTCTAAATGTTTGCCTAAAATTCATTAGTAAATCTTGGCACATCACAAACAATATTGTATAGATCGTGTACCTTCTTCACAAGTTCTTCTAAGTTTTGTACTAATTCTTGCACTCTACTTTTATCAATGCAAAAATTATAGAAACTCCCTCTATGACTTTCTTTTCAAATTTCTTCTTAGACCAGGCCATAAGTTTTTCATTTTCCTCAATATCCTTCCTGTTGAATTTTTCAACTATTTGCACCAACTGAGAGATAATGGGGGCCTTTTAATCAATGGTCTATATATCAAAGGCATCATCAGTATGTCCTTGATATCATACAACACTTGTGTCTATTGATGTTCTCTCCTCATCTCTTCTTGTCATTTATTTCTTACTATAATATCTTGCGAGATGATAGTTTGTTCAAATGTAAGATTTATCAAGTCCCATTTTGGCATTTCAATAACTTCATCCAAAATAACAATATTATCTAGAGAACTACCCTTTTTCTTCTTCCCTTTTCTTTTCTTTGGAGTGTTTTTGCTCAACACTACTAGAGTAGGTGAGGGGGTTTCACCACTCAGTTTCACTTGTATTTCAGTACTAGGAATAACAATAGTAGCACTCAGCACTACATTCACTTTTTATGTTTTTCTTCTTGCTGTATAATCTCCTTATTTTGCTCATCTTAAAGTCCTGAGATGTGTGGTATTGTTTGACCTATAGTAGATGGCTCTACATTTGTTTCCTTTTTTGGTTCCTTTCGTTCATGCTTCTCCTTTACTGACTCTTTAGCATTTGTTATCAATGTTTTGATTTGAGAAGTTGGTTGATGTTTTTTCTCCATTTCATTTATTTGTTCATTGAAATTAACAATTTGGACTTGTGTTTCTCCTCCCTTAGGATAGTCCTTTATTTGTAGCAATACATGAGTGTCAAGTGTAGTATCATGAATGGGCGATATATTGCCCTATGGCTTGGCACACTTGGACTTTCTTCATCACTTTGATCATCTTCAATGGTTATAGTGTCCACTTCTTTCTCTTATTCAACTCCTCTTGTAGTTAATCCAAAAATGCTCTTCCATAACAATTCATTTTGATGTACAACAACCTCAAATTTATTTTGTAAAATCATAAATGCTCTAAATTTTTCTTTGTCAACTCAAGCATAATGTTGGCTAATGTGTCTTCTCTTATTTTATTTTCAATTTCAGTTGTCTTTTGCCACTTTCCATCAAGTCTACTACTCAAATCATTTTAAATCTTGTTTTCAAATTCTATAGGTGCTAGCTTATTGTCAACCATCATTTCTAACATGGCTTCCTCTACCTTGGATTTTTTATCATTACTCAATATATCATACGTAAAATATCTAAATCCTGATAGTCCTATAGAGTTTTTGATGTTGGTACATACCTCATCAATAGTTCTAGGCTTTGTAGGTAGAATGACTTGGTGGTGACTAGATTCATTAGATTTATTCCTCTCTGTATATTCCTCTTCAATATCTTTTGACTTCACTAGCCTTCTTAGCTTTAGTTGGCCTATAGTGGTAGGTATTTTCCACCTCACTGTACTTGTGCCACTAGGTTTTTTTATCTTTACCACTCCTTTCTTTAATGGTTGCTCAGCATTGGATGTTGCTACTACCCTGGTCCTGAGTCTCTGTGGTGTACAAGGAGAGAGGGGCTTAGGTGTTATCTTATTTGCAACCTTCCTTACCTTAGGCTTAGTGGTTTTCATTGTTTTGACCTTCTTCACCAATGGGGTGACAAGTGCTAGGGCTTTACCCTATTTCTCTACACTCTCTTCCTCTTCCTCTTCCTATACATCATTATCATTTTCTTTATCCTCTCCAAGACCTTGGGTTAGCATTAAAGATTCTTTTCCTTTGGACTTCGTGCCTAGCTTTCCTTCTAGGTCTTCATTCATTTTCTCCCTTTTAAAAGAAAACTTAATGCCTATAGTTATTCAACATTTTTCTTCTTCATATTTGCTAAAGGGCTCGACCTTTGTATCAATTTCTTTGTTTAATAGTGCAATAATGGTTGCACTCACATCATTAATCTTAATTTCATAGCCAAAAGGTTTAAACCAAGCTACCCTCAACTTAACCACATGTAAAAATGTGTTATTAACATCAACTAGGAAACATATGCCATTATAATGCTTAATAATTAAGGATGTTGGAATATTTAATCACTTCCTCATTTTTAGTTTGAATTCTTCAAAATATCCATCTAGAACATTCTCAAAATTCTCTCCCAAATGTGTTATATACTCACTAATCTGCCTAGTAGCAGGTTTGTCTTGTTCTCATACAATATTCCCAATAGCCAGAAAACAATTCTAAATGTAAAATAAAATACACATAATCAATGATCCATACTTACACACTAAATTCTTTTCTTTCCTGATTGATGTAAGGTTCTCTACTATTTGCAACTTGGCAAGATAATATTCATGATCTTTCATTAAAATCTTCCATGCATGATAAACTACCATACAAGGTACACTATTTAGTCAACTTGACTAATACAACTTATGAGAAATCACTCTCATTGAAAATTTGATCAATGGACCAATAATGGTAGAAATAGATAGCCCACGTCCATTCCACTTGGCTTTGGTATTTATCTTAATAGCTTCTTTGGTTTGGCAACACATTATCTTCTTTTTGTCAAATGTTGGGTAACCAGTAACAACATGAATTATCTTCTTTGTAATCTTAACTGGTCCATTTTCTAACCACAACCACATATCATGAATTATGCTCAGCATAGCTTTAATCCATTCAAATTTGAAATTTCTTGGAAAATCTAGGGCACGAGTTAACCCTTTTCCCTCAATAATTTTAAACTCATCCACTAATATTCCTTCATCACATAATTTCCCATATGACACATAAATTTCATAGTCTCTTTGTTGTAGATGATGATGATGTCATTTCTTCATATTAAGGTTTTGAAACTTTACTTTCTGAACAAATCAGCACAACTTTAAGATCAATACTTGATCACTTTTTCACTACTAATTCACTTCCAATCGCCTTTGAAAATCACTTCACAAATTGCTCAAATCACTCTATGCTCTCAAAATATGAATGTAAGGTATGTAAAATGTCTTCAAACTTTTGATATATACCTCTACTCATTCAAGTTAGGGTCTCCATAAATGTTGTGTCCTCTATTAGGTGAATTCTAGTTGTCTCGATCATCGTTAACCTTTGAAACTCAGTCTTCACTATACAACTTGATCAATTCCATCTAATTCAGCTTATACATCAGTTTGATATTGGGGGTACGTAGTCCATATTGTGATGCTTGATCAATAAAGACATTTTTTATTGATGCTCGACACCCAAAATGTAAATGGTCCAAATTGCACTATGTTCTTCATGAATTTGTTCTAATGCATATTTTCTCATGCAGATATAAACTTTTTCACATTTATGTTAGGAATTGATGTAAGATAAGTCATTAAGTATATAGTTCCTTAAATACCTTTTTTGATTAATTTGAGGTGGTGTGATCACCTTCTCGATTGGATTGGGTACTCTTGACTTCATTTGTTCCACTGCTTCCAGCTTTTTCCTTTTTTGCCAAGTTTGATTCATCTCCTTTTTTTTTTTTTGAACATATACTTTGCCTTTCCCCTTGATGTGGTCATTGTATGGTATTGTTCTTAGGTCCTATAGTTCTTATTAACATGTCCAACTTTGTGACACTTAGAACAAACTTTCTTAGTTCTCTTGCCTTATGCTTGTCCAATTGGATTTTGCTTGTGATCTGCATTCATATGGTCTATGTCCAAACTTTTGAAAATTGTAACAATATCCCTCAAATCTAGGTACAGTAGGTGTATTGTTCATCTTTGATCTACACTCATTTATTTGATTTCCTTTCTTCTTGCAGTAAAAATAATAACCAATAAACATAGGTTTAGGGTTTTGCATACCATTATTGCTTCTACAAATATTTGCAGTATGTTCAAGTTTACCACAATGATAGCATGTAGTTTTGCATTATTATTTTGCATTCCTTTTCTCTACACTCTTGGATGATTCTCCTTTTTCAATAGATGAACATTTCTTTATCTGTCCTAGTACATAAGTGTTTCCAGATGACCTAGGTGATCTCATTGGTTCTTAAAAATATCTAATTTTTTTTCTGGGCTTGTTCATCCTTTCCACAAGTTCTTTCTCAGATCTTAACTCCTTTCTTATTAGGTCACTTTATGATCTTATATTTTCTAGATCTCCATGTCTTTTCTATCTCATTCCTGATTCATAAGCATCGATTGATTCATCATGTCTAGCTAAGTATTTCTAAGCTTGTGCAAATTAGATGACCTTTCTTCAAGCCTGATAGCCATTTTTCTTATGTCTTCCTCTACTAGAACTTTCTCTTCTTCATATTTGTTCTTCTTTTTGGTCACTTTACATATCCTTACTGATTGGATTTCATGTTCTATTTTTAGTCCTTCAACTTCTTCATTCAGAGTACTATTCTTCTCAAATAGATTTGCATTGGTTGCATCACTTTCATTAGAAATTCCATTATCAAGAAATCCTTGTGTATTAACTTCTTGATAAAGTGTGTCATCCTATTGAATGTAAATCCTCAGATCCTCTTTTTTTGCTTCAACTTGATGTAATATGAGCTAGATATCAATCATTTGATTGTTAATGATCTTTTCCAATTTGTAAGCCTCCATCTCCAAGATCTGAACTCACAAGTTGTTAAACTTCTTTTAAGAGAACCAATGCTTTGATACCAATTGTTGGAATTTATAAAAAAATTATCCTTCGAAACAACTTAACTGCATTCACCATGTTAACCATCTCATATCTAGCTCATGTATTACATAACTTGAAATATCAAATGCTAAAATAGATATAACTATGCATCACATCCATGAATTGTAAACACATAACACAAAAGATTTTGGTAACCTAGAAACCCTCCAAGGTGAAGGTAACACTAGGGTGGGGATGAAACCCACAAATCTTCACTACTATAGTAATAAAGTTATCATATTAGGAGTAAAAATTTGATCACTTCTAATGATCTACCCTATGAGGGGTCTGCTCTATTAAAAACTATATTAGTTATACCATTATTAAAGGATTTAACACTTACAATGAAGTAAGGACTATGTTAAGAGAATTTTCCTTGATTCAATTTGTCAAAACTGATTTAGTATCCAATACTTTAGTCTGCATTTACAATTTCTAATTACCGATCTCTTCCTTCCAATATTTGATCTAATCTCTTATCTCATATTTCTTTACTTTGTCCTTTATTGCTTCATTAGGTCATTGTAGACACTTAAAATTGTCCTAAACACTATATTAATTGATTTAACATCTCCCTTCACACTATAATTAATTATATTTCTCATATTCTTCTACTTATTTAATTAAATTTATTTAATACATAGTGCTCCATAAATCCCCTTTTAAATAAATTCTAATTTATTTAATTCCCTCCACTTTTTAAATTTCTTTAATCTTATGCTTAAGTTAAATCCTATTTAATTTAATCATAATCCCATCCTAAAACCTAGTCTACACCCATCACTCTCATCCTTCTAAGCCTACCCACTACTTAATCCCACTTATTTATCTTAAACACCTTTCTAAACACCTTTTAGCTCCTAAGTGTTTTCTCACACATGTGTGAGAAGCTCATGATCCAATAAAGCTTCCACTTCATTTAAACCCCTTACACCTTTGTCCCCCACTCCTTCCCCCAAGGTTGCTCACACATGTGTGAGCACATCTTAAGCCTCTCAACCATAAAGTCTCCTTTTGAATTTTGCATGGCTTTTCCTTTAGCCCATGTGTCTCCCTTGTGGCACCTATTTGGATGCCACATAGATGCCACCTCCCCAAGGTCTTTCTCAAACCTATAAATAGAGCCCTTGTCTCAAGAATTTTACATCTCCCTCATTTGCATCATTATCATGCTAGTTTAGAATTAGAGCTTTGTAGTAATCTTGGTGATTTTATGCATTGTTACTAAACCCTTGGTAGTTGCTAGATTTCATTTTATTTGCATTTTTTAATCTAGTTTACTTTCTTGAATTCACCTCCACTTCTGATGATGTTTTGAAAATGGCTTCTTCCATAGCCTCCTCTTGAAACATTCCTCACTCATCTTAGTTAGATTCACATTTCATCTTGCATTTCATTTCAAACTCTTTGGGATTCAATAGTTGTGTTTGGTGAGAGCTATCCAATTTTGACAACTACAGACTTGAGAACCTTGAATCTTCTTTCAAGGCCAAGATGACAATAAAAGATACTAAAGAGGACACATCAAGCAAGAAAAGAAGAAAAGGAAAACATGCATCCAGTGATAGCATCACAAATGAGCAAGATATGGAACAGTTAGAAGCACTATTGACTACGAGATTCCATAGAGGTAAAGGAAAATTCAAAGTTAAACTCCTTATCGTATGTTTCAATTGCAATGAAGTAGGTCATATAGCTGCAATATGTCCACAGAAGAAGAACTACAAAGAAGGAAAAAGTTCAAGAACAAAAGAGAAGATGAGAGCAAAGAGAAAGGAAAAAGATGCTACATTGTTGAAGAAGAATTTGATGAGAATGATGATGAATTATACTATGTAGCAATGAAGGATGAATCAGACAAAGATCAAGATGAAGCAACAACATTGGTTACCAGTGTGAACAAGAATGACAAGTGGATCATAGACAGTGGATGCTCACATCACATGACAAGAGGCAAAAGTAAGTTCATTACCTTTACTCAATATGATGGAAATAGTGTTAGATTTGGTAATAATGCCCCATGTCAAATCAAAGGAAAAGGCTCTATCAAACTTATAGAGAAAATTTCATGTGATAATGCATACTATGTTGAAGGATTGAACAACCTATTGAGTGTATCATAGTTAGGCAATGTAGGTTGCAAAGTTGAATTTGGAAACAAAACTACCAAGATCTATGACATTGATGGAAATCTGATAGGAAAGGGTGAACAAACTAGGAGTAACCTATTTTACCTAGATATGGAAGATGCAACATGTCTTGTTGTTAGACTTGATGATGTGCGGTTTTGGCATAAAAGGTTGTGTCATGTTAACTTTGATAATCTGATCAGCATCAACAAGAAAAAGAAGGGCAGAGGATTGCCCAAGTTGAAGAGACCTAAAAACACAATGTTTAAACAATGTCAACTAGGAAAGCTGACTAAGTCTAGTTTCAAAAGAAAAAAATACACTTCCAATGAAGTACTAGAATTAGTCCATACAGACTTATGTGGCCTAATAGAAGTACAAAGTTGCCTAGGAGATAGATACATAATGCCATTTGTAGATGACTATTCAAGGATGATGACTGCTATGTTCTTAAAAAAAAATTTTGATGCATTACAAATGTTTAAGTGGTATTTGGCTAGAGTTGAGAAGGAAATAGGAAAGAACCTAAGATGCCTAAGGTTAGATAGAGGAGGTGAGTTCACATCAAGAGAGTTTGAAACTTTTTGCAATGACAAAGGTATTAAAAGGCAAACATCAGCACCAAGGACTACACCATAGAATGGTATTTCTGAAAGGAGGAATCGGTCAATGATTGATTGTTCTAGAACCTTGATGATGGAGAAAAATTTTGCACTAATGTACTGGAGAGAAGCTGTAAGTACTGCAGTCTATACACTAAACAGAGTTCAAGTCAAGAAAGGTACAAATGCAACACCTTTTGAATTATGGTATGGTCATTCACCTAATGTTAAACATTTCAAAGTATTTTGTTGTAAATTCTATATTCTAAAAGATACTAGAAATGGAAAGTTTGATGAAAAAAGTGATGAAGGCATATTCCTTGGATACTCCACTAGAAGTAAGGCATACAAGTTTTTGAATACTAATACTAACAAACTCGTGGAGAGTGCAAATGTAAATTTTGATGAGCATACAAAAGTTCAAGTTGATGACTCAAAGAAAATAGAGGATTATAGATCCTTTGTATACTTCTATGAAGAAATGACAGTTGAAGATAATGCTACAAATCAAGTTGGGAATCAGCCAAAAACTCCAATATCTGCCGAGTCTCAGCCTATGAATGTCGAGTTACATTCAAAAGCCGAGCTACAAAATGTAAAAAATGCACATTCTAATTCTAAAAATAGTATGCAAGAAAGGAATGATGAAATGCCAGGTGAAGAAGAACAAAATGACTCTGATGCTGAAGGATCAAACATGGAAAGAACAACTGAACCCAGATTGGCCAAGTATGTAAGAAAACATCACCCTGTAGATCAAATTATTGGTAACAAGGATGCAAGACCAATGACAAGGAATAGGCTCAGGAATAAATCATCTCTACTAAGTAAGGTTGAACCCAAAATAGTAAAAGATGCACTACAAGATGTTAACTGGTATAAAGCCATGAAAGAAGAGATAGATCAAATTGAGAAGAACAAAACATGGTCTCTAGTTCCTAGATTAGCTGATAAGAATGTGATTAGTACAAAATGGGTGTTTAGAAAAAAACTTGATGAAACTGGTGAGATAACAAGAAACAAAGCAAGACTAGTTTGCAAAGGCTATCCACAAGAAGAAGGACTGGATTATGGAGAGACATTTGCTCCTGTTGCAAGAATGGAAGGAGTAAGAATATTACTTGCATATGTTGCATATAAAGGTTTCAAATTCTACCAAATGAATGTGAAGTCTACCTTTCTAAATGGTATACTAGAAGAGGAAGTTTACATATAACAACTAGAGGGATTTTTTGATGAGAAGAACAAGGACATGGTCTGAAAGCCACACAAAGTACTTTATGGATTGAAGCAAGCACCTAGAACATGGTATGAGAGGTTGCACAAATATCTTGTGAAGATAGGATTTGAAAGAATAGATGACAATATAAACTTGTACATCAAAGTTGAGGAAGGTAAAGACATTTTGATATCAAAAATATTTGTTGATGATATAATATTTGGAGGAAAAGATGTTTTATGCAAAGATTTTGCTGATCAAATGAAGCATGAATTTGAGATATCAATGTTTGGAGAAATCAAATTCTTTGTTGGATTACAAGTACATCAGTTGAAGCATGGAATATTTGTGACTCAATCCAAATACACCAAGGAAGTACTCAAAACAGTTGGGCTAGAAGACTCAAAACTAGTCAGCACACCAATGGCAATAGGCCATAAACTATCCAAGAATGATGAGTCTGTTGAAGTAAATCAGACATTGTATAGGTCAATGATTGGCAAGCCACAATATGTTGTACATAATAGACCACACATTACATTAGCTATTGGAATAGTAGCAAGATTTTCTGCAAATGTAAGAGAAAATCACTTAATCCAAAAGAAAATCACTTAATAGCAGTGAAGAGAATATTGAGATACCTAAAAGGAACTGATGACTTTGGTTTATACTACAAGAGAAATGAGAAGTTTGAATTGAAAGCTTACATTGATGTATATTTGGGAGGCAAAATTGATGATAGAAAAATCACCAGTGGAGGAGCACTTATCTTAGGAAAGAGGTTGATTACATGGACAAGCAAAAAGCAAAGCTGCACCTGACAATCCACTGTTGAAGCTGAATATGTGGTAGCTACTATAAACTACACCAATATTGTATGGATCAAACATTTGTTGCAAGGTATGAAGGAAGAAGTAGTTAAGTTTGTGACACTTTATTGTGATAATACAAGTGTCATCAATATATCAAAGACTCCAGTAATGCATGCTAAAACTAAGCATATTGCAATTAAGAATCACTTTGTAAGAGAGCTAGTGGAAGAAAAATAAGTGAAGATGGAATATGTTAGCTCAAAGGAACAGATTGCTGATATCTTCACAAAAGCACTACCTAAAGATGCCTTTGAGTATCTTAGAGGTAAGTTAGGGGTGATACCCCTAGCTAAGGCTACTTAAAACAAAAAGCAAGTAGGCCCAACATCAAATAAGCTGAATGTTGAAGATTTTATACATTGATGCAGGGAATGTTTACTTTGGAATCCATACCTAAAGTATTAGAAGTCCTAAAATTTCAAATCAGTCACAACCAAGGTGCTAGAGGGAGACATTAAATGAACCTATAAAAGCTACACTTGCATATTAAAGATGCTAATATGTCTTTGGCATTTTTGTTAAAGAGGGAGAAGTAGACAATTAATCAACACTATGAGGGAGAAGATGTTTGACGTTGATTGGAAAAATAGAAGAGGGGCAATACAAAGGGAGAAAGAACAAGGAACAAGGATACAACAACAAAGAGGAAGAAGCAAATTAATGAAGCAATCAGAATAGTAGAAGGAGATGTAATGTTTTTGGCATTTTACTTACTTTTCTAACCTAGTAAGATTGTGGTTGAATAGTTTAGTTTGATGGTTGATCAATTTGGTTTGCCATCAATGCCAAAGAGGGAGATTGTTGGAAATATAATTGAAAAGCTCATTGTTGTTGAAGATCAAAGAGGGAGATTGTTGTAAAAGAATGTTTTCAATCATTATTTTGTCATTGATGTCAAACCTACTATTTGTAGGGATGATATTTTTTTATAAGATTCAAGTACTATCACTTAGTTGATTGATGAAGAGGATTTGATCAACAAGATGTAACAAGAGCAACTAAGGGAAAGGTTGAGTTATGATGTTGTAATGAAGTGCAAGGATCAATTAAGACAATGGTTAAGTAATGTATTGATGACATACTCAAAGATGCAGAGGTTGGTCACACTTAGAAACATTGGAGGAAGAAGTTGTAACAAGGTTGACTGTAAATGTTAAACTAATATCATTAGTAGGTGTCGAGCAAGTTAGTTGAAGCTAAGAAAATTTGTAATAAAAATCGAGTAACAAAAATTCTTAGTGTGTGCCGAGTGATCTTCATGTGCTGAGTAAAGATCAAGTGTCAAGCATCAAAAAAAATTTAGTTGATGTCGAGTTATCTTTAGGTGCCAAGCATCAAGAAAAACACAGTTGATGTCGAGTAACATAGTATGTGCCAAGCACCAGTATTTCAATAGTGCCGAGCTACTACATTATTTCAAAATATGAAGATTTTCCAAATCTAAGCTGACATAGTGGTTACATTGAATTTTGTGAATGAGTTGGAAGATAATGATGATGAGTTGTTGGCAATAAATCCTATGTAAACCATTTTAAAGCGAATTCTAAAGGATTATTCAAGAAGTTTCTAGAGGAAACAAAATATTGGTTAGATGCAATGAATCCTACCTAATCCATGCAAGTTGGAAACTAAAGAATGGAAGAATCGAGAAGGAAAAGGTACTCCAAGACTTCTATTTAAGAAGTCATAGACCAAGAAGCAAAGAGCTGTTGATACTATTGCTATTGAAGAGCCAAATCTACAAAGTGGTTAGAAGGGTGTCAAGGATGAGACATCTAGAGGAAGGAAGAGCATAGAGGCTCTACTTCTACAAGTGGTCATGAAGAGATGATTACATTGGTACATTGAGTATGGAGACTCAAGGTGACAAAGCTTGAAAGGAGGGTAAGCTGTCAAGAGTTGTAGAAATTGAAGGCCAGGCAAGGGTATGAGCTAAGAAGTGATATAAGATTTGCAAGATAAGTTGTATGTTGTAGTCAGGTCAAGATTTTCTAATACTCTCTAGAAATTGTACTAGATCTAAAAATCCTATGCACTTAGGTTGTCCTAACAACCATTTGTAAATCCTTTAATAGGGTGGCATTCCAAGTGAATGTTCAAAAGTCCTTTAACCAGGCCCACTTCTAATAAGGTGGTTAAATCCTCTAACAATGTCACATTTAACAGTGTGTTGTAAGCCTTTAATAGGACAGACCTTTCACAAGGCATCACTTTAGAAGGGTGAAGATTGAGTAGCATGTTGCTGGTGGTTTTTTCCAAATTGGGTTTCCATGTAAATCATTGTGTCATGCGTTGATTTCTTATGTGTTATACTTGCATGTTGATATATAGTAACTTGCTGACAAGATAAGTTAAAGCTTGGATGAATGAATGGTTGAATGGGTTTGAATGGGTTCACTACACTTAGTGAAAAATTTGAATAGGACATATGGACCTTGAATAACTAATTCAAACCAACCCCCCCCCCCCCCCCCCCCCCCCTCGATTATTCTAGAGCAATTCTAACATTGGGTAAAAAATTTATTGCGTTATGTGTTAATTTTTTTTATCATGCTATGAATGAAGATGTTTAGTTTTCTATTTCAATTTATACGAAAATTATGAGATGGATGTGTGGTGAATGTTTTATGGTTAAATTTTTGAAGTGATGATTTACACCACCCCCCTCTTAGAGTTTAATGTTCCATTGTTAATTCCAACAATTGGTATCAGAGCCTTGTTCTCTAGAAAGAAAAGCTTTTCAGCTTTGAGAAAAGATCTTGAAGATGGAAGTCTACAAGTTGGGAAAAGTCATTGAGAAATAGAAGATTGAAATTTAGCTTTCCCTACACCAACTCAATGAAGCAAGAGATGAGTTTAAGTGCTCATTAAAGAGAAGGAAAGAGATAACTATTGAGAAAAATGATACACATTACCAAGAGGAAGACATTATTGGATTGTTTGTAGATGGAAACTCAAGTGATTTTGATGCAGTAGTTGTAGATATGATGGAAAGGAATGGTGCTCTAATTGAAGAGGTTAGAAATCTTTAAATTAAGACAAGAAGTCCAATTAATATTTCTATGCAAGGTGACTGAGTAGAAAAAGAAAGTTGAGGAAGACAGAGTCATGTTTGAAGATGACAAAAGGATGCTGATCAACAGACTAGAAGAGAAGACATCAGAGGTACAAAGGATTGCCAACATGCAACTGAAAACAATGAATCAAGTGATTTTTTCCAATCATGAATTGAATGGAAAGGACATTGAGATTACAACCTTGAAGTTACAAAATGAATACCTAAGGAATGAACTAAAAGAGAAAAAAAATTGCTGAAAGTTTCAACAAACCCAATGAAGCCATCAAATATTTTGAGAAACTAATGAGATTTCCTAGATCTAACAATGATACTACTAGATTGGGTTACACCAGTATTGAGGAAGGAGGATCATCTAAAAGTGATGAACAAAGAAACAAAAAAGGTAAGAAGTAAAAAACCCACTTGTCATAATTGTGGAAAGCTAGGTCATACAAAAAATGTTTGTAGGAACAACAATACAAATCAGAACCCTAAGCAAAAATTCATGAGTTACTATCATAAGTGCAACAAGGAAAGAAAGCACATGATTGTAGAACAAAGACCTTAAGCACAAAAAGATTTGAAGGATATTTCCAAAATCGTCAGAAGTATGGATATAAAGCATATGAGGGTAAAAGTACAAAGCTATGTCACCTTTCGGGCTGACTTCACAAAATGACTGAATTTGAGTATTTCTATCAAAAAATTAATTTTGTCCAAATATATGATCTAGATAAATTCATTCTATCTAATTTATATATAGTCTCACACTTTTCCAATTGGAAATGTTTATTAAATGCATGTTTTATACTAGTTTGTATCCAATTACTAAAGAAATACAATTATTTCAGAAAAGTGGCATTTCAATAACTCTTACTATTTTTTATGACATTTTATTAATAACATATAAACACCATTTTATAGAGTTCAGAGTCAAGAATATTCTCATATAGAGTTTATATTGTTTTAATTAGATATAGCATATTGTAATTAAAATATTCTATAAGCACATATTTTAACACTCGAAAAGATGTCAATTTTGAGAAAGAAAAAATATTAAATCATATCAAAAAATTTAAAAATTATAGGGTGTTCTAGAGGACAGAGTCCTCTTTTAGAGTGTATTAATTTTCTCCTAGTTAGAATAGATTTGTTTTGAAAAATGTGGTGGGAGATGAAAATATCGATTTCAGGTTAGTTAAAAATTAAATCATTATAAAAGAGAAAATATAGGTCTAAAGGTGATTTTTATTTTTGATTGTTCTAGCTATATATGTTATCTATGACATAGTTTGAGATCAAAAGGAAATAAGTTTATTTTCATCTATTTTTATGGGGGGAACTAGACCCCTAATTTTCAGCATTTTTCAAGAGCTAAAAACTTATCTATAAAAATTAGGAAAATATATCAATTCTTATTCCAAATAATTATTCAAACTTATAATTCTAAACTTCATTCATTTCTATACATTTCATTGGTTTACTTCATTTTCAAATTCAAAATAATAATACCAATTATATGTCATTGAAGGTGAGCAGTTATACTTTTGTTAGCCTTTTCTTTACAAAAGGGTGACACAACTTTGTGCTTTTAACCATGAATGCAAATCTAATGCCAAGTGGACATCAAATAAGTAGACAAATGTATAACACAAAGGAAAACCCTACAATTAAGATTCCAACAAAAGGTATATTTGTCACTATTTTTAAGAGTATGGACATGTGCTTGAGAATTGCATTAGAACATATTTTAGAAGTGACAATAGTAGATGGTTGAGTCAAACTACATGCTTTAGTTGTTTGAAGATTGGCGACATCAACAAAAACTGTCCAACAAGGTCAAAAGCACCAAGCAATGAATTCAACAAAGATAAAGAGAAGATTAATATCGAGAAAGTCAAAATGAAGATGAACAAGACATGGAAGAAAAAGGAAGATTGCAGCACATCAAGTTTAGATGATGTCACTTCATCCAATGGATCAGGTGATCACATCACTCCTAACTAGGCAATCAAAAGTTATGTATGAAATTGATATCTCAATGATAAATTTTACATTAGTTGCAATAATCAAAATTCTAAAAAGATTATATATGCATGATTTAAGATGCAATGGAATAGTTAGAACCTAGAAGAAATCTTTAGTTTTGATAGTTTTCATGTTGTTTCTGAGCATGAAAGATTTCCCAGTTACTGTTGCGCGTGAATGGAATTTTACTTGATGTCAAGTTGTGAAGGTATAGTAGTATTGACCAAGCATGCTATGTGAACCGAGAAAAGTGGAAGTAATGTGTAAGTCAAGTGAGTTGGAAACCCTATATTGACCAAGCTTATAGCTATGTAACCATTAAGCATTTATTGCATAGTTTTAAGGGTTATATAGTCATTTCTCAACTCATTTGCATTCATTTGAGATCGAATAGAGAATGAAGAGAATGAAGGTGAATTGCAACAAGAGATTCTTGCATTTGTGAACCAAATTCAACTACAACTCAACATATTCATCAAATTAAAATAGTATTTTACTAGTGTCAAGTTTTGTTGTTTAAGTTTTCGTAAACCCTAGGTATCAAATATGGATGCAAGATCTTTTGAAAATGTTAGAAAAGAGGGAAAGGAAGTATTGAGTATGAAATTGATTAGTAATGATATTAGACAATGACCTTTTCAAGCAATACCAAAAATTGCATACAAAGGAGACCCGTCTGGTGCATTATCAATAATACCACCTAAAGTCTTAACGACTCAAGATGTTAGGTGTTGTTACACATGCAGAGTTGAAGTATAGGTGACATGGAAATAAGGGAATTGTAAATCAATTTTTTGATAATGGAGTTTTAAGTGAAGAGAATAAAATTATAGAACAGAAAGGGTTGACCCATGCCCTATATTGCCCTAATGTATTCAAGACCGAATGGATCAAGATAGTGCTCAGTAGAATACATGACAACTTCATTTAGCTAGAAGATGGAACCATTAAGATGACTAAAAGGATCATTAGAAAAGTATCAAGGTTTCCTACCCTAGATCAACCCAAGAGCATGTGAAGTGAGTCAAAAGAAATGATTGAGAAGAACACAGGTGCAGTATGGAATAACAGGGGAATGTTTATTGATTCTATCTCAAAACCCCTAATTACTTTTTCTATGGGAGTGATAGCTCACAAGTTATTTCAATCTAGTAGATTGAACAGTGTGTCTTGCATGGTTGTAGATTTGAGATACAAAATAGTAAAGAGAGGTCACACCTATGACCTTGCCAAGTTGCAACTTCAATGACTATCTGAAAACTTGCAAGCCATGAGAAAAACCAAGAGTACATCTTGAAAATTTGTTTCTTTATTAGTTTGTATATTATGTTATGTGCATAACACATTTCCTTCATTTGGTAAAGTTGCTTTGAAGACCAACAAGTCTATTGCAATTCAGATTGAAGAATTCATAAAGCAACTTGGAGATAACTTTGAGTTAGTAATGACAAGTTATTTTGAAGACTTTAGGAATTCTATGAAGGAGAGGTTAAGGACTCTATTTTCACTAGTTGAGAAACATTATGATGATGTTTGATTTCTAGTTGATGTTGATTATACATATGTTCAAGTAGTCCTACCAAGGTCAGATGGCTTAAGCCCTTGCCATATGAGATAAATATTGACGAAGCAACAAAAACTATTACAACTTTACTAGTAGAGGAAATACATAAAAGTGCCACCTCATTCGAGAAATATGAGGAGGCCAAGTCCAAAATAACAATTGACATGAAGACAACTTGTGTGTTAAGAAAGAAGAATAAACTTGTAAAGAAGCTAAAGGAAAGATTTGGTGAAGGGGGAGATGAAGAAGAAGATGAAGATGAAGAAGAGGAAGAAAAATTCCAAGCGCCTTCGGCAATTAATCAAGGACAAGGAGAAGATGAGGGAGCTCATGAAGAAGGTAGTGAGGGAGAAGAAGTCAAGGAAGCACCCATGCCTGTTGAAAAGTAAAGAAAGGCTAAGGAGCCTATAGTGGAGAAACCCAAGAAGACGGTTGTGAAAATGTCACAATAGAAGCCAATAGCTCTTGTTACCAGGGCTAGCACAAGTGTAGCCACTAAGAAACTCAATATTGTTGAGAAACCTAAAGATAAAAGGACTATTGCTTCAAAAAAGTTGAGCCAACCAGTCAAGAAGAATTATGAAAGGAGAAAATATGTAGCTCCAGCTAAGTCAGATGAGGAGAAGACAAATTCAGATGACATGAGTCAATTCAAGGTGTTAAGCCATAGTCCCTCATTTGATTTAGATAATTTGTGTGCCAATATAAAATCAAATGCAGATTTGTCTGGTCTTCCACATATAGATTTTTATAAGATAGGAAAAGTTGAACAAAATACTATAGAGGAAGCCATATATGTGATGATGGATACATTCAAATCAACTCCTATAGAGATTTTCTTTATGACCAAGTTGAGTAGAAATGGAAATACAAATTACAATCAGAAAGATAGATAAGGGAAACCGCTTTAGCTCAAGTCATGCCTAAATTACCAAAGATAATAATAGATGAGGCTATGGAGTTGCACAAAAGTAAATTTACTCCAAAATACAAAGCAGTCAATATATTGAAGAAGAATATAAAGGATGTGATAACTAAGAGTAATACAATATGGAGAAATATTTACAAGTTACCCATTCTTGATATAAAAGAGAAAGGTGAGCAAGAAATGTAAAATCCTAAGAAAGATGAACAACAGGCAGCTGAGACTACACAAGATGAGTTAGTTAAGGATGGCCATGTGGAAGGCATTGAAGAAACAAAAGGAGAAGATGCTAAAGCTAAGGAGGATCAGCAAGATGATCAAAGTGTACCTGAGGTACAAGTGTTGAGTGCTAGTCCTCCACATGAGGACCAAGTAAGTCAGCAGGACTTAGTGAATATAAAGGATGTTTCTGACAATTCTACTCAGAACATCAATCCTTTGACTAAGGATGATCTTAAGAAGATATTGAAGAGTTACACCATGGCTACTAATTAATGCTCAAATCCTATATTTTTGAGGACTAATGGAATTGCAAAGGTAGATATGGTAGCAAAAGGGGAGAAGCAAATTGACACATCAAGTATGCCCCCAGAGGTAAAAATTGTAGAAACACAGAGTGCAAGCACTGAACATCAAGATATTTTTACAACACTAGTTGCATTACCTCTTGTGCCATTCATTTCTCACAAATAAGCATTAATAATAGTAGAGAAGGATGGAATATTAATTAGATTAGTTTAGGAAGCAAGTCTTGCACCTACACCACGGACACAAGGTGAAGAGAAGAAAGAGGATAGTTAGATTGACATGGATAAAGAATTGAAGATGACTAATATTGAAGAGGAAAAAATTGTCATCTAGACTCTAGTTACCTTACTAGTTTCTATGACTCCTACTAGTAGTCAAGTTCTTCAGAGGCTAAGCACTCAAGCCACACTATTGCAGATATCTAAGCCAAGTGTAGAGACATCAAGAAGTTTAGAAGACATATCTTATGGTAATGTAAGTCTTGATGAGGTAATTGAAATTCCAAATTTTTATCTTACAACAATCACCATTGAATAGATGAGCATTCTACAGGAAGCTTTGCATAGAAATAACCACCAAGAGTTGATGAGAAGGGAGCATAAGCAAAAGAAAGTGCTTCATGATACCAAAGACATATGTCTTGATGCTTTCAGTCTCCCAACCCCTAATGAAGAGAAACCTAATCTTGAGCAACTACTAAATATTGTCGACAAGATAAATGGTGATGACCTAGACTCAAAAACCAAACTATTGGAGTGGTCAAAAAACCAGTTTTAGACAAAAGTTCTTAAATAGATATCTACTGCCATTGCACTAAGACAGGTTGATTTAGCAACCAAGATGGAAGATGTGAAAAAGGTGTCGGAGAATATCTTTTCTCTATACACAAAGCTTTGTGATGTAAATTTATTCACACAAGAAGCACAAAGGGCTATTGAATAGCTACAAGGAGATCTACAACCCATAGATACTACATTGAAACTATCTCTAGGTCAAAGCTAGACTCATTTTCAACAATTATTATCTACTTAAGGTTAGCTAGTAGCACTCCAAGCACAAGATGCCAACATTCATGCTAGCTTGATCAACATCAAAGCCATGTTTACCCCACACATGGAAGTTTTACACAAGGAACTAGCCTTTGTTGATACATTGATGAAGAAAGACTCTCATCTTTCCACTCATGAAGGCCTAGTTAACCCTGTTATCGATCTAGGCATCCAATACCAACCTCTAGAGAGAGAGTGTAATAATTGGGATGCAATATTGAAGATCATCATGGAGGTCCACAAAACATTTTTGGACAAACACACTATAAGTGTACCACCCAAACAACATAAGTGTTAAAAAAAGGGGGAATGAAAAAGAAAAATAAAGATGATAAGGGGAGCACAATTTTTAAACAGAAATAGGGGACAACAATAGTACAACACATTTTCTCATTCAAGACATATACAAAATTTAGATACAAAAAGGAACAAAGGAACACTCAACTAGGGGGGAGCTATAAAATTTTGAAGAGGCATGAGAATTAAGTCATTAGTTGTGCAAAAATATTGAAATTTTGTATGTGATACAAATTATTAGAGTGATGTAAATAAGTTAGGTTGTATAGGTACAAAAAAAAGTTTCCCCCACTAATGTCAAAGGGGGAGATTGTTGATCTCATTTTGGTTTTGACAAGGCAAAGACAAAACACTTAAGTCATTATTTAACCAAAATATCTATATACCAAGTAATTAGTTTATGCCAAGCAATATACATCGTTAGTACCAAGCATCAGCATGTGCCAAGAAGATGGCTTGTGCTAAGACACTCAAGTGTCAAGCAAGACATATATTCAGAGTGATTCATATGCTAAGTAAAACAATAGATACTGAGTCATTCAGGTGATAAGTTACAACATTGAAGATGTAATGGATGCCAAGCATCAAAGCTTTTAAATGTCGAGTAAATAATTTTGGACATAATTATTTGTAATGGAACAAACTCCTATGTAAACCATTTTAGGACTGACTTAAGGATTTTTTAACAATTCTAGAAGATATATATGAAGGTATATTGAGAATCTTGATGTAGTACATGTAACCAATCAAATTGAAGGATGTTCTAAGTGTAGACACCTAAATTTGATTACACCACTTTGGTAATCTAATTTAGCCATCTCTAAAGGCATCATTAATTAAATTCTTATTTAATTAATCCTTTGCCATCCCCTAGCTGATTAATTTAATTAATCATCTTTAGTCCTAATTGATAAATCAAATAACCCATTATTTATCAATTAATCCTATTCTTCTATCTAATTCCAAAACCCTCATTTATTAAATAAATCTATTTGATAAATAAAGCCCTCAAATCTAATAACCCCTAAACTATCCTAACCCTCTTTTTAGCCTAATCCACCCCATCCACCCATACTAACCAAGCTTAGCCACTAACTCACCCACCCTCATTGTATGCCATCCACTTGCACATCTCTAACATCCCTAATCTAATCCTAAACCCAAGCCTAATCCACCGCCTAATGTTGTCACATCCTCTAAGCAAGCTTAAGACTTTTCTAAGCCAAGAAAAGTCAACAATCTCAACTCCCTCCAAAATATCCCAACCACCTAAACATGAATGCTCTTACAAAGGCCATAAAGACTCTTACAAGCCCATTCATTTCTCTTACAAGCTATTGATGAGGGTCTTTATGAAGATATTATCCTTTGAGCCTCCTTTGTTGACTCATCCTTGCCTTTTCCTCCATCCACTCACCTTGTGACATGTGTCACTCCCTGATTGACTATAAGGAAGCACAATCCATGTGCTCTCCTCTCATGCAATCTAAGCCCTCCATAACCATTTCCCCATCCTTGCATCTTAGCCCTCAAACCCTCAAGCCCTTTGCCTATAAATTGAATCCCCTCCCAAGCCATTTCATCACAATCCTTGAGTTAAAGTTATAATGCTAGTTTGAGAAACCAAAGCCCTTAACCATACCCTTATGATGCCAAATTGAGAGCTCACAAAGCTACCAATTTGGTATTTTCCATCTCTGTTGAAGCTAGTTTTGAGAACCTTGAGCATACATACCAAATCTAAGAAAATAGACTCATCCCTAAATCAAGTGACCATCCTCATTGGGAGAGCCATTCTATGGCTCATATTCTCATTTGAGGGTTTCACTTTGTCTCTCATATATGTTATGATTTTTATGCTAGTTAATGCTTTGTTCTCTTAATGGATTAGTATTTCTTGCTAACATATTTCTCATATACACTAAGTGACAAAATGGGTGAATCAAAATTGTTGGTTGCTACCTAACCCTACCTCACCTAAGTCTTCTTAAGGAGGGAAAACCCTCAAGGGTTTTCAATGTGTAGATGAGAAGAGAAGGGAGAATGCTAAGTACAAAGAGAGCATTCATGTTGACTATGGAGGTTATGATCATGTTATGAATTACACAATCAGTTAGAGAGAATAAAGGAAAGTAGTTAAAGGACATAATGATACATATGATTAGGAGGATCAAGTATACATTAGGAAAGAGGAGATCTGGTATGTAGCAGAGAGGTGCTAACCAAAGGATCAAGGCTGTAACATTTTAATAGGAAAATCAGTGAAAATCTCTTAACCGAGTAGTCTTAGTAGGCTTTTGTAAATCCTTTAACAAGGTGCTTACTTTATTGTAAGTTGAAGTCCTCTAACCAAGCACACTTCTAATAGGGTGTTGAAATTCTTTAATATGGTAAGACTTAATAGTCTTTGTAAGCATTTAACAGGGTAGACCTTTCATAGGGTAGATCATAGTTTATGATCAAACAGTTGTAACCTTCATTGGATGCACTTTACAACTACATTAGTGAAGAATTGTGGTTCTCATCCCCACTCTAGTTTTACCTTCTCATTGGAGGGTTTATGGGTAAGAAGTTTACTATGTTATGTGTTATTTTTTTCACGCTATGAATGAACATGTTTAGTTTTTTATTTCGATTTACACGCAAATTATGAGATGGATGTATGGTGAATGTTTTATGGTTAAATTTTTGAAGTGTTGATTCACCCCCACCCTCTTAGAGTTTACTTTCCCATTGTTAATTCCAACAATATTGTCTCTAATGCTCGATCATAACCATTCTTCCTATTTTTGCTTGATCTTAACTAAACTTGACTCCTTCTATATGACTGAGCAACTATGTGCTTTTTCTACTTGATATTCACTATACATAACTTATAGTAAAAGTACTCAGCAACCAAAGACTTTCTTAGCTCCTATAGAGATCAACTTATACATTATTATTTACAAGTATTTATATGACTCAGCCTATATAGAGTAACTCAGTCACAGTGATGACTGACTAACTATGCCTTATATACGACTAAGTGTTTGACACTAATAGGCAAAAAGACTTAGAGATACATACAATTGGGGGAGTATTGGTAATTAGGGGAGTGGATGTGGCAGTAATACATACATGGGCAACAACTGACTCATTTCCCCTAATGGATATGAAAGAGATTGAAGGATTGTGAAGAATAGAATCTAGAAGACCAACTAAATGCCCCAAAAAAGAGATATTGAATCAATTCAAAATAGGCATTGGTCAGTGATAAATTTGGACTTTACATTATGCAAAGTGATAGTTTATAATGCTTTGACACTCTAAAAATCTACATATTTTTTGACAAGTTCATGTTGCATGAATATTTCCACACATCATGTGCTCAATAGTTCATGCGGTCAAGATTCCAAAGCTGACAATTAGGAGGCATAGTGAGTGAGCGTAGGTCGAAGATGTAGATTTTGATTTTTAGATTAAGTTGGGGGTAATATTTAATGGTAATTTAAATTAAGGTACAAATTTGAGCCACTAAAATTATATATGATAACATTTTATATTAATACAATATGTTATATTATATATTTAATATAATTTGTTTGATTGGTAAATTGCAAAGATTTATAACCCAACCCTTGCTTCAGATGAGACTATAATTAGGAAGCCTCAATCCTAATATTAATGCATGACCATTTTATCCCTCTTACACATACTTATTTTTACCACCATAATCTTTTACACCATGGTAACTACATCCATAACCACCACCACTTTTCCACCCTCCATCAAAAGTTCAGAATTGTAACCTCATCCACCATGTTCATCTCCTATGACCAAAATAATTATAGCTATCATTACCTCAACATCATAATGTACACTACCACATGAATTATAGTATCCATAGCCACCACAACTACCACCACCACCTCTTCTATCTTCTTTAAGCCCATATTCTTTCTATTCTCCTTTGACATCTTCACTGCTATCTCTCATCATCTTCTTCTTCTTATTCCTCTCTTCATCTTTCACAAAATTTAAACCTCCATGAAACCATTAACAATACCACTTTTTCATCATTAAATTATGTACTCAACTCCATGTGTATGTGTGCATGTATATATATATATATATATATATATATATATATATATGATGACTCCATCTCACAAAGACCCTCATGTGTGTCCTTCCTTCTCAAACTCTCCCTCTAGGCATTTGGTAATAGTAAATTCCATGCAAAGGTCCACATCAATGGTGTCTGAATTTCATATAGAAGGTTTAGAGATGTGGAGGTTAATGAATAAATGCCAAACATGATCACTTCTAGGAATCTCAATGATGAAAAGTAGTGCATTAACAAATTACTCTCACCACTACATATGGATTAGCAAAAAAGGGAAGAAGAAAAAAAGTACAATTAGAGATCAATATCTATCCATTTGTTAAATGGTTTTTCATTTTGTAATTTGATTCCCAAGGTAAGGATTTGATTCTAAATACTAGTCCATGGTTATTCAAGGATATTTCCTATGTATAAAGCCATGGCTTCCTTCATTTGATCATCAAACTAATATGTTCTCCTCCACCTATTTCTACCTTAATTCCTTCTACAATTTTGGGAAGTTAATTTCTTCAAGTCCATTGGTAATAACTTGGAAAAATACCATAACATTTTAAAGAAAACAATCAACTAGGAAAGCTTAACTTGTTCTTAGCTGTGTGTAGAAATGGACTCAGTAAAAGGCCTCCTTGCTAAAATATTTCTAAAGTTAGCAAAAAAATGATGGATAAAACTGATAGATTATGAAGAGATCACTTTCCTTGTGTAGATAATGCTTCTCAACCTATTAGAGTAAATAATTATTTATTTATTCTATTACTTAAGCTTACTTAGGTAAATGCATTTATTTAATACTTATTATTTAATGCATGTTGTGGTTAGTTGTTGACAACACGAGAGATTGTTCCCTTCTAGCATGTTCCACCTTTTGTGGATGTGTGCTGAGTTGTCATCCTTATCTTCTACCACCTTCCAACTTGTTCTACAAGCTTCCATGAGCTCTTTATAAGCGGGCTCTCTCATTGTATTTTCATCACATTGTGCATATTGTAAATACATTTCTTCTTGTGTTTGAATATGTGGTCTCTCATGTTCGTTTAGGGTTTTTCTCTTGCTCCATGCTCTTCCTCTTCTTGGCTTCTTTTTGATAGGTTCTCGCATGTAGGTGATCTTGGGCATCTTAAGAGTTGGCTTTCCTCAACTCCAACATGGTATCTGAGCCTTCCTGCTACTTCTTGTTCAGAGGATTTTTGAATCTGTGATTTGAAGTCACAAACCCTAGTTTGTTTGTGCAATTTTTCTTCAAATCAGGGGTAGAGAAATTTTTCAGAGTATTTTCAGCCCAAATAGAAACCGCCATTGGATTCGAAAGGCCGTTTGTAGTCAGGATTCATATAAAGCTTTTTGATTTTGGACACAGGGCATTTTTGAAGAATTTTTGAAGCCTCCAAGTCATTGTCGTACGAACTGTACAGACGCAGGGTCGAATTTTTTTTTATTTTAAAAGTGACCACCGTAGCAGCGCCGAAGTGCCACTCATTGGCCATCTCAAAACCACCGTCTACCGTAGAAAGGCTGCGGCCCGGCTGCCTTCTTGGTGCAACCCTCCTGCACCGCCCCACCGGTATCTCCGCTTTGCACTGCTGGCAGTGATGCCCGTTTGCACCACTCTGCCCCTCTGCCTATGGCCATAGCCACCGATGTCTTCGCCTTGGTCCTCCATCGCCACCCTGCTCCTTGCAAACTTAGTGCCAGCAGGGACGCACAAGTGTCAACTATGCATCATTAGCTTTGGAGTACAGTCAGTATCATAGTCTGCGCAATTGGCAGCCCGAGCAGTCAGTTTAAGATTGACATGTGGTAGGTCTGCCACGTGGCCCCTGCCACATCATCCACTTCCCCATGTGGCATCCACTTGATCCACATGCCCATGGATGACTGACATATCACAAAGCTAAGGAGATTCTACCTCCTCGATACAAACAGTTTGGCCCAACAACCTTTGTATCCTCAAACTCCCTCTTCATGAGGTGCTCACTCCAAATATCAACAATTGGTTACATAAGGATGCACCTCCAAAAAATCAAGCACACCTTGATCACCTCAGCCAAAAGTATTCTCAAGAACATAAGCTCATCACTGAAAAATGGAACTATCAAGGTGGTGGTCTAGGACAAGAAGAAAGAGGCATGTAGTGCCCTATCGACGCACACAAGTGGGAATCAAAGTCAAGTCTTGGCTTTGGCATACCCACAACTGGGGGCACCAATGAGAACGGTCATGCTTTTTTGAACATTCACCTCAACCTTGTCAAAATTGAAGACATTCTTGAGGAAGTTGAAAAGAGAGCCTACGATGATATCCTAGACCAAATCTTCCTCGGAGACTCTATTCTCCAAGAACTATCCATCCACCTCATTGATGTACCACTCGCCCATCCACAACTCATAGATTGGGACCAACTAAGCATCATACACATTGATGAGTTCACATCAGAGGAAGCACTTCTAAGATTCATTGGAGCTGAAATGCCTCAGAAGAAAAAAAAGCCAGACTCAGCATATATCTATAAGCTAGATCCCAAGGGGTATTTTGGAGAAAATCCCCAACCTAGTTTCGATACACCAAAAATTGGAACTAAGGCAAATTTGAGACTAGCTAAGGTAGCAAAGAGAACCCCTCAGCAAGAAAATCCACAACCAGAAGCAGAACATGAGGATTTAGCACTGCCTCCTCAAGATAATCGACCAGAGGTGTCTTCTATTCTAATTGAGGATACTAGAGAAGTCAACATCGATTCTTTAGAGATCCCTAGATTTGTTCACATTGTTGCATCCCTATCACAAGGCCAAGCTGACCTCCTCTTTGAGGTCTTAAGAGAGAACATTGGCCAATTTGCATGGTCATATCAGGACATGCCAGGACTTGATCCAAAGCTTGTAGTTCATCATCTTGCAGTCGATCCAAAGATCAAGCCTGTCAGACAAAAGCTTAGAAAAATGCACCCTAAGGTGGCATTACTGGTCAAAGTTAAATTAGAAAGAATGTTAGCTGCTAAGGTTATCTGACCTATCAACTACTCAAAGTGGATCTCCAACATGGTCCCCGTCACTAAACCTTCCAGTGACATCAGAATCTGCACTGATTTTAGAGATCTTAACAAAGCTTGTCCAAAAGATGATTTTCCCTTGCCCAACATAGATATGATTGTAGATCTTACAGCTGGACATGAAATTTTGTCCCTCATGGATGGATTTTCTCAGTACAATCAAATCAAGATTGCAGAAGAGGATTAGCATAAAACAGCATTCACTACCCCTTGGAGAACCTTTTGCTACAACATGATGCCTTTTGGCCTAAAGAATGTTGGGGCTACCTATCAAAGAGCTATGACAGCCATTTTTCATGATCTCATCCATAGCATTTTGGAGGATTATGTGGATGATATCTTGGTCAAATCTCATACCTTCATGGATCATCTTGCTGACCTAGAGAAAGTCTTTGATAAGTTAGCCAAATATCATCTCATGCTGAATCCCAAGAAGTGTGTCTTTGGGGTCACATCTGGCAAGCTTCTAGGCTTTATAGTTTCTAAACGAGGTATAAAGATCGATCTCAAGAAGGTCAAGGCTATCTTAGACATGCCTCCTCCCCAAACACTATGATAGCTTTTCTCTCTTTAGGGAAAGCTTCAATCCATCCGGCGCTTCATCCCCTAGCTTGTAGATAAGTGTATGCCATTTACACATTTACTAAAGAAGGATGAAAACTTCAAGTGGGATCCTTTATGTCAATGCAACTTCGATCAAATCAAGTAGTATCTCACCAATCCCCCTATCTTGGTTCCACCAGTTCCTGGTTGTCCCCTGATTTTGTACATATCAGCAACACCTACTGCTCTAGGGGCACCTCTAGCACAACACGATGACTAGGGCAGAGAAAGAGCCATCTACTACATTAGTAGAACCCTAATTGGTTATGAACTCAATTACACTCCTATGGAAAAAGCTCATTTGGCAGTTGTTTTCTCAACTCAAAAGCTTCGCCATTACATGCTAAGTCATACCATCCAACTAGTCTCCAAGATCGACCCTCTCAAGTATATGCTCTCCGGAATAGCACTTACAGGCCGTTTGGCCAAATGGGTTATGCTCCTTAGTGAATTTGACATCCAGTATGTGGATAGAAAGGAAATCAAAGGGCAAGCTATAGCAGATCACCTAACTAATGCACCTCTAATAGATGCTTATCCTTTGATCATAGAATTTCTAGATGAGCATATCTATCTAATTGAAGAAAAACCTACATGGAAACTTTATTTTGATGGTTCATACACATCTCGTAGATCAAGGGCAAGAATATTTTTGGTCACACCTCAAGGAGATTACATTCCAAAAGCCTTCAAGCTACAATTCCCTAGCACCAACAATATAGCTAAATATGAGGCTCTCATAGCAAGATTAAAGATAGTTGCAAAATGGAACATCACTGAGTTACAAATCTTTGATGATTCTCAGCTCATCATCAAGCAAGCCCTAAATGAATATCAAACCAAAGATGAAAAGCAATTACCCTACAAAGAGCTAGTTGATCAGCTAACCCATCATTTTACAAAGCTTCAGTTTACACAAGTGCCTTGAATCCAGAAGAAAGCAACATATACTATGGCTATTATCGGCTTGCTCTTGGAAATTCCCCAAGTAGCTACACAGTATGAGTTTTTAGTCGAGCAACTCCTCACACCTGCCTATGTGAATGAGGATTCAAACTGTGTTTGCATCTTGGTCGGTCCCCAATCCCCTTGGTACCATGAGATTTAAACTTATCTTAACAATGGTATCATATCCCCTCACCTCACACGTACTCAACGCCAAAACTTCATTCCAAAATCATCCCGCTATGTTATCATAGCAAATACCCTATATTTTTGGGGTTATCATGATACTCTCTCTTGATGTTTAGATGAAAATGAGGCTATGATGGTGTTAAAAGAAGTACACTTTGAACTTTGCAGTGCCCACACAAGTGGTATTTTCCTAGCACGAAAAATCCTTAGAGCAGGCTACTATTGGCCTACCATTGAAGAAGACTCCTATGACTTTGTCAGAAAGTATCTCCCATGTCAGTAGCACGCAAATGTTGTGCACGCTCCAGCACAGGATCTACAGCCTATTGCACCACCTTGGCCTTTCGCTTATAGGGACCTTGATCTAGTTGGAACTATCACACCCCTCTCATCTGATGAACATAAATGGGTAATAATAGCTACAGACTATTTCACTAAGTGGATGGAAGCAGTCCCCCTAGTCTCAGCTACAGGAGTTCAGGTCACCAAGTTCATGTTGTACCACATTGTTTGTCGCTTCAGCATCCCATCCACCATCTTCACCGACCACAGAGGTAACTTTAAAAATCTCAACATGGAGGAATTATGCACTTCCCTCCACATCCATCACCACTTTTCTAGCCCATATTTCCCACAAGGTAACGGCTAGGAAGAGGTAACTAACAAAACCCTCCTCAAAATCTTAAAGAAAGTTGTCAATGATTCTGGCCGTGATTAGCACATACAAATAAATCCAGCCCTATGAGCCTATCAAACTTCCTTCCGCACATCCACAAGCACAACTCAATACTCCTTAGTCTATGGTGCTGAAGTGGTACTACCTATAGAGGTTGAACTTCCCTCCTAGTGCATATCTTTGCAAGGGCAAATATCAAATGAAGAATACAGAGTAGCTTGGCTCACCCAGCTAGATCTCTTAGACAAGAAGCGACAAAAAGCCTATGATCATCTCACAGTCTATCAAACTCATCTCAAAAAGAATTTCAACAAGAAGGTGCCTCCACGACACTTTCAGCTGGGTGACATGGTCCTCAAAGAAAACATGAAAGTCCAAGCAGACCGAGAAAAGAAAGGCAAGTTTGAACCTACATGGCTTGGTCCTTATATTGTCACCACATCCTTTGGCTCTGGAGCCTATCAGCTATCTACACCAAAAGAAGAACTCTTGAATGATCCTACTAACATCATTCATCTCAAGAAGTTCTATGCTTGAAGATCCTTGGTATATCCAGCTTTTGAAAAATACAAAAAAAAATAGTAAAGAGAAATAAGCATCCAATGATGAAAATTTGGCAATTCAAGTGCCTTGGATAGGTACCTTGGTGAAAACCAGGTAATTCAAGCACCTTGTGTACTAAGACTAATCCATTATCTATCACTATCTCTTCCCTCACCTATTCACCCACCATCCCATAGCACACCTGCTTGTTGCCTTGGTGTTCCAACCAAATATCCAAAAATCTGATGAAGCTTGTAAATACCTCCTATACTGCTTGTAAATCTTGTACCTCAGCTTGTAACTCTTGTACCAAAGCTTGTCTTATACCTTGTAAATCTTGTACCATACCTTGTATATCCAAATCTTGTCCAAAGCTTGTACCATATTCTAGCTTGTAAATAATCTTGTATCCTAGCTTGTATCCTATCACATGCACACAAAGAACCCCATTTTTACTTAAGCTTTTCACACACCATCTACCTATTCACCTATCAACTATTACAAACATCCCACCCTTCACAAACATTTCCATCTCACAAAACCAAAACATGAACAACCTTGTACATTTGTAACCTATCTTGGTCTGTCAGCTTGTACATCCTCTTTAGCTTAGTACCATTGTATCTATCCAATTTTCATGTCAGTTCCTCCTTGATCAGCATCTTGCACACATCACACAACCCTTGGTTAGCTATTCCAATGCATCCTTTAGCTAGATCTCCTATCACCAAAGTGTTATTTTTCTTAGTTCAACTTGCCAAATGCATCACTCATCCAGATCCATCAGCTTAGGTGCTCTTCGATAGATCCTTGCAAGATATAGCTTTCCTCATGTTTGATTTTGGTCTGTTAGTACCTCCTCCCACCCATCTCATTGGCAAATAGTTCTCTTTTGGATTTTCACTTTCTTTTGATTTGGAATCTTCCCTTTTGGGTCTTGAAGTATCTTTTCCAAAAAATCTTTTTGTTCCCTCCTCAAAGTTGCCACGATCTTCCATATCATGTATACTACGAATGGGGCAATCTAAGCATAAGGTCTTGATCAGGTCTTTTGTTTGTTTTTCTTTTTTGCTTGTGGGTTACCTAGTGTCAATTCCACTCTGATTCTTTTGAGATTCATGTGTGATGCTGGGGCAATCCTTGCGTGTTTTTTTTGAGTCAGTTTGCCAATCCTCTGGACAGTTGGTGAAAAGGCCTTGATGTTCTTGGTAACCTTGGCAATTAACCAATAGTCCTATAGAAAATCTAGTGCTCAACTTTATGGTGGTACTTCTCTTTGAAGTATCCCCCCACTCAAAAAGCTTCAATGGTTTCCTTTCATCTCCATTATCCCCCATCCATATCTAGCATCTGTCTCTCCTACCCCAACTTATGCATCAGTATCTCTTTGAATCAATCTTCACTTTTAGCTTTAGGGATCCACAATCCTAGTCTTCGGGATCCACCAATCCAATCCAATCAATCCACCAAACCTAATCTTTCGAGATCCACAATCCTAGTCCTAGAGATCTCCAAAACCCATCTTCCGCCAATCTGACTCTTTGAAACCTTGTTGCATCAGCTTTTTCATCCCATCATCCATCTCACTATCTTGGATTCCTTTTTATAGTGCTCTACTCCATCCTTCACCTTCCCTAAAGTCTTAAGCTTGCTTCCTCTTGTGCCTTTGATTCCTCCCTTTATCATTCTCCCATAGTGAGAGTTTGAGCTAATTCAGCCCCTTCTCTTTTGCCAACCTGCGTCTCCCTGCTCATCCCATATTCTTGTATTTTTCAAGAAGTCGTCGAGCCTCACTTTCTCTCTCCACCATCTTCTTGAGGAGGCATCATTTAATTCTAGTCTCTCCTCTTCTTATCCAAGACTAGGGCAACCTTGTTGCTAAAACATCTTCCTTGTGTCGTCTTCATTTGACCTTCTTTGAAATAGTGTTGTCTCAACACTATGTCAAAGAGGGGCAAAACGTACACACCTAAATTTGATTACACCGCTTTGGTAATCTAATTTAGCCATCTCTAAAGGCATCATTAATTAAATTCTTATTTAATTAATCCTTTGCCATCCTCTAGCTGATTAATTTAATTAATCATCTATAGTCCTAATTGATAAATCAAATAACCCATTCTTTATTAATTAATCCTATTCTTCTATCTAATTCCAAAACCCTCATTTATTAAATAAATCTATTTGATAAATAAAGCCCTCAAATCTAATAACCCCTAAACTATCCTGACCCTCTTTTTAGCCTAATCCGCCCCATCCACCCATACTAACCAAGCTTAGCCACTAACTCACCAACCCTCATTGAATGCCATCCACTTGCACATCTCTAACATCCCTAATCTAATCCTAAACCCAAGCCTAATCCACCGCCTAATGTTGTCACATCCTCTAAGCAAGCTTAAGACTTTTCTAAGCCAAGAAAAGTCAACAATCTCAACTCCTTCCAAAATATCCCAACCACCTAACAATTAATGCTCTTACAAAGGCCATAAAGACTCTTACAAGCCCATTCATTACTCTTACAAGCTATTGATGAGGGTCTTTATGAAGATATTATCCTTTGAGCCTCCTTTGTTGACTCATCCTTGCCTTTTCCTCTATCCACTCACCTTGTGACATGTGTCACTCCCTGATTGACTATAAGGAAGCACAATCCATGTGCTCTCCTCTCATGCAATCTAAGCCCTCCATAACCATTTCCCCATCCTTGCATCTTAGCCCTCAAACCCTCAAGCCCTTTGCCTATAAATTGAATCCCCTCCCAAGACATTTCATCACAATCCTTGAGTTAAAGTTATAATGCTAGTTTGAGAAACCAAAGCCCTTAACCATACCCTTATGATGCCAAATTGAGAGCTCACAAAGCTACCAATTTGTCATTTTCCATCTCCGTTGAAGCTAGTTTTGAGAACCTTGAGCATACATAACAAATCTAAGCAAATAGACTCATCCCTAAATCAAGTGACCATCCTCATTGGGAGAGCCATTCTATAGCTCATATTCTCATTTGAGAGTTTCACTTTGTCTCTCATATATGTTATGATTTTTATGCTAGTTAATGCTTTGTTCTCTTAATAGATTAGTATTTCTTGCTAACATATTTCTCATATACACTAAGTGACAAAATGGGTGAATCAAAATTGTTGGTTCCTACCTAACCCTACCTCACCTAAGTCTTCTTAAGGAGGGAAAACCCTCAAGGGTTTTCAATGTGTAGATGAGAAGAGAAGGGAGAATGCTAAGTACAAAGAGAGCATTCATGTTGACTATGGAGGTTATGATCATGTTATGAATTACACAATCAGTTAGAGAGAATAAAGGAAAGTAGTTAAAGGACATAATGATACATATGATTAGGAGGATCAAGTATACATTAGGAAAGAGGAGATCTGGTATGTAGCAGAGAGGTGCTAACCAAAGGATCAAGGTTGAAACATTTTAATAGGAAAATCAGTGAAAATCTCTTAACCGAGTAGTCTTAGTAGGCTTTTGTAAATCCTTTAACAAGGTGCTTACTTTATTGTAAGTTGAAGTCCTCTAACCAAGCACACTTCTAATAGGGTGTTGAAATTCTTTAATATGGTAAGACTTAATAGTCTTTGTAAGCATTTAATAGGGTAGACCTTTCATAGGGTAGATCATAGTTTATGATCAAACAATTGTAACCTTCATTGGATGCACTTTACAACTGCATTAGTGAAGAATTGTGGTTCTCATCCCCACTCTAGTTTTACCTTCTCATTGGAGGGTTTATGGGTAAGAAGTTTACTATGTTATGTTTTATTTTTTTCACGCTATGAATTAACATGTTTAGTTTTTTATTTTGATTTACACGCAAATTATGAGATGGATGTATGGTGAATGTTTTATGGTTAAATTTTTGAAGTGTTGATTCACCACCACCCTCTTAGAGTTTACTTTCCCATTGTTAATTCCAATAATATTGTCTCTAATGCTCAATCATAACCATTCTTCCTATTTTTGCTTGATCTTAACTAAACTTGACTCCTTCTATATGACTGAGCAACTATGTGCTTTGTCTACTTGATATTCACTATACATAACTTATAGTAAAAGTACTCAGCAACCAAAGACTTTCTTAGCTCCTATAGAGATCAACTTATACATTATTATTTACAAGTATTTATATGACTCAGCCTATATAGAGTAACTCAGTCACAGTGATGACTGACTAACTCTGCCTTATATACGACTAAGTGTTTGACACTAATAGGCAAAAAGACTTAGAGATACCTACAATTGGGGGAGTATTAGTAATTAGGGGAGTGGATGTGGCAGTAATGCATACATGGGAAACAACTGACTCATTTCCCCTAATGGATATGAAAGAGATTGAAGGATTGTGAAGAGTAGAATCTAGAAGACCAACTAAATGCCCCAAAAAAGAGATATTGAATCAATTCAAAATAGGCATTGGTCAGTGATAAATTTTGACTTTACATTATGAAAAGTGATAGTTTATAATCCTTTGAAACTCTAAAAATCTACATATTTTTTGAAAAGTTCATGTTGCATGAATATTTCCACACATCATGTGCTCAACAGTTCATGCGGTCAAGATTCCAAAGCTGACAATTAGGAGGCATAGTGAGTGAGTGTAGGTCGAAGATGTAGATTTTGATTTTTAGATTAAGTTGGGGTTAATATTTAATGGTAATTTAAATTAAGGTACAAATTTGAGCCACTAAAATTATATATGATAACATTTTATATTAATACAATATGTTATATTATATATTTAATATAATTTGTTTGATTGGTAAACTGCAAAGATTTATAACCCAACCCTTGCTTCAGATGAGACTATAATTAGGAAGCCTCAATCCTAATATTAATGCATGACCATTTTACCCCTCTTACACATAATTATTTTTACCACCATAATCTTTTCCACCATGGTCACTACATCCATAACCACCACCACTTTTCCACCCTCCATCAAAAGTTCAGAATTGTAACATCATCCACCATGTTCATCTCCTATGACCAAAATAATTATAGCTATCATTACCTCAACATCATAATGTACACTACCACATGAATTATAGTATCCATAGCCACCACAACTACCACCACCACCTCTTCTATCTTCTTTAAGCCCATATTCTTTCTATTCTCCTTTGACATCTTCACTGCTATCTCTCATCATCTTCTTCTTCTTATTCCTCTCTTCATCTTTCACAAAATTTAAACCTCCATGAAACAATTAACAATACCACTTTTTCATCATTACATTATGTACTCAACTCCATGTGTATGTTTTCATGTATATATATATATATATATATATATATATATATATATATATATATATATATATATATATATGATGACTCCATCTCACAAAGACCCTCATGTGTGTCCTTCCTTCTCAAACTCTCCCTCTAGGAATTTGGTAATAGTAAATTCCACGTAAAGGTCCACATCAATGGTGTCTGAATTTCATATAGAAGGTTTAGAGATGTGGAGGTTAAAGAAGAAATGCCAAAGATGATCACTTCTAGGAATCTCAATGATGAAAAGTAGTGCATTAACAAATTACTCTCACCACTACCTATGGATTAGCAAAAAAGGGAAGAAGAAAAAAAGTACAATTAGAGATCAATATCTATCCATTTGTTAAATGGTTTGTCATTTTGTAATGTGATTCCCAAGGTAAGGATTTGATTCTCAATACTAGTCCATGGTTATTCAAGGATATTTCCTATGTATAAAGTCATGGCTTCCTTCATTTGATCATCAAACTAATAGATTCTCCTCCACCTATTTCTACCTTAATTCCTTCTACAATTTTGGGAAGTTAATTTCTTCAAGTCCAGTCGTAATAACTTGGAAAAATACCATAACATTTTAAAGAAAACAATCAACTAGGAAAGCTTAACTTGTTCTTAGCTGTGTGTAGAAATGGACTCAGTAAAAGGCCTCCTTGCTAAAATATTTCTAAAGTTAGCAAAAAAATGATGGATAAAACTAATAGATTATGAAGAGATCACTTTCCTTGTGTAGATAATGCTTCTCAACCTATTAGAGTAAATAATTAATTATTTATTCTATTACTTAAGCTTACTTAGGTAAATGCATTTATTTAATACTTATTATTTAATGCATGTTGTGGTTAGTTGTTGACAACACGGGAGATTGTTCCCTTCTAGCATGTTCCACCTTTTGTGGATGTGTGCTGAGTTGTCATCCTTATCTTCTACCACCTTCCAACTTGTTCTACAAGCTTCCATGAGCTCTTTATAAGCGGGCTCTCTCATTGCATTTTCATCACATTGTGCATATTGTAAATACATTTCTTCTTGTGTTTGAATATGTGGTCTCTCATGTTCGTTTAGGGTTTTTCCCTTGCTCCATGCTCTTCCTCTTCTTGGCTTCTTTTTGATAGGTTCTCGCATGTAGGTGATCTTGGGCGTCTTCAGAGTTGGATTTCCTCAACTCCAACATGGTATCTGAGCCTTCTTGTTGCTTCTTGTTCAACGGATTTTTGAATCCATGATTTAAAGTCATAAACCCTAGTTTGTTTGTGCAATTTTTCTTCAAATAAGGGGTAGAGAAATTTTTCAGAGCATTTTCAGCCCAAATAGAAACCGCCATTGGATTCGAAAGGTCGTTTGCAGTCAGGATTCATATAAAGCTTTTCGATTTTGGACACAGGGCATTTTTGAAGAATTTTTGAAGCCTCCAAGTCACTGTCGTACGAACTGTACAGACGCAGGTTCAAATTTTTTTTTTTTTTTAAAGTGACCGTCGTAGCAGCGTCGAAGTGCCACTCGGCGGCCACCTCAAAACCACTGTCTACCGTAGAAAGGTTGCAACCTGGCTGCCTTCCCGGTGCAACCCTCCTGCGCCACCCCACCGGTATCTCCACTTTGCGCTGCTGGCAGTGATGCCCGTTTGCACCACTCTGCTCCTCTACCTATGGCCATAGCCACCGACGTCTTCGCCCTGGTCCTCCATCGCCACCCTGCTCCTTGCAGACTCAGTGCCAGGAGGGACGCACAAGTGTTAACTCTACGTCATTAGCTTTGGAGTATAGTCAGTATCGTAGTTTGCGCAATTGGTAGCTCGAGCAGTCAATTTATGATTGACATGTGGTAGGTCTACCATGTGGCATTTTGCCACGTGGCCCCTGCCACATCATCCACTTCACCATGTGGCATCCACGTGGCACTTCCACGTGGCTTTCTTTTTTTTCGGTACGACCATGTGGCCATCAATTTTAAACCAGTAGTTTGCTGATGTCATCATGACATCAGCGTGATGTCAGCGCATCATCCCTCTTGCACATCTCCAGGGTCACTTTTGGACCTACCTGTGGTTTTTTGGCCATAACTTTTGCATACGAAGGTATTTTTCCAATCTGAAAGAAGTGTCGAAAAGCTAGTTCTGAGATGGAGACTTTGGTGTAGGTATTTTTAGGTTTTGATTATTTTTTGTTGCCTTTTTTTTAGTTAAATTTTGTAGTTGTGTTTTTGACTCTGGCAAGCATATCTTTTACATCCCATGCCTATTTTTTGAAAACTTTATATTTTTGGAACGCTGGTTTTATCACCTTTTCAGAAATATAGTCCTTTTTTTTTCATTTTTGGCCCATGCTCTTTCTATCATAGTTTTAGCTACATGGTGGATATTTTGAGTGTTTTAGGCCCGAGGATCATTTTCCTAGCATGGTTTCCTTTGTTTTTGGCTATACTTTCTTTTGTTGCAGCTCATTTTCAGTTTTCATCATTGTAGCTATCATTTTGAAGCACTTTAATGTATCACACTAAGATAAAGTGCCACTTTTGCATTCTAGGAGTCATGAACGTTGTTTTGAGTCAATTGTACATGCACTATTTTTTATAAAGCACCATGGGGGGATTGTTGTTTGCTGTTTGAGGCAATCTCCCTTTGTCAAGTAAGTGTCCCTTCCATGACATTAGCCCCATGTAGAGTCAGTTTGACTGTGTCTTTATAGGTGTCTATACCTATTTTCCTCTCTTGTCATTCTTGGTTCGTCTGCAGGAGACTATGGCCCACCTTCTCAGTTGCTTGTCATCACACCCCGTCTGCATTAAGGGGGCGTTATCCTGTTGTTCTAATGCATCCGTGTTTTGATGGTTTGATAGTGTGAACTATGTATTCAGTGGTTGATCCTATATACAAGGCGATTGCAGTGGCTGGCTACCTATGCATTTCAGTGAGATGGATCATCTACCATATAGACATGCTCGGTTCGTACCTTCTTCTTCCATGGAGGTTCTTTAGATTAGCAGTTTGATAGATTTGCGGCATTGATCACTCCTTGTTCCTTTTTTAGGGGACATTTTCCCTTGTTGGAGGCTTCTTCAGTTCTTCACTAGGATTACCTCTTTTTGGGGGAGGGTTTTTCCCACATGGTTTTCTCTCTTTCCCCATTTTTAGAAGTTGCATTTTCTTGCATTGTACTTGGGTACCTAAAATGGCCTCATTGCTGGGACCCATTCTGCATTCATCTTAGTTTTGTGAGCTTAAGGCATTTCCCTAAGTTGCACTTAAGGAGTGGTGTTAGAGTAAATAATTAATTAATTATTAATTATTTATTCTATTACTTAAGCTTACTTAGGTAAATGCATTTATTTAATACTTAGTATTTAATGCATGTTGTAGTTAGTTGTTGACAACACGGGAGTTTGTTCCCTTCTAGCATGTTCCACCTTTTGTGGATGTGTGTTGAGTTGTCATCCTTATCTTCTACCACCTTCCAGCTTGTTCTACAAGCTTCCATGAGCTCTTTATAAGTGGGCTCTCTCATTGTATTTTCATCACATTGTGCATAGTGTAAATACATTTCTTCTTGTGTTTGAATATGTGGTCTCTCATGTCCGTTTAGGGTTTTTCCCTTGCTCCATGCTCTTCCTCTTCTTGGCTTCTCTTTGATAGGTTCTTGCATGCAGGTGATCTTGGGCGTCTTCGGAGTTGGCTTTCCTCAACTCCAACACAACCAACCATCTAACCTTCCAATGTAAAATGATGCAACAACAAAATTGATGTCTATAATTAAACATAGAGAAAAATAAGTAAAAATAATTGACCTCAATCATAATAAAATCTATATTCAATATCCCTATAGTAGTGATCAAATCTGAATAAGAGCTCTAAATCCTAATTGTAGAGAATAAATTGAGAACTTAATTGTTCTTGCCAATTCAACACCAATCCATGAAATTTATATGTTCACTCATTTTCATTAGAAAAAGTAACAACCACACATTATTGATTTGGGAGTATTTTATGATAGTTAATGAATCTATAAGCTAGGCAAATATAATTTTCCCATAGCAAAATCTAATAAAAATTAAAATGAATATATTTGATTTTTTTTGTGCATTTGCATTCAAAATTTGATGTTTTTCTTTTCTATTGAATATACGCAACTTAAAATAGTATAATGCACTATAGTATAGAATTTATCATATGCAAAAATGTTATGTAGCATGCAAATGTGTAGGCATAAGGGCTAAGGAGGCAAGCTTATACCTTAAATTTAGAGTATTCTCTATATCATTGGAACACTAAATCAACTTTTTTAGGGGCTCAATCCATCTTTGTGAACTTTTTCCATATTTTAAGAAATTATGTTTAAGTGATTTCAAGCTGAATGAATAAGTTTGTTATCAGTGTTTGCAAATATGCTTACTGCTATAACTAGTAGTATATGTGTTCAATAATAAAATTATTTTTCGATATAATTTAATGAGAATAGATTAAATTATAACCAATTTTCAATTTAAGTAAAATATAATATAATAAATATTTTAAATAAAGTAAAAAATATTATTTATTTGTATTCAATTTATCATATATAAGTAAAATGATCATAAAAAAACCTCCATGTAAAAATCTATTATGAATATTTAATAGCAAAATAACATAAAAATTTGTCTGAATAAAAATAAGAGCAAAAAAAAAAAAAAAAATTATAAAAACTAAAGTAATTTAAAAAATAAACTAAAATAATTTTAAAAACTAAATTAAATCATTTTTAAAAAACTAAAATCAATAGATTACTTGTTATTTCTGAAATCATATGCTAATTTCTAAAAAACAACAATGAGAATTTTTTTAAAAAATAACTTAAGTTTAACGCAATGTTGAATCTAATGTTTACAAAATAGGGTACGTCTGGTACTGCAGTGACAAAATTCAAAGGAAATAAAATAGAATACATTGGGTATTGTAGCATTTGATGGGTTTGCTTTGCTACAATTATATAATTAGATATTTGGAATGTTAGAGTTGAGGATCTCGACACTAATAGATAGCTATTAAACTAGCAGTCACATGCTTTTGTGCATGCAACTATGAGCCAATAGTAAATATAATTTTTTTAAGAGTATAAATACCCACTTTCTGAAAAGGATTTTTTTCTCAAAACAATAATGACTTAAGTGAGTGAGAAATTAAGTTTCCACAATTCAAGCTAATGAACATAACATTGAAAATTTTGACAACCTACACACTAATATGAAATTATAAATTAACAATATTTTTTTAATGTTCAACTATGTTTATCTATGTTATCTTTTTAAATCGTTATTTCAAATCACACTCCAATATCTATCTTATCATAATATTCAGAAAGAGAGGAAAAAATATCACACAAGAAGTGAGTGAGGTAAGCCACCATAGCATCATGAAGCAATAAAGACACTATATTTGTCACAACTAAACATATCATGAGGAAATAAAGATGTAAAGATGTTGCATTTCTCATCACTCATGAGTATTCAATCGCAATAGTAAACTTTATTTCCAATTTAAAACACAACATGGTAATTTCAAATACATAAACAAAAAAGTTTACATTGAATAACAATACTTAGATAGGTAAAATACACATTTTCTTGAAACATGTCAAACTTATTAATCATTGTTAACTTTCAATGATCTATAAGAAAAGATTGATTATGATTAAAATTGCAAAATTATCTTAACCTCCCATTTTAGAGATCAAGTGGTCATAATAAATGAAGACAATTTAGTACTTGATAAAATACCACAAATCATTTTTCATCTAATCATTCATTAACATACAATCATGTACTAAAAATAATAAGTTTGATTGAAGGTTCCATATTATTAATGTAAATAATCTAAAACATCAAGGTGACTATTTCAATTTCTTTCTTCTAATTGCTCCAATCATTGGAATAAGTAAGAATGATAACTGAAATCTTTGGCTCTAGAACTCTAGAATGCACATAATCTAAATCATTAAAAAGTAGATAATTTATTTATTAATCCCTAAAATTGTCTACTTGGTTTTATTAAATACAAATGTGCACTTCTGGCTTTCCCATGTGACCACACATCTCAATATTTACCCATTTTAGAGAATAAACTATCATAATATAGAAATCATGAGCCTAATATTTAATAAAAAATCATAATACTCCATATAAATGAAAACTTCATGCAATGAGTATTATTTATGACTTAAAAGACTTAGCTCTAAACCCCTACTAATTTATCATGTAAATGATCCCCTTTAAAAAATACAAATTTGAAAGAAAGAAAGAAAGAAAGAAAAAACCTCCAATTTAAGGATAGTGTTTTGAAATTCAGCTCTTGAATGCAACTTAATTTTCTTATTTCCAAAATGTATGGAATCAAGTTGTAGGAGTAGTTATGCACAATATTGTTTTTGGGGGTATTTTAATGTTTTGTTATTATTAAATTTTAGGGAATATTTTAATATTTTGTTATCATTTTAGTAAAGGATTAAATAAAACCTTTACAGGTTTGGTGGTTGCCAAAAATAGTTTTTAACTATTTACCTTTGTTTATATATTCTCTCTAAAACCTCTAGGAGAGTATGATATTTTTTTTCTTTTCTATGGGAAGAAGGCTAAGAATATTGAGTGATATTGTGAAGTTATTTGCACTTTTCTCTGAATAGATGAAATAAATAATATTGTGGTGGTTTTCTATTACTTTAGTTTATTTTCTATTCACACTGAAAATTGATTAGAGATGCATATCATATTTATTGGTTTCTTTTGAATAAAATAGTAGTGGCATTTATTTTGTGTGTAGAAGTCAACGGCTAACTCAAGTAGCAGAGGAGGCTACAGTGGAAAGGGATCTAATGGAGGAAGGTCTGGTGGATTAGGTAGAGGATCCAGGTTCTTAGGAATGAAGTTCTATAATTGTGGTCAGATGGGGCACCCAAAATATAAGTGTCCACAAAGGGCATCTACTTCTCAAAATGGTGAAAGGAGGATCGCTTATGTGCAAGAAGTTCAGTTGATGATAGAGGCTGAAGGAGAAAGTCTCATGATAAGAAGCACACTTCTTAAAGAACCAGTAAAAGAAGATACCTCGCAAAGGAGGGCTCTTTTTCAAGTCCAATGCAAGGTGAAAGGAATTTTTTGCAAGGTGATAATTGATTCAAATTCCATGGATAATATCATCTCACTTGAGGCCGTAAACAAATTGAAGTTGGAGAGACTTCCACATTCTTGTCCATACAAGTTTAGTTGGTTGAACAAAGGACAACAGGAAGTTGTGAATGAGAAAGCTTGGGTAGAGTTCAATATAGGGGGATATAACGATTAAATATTGTGTGATCTTAGTCATGGATGCTTGCCACCTCTTTCTGGGAAGACCTTGGCAATTTGATAGGAAGGAATGCCATGATGGTGAGAAGAATTTATATAGCTTCCAAAAAGATGGTGTAACATACAAACTAAATTCTGAAGGAGAAGAGAAATGGGCTAGTCAAGTTGGACCATGTGTGTTGATGGTAGGTGAGGAATATTTCATTAATACTCTTGAAGAAGAATATGGAATAAGCTATGCATTGGTGTTGAAGCCTAAGGAAGATAGGAAGAAGGAACATAGAACAACATGCCCAAAAGAAGTCAAAGAGTTGTTGAACTAGTACAAGGACATCATTTTTGAGGTAATGCCTGAGTCATTGCCACTAATAAGAGAGATAAGTCACTAGATTGATTTTATTCTTGGAGTAGTGCTACCCAACAAGACAACATATAAGATGACACTGCAACAGAATGAAGAGATTGCTAGGAAAATACAAGAGTTGCTTGACAAGGGGTTGGTAAGAAAAATTCTTAGACCATGTGTCATACCCTCAATTTTGCTCCAAAGAAGGATGGTAAGTGGTGGTAGTGTATCGATTCTAGGGTCATTAATAAGATAAATATAAGATATAGATTTCCTATTCCTAGAATAGAAGATTTGTTGGATTGTTTGTGGGGAGCTTCATATTTTTCTAAAATAGATCTCAAAAGTGAGTACCATAAAATAAGGATACAAGAGGGGGATGAATGGAAGATGGCCTTTCAAACTAATGAAGAGTTGCATGAATGGTTGCTTATGCTATTTGGTTTATCTAATGCTCCTAGTACATTTATGCGACTAATGAATGAAGTTTTGTAGGACTTCATTAGGAAGTTTGTTGTTTTCTACCTTGATGACGTTTTGGTGTATACCAAGACTAAGGAAGAGCATTTGCAGCATTTGAAGATGGTTTTGTAAAGGCTATAGGAACAAAAGTTGAAGATGAACTTCGAGAAATGCGACTTTTGGAAACAAGAGTTGGTGTATCTTGGATTTGTGATATCCAAGGGAGATCTGAAAATGGATCCATCTAAAGTGGAGGGCATCATTAATTGGAAAAAATCAAAGGCTTTTGGAGAGGTTTGAATTTTCCATGGCTTGGCCACATTCTACAAGAATTTCATAAGGAACTTTAGCAACATTTGTGCACCGATTTTAGACACCATCAAAGGAGGAGGTAAAATGAAGTTTGAATGGAATAGTGCAACAAATAAGAGTTTTGAGGAACTCAAGAAAAAGGTAGCCAAGTATCCTATTCTTGTTTTACTGGATTTTAATAAAGCTTTAACAATAGAATGTGATGCTAGTGGCTTTGCAATAGGGGTTGTTCTCCATCAAGAAGGTAGACCCATTGCATTTTTCAGCAAGAAGTTGAATGAAGCAAAGAAGAAATATTCTTCTTATGATCTAGAATTTTATGCCATAGTCCAAGCATTGAAAAAATGGAGGCACTATTTGCTGCCTAAGGAGTTTATTGTGTATATTGACAATCATGCTCTTAGTTTCTTGAATGGATAGGAAAAACTCAACCATAGGCACATGAAATAGGTTGAGAGTTTGCAGGCTTATACCTTCACAATCAAGCATAAGAAGGGACAAGCCAATAAGGTGGTTGATGCACTTAGTAGGAGAGTACTAACCATGCAAGAAGTACAACTCCAAAGCATGGGTGTAGATGCATTGAAGGGAATGTATGTGGAAGATGGAGATTTCAGTGAAGCATATGAGGTTTGCACTAAGTTGAAAGATAGTTTTCATTCTGATTTTTCTGAATTCATTGTGCAAGATGGACTGTTGTTTAAGGGTAACCAACTATGTATTTCCAAATGCTCTATGCAGGATAATGTCATTAAAGAGAAACATTGCAGAGGTCTCGGTGGTCATTTTGGACTCAACAAGACATTGGAGTTAGTACAAAGATTTTATTATTGGCCCAAGATGCAAACAAACATCAAGAAGTTTGTGGAAGGTTGTCTTGTTTGTCAAAGGGAAAAGGGAGTCTCAACAAATGCTAGACTTTATCAGCCTTTACCCATACTGAATAGACATTGGGAGTGTTTGAGTATGGATTTTTGTGATGAGGTTTCCAAGGACAAAGATAGGTTATGATATTTTTTTGTGGTTGTTGATAGATTTAGCAAAATAGATCACTTTACTCCATGTAAAACCACTGATTATGCTAGTTATATTGCAAGATTTTTCTTTAAAGAAATAGTTCATATTCATGGTTTTCCATTGAGCATTGTCTCTGACAAGGACAACAAGTTTGTGGGTCACTTTTGGAGGACCCTATGGAAGAAGTTGGGCACAAATTTTTCTTTCAGTTCAGCCTATCATCCTCAAATGGATGGACAAACTAAGGTGGTTAATAGAGCCTTGGGAAACCTTTTGAGATGTTTCACACAAGAACATGGAGGTAGTTGGGATGCCATCATACCTTAGGAAGAGTTTTCATATAATGACTTGGTGAATCATAGCACGGGCATAAGTCCTTTTGAAATTGTGTATTGGAGACATCCAAGGGGAGTTTCTAAACTTAAGAATGTGGATGATTTGGGAAAAAGGAGGGGACATGTAGAATAGTTTTCTTAGGCAATGGTGGAAGTGCATGAGCACATGAGGAAAACTTTGCAACAAAATAGCCTGAAGGTGAAGGCTAAGGTAGACTTGAAGAGAAGGAATGTGTGGTTCGAAGTTGGGAATTTGGTTATGGTACACCTAAAAAAACATCGGTTACCTTAGGGTAGCCATATGAAGTTGATGATGAAGAAGAATGGACCATATGAAATTCTAGAAAAGTATGGAGAAAATGCTTACAAAGTGGCATTGCCTCCAGATGTAGCTATTTCACCTATCTTTAATGTCTCATATCTCATATTGTATAAATGGTCTAATGATGATATTGGTACTACTAAACCCACACATGAGTCAAATGAGTGGATTCAAGAATTTCTTTCTAAAGAGAAGCCACAAATGGAGTGCATCATCAATAGCAGAGAAGCCGTGAGGACAAGACACAAAGTGCACATAGAGCACTTGGTCAAGTGGAAGGGCCTTCCAGATTCTAAAGCCACTTGGTTGCTGAAATTAGAAATTTTGAGGCAAGGTGGGGATCTACAACAATTGGTCTCCAAGAGGACTTGAGACAAATTTACCCTCGAGGGTATGTTGTAGGAGTAGCTATAAACAATATTGTTTTTGGGGGGTATTTTAATGTTTTGTTATTATTAAATTTTAGGGCATATTTTAATGTTTTGTTATCACTTTAGTAAAGGATTAGATAAAACCTTTACGGGTCTAGTGGTTGCCAAAAATAGTTTTTAACTATTTACCTTTGTTTATATATTCTCTCCAAAACCTCTAGGAGAGTATGATTTTTTTTCTTTTTTGTGGAAAGAAGGCCAAGAATATTGAGTGATATTGTGAATTATTTGTACTTTTCTCTGAATAGATGAAATAAATAGTATCATGGTGGTTTCCTATTACTTTAGTTTATTTTCTATTCACACTACAAATTGATTAGAGATGCATATCATATTTATTGATTTTTTTGAATAAAATAGCAGTGGCATTTATTTTGTGTGTAGAAGTCATTGCTGCAGGAAACCAGACTCACACAAAAGCCTCTAGGAGTCAATTTGGGAAGAAATGCCTCTTTCTTGCATGAACACCATGTAAAGTGGCTTGAGTGTGGTGGAGAGCAGGTAGGAGGAATGTACAATATTTTCCCCATGGCCATTTGCAGGAATAGGCTATGAGTTGAAGAAACACATGTTTGCTAAGGCAACATCTCTATGTGCTTGTTGTGAATGTTTGGATTCAAGCCATATGGTGTTGTTCACATTTGAAGTTTTTTTCATTCATCTGATGACATTGTTGTAGATTTCTCTAGTATATTCTTCTTTCCATCTCATATCATGGGCTATTACAGACTTTCTTCTAGTTACTCCTCATCACTTTGCATCAACAATGAGGAAATAATCATATAATGGGTAGTTTTGGAAGGCTTTATGTACTCCTCATGCTCATACTCAATTTTGAAGAGAAGTTCAAGCCTTCAAACAAGTTCGATCAATAATGGGAACAAATGCTAGCTCTCCTTTCATAGCCATATTTGTGAAATTTCTTGCAAACTCTTGGAGGGCAAACCCATCCATGAGATAATGATTTACAGAGGTTCCAAGAGCAAAGGCACCACATCTAAATCGAGTTACCTACATTTCAACGTACATATTGTGAACATTAGTATATATATAAATACTTATTAAAAGATAATATAACATATATCCATGTAAGAAGAAGGGTAAAAAATTGATATGGGTAGATGGAAACATAAAATATCAATTCAAATATATAAAATCATTACATCAAAATTATAAATCACTTTATTGATAATTACTTATAGATTCTTTGTTCATAGATAGACACAAACTCTTGTCAAGATAACAATAAGACTGGTAATAGTTCTTTTTGAAGAACCACATTACAAATTACTTAAGAAGCTCAAGAATCACAACTTAGAAATCTATTTTTTTAATAAATTATATGGAAGACAAAGAGTCACAACTTAGGATTTCATATTGAATGTCCTTTTGAAATTTGAACATAAACTTAGAACTTCCAACACATAAAGTGAACATTAGAGCATCAAGCCCTTGAACTTGCAACATGTATCATGAATATCAATGCATAAATCACTAGTTAAAAGATGATACCATACATTATTATTCACAAAAGAAGTGAGGGAAGAAATTTCATTGAAACATACAATATAACAAAAAAAGAAATCATTAGATTTGCTATCTAATTACTAATATTATCAAATTATGTTTCAAGCTAGCTAACTCTACTTAAGGAAATATCATTTCGCAAGCTTATTACATAATTTAATTTGTATCTAATATTTCATTATTCTGACCAAGAATAATAATAAAGTATGATTCAGAACATTGATAGAAAAAACATTCACAAAACTCTTTTAAAGATAATTTATTTTCACGAGTCAAACATTTAATATAATTTACATCAAATATTTTATACTCTTCTCAAGAATAATTTCATTTCACTAATTCCACGACACAATATAAATTCTATCAAATATTTAACTATTCTTACATAGGAAAAATAGACACAAAGTCAAATATTAACCAAAGATGCAATACAAGTTATAACATCATTTCTATATTTGTCACCTTACCTGAAAGGATATGAGAGGCCCATCTTCTAGTGTTGGATTTGAAGAATCTAAGGGTAGGCAGAGTTGTGACAAGGCAAGATTTGGCATGGTGAGATTCCCCAAGTCTTGTAAACTGAGCTCACTCACACATATTGCAAGAGTCAGTCCTTCAGAATTAAAATCAATCTCAAACCTCTTTTCCTCTGAATTAAACATGAGTCTCCCACACATGAAGTCATAATCCACCATAATTCTACTAAGAGCTTTTGTGTGTACACCAATTATAATGTCAAATGGAATTAATGATGGAGCAAAGAAAAAGTTCACATATTTCTAAACATAATGCATAACTTGCTGATCAAAATTACTCAAAAATAATGATCTTCTCTCTTTGATATTCTCTGGTTGTACAACTTTAAAATTCTTCCTTTTAATTTGAAGATCAGACAGTGAAGAAACAATAGATGGTGTCATGTTTATAAAAGACATAAACCAACGAAAATTCTTGCACAATCTAAACCAAAAACTTATGTTTACTATACTTCCACTCACTACATTCATCAATATATAGACTTGAGGAACACAAAGAATTAAATTGAGTTCATGAATTAGGTAGGCTACCGAGTAATGTATTATGAGTTACATTAAATTGACTCTTGATATTTTATCAATTATGGTAACTTTAGTAATAGTGACACTTACTTTATTTTGACCCATAATATTTTATCAGCTATGATAACTTTAGTAATGGTGACTCTTAATCTATTTTGGATAATGAATTGGATATCTTCATTGACAACATTCATCACAAAAAGAGGGGTAAAAATTTATTAAGACAGAAAGGAATACAACAAGGAGAGCTCAACAAGGAGCTCAATCCTGAGCAACAAGATCATCAAATTCTTGCACCATCTCAAAGGACAGTTGCCCCCTATCCCTAATATTCCAACCCGGATCATGACTAGAAGCCCATTTGGCTAAACAATCAGCAGGTCTATTCCATTCTCGCAGAATATACTTGAACCTAATGAACTGAAAAGAGGAAGAGAAGAAAAGAATCTGCTTAACAATAGTGGCCAGTTGCCAATTAACATCCTCAAGCTCTTGCGAAGAAAGCATGTTCACCACTACCTGGGAATCAGACTCACAAATAATCTTACTCCATCCCCACAAGCAACACTGTTCCACAACATATAAAATAGCCTGAGCTTCCATGAGATTGTTAGTATAATCACCCTTATGAATTGAGAAGAAAAATTTAACATTCCCAGAACTACAACGAGCCACTCCGCCAATACCAGCCGGACCAGGATTCCCACGAGAAGAACCATCAGTGTTAATTTTTAGAACTCCACAGGGAGGAGGAGTCCAGTGCCCATCTCGGTTAACTTGACCCTTCCTCTGATGGTGAAGCTTCCTGGACATAGAAGGAAACCTATGAGCCGCAACCCCATCCTGCAGATGAAAATTGAGGCGATTACAGATAGCAAGATCAACCGGATCCATACCCCCATCAAGCTCACACTTCACAAGAATAGTTTCCTGGAGAGAATGTGATATTTTCCACCAAAGATGCAAAACACCAAGCTAAACATCTTGGAATATGCGATGATTCCTCTCCAACCAGATATGCCAAAGCATGAAAGATGGGCCAGCAATCCAAGCAGCATGGAGAGAAGAAGACTTGGAGGGAGCACTACCCAAGCGAGCCCAGAACTCAGGCAAAGAGGAAGCATGTCGACAAGAGCAACCCCAAGCGCTCCACCAAAGGTGCCATATCTAAGTAGAATAGGAGCAATGGAAGAACAGATGGGAGACAGACTCCTCTCCATTACCACACAAAACACAATAAGAGGGGCCCTGAAATCCACGTTTACAAAGATTATCCCAGGTAAGACAACAGTTGTGAGCCACTAGCCACATGAAAAAATTGCACTTGGACCAAGAAACTTTATTCCAGACTTGCTTCCACCAAGGGACCTCAGCATCCCCAAATAATTGTCTAGTTATCTCCTGATACCCAGCAGAGACATGATATTTACCTGACAAGGTACCGCCCCAAGCCAATACATCTGGACCAAGCAAAGAGGAACACTCTCTAGAGGCCAAAATTTGAGAAAGCTCCTGACAATCCATGTCTATACCTCCAGGAGGCCAATCAGAGGAATGCTTCCATCTATAACCAACAACAGGTCCCAATTAATAAGGAGTCTTGTAATGAGCCACTTTATCCCATCCAGCGGCAAGAAAAGAGTCACAAAGAGGCTGAAGATGAGGGTATATGGATAAAATGGAAGGGAATCCATCCCAAGCATCAGACCAAAACAAAGCCTGAGAACCTCCTTTAAATATCCAGAATAGACCCCTCTTCACCAACATCGCACCTGTCTTCAAAGTATGCCAAACCATTGAGCCACGACCTTCAAGAGGAAGTGCAGAAACAGAGCAAGGATCAGCACCATGAAAATATTTATGAGTGATAATACGAGCCCAAAGTTGATGCTATCTAGAGCATCATCGCCAATAAAGTTTAGCAGCCAAAGCTTGTCTACTCAATAGAGCAGAACGAAGACCAAGACCACCCTCCTTTTTAGGCCTACAAACAGTTGCCCAATTAAGCAAGCTCCATTTAGTACTACGCAAATTACCACTCCAAAAGAATTTTCGAGAAAGAGCATCAAACTCCTTGAGAAAGTAAATAGGTGCAGCATGAACCATGCTTCTATAAGTAGGAAGAGCTTGGATAACAGCTTGAAGAAGAGTAACCTGGGCAGCAGTAGAAACCCATCTATGAGTCCAATGATTTACCTTATCCTGGAGCTTGGTAATCAAATTTTTCCAGAAGAGACGTGGCTGCCTGGAACAGCAATAGGAATGCCAAGATAAGTCAAAGGAAGCGAACCTATCTGAAACCGTAGGATACCAACAATCCTGTGCTGAATGGAATCAGGAGTGTTAAAAAAGTAAATGAAAGATTTGTGCTCATTAACTTTCTGGCCTGAAGCTGCCAAATAAATGTCCAAAGCATGTCAAAAGGCTTCAGCTTCCTTGATCCTAGCAAGACTGGCAAGAGCAGAATCATCAACAAATTGAAGATGGGAAAGAGAAGGTAAGCCATTACCCCATCGTCAGCCTTGAATAGAATTTTGGGACACCTGATGCTTAATGAATCTGCCCAAGCCTTCAGCCATGATGATGAATAGATATGGGGAGAGAGGGTCACCCTGGCGGAGGCCTCTAGAAGCACAAAATAGTTGTGAAGGTTGACCATTAATAAGAATAGAAAAAGAGGCAGAAGTAACGCAACTCATAATCCAACTCACCCAATCAGAGCTAAATCCAAAAGAAAGAAGAATACTCCTTAGGAAGCTCCATTTAACTCTATCGTAGGCCTTAGCCATATCCAGCTTAACAAACATGGCTCTCTCCCTTGAAGTAGCCATAGAGTGAATAGCCTCAGTAGCAATAACCACCTCATCCAAAATTTGTCTTCCAACAACAAAACCACCTTGTTCTTCTGAGATAATAATGGGAAGCCACCTTTTCAGTCTCTCAGCAATCAGCTTAGTAATAACTTTTTAGACCACATTACATAAGGCAATTGGTCTAAAAAACTCCAATTGATTAGCACCCTCTCTCTTAGGAATAAGAGTCAAGAATGTAGAGTTCAAAGCTCGAAGCATCTGCTTGCTAGCATAGGATTCTTTAACCACCTCCAACAAATCATGATTAATGATGTCCCAAAATTCTTGAAAGAATTCAACTAGAAAACCATCAGGACCAGGAGCCTTCCCCTTAGGCATGCCAAAGACCACCACCTCTAGCTCTTCCAAAGAGATAGGATGCATGAGATAATCATTCATTTCCTGAGTGATAAGGGAAGGAATATAGGACAAAATAATATTTTCTTCATTATCAGCAGGAGGAGAGTCCTCAGAGAAGAGGGTAGAGAAGTATGAAATAGCCTCCTGGAACAAAGATGGCAAGGAATTCAGTTGGATACCTTGATAATTAACCAAAGAAGAGATAGTGCTCTGATTCCGATGAGATTGCACTGTTTTATGGAAAAAGGCAGTGTTTCGATCACCTTCCTGGAGCCAATCAACTCGAGCCTTTTGCTTCCAAAAAATTTCCTCTCGAAGTTCCCATTCTTCTAGAGCTCTAGAAGCAAGGGATTTAGCCTGGCCAAGATCCTCCGAGAAACCTCGATCTCTAATCTCTCTTGTGATGACATCAAGATTTTCTTGAGCAAGCCTCTTCATAAAGTGAAGATTCCCAAAGCATTCCCTATTCCATATCTTGAGCTGCCTTTTAACATATTGAAGCCTTTTAGAAAATGAGAACATTGCAGTACCATATGCAGGGGCACCATCTTTCCACCAACAGAAAACAAAATCATGAAGAGAGGAGTCACGAAGCCACATCAACTGGAACTTAAAAGGAGGATGCTTCAGAACATAAGCCCCTATAGCAAAAAAATTGATTGGCCAATGATCTGAACCCCTCCAATCAAGGATTTCTGAAGAGGTAGTAAGGGTGCCACTAAGCCAGAAGCAAGAAACAAGAAATCTATCCAGGCATTCTGAGATAGCAGCAACACCAGTCCTACAATTATTCCAGGTATAGAGGCCATTAGAAGGCTTAACATCAGAGAGATGCAAAAGAGATATGTGTTGCCGAAGAAGAGCAGAAGAAGGCCCCAATCTAGCCAAACCACCATGCTTCTCTTCCAGACTTAAAACTGAATTGAAGTCCCCTGCTAACACCCAAGGATGATAAGGATGAAAATTTCTAACATATTGAATATGTTCCCAAAGTTCCTCCTTTCCCACAAGATCAACAGGTGCATACACATTAGTAACCATGATTACCTCTCCTGAGTCTAGAGAAGAAGCTACCATAGAGAGAGCTAAGCGAGAAGACATCCAGCCAAGAGGAGAAATTTTTTGAGGATCCCAAAATATAGCTAAACCACCAGCACTGCCTATTACCCCAACACACTGGCATTGGCCACGAGACCAAATACTAGAGGCATGTTGGACCATACACTCCACAGAGAGCTTAGTCTCTTGGATACAAAAAACATCAGGACTATGATCAACCACCAAGTAATGAATAGCCTTTTGTCTAGGGATGTTATTCAACCCCCTTACATTCCATGAGAGAATAATCATCATTGGGTAGATTTGGAAAAATGAGAATCCAAAGGTTTCACTGAACCAGACTCAATCAATATATCTCCTGTGAGTTTAATCTTCTCTTGGTCTGTTTTGCGCCCACTCCTTAGAGGGGGAGAAGAAGAAGCCCGCTTAAAGGGTCGAGGCAGCAACCCCAAGGGGAGAGGAGATCCCTTGCCCTTACCTGATGGTAGCACATCCTTAACCAAGTCAACCAAAACAACATCATCATCTTCCAACACTGCAGGAGTCACCAGAGCTGCTGTCATAGGAGCTACAAGAACCTCACAATTCTGATATACTACAACTTGAGATGCCCCACAAGCATCATTAGGAATAGATCTCTCATCTGGGCAAGTTGGATCAGAAGAGATAGGAGGAGGAATACCATCCTCTAGAACCATACTATCCAGCACCTCAAAATGGTTAAAACCTGAATCAGATAATCTTTCTTTCAAAGGCCTCTTTTGACCACATCCCTTAGCTCAAGGATGAACAGGAGTAAATCCATCCTTATCCTGCATTGGAGCCTTACCCTTACCTGTAGCATCTTGTGGATTCATCCCCTTGGTAGTATTAACCATTTGAGATTGTCCTTTCCCTGTAGTATCTGCCAAACTACCAGCATTTCCAGCTGTAGACCGATCCACTCCTTTGAAACTCAAGTTACGGGGGCACTGCCGCAGTAAATGACCCTACTCATGACAAATCCAGCAACGGAAAGGGAGGGATTCATAATCTAACTGCTGCACCCAAGAATAATCCCCCAGACAAATTTCCAAAGAATCTGGTAATGGGTTATTCAAATTAATTTCAACACAAATTCTAGCAAAAGAAATAACCTTTTTATCGAGGGTTTGATGTGTAATCGCAGCTGGCTTCCCCAACAAAGTAGCAATTTGTCGAAGGATGTCTTCACGCCAAAATTCCAAGGGAAGACGAGGCAAGCGAACCCAAACTGGTACTGTTGAAGGGAGATCCTCAGCAGAATTAAAACTTGAATGCCAAGGTTTGACAAATAACCCCACATTGTTGTAGAAATAAGGGCCTCCTTCAAAAACATGATCACGATCAGACATGCAAGAGAATACAACAAAAAAATAACTATTCCCTGCCAACATAATCTCTATATCGCCTTCCACCTGCCAAGAGCGACGGATCCATGCCTCAAGAGTGGATAGGGAAATCCAGATTCCAAGAAATTTTCATATCAAAGCATGCTTGGTCCAATAATCAATGTCCTCCATTACAGCCGTTGGAGGAATAACCAGAACAGGGCAATCATGGCTACGCGGAAGACAACCATTAACTTTTTTTAGCTTGGAGCTCTCCCCTGAATAAAACGATTCAGATCGCATTGCACGCATAGTTGGAGAAGAACCATCTATTCTCACCAACGGAGAAGAAATCCCAAGCCCTGCCATGCAAACAATAAAACCCCCAATCCAAAATTGACTGCAGAAGATCTCCAAAAACACCGACACAAATTATGTCCAGTAGCTAACAATCCAAACAGAACAGAAAAATAGTAAAGATCAAACACCAAGAACAGGCTAGGGGAAAAACCCTAGCCCAGCCGGCAGCCAACGCTTCTCAGAGACTCCATCGCCTAAAATCAGTATATATTTGATTTGGTATTTGGTATACCTCCACTCACAACATTCAACTGTATATACAAGCATTTCAATGAGCCCAAGAATTAAATTGAGCCAAGAATTAAGGAGGCTTACATATATTTTTATAAATTGGACAACATAACACGGTGAGTTAAATCAAATCAATGCCAATTTTAAAGATCAAACAGTGAATAAATAGTAGAGGGTGTAAAGCTTGTAAAAGATAAGAATAACATTCATATATATAATGTAATCTGCATTTTAGTGAACACAATAATGAATTAGATATGTTACAGATCAATGCATTATGGCTTACATTAAATTGGCACTTGATATTTTGCCAAAGGACCCCATATCAATTTGTTCAAAGTTGTTAGAAAGGAAATATCACATTAAGCTTTTGGAGGAGATTGTTGTGAACATTCAATGTTTGTCACTACTTTTTGTGAAGAAAATTTGATGATATCATCAAAGAAAGATAGGTCAAAGAAGTCTGAATCACCATCTATCGACAGTAGGTTTTAAAAAGAATGTGTTGTAGTTTGAGTCGTTGTTATTGGATTCATTTTCTTTGTGGAGTCCATGGAGAAGGCTACAAATGGATCTAGAAAGTTGTTGTAGCAAAGATGAATGTTGGGAAATTATCTCTAACCAAATATAGATATTGATGGGGTTTAAAGATTAGGTTCTATTTAATCAATATTTATGTTTAAATGTAAATTTTAAAATTATAATTTTTAAATACTAAAATTATGAAGATGTTAATATTCTCTATTAATATAATTTATTAATCAATAATAGATAAATAAACAATGTTATACTAGTATAGATTTCTTAAATAAATATATCTAAAGAAATGTCGATTTATAAAATAATTATAATTTAATCTACATCTAAAATTATTTATATTTCCTTTATATCTATTTGTTTAATTTTTTACTAACTTGAATATTTTAATTTCTTTTAAAATGGATGATTTATATCTCTTTAAATGGATATTTTATGTGGTATTTATTAAATTATTTTTAAAAGTATACTATATTTATAATAAGATTTAAATTTGTGACATGTAGATGGTTGTCAAATTTAACTTAGAAGAATAAAAGTTAACATTAACATGCTCACACCATCCCACTCCCCCATTCTACCATTGTAGAATGCCTATCAGTATTAATAAAGGAACATTATTTTATCATAAGATAGGAACAACAATGAATCATAAATTAGTAATATAAGAAGGATATCTTACACCACAACATTTACATGAAGAAGTTCTCATATGGGAAAAAACTCCACAACCAAACAGATCCAAGACTTGTATTAGTCATCAAATGAGTTATATCAATATGACTTCACCCTTTGAATCCCTACTACATCTCATTGCTTCAACAACATGTGAATTAACTTGTTTTTTGCTTCAACTCAAACAATCAGTATATAGGCATATGCAAAACCACATACTACAAATGATTTCTAAAACCATTGCAACATTAAAAAAAACAAGAATAGGAACTTTCCTCCTCCAATTTGTTTTTTAATCTACCTTTTTAAATTTCTTCCTTATCTAGGTTTTCATTTAACTATACCATTTTAATGATCTTTTTATTTTAAAGAATAAACGTAAACACCTTGGAAGTTGTCATAGTTGTATTTAATAACTTTCATGACAATTAAACTTGATAATTACAAATTGCCAAATAATGATAAAATACAAATATAGTAAAGCAAAGTAGAGACATTTTTATCAACATTCTCCCTCTCATCAAATATCTTGCAAAAACTACTACCAAAATTTCAACTGTAGAAACATGAAAAATATCATGGCATCATGATCTATCGTTTCCTTAAAGGAAGATCATATGCTCCAAAACCATATCATGAACTGAAGTGAACCCGCATCATATCAACACTCTAATCTAAAATCATGATACAATACAAACAATAAAAAATCAGCAAGCATGTATAAAAAGAAGAGCTTTGTAGAGCTAGAGTCCCACCTTATAAAAAGATAAGTATGATAAAATGAGATATAAATAATTACAAACAATGACAATAGTTACAAACACTGAAAATACAATATTACCAATATTAAACTAAATATTTGATGAAAGTACCCAAAATAGAAATTCAACTAAAAATCCTTTGAAAATAACAAATGTTTTCATCTATTTTTACTTTTTTTTAAACATCACTCTTGGACAATGTTTATTTTTTAACTGAACACACTACATGTGCATTCCCATGGTTTTGTCATAAAAACGATTACTTACATCTAAAGAATTTTAAATGTTGTTGAATAATATTCTTATTATAATAAATTCTTGATTTTATTTATTTATTTGCATTGTTTTTATGTTGGAGACGAATCAACAGAAAGTGAAGAAAGTGAAATTGTTGCAGGAACTTTGGGGATGAATGAAATTATTTGATATCATTTGAAATGTTCATTTTCTTTTTTTTGTATCCATTGAATTTAATTTGTAAATTTGGAATGATTTTATTTTTATCGAATATTTCTTCCTTTTTTAAGTAGAAAATCTTCATATGTGCATGGTTAATTGTTTAATTCAAAACTTTGTGACAAATAAAATGCATCTAAGTGGATTGAAAATCAGGAAAGTAAATGTCAAATTAATGAGATAAATGTTGCAATGGATGCAATAGATACACAAGTTCGTGCATGAGGCACTTTGATGGAGGAGATAAAATTTGATGCAAGAGACATGACAATGCCTCTAAGAACTAATGCTTGGTTGTGCTGCCTAATAAGAAAACAAGGGACTAAGAATTTAGCTATTTATTAGAGCATGTCTAGGTTGTCTCGAGAGAAACAAAGATGAGCCACAATGTTAAGAAAGTGTAAAAAAAAAAATTGTTGATAACCTCAAATAAGACTCCATCTAATTAAAACAAAACCCCATACATGTTGGGTACTTGCAAAAATTTTGCATACATCTAAAATGTCTATAGCACATGTTTCAAATGCAGTTTTATTACTTTTACATTGCATGCAAGTTCTAGCATATGATTCAAATAGAATAATTTAGTGCCTACAACCAACATAAATGTAGAAATAGAGAAATGGGCTAAAATAGTGCCTCCAAGGGGAGCTTTGTGATTAAAGGAGTACAAAGCTCTATTCAAACAAATATCATTTTGACCTACATATTCAATTAAATCCCCATGGTTTAAACAAATTGAGATTCTTAATATAGTAAGCCTACAATGTTATAAATAATAGATCATGATTTTTTTATACAAGAATTTGACAAATAAAACTAAACTGACATTGAATTTATATGAACCTCCATCAGTGAGGCTAACCATAAAATGAACTTGCTATTCTTTGCTTCAAGTGTTTCCTAGAGCCATAAAATCTTGCTGATAGATAACAGTCATGAAATTTGAAGGGCAATAAAGGTTTGCCTAAAAAATACCAAAGATTGCTTGATCTCAACATAGCTAATCCCAATTTTCTCCAATCTCAATGCCTCCACATGAAGGAAAACTTATTGTGCAACCAAGATGTTCTGAATGAATGATAATACTCCTCATCATGAGGAATGAAAGGCTCTTATATGAAAGTTGTGATTGGGACCCTTGCACTACCCATATTAACCTAAAAATGAAGTACCTTTTTGTAGATAAAATAATAAAAATAATAATAATAGAGGATCTCTGACTTTACAATTATAACAGGTTAATGAAATTTCTCTAACTGGCCTAACAACCTCCTTTCATAGGCAAACTTTGAAAAATGTTGTAGCTTGTGCCAAATACAAATTTAAGGCAATCTATTAGCATTATAGACAAGAAAGGAAATGAATTAGTTATAGAATCATTGCAAAAAATAGGAAAAAATAAAAATTATGTATTCCTTGAACACATTGTCTTATAATATATTTGTTTCTGGATTTGATTGTGTAGAGATTTTTACCATCAACATTTTGAATCACACTACGTGATCCATCATCAGGATGAAAAGAGAGCAAGAGATGCAAAACAAAATGAGTTGCAGAAGTTGACTAACCCAAAAGATATAGGTACCAAGAGGAAGAGAGATTACACGCTAACCAAAGGAGGAAAGAAGGTTGTACAAGGAACCAACAAGGGCACACTCCACAAACAACAAGAAAGAAAGAACAAAAAAGGCCAAAAAAGAGGAAAAAGACAAAAAACCAAACAAATGTAGGAAAAGTAAAAGACCAATCCAATGACACAACTAACCAATCCTTAAAAACTATGCACGGACAAACAAATATATAATAAAAAGTTGCAAGAAAACCTA